>CM056051.1:307718400-308341815 GCA_029574335.1 Rana kukunoris | reverse complement strand
GGACATGGGGGCCTAGGATTGTCAAAAAAGCGAAGAGGGCAGAACAAGAAAGCGGTCCACGTAAAGGGGACTGCTGTGATAAATCAGGATCTGGTGATTGAATCCTGAATTAAGAGGAGCAGTCCCCTTAGTCCCTATGGTTCAAAAAGGGACCGAATGGGACACAAGCATCTGGAAAAGGTGAATATGGGGGCAAGGGGCCCCGGTCAATTCTGTAGAGAGAAAGAATATTAAATTAATAATGAATCAATGTATATATTTATATAATGAATTAATAATGAATCAATGTATATATTGATAAAGATTGATAAATAAGAAAAAAACTTTGCCTCTATGGGGTAAAGGTGCCTAATAAGGGAATGAGTATGGGAAAAGGGGATTGGGGGGGTGGGGGGGGGGGGGGGGGGGGGGGGGGGGGGGGGGGCGGGGGGGGGGGGGGGGGGGGGGGGGGGGGGGGGGGGGGGGGGAAAGGGTATGATGGAGAAAGGGAAGAGCGCTGTCTGCTGCCACATAAAGGAAATTGAACAATCAAAAATATTAAATTCATATGTAATGCATAAAAACGATGTGAAGCAAAATAAGTTAAATTAAATGTCAATAGATAATGCAGAAGATGGGGGGAGGAAGGGGAAGAAAAAAAAAAAAAAAAAAAAAAAAAAAAAAAAAAAAGGGGGGGGGGGAAAGGGGAGGAAAGTAATACAATTATTAGATGTTTAAAATTATATAAGAAAGGCTTGAAGCTGAAAGCTTCGTTCAGACCAGGAGGTCTGAGGGCGGCTAGCTGATGGATCCATTTGGCCTCCCCGTTGCAACCAGGGTTTTGTCCCCTTCCCTTAACTGAATCCTTTCCTTTTCCTTTCCCCCCCCCCCCCCCTCTCCTCTTTTTTTGTTTCGTCACCCCCCCCCCCCCCCTTTCCCTCACAAGAATCCTTTCCCTTTCCCCCCCCCCCCCCCCCCCCCCCCCCTCATTCTCTCCCCTCTCCCCTGCTTAAAGCATAATTTATTGAGGATTTTGTTTAATATATTGAACCAATTATGATTCCCCTGATTTTTGTACCAATTGTTTGTTTCAATGAATACATTCTCTTTTTCTACAAATGTTGTACTTCTATCTTGAACCATCTGTATATCATTGTATTAACACAGTGTAGTTAAGTTCCATAAACCCTTGAAGAAGCTCTACAGAGCGAAACATGTCGGTTGAACTACAACTACCAAAGAACCCTGCTCAGACTACCTAAGCTTGTGACATATGTGACATATAATACAATGGATGGTTTTTATTTACTTACCTTTGTATAAACCTAATAAAATTTCCTTTGTATTTTATCAGTGTTTCGGTACACTTTATCAGCACCGCCTTATAGTCCCAGGGTCCTTAGGTACCCCCCTTCTCCCCAAATTTTTTTCTTTAATTAATCTACACGGGATGAGGTGCTCAAACACAGAGTAACAGGGTGTCCACACCAAATTATTTGTAGCCATATTAGTGCACTTGCAACAAGAACAATTGAGTTCGGTCTGTGATAAATTTTGAATGCTATTGCAAATATAAAAAGTCAGGACAAGCTTTTGGGGTGTGCCCTCTTTTGGTACTGCTTGGGCCATGAAGAAGGGGGCACACCTCAAAAGCTTGTACTGAAATGTGCATGTTGGTGAACCTAAAATGTATCAGGGACAGCAATTGTTCTTGTCACAGAACCAACACATGTTCTTTCAAACACAGGGGTAATACACCAGTCCAACGGTAAATCAACTCCACAGTGTATAGAAAGCTCACAAGATTTCTAGCAGGAACAGGAACAGAGAGCAGAAGGAGACTTATGCCCTGTACACACGATCGGTCAATCCGATGAGAACTGTCTGATGGATTTAAAAAAAAAAAACAATCGTGTCAGAACACGGTGATGTAAAACACAACGATGTGCTGAAAAAAATGAAGTTCAATGCTTCCAAGCATGCGTCGACTTAATTCTGAGCATGCATGGATTTTTAACCGATGGACATGCCTACAAACAATCGTTTTTTTTTTCTATCGGTTAGGTATCCATCGGTTAATTTTAAAACAAGTTTCAAATTTTTTAACCGATAAATAAACGATGGGGCCCACACACGATCGGTTTGGTCTGATGAAAACGGTCCATCAGACCGTCCTCATTGGATTGACCGATCATGTGTACGCGGCATTACACCAAAGGGGAGTTTGGGAAGTTAGAGTGCTGCTTGAGCTAGGGGGCTAGGCAAAATTGGATCTAGGAAGGAAAATCCTAGCAAACAAAAAAGAAAACATACACACTATGGGCCAGATTCAGGTAGAGTTACTCTGGAGTATCAGTGATACTCCAGCCTAACTCTCACTTTGAGCCGGCGTTTCTGTTTTCAGTAAGCAGAAAACAAGAAACGCCGGGTTGGAGTTCCTATACGAGTGGCGTAAATGTATTTCGCCGTCGTATCGGAACTGCAATTTTAAAAATGGCGCTGGGGGCGTTCCCGCTGATTAACGCCGAGAATATGTTAATCAGCGAGAATCGGCAATTCACGATCGTATTCGGGCCCGACGCAGTGACTTTCCGATGTTTCCGTAAGAGATACGCGGCGTAAAGATAAACCAGCCCCCTAGTGGAGTATCCTATGTTAAGTATGGCCGTCGTCATCGCGTCGAAAAAAAAATAATTCGAGTCGTTTGCATAAAACGTCCGTGAATGGGGATTGACGTCATTGACGTTCACTGACAGAATTTGGAGCATGCGCACTGACAGTCGACGCATGCGCAGTACGTTCGCCGCGGGATTGCACCTAGTTTAAATAATACACGCCCCCTACCCGCCCAATTTGAATTCCGCCGGCTTATTTTCGCTATGCCACCGCAACTTTAGGAGCAAGTGCTTTGTGAATAACAGTACTTGCTCCTAAAGTTTCGGCGAAGTAACGTAAATGAGAAACGTTACTCTAAAATAAAGATTCGCCCATCTACCTGAATCTGGCCCTATTATTTCTTCAAAACATCTTTGGCAGATGACTGATCATACAGAATTGCTTTAACAATGTCAGCAAAAGAACAACACATATATACTATAAAATAATGGTATTTGTTTTTAAATCAACAATTACTTTATTTCTATAATATGTTTTTAATTATTCTATCTTTTAAAAAGGGAATGGTCTGACATTTGTTTTAAAATAAGCTATTTTTTTTTTCAATCTTTAAAGTCTTTGCTAGCAACATAAGGAGATAGTGTCTGCTTTCTCTGTAAAAAAAATAATGTGCACATATGCCCCATAAATAATAGCATCTGATGTTGCTATTTAACAACAAAATTTGAAAGAGATAAGGTGGCACACATTCTACCAAATCCTATTTCATTTTCATCTTATTTTTGCAGTACATATGGCAATAGATGAACTGTGTGACCTTTAGCTGCATGCTGTATACCACTCTACAAATTTCAATCTTGTGAACCTTTTCTTTTTAAGTTTTTGAATATAATACACTTTGTGGTGCTTTCAAGTACAGTCCGAAGAACCCATTAAAAAGGTTCCTAGGGACTTTTCCATTATATTCAAAATGATGTTTAGACTAATCTTTAGCTAGCATATGTGTCTAAGGATCAGATTAATATTATATTATGGTTTTGCTAGAATGTAGAATAGTGCATTGTTTACTATCTTTAATATAATAAATAAATAATATAATCCTGAAAAGGATTTAACTTATACATCATAGAATTACTGTATAATTGGCATACATAATATTCTTTACTAATATGCCTTGCTATTAGGATTCATTATATGATTAACTAATCAAAGGTTAATTAAAACATTTCACTCTTCTTCTGAAATTGTTTACAGATATTATGCAGAATGTTTTTATGCAAGAAGTTCCTTTATCTTATTATGGTGCAACCCATCAATGGATTTTAAGGAACTGTAACGGGATGAACCGTGACAGACTGAGATTCTCCTATGTCTAGGGTCACCTTATGTCCACTAGGGCCATAGGGTGACAAAGAATCATAATTCATATATTGCATGAGATGGGACATTAATAATAATTCATATTGCAGGACTGGAATATTACAAAGTGGATGTCTTGAGATATCACAAGCTGTTGCCTATTCAATATGGGCACAGATGTTTTTGAAAGGTGTTAATTGCATCAGGGCCTGAAAGAAATTTTGATTGTGTGATTCATTGTGTCTAAAACAATGTGTTAAATTCTCCATTCAGATGTACTGAATTAGCATGTCAATTATGTTTAGGGATGTATTGATGCTCAGGTGTGATAGTATTTGGTTTTGATGTCATTATCTCAAGGAATGTATCTGTCAGTATCGGTGCCGAATTGTCTGTCTAGATAATGTGATTGAGGTCCCTGATATGTGTGAAGATTATCTGTGATTGTGTATTATTCAAGGTTAATTGAACTCTATTGATGATGCGGTGCCCACATGTCTAGCTACGGATTAGAATTAGCGCCAGTGTGAATAGGGGGGTGGAGATGGCATTGTCCTGTGATTGGCTGTAACATCTTGTACTGTATAAAAAGCAAGCTAAAATACCATTAAAGTGTTCATATCTTTTGAAGCAAGTACGGAGCTGAGTCTCGTCTTATTCTGGGAATTGATATGGATCATGTATGAAGGATTGTCGGAGTGTGTCAGATAAGCTTGTCGTGGCTGGATGGAAGGTCGTAAACGGTGGTGACCGTTACATTTGGTTGGCAGCAGTGGGGTGATTCCATCATCAGAAGGATGGCTACAAGGGAACATGACAATGGACACGGTGTATGAACAGGTGAAGCTCTCTTCCCTCATGGACTTACTGGAGAGCCGGGGCAGACCGGCCAGCAATCGTAAGAAAAGGGACATTATCGCAGAACTGGTCGAAATGGATAGAGCTAAAAGGCCTACCGTAACGGACAGGACACCCGAGGAAGAAAGTTTTAATTGGGCTGTTAACCTAAGACTGGCACATTATGGTCCTAACCCTCCACCGGAAATCAGGGACCGAGTTATTGCGGCTCTGAATGCCACCTTGCTACAGCGAAGAAGTGCTGCAGCAGCTGAAGTCACAGCAGCACCAACTAAAGAGAGAGGAGAGGTGCAGATACCAGTCTCCATGGAAGAGGAATTCCAAAGAAGGTTACAAGAGATGCAGATACAGCACAGAGGACCCGTATCAGAGGAGGTCCTGCTGGGATGGTCGGATGTGATTCGGTGCCAACTCTGGAAGGAAGCACTAGCTCTGGAGCAGCAACACCAAGGAAAGGTCCTGCCCTCCATCTATGCAAGGTACTGGCCGCAGTATGACGTACGAATGCTGTTGTTGGGGGAACAACCGAAGCAGGAGTGGATAGCAGAGTTAACCAGGCTGATCCAGGCAGAGATGCAGCTGGATGAGAGCTACAAAGCCCTCCGGTGGTATGTAGCCCAAGAGTGCCCATGGTCAGCAGATGACAGCCCCACAGAAGGCTATGACCATGATGGCCTGGGATTATTGTATTGGAGGATGTCCAGTGATCCAGACTTCGAGGATGATTGGGAGTGGCGCTTGGAGGACATAATGGAGCACAGAGAGGGAAAATTGAATATCTCGGGAGGCCACTGGTCACAGGAAGATTTAGAATTTCTGGCCATTCAGGAATGGGATTTGGAAATCGCCTACAGACAGCTGCTAGACTCGGCTCAGCAGCAGGGTGGGGCTCCCGTTGCCTGCAACTATAAGGAAAGGTCAGATGACAACTGTGAAATCCTGGCTGATGAATCGGCAGTGGAAAATATGGAAACCAGTACCAGAGCTTGTGTCTCGGTTATTATGGGAAATGGAACGGATCGTGTATGCAAGATTGTCGCAGTGTGTCAGATAAGCTTGTCCTGGGTGGATGGAAGGTCGTAAACGGTGGTGACCGTTACAGGGCCCCTGGGCAGTGCCCAAGTGTGTCCACTTATTAAGACAGCCCGGCTCGGCACTTACCGTTACTCACAGGCCTTCCTCAATCCGCACGCACAGTCAACTCCACACTACACAGCAAAGTGAGTGACTCACTGAGTGATGGCCGGGAAACCAGAAGTAACATTGCGGTGCCACGAAAAGCACTGCCCATCGTCCTCCGGTCCCCACTATTTAGACTCAGACAATGGACAAATTATTGAAGAGTGGGAGTGTCTGGGGAGCATCGCTTGTGCCCCAACACTCCCTAAACACTAGCAAATCTGCAAATCAGCTTCTCAGCTTGCAATCAGCTGATTGCAACCTGGGAAGCTTCTCATAGACTGCCGTGTGTCTGGCGCAGGGTCACTACAAAAGTTTTTAGAGAATAGCTTGGGGGTCCACCACTGACTAGAAATCCTTGCCAAGATTAGGGAGCACTTTCATGGAACTTCCTATACCAAACATTTTAGATATGTTCACTTGTGACAATGCATAAGCGCCTGTTTTATACTCGATGTCATGTGTAAATAAAGTAACTGCCATTGATTTAGAAGTTGTTGGCTCTATTCTTTTTGTTCAGTACCTGTAAATGATAGTTGGAGAACATCTGAGCCAGAGGACACGTTCTGTGGATTCCAGTACAGGCTTGCATATGGATTTCACTTTTCTGAGCATTGCACCTGCCCAATCTTATCCTATTTTACAGATATTCGGGGATCCATAACAGATTTTCTCTCACAGAATTTTCTGGGTACATTACCTCATTGTGTACAGTATTATTTATTGTTATAAAAAGTATATATAAACAAAACAATTCAAATCTCATATATGCTTTAACATAGTAATGATATGTAATTATTGGGGTAATAACGTGCAATCTCCTGATTTGTTCTCCTGTATTATGACCCTGTCACGTAGGCTTCTAAAAAAGAATAAAGGTGTCCTGTATAGCACACATTACACTGGGATCTACTGTTGTCACCAAAAACCCAACTCAAAAAAGGCCTTGCATCCATTGCTGTAGTGCATGCATGTGGACAAGAAAATGGTTGAGGGGTAGGCGTATCTAGGGTATGGCAGCCATGGTAAGTGCCATGGACGCCATGGGGAGGGGGCGGCAAAAAGCCACCCCTCTGCATGGAAAAACCCCCACCCATCCTCCCGCGGCCGCCTCCCGCACTAATGTAGCTCCCGGAGCCGCGTATGCCCTGCTAAAGTCAGGCGCCGGAACAGCAATTGCTAATATTTCTCCTTCTGCCTGGGGAGGGGAGTGACAGGTGCACCCAAGCCGGCCGATGATTGGCTAGACCGGATCCACATAGGGTAGTGGCTGCGCTTGATGGGCACAGTGGCTGCAATTGATGTTTTTTTTTTTTCAGTTTGTTTGCGGCCCCCGTCCCCTAAAAAATGTTCAGCACCAGCCGCCAGTGGTCCCCTGTGTCCCTCTCTGTCTCCGCCGTGTCCCTGGTAATCTGAAAGATGGGTTTCAAATGTTTTGACAAGGGAGTGATTTCAGTGCTCGCCATAGGCGCCATTTTCACTAGATACGCCAAGGAAAAGAAGCAATACTGAGATACAAAAAAAAAGTTAAAAAGGAGACAACTGTATTTTCATTTTAAAAATGTCAATCGGTTATGATACATGATGCTTTACAAAACAAATTTCATTCAGCTGGGATTTATAGCTAATCATTTTAATCTGAAAAATTTGTGTTTAACAGCATTTTACTTTGTGTTGATTCTGCTCATTAATAAATAAATCCACCCATACCACAATCAATCAAAATAAACAGGGGGAAGCAGAGAAGAAAGGAAAATAAATGCACCAGACAGAGCACACACCACAGACGGAAAAAAAAGCAAGCTTGTAGAGATATCTATACCAGGGGTAAAGTTGTCAGGCTGTAAATTGTCAAATACACCAGTAGAGTGAAGATTATATTATATATTCTACATCATTTTGCAGTGATGTGTGGCCAGTTGACAAGTGTAATTACAGTGGGATACCAGCATACAAGTTAGTGAGTAATAAGGCAAACAGCTGTTAGTACTGCATCTACAGTACTGCTACAGTATCTGAGGCTTGATTAACCACTTCCTTACTGGGCACATATACCCCTTCCTGACCAGCTGAAATTTCAGCTTGTGGCACTGCGTCACTTTAACTGACAATTGCACGGTCGTGCGACGTGCCTCCCAAACAAAATTGACGTCCTTTTTCCCCACCCTTTTTTTTTTAAACATTTTTTTTCTCAGTCTAGGTGATACGTATTCTTCTACATATTTTTGGTAAAAAAAAAAAAATCGCAATAAGCGTCTGGTTTGCGCAAAAGTTATTGCGCTTACAAAATAGGGGACAGAATTATTATTATTTTTTTATTATTAATTTTTTTTATTACTAATGGCGGCGATCAGCATTTTTTTCGTGACTGCAATATTATGGCGGAGACATCGGACGCTTTTGACACATTTTTGGCGCCATTTACATTTATACAGCGATCAGTGCTATAAATATGCACTAATTACTGTATAAATGTGACTGGCATTGAAGGGGTTAACACTAGGGGGTGAGGAAGGGGTTAAATGTGTACCCTGAATTTTGTTCTAACTGTGGGGGGAGGGGGGTGACTGGGGGAGGTGACCGATTGTGTCCCAATACACAAGGGACACAGATTGGTCTCCTCTCTCCCCTGACCGAACATGGATCTCTGTGTTTACACACAGAGATCCACATCTTGTCCCTGTAGCCGTCGATCCCGAGTGCCTGGCGGCCATCACGGCCGCCAGGCACACGCATCGGCATGTCAGCGATGCGGCGGGCGCGCGCCGCCGTAGGCGTCACTTGTGCGCCCCCCAGTGGCCGGGCGGAGCGCAGGCCGTAAAAACACAGCCAGTTAGAGAATTAGAACCACCCTGCGGCCATACAAAGTCGTACGGCCGCCGGGTAGTGATTAAAAAGATATATTTGAATGTTGCATCCTGCTGACAATGGTTTCACCAGACAAGAAGAAAGGGAAAACCTTCAACAGGAGCACAAACAGAAATAAAAATCTGGCAGGACTTTTTTTAAATGAACCTTTAAATGAAAATTTAAAAACATTCAAAATGCTTGTATAGCCAAATTTTGGTTTAGCTGTACAAGGAATAGGGAAGAATTAGAACATCTTTCAAATTTGTTTTCTGTCCATATCCTTACTATGTACAGTACAGTTTACCCTATTTTTCTTGGTCATAACTATCATGAAATTATTGGAAATCCTTAAAGGGGTTATAAAGGTTTGTCTTTTATTTTCTAAATTGGTTCCTTTAAGCTAGTGCATTGTTGGTTCATTTACATTTTCCTTCCATTTCCCTTCTAAATTTTTTTTTTCTTTGTTTTAATTTCTCACTTCCTGTTTCTCCTCAGTAAGTTTTCCACCATGAAGACAAAGAAAAATGGATAGCCGCACTCCAAAACCTGATGGGTGGTCTTTTATTCAATAGACAGCATGTACAAAAATAGGGTCACAGCAGTGGAAACAAGGAACAGCCGACGCGTTTCGCACTGGATCAGTGCTTATTCATGGCCATGAATAAGCACTGATCCAGTGCGAAACGCGTCGGCTGTTCAAGCCATGAATAAGCACTGATCCAGTGCGAAACGCGTCGGCTGTTCCTTGTTTCCACTGCTGTGACCCTATTTTTGTACATGCTGTCTATTGAATAAAAGACCACCCATCAGGTTTTGGAGTGCGGCTATCCATTTTTCTTTGTCTTCATTTTGCTTAGTGCGTCGCCAGCACCCTCGGTAACCTGCACCACCTGTAACCATTTAGTGATCCCACTTGGAGTGGTGACTCCTTTCTCTCTAAGCTTTCCACCATCATCCGAGCGGTGGAAAGTCATGTAGAACAGCTTACTGAACACCTTACTGAGGAGGAACAGGAAGTGAGAAATTCAGACAAAGAAAACAAAGAAAAAAAAACATTTACAAGGGAAATCGAAGGAAAAGGTAAGTGAACCAACAATGTACTAGCTTAAAGGAACCTATTTAGAAAATAAAAAAAAACCTTTACAACCCCTTTAACTTTACAGTTATTACAGAACAAGAGGTGAGGAGAAATCTTCCAATTGGAACACCTGACTCTGTTACGTCTATCTACGTGTGTGTGTGTGTGGGGGGGGGGGGGTGGGGGTGTCCTCTTAATTTGTAGATTATTCTTCTCACTTCCCATTGCGATTCCAGGACAAGAAGTAAAAGAAAATTCCCACAACAGGGAGAAGGGTTTAAACCCTTCTCGATTCTTACCAAAGTTAAATAAAATGTGTTTACTATACATAAACTTTGAAATTACTTTTGAAGTCATGATTTTTGTTACAAAGATTCTTTGTTAAAGGACAACATGGTACAAAAGACCTACACATGTATCTACATGTATTCTCAGTTTGGGATTTATGTTACTGTAAGTAAAACTTCTCTTCCTTCATTGCCACGTACAGTATACTGTATTAGTTTGTATGCACATATGGGTATGTGCAAGCACGTACATTTGTGAATAGTTTTTAAATATGTGTGATTTTTTTTCACTTAACACTCATGGTTTTCTGCTTTGGACCACTGTTACTTCTTCTGAAGTAGGTGCAAAAGACTTTATAGTAATGAATATTCTGTTAGGGAGGATTGGTACAAAAATCTTCTCTTCTGCTCATTAAACAGGGGTGAGTGAAATCCTTTGCCAACTGACATTCCCTCTGGGATCTTATAGTTATTCTTGACACAGGAGTTCAAATACATTTTCCACTCGATTTAACTATCAAAGGTGCTAAAATTGAAACTGAAATTAGGTGCATCCAACAGAGAGTAAGATTTTCTGGTCTCGGGAAATAGAAGCAAATTTGATGCCAAAGAGACATTGATGATATTTAAATATGAAAACAGATTTTACCTGTTTCATTTAAAATTTGGAATATTTTCTGTTTAGTTAATGATTTATGCTGATTTGTGCATTTATGCAATTTTTAATAAAATTTAGGGGCCAGATTCAGATACAATTAGATTATCGTAGCGTTTCCCAAATACACTACGCCGCCGTATTTTACCTGGCTCTACGTGGAATCCAGGTAGATTTTGTCCAGTAAACGACGGCGGCGTAGTGTATTTCTCCCGTCGCAATCCATCTACGCGAGTAGGGGGCGTGAATCATTTAAAATAGGCGCGTTCCCGCGGCGATCGAACTGCGCATGCTCCGTTCGCAAATTTCCCGCCGTGCATTGCGCGAAAACACGTCGTTACGTCATTCGTTGTTTGAGTAGCGTCGTTTACGCACGACCCTCGTCCCGAACGAGTTACGTAAAGAATAGAAATAAAATAAAAAATCGACGCGTGAACGACGGCCATACTTAACATGGGCTACGTACCGTTAGACCAGCAAAAAGCTGGTCTAACAGTACGTAAAAAAAAAATAGACGAAAGCGATTGCGAAGACCACTCGTATCTTCGTGGATCGCCGTAAAAACACATTTGCATATCCCGACGCATGAAAACGACGCGAACTCCTCCCAGCGGCCGCAAATATATCGCAGCGTAGATCCGAAGGCTTACGAAGACGTAAGCCTCTCGGATCGAAGCCCGAAGCCGCCGTATCATGGTTTGAGGATTCAAACTAGTGATACGGCGTGCGAAATTTGAAATTACTCCTGTCTAACACCAGTTAGACAGGCGTAATTGCTTTCTGAATCTGGGCCTAGGACTCTATTCCAGCTGTCTACAAATCAAATGGAAAAAAATAAAACAATTGGTCATCTTCCATTGTCCCATTCATTTTAAATTGTTGAAAAGGTTCTGTAGCCAACTGTACAGTGCCGCCATCAGGAATTATGGGGCCCCTTACACATCTTCAGGCATTGGCCCCCTGGAGCAGAGAACCGGGGGGGGTGCTTCCGCCTGAAATTGAGATGAGGTGTGGGGGGGCTACCGCGGGGGGTAGCCATCTGGGGCCCTGGGGACCTCTGGGCCCTTTAATTTTTTTTATATAAAAGAAATTACAAAAAAAGGGGGTTTCCATCCGGGACCTCTGGGCCCTTCAATAAAAATAAACCTCTGGGCCCTTTAATAAAAAAATAAAAAAAATATATATATAAAAATAAACATTTATATAAAAAAAGGGGGGGTTGCCTTCCAGGGCCCCGGGGACCTCTGGGACCTTTAATAAAAAAAAATATATAAACAAAAATAGAAAAATAAACATTTATAAAAAAAAGGGGGTTTGACACATGGGGCCCTGAGGACCTCTACATCCTTTAATAAATATATATATATATATATATATATATATATATATATATATATATATATATATACATATATACACAGTGTGGAAAATAAGTATTTGAACACTGCTATTTTGCAAGTTCTCCCACTTGGAAATCATGGAGGGGTCTGAAATTGTCATCGTAGGTGAATGTCCACTGTGAGAGACATAATCAAAAAAAAAAAAATTCCAGAAATCACAATGTATGATTTTTTTAACTATTTATTTGTATGATACAGCTGCAAATAAGTATTTGAACACCTGAGAAAATCAATGTTAATATTTGGTACAGTAGCCTTTGTTTGCAATTTCAGAGGTCAAACGTTTCTTGTAGTTTTTCACCAGGTTTGCACACACTGGAGGAGGGATTTTGGCCCACTCCTCCACACAGATCTTCTCTAGATCAGTCAGGTTTCTGGGCTGTCGCTGAGAAACACGGAGTTTGAGCTCCCCCCAAAGATTCTCTATTGGGTTTAGGTCTGGAGACTGGCTAGGCCACGCCAGAACCTTGATATGCTTCTTACAGAGCCACTCCTTGGTTATCCTGGCTGTGTGCTTCGGGTCATTGTCATGTTGGAAGACCCAGCCTCGACCCATCTTCAAAGCTCTAACTGAGGGAAGGAGGTTGTTGCCCAAAATCTCGCAATACATGGCCCCGGTCATCCTCTCCTTAATACAGTGCAGTCACCCTGTCTCATGTGCAGAAAAACACCCCTAAAGCATGATGCTACCACCCCCATGCTTCACAGTAGGGATGGTGTTCTTGGGATGGTACTCATCATTCTTCTTCCTCCAAACACGGTTAGTGGAATTATGACCAAAAAGTTCTATTTTGGTCTCATCTGACCACATGACTTTCTCCCATGACTCCTCTGGATCATCCAAATGGTCATTGGCAAACTTAAGACTGGCCTTGACATGTGCTGGTTTAAGCAGGGGAACCTTCCGTGGCATGCATGATTTCAAACCATGACGTCTTAGTGTATTACCAACATTAACCTTGGAAACGGTGGTCCCAGCTCTTTTCAGGTCATTGACCAGCTCCTCCCGTGTAGTCCTGGGCTGATTTCTCACCTTTCTTAGGATCATTGAGACCCCACGAGGTGAGATTTTGCATGGAGCCCCAGTCCGAGGGAGATTGACAGTCATGTTTAGCTTCTTCCATTTTCTAATGATTGCTCCAACAGTGGACCTTTTTTCACCAAGCTGCTTGGCAATTTCCCCGTAGCCCTTTCCAGCCTTGTGGAGGTGTACAATTTTGTCTCTAGTGTCTTTGGACAGCTCTTTGGTCTTGGCCATGTTAGTAGTTGGATTCTTACTGATTGTATGGGGTGGACAGGTGTCTTTATGCAGCTAATGACCTCAAACAGGTGCATCTAATTTAGGATAATAAATGGAGTGGAGGTGGACATTATAAAGGCAGAATAACAGGTCTTTGAGGGTCAGAATTCTAGCTGATAGACAGGTGTTCAAATACTTCTTTGCAGCTGTATCATACAAATAAATAGTTAAAAAATCATAAATTGTGATTTCTGGAAAAAAAAATTTTGATTATGTCTCTCACAGTGGACATGCACCTACGATGACAATTTCAGACCCCTCCATGATTTCCAAGTGGGAGAACTTGCAAAATAGCAGGGTGTTCAAATAATTATTTTCTGCACTGTATATATATATACATATATATATATATATATATATATATATATATATATATATATATATATATATATATATATAAAATAAATAAAAAAATATGTTTTTTTTATTAAAAAATGGGGGTTGTAATCTGGGGCCCTGGTGATCTCCAGACCCCTGGAGACCTCCAGAACCCCCCCCCCCCCCAAAAAAAATGGCCCTTTAATAAAAAAATAAAATAAAAATATATTCAAAAATATATTTTTTTTTTATAAAAAATAAATAAAAAAAGAGGGGGTTGCCATCTGGGGCCTCTGGACCCCTAAAAAAATGGCCCTTTAATAAAAAAATAAAATAAAAATATATTAAAAATATATATATATTTTTTATAAAAAATAAATAAAAAAAGAGGGGGTTGCCATCTGGGGCCTCTGGGCCCCTAAAAAATGGCCCTTTAATAAAAAAATATATTTTTTATTTTTTATAAAAAATAAATAAAAAGAGAGTGGGTTACCATCTGGTTTTAAAGGGGGTTCCCATCCGGGCCCCTGATGACTCCCAGGCCCCTTACAGGTGTACTTCCTGTACCCCCCTGATGGCGGCCCAGCAACTGTACATAAAAAATATATTTAACCACTTAAGGACCGCCGCATGTACGTCGGCAGAATGGCACCGACAGGCACATCAACGTATATATACGTTGGTGCCTTGGGGGGGATCGGGGGTCGGACCCCCCCCCCCCTCGTACATGCGGCGGTCCACGCGGCTGCAGGAGCGATCCGACAAGAGGGGGTGGCTATTCGTTTTTGTCCGCCCCCTCCGGATCGCTCCCAGCCAATGCGCGCGCGCGCCCGCCCTGTCACTTCCTCCTCCTGTGTAAACACAGGAAGGAGGAAGCGATGTGATCTTTTCGGCGTTTTTTTCAACCACCGCTGAGGAGAGATCACAACACAAGTAAGTCCTGCACCAACACTACACTTACACACAGACACATAAACACATTTAACCCCCGCGATCGCCCCCCCTCCCCTGTCACTGAATGCAGTAATCATACATGTATGATTACTGTATTTAGTGTCAGTATGACAGACAGTGTGACAGTCAGTTAGTGTTAGGTCCAGGGTAGCCCCCGTACCCCCCTAATAAAGTTTTAACCCCTTGATCACCGCCCTAGTTAACCCTTTCACTCCCTATTGCCAGCATCACTAAGCGATCATTTTTCTGATCGCTGTATTAGTGTCGCTGTTTTCCTCTGTTTTATTGCGATTTTTTTTTACTAAAGACATGTGGCTAAATACATTTTGGCCTAAATGTTTGACTAAAATTTAGTTTATTGATTTTTCTTATAACAAAAATTAAAAAATATTGTTTTTTTTTCAAAAATGTCGCTCTATTTTTGTATATAGCGCAAAAAATAGATATTGCAGAGGCGATCAAATACCACCAAAAGAAAGCTCTATTTGTGGGAAGAAAAGGACGCAAATTTTGTTTGGGAGCCATGTCGCACGACCGCGCAATTGTCTGTTAAAGTGACGCAGTGCCTAATCGCAAAAACCCCTTGGGTCATTTGGCAGCATATTGGTCCGGGTCTTAAGTGGTTAAACAAACTGAACTTACGTAAAACAGGTTTTATATGACCAAACCTTTACATGTACCTCTCTTTTTATAGTCATCATTACCTATAACTGGTACTATTTTTACCTGAATGTTCTCACATCTCAATAATCCTTATCATGATTTGTAAATTTCTTAAAATGCAATACCAAGAAAAAATGAAAATGTTATAAAGGTAAACAATACAATGAGATGTGGGGAGCAATTATTTCTCCAGTGGTTTGGAATGCATATCTTGACCGCATTTAAAAGGTATCTCAGAATCGATTTTCTGTACCTGTGTCTCGAAAGATGTAGGAGATAGAGAAGATAATCCACTAGTTCACAGAGTTCTATTTGTCTGCTGATATTACAGACCCCTTTCCAAATATGTTGCAGAGCTCCCACAGCTTCTCTACATCTCTAGATATAATGTAAGTATATTTTGTGGAGGAGAGAGGGGACTGTATACCAACATTTTATAGGCAGTTTCCTAAAACTTGCTAGCGACGGATGAACAATAAGTGAAAAGTACAGTATTTAATCTTTTTGTTCAGGTAAGGGCAATATTGAGATCCTTTTCTCATTTTGTTATGAACAGGGGAGTGAAAGTACCTGGTGGTGCAATAAGAGCTTAATAGGTTAGACAGTGTGGCTGGTTTATGTTCTATAGGGAATAGTGTCAGTAGATAGACAACTGAAGACTCAGTCATCACACTATCGGACAGTCTAACATGGTTCTTAAGTCTGTAATTGAAAAAAATAAATATCAGCAGACATAAGATCCTTTAGAAGGTATTTGTTGGCAGTCTAAAAAATATTTGTATGCAAATCATGGGGTAAAGGCAGGACTCTCAATTAAAGGTGTTATTCCATGAAGACAAACTCTTAAGGCTTTGGATATATTCCAATTCAACCACTATCTTAAGAATAACAAATGTGTAAAATTTTCCTTACACACCAATGGGAGCTTAACAGTTATATACATAGATAAAGCCCATAGCAACGGGTAGTTTTTAAATGTTGCAATGTAATTGTTTCAGGCGGTCACATGGTCACAACTGTCAAGGCACAAGCTAAAGAAGTTATATAAATTTAAAAGATCTGTGCCAAAGTTTTCAGTTGGCGCTCAACAGGAGAAGAAGAAGCTTGCCACCCCCCCCCTCCCTTGTCGCGGTACTTGTTGTGTGGCATCTGCCCCTTTCTGTAAATGAAAGGGGACAGTTTTTTGGTTAAAATAGTTATAACTTGAGGTGTAATGGCTGAGATATCATTTATGTATTTAAGCAGTGGCGGCCCGCCCATATGGGCGCACGGGCGCTGCCCCCCCTCCCGCAGTCACAAAAAAAATAAAAAATAAAAAAAACGGGCCCTTTAAGAACTTTTATTCGGCTAAAATGTCATTTTGACATTTTAGCTGAAGTTCTGGCGGCCGTCTATAGAGGGCGCTGCAGCGCCACCCTCTCTCACAAATAACTCACATTCAATGCAATGCATTGAACGTGTGTTATTGTTGCCAGCTGCCTGGTCTATTCCTATAACCGGACATTGGGCGCCGGTTACCCGAATAGCGGCAGCTGGTTGGCTGAGGGGAACTGCCTATCAAAGCCAGTGGCTCTGATAGGCTTTTCCAGTACCGCCCTCCGGCTCTCGGAAGTCTATGCTCAGAGCGCAGGCAACCTGCGTTCCTTGCATGAGACTGACGGCCGTTTCAGCCAATCAGGTTCTCGGATTCTGGTTATCAGGAACCTGATTGGCTGAAGCTTCTCCACGGCGGCAGAAGACATCGAGGGAGGACATGGAAGTGTCAGGTAATTGATTTTTACAGGGAAATGGGCATCATGGGGCACAGTGGCATCATGGGGCACAGTGGTGACAAAGGGCACAGAGGCGACAATGAGCACAGTGGCATGGGGCACAGTGGTGACAATTGATGGCACAGTGACTGCATATGATGGCATGGCACAGTGGTGACAATTGATGGCACAGTGACTGCATTTGATGGCATGGCACAGTGGTGACAATTGATGGCACAGTTTCTGTGTTTGATGGCATGGCACAGTGATGACAATTAATGGCACAGTGGCTGCATTTGGTGGCATGGCACAGTGGTGGCGTTTGATGGCATGGCACAGTGGTGACAATTGATGGCACAGTGGTGGCGTTTGATGGCATGGCACAGTGGTGACAATTGATGGCACAGTGGTGGCGTTTGATGGCATGGCACAGTGGTGACAATTGATGGCACAGTGACTGCATTTGATGGCATGGCACAGTGGTGACAATTGATGGCACAGTTGCTGTGTTGCATGGCACACACAGTGGTGACAATTGATGGCACAGTGGCTGCGTTTGATGGCATGGCACAGTGGTGACAATTGATGGCACAGTGACTGCATTTGATGGCATGGCACAGTGGTGACAATTGATGGCACAGTTGCTGTGTTGCATGGCACACACAGTGGTGACAATTGATGGCACAGCGGCTGCATTTGATGGCATGGCACAGTGGTGACAATTGATGGCACAGTAGTGACGTTTGATGGCATTGCACAGTGGTGACAATTGATGGCACAGTGACTGCATTTGTTGGCATGGCACAGTGGTGACAATTGATGGCACAGTGGCTGCATTTGATGGCATGGCACAATGGTGACAATTGATGGCACAGTTTCTGTGTTTGATGGCATGGCACAGTGGTGACAATTGATGGCACAGTGGCTGCATTTGGTGGCATGGCACAGTGGCTGCATTTGGTGGCATGGCACAGTGGCTGCATGTGATGGGCACAGTGAGGTTGCAATATTTTTTTTTTCGTTTGCGCCCCCCCAAAAATTTTGAGCACCAGCCGCCACTGTATTTAAGATGTGTGTAAATTATATAACAATTTTTGGTTTGGTGTGAAAATATTTGGTAATAAAACATCAAATGTGTGTGGTATGATATGTTTTAAAATATAATAACTTATTGCCTATAATAAAGGTCTGTGTCCAATTCCAATCCATTAAAGTATGTCTAAGGTTTTTTATTATCATTAATTATATTATAGAAGGCTATTATATGGATTAAATACTGTCTACGATTCCATTGGGCCAATACCAGGGGGATAGAATATAGTTTTGATGCTGTTAGCTTCCAGTCATGGGAGGCAAGAGAGTCGTTGTTTGCATGCTAATTCTCTGCAACATTACAGAATCCTGGCAACATGGTTGCCTAGTAATGTTTTACAAAATTAGGGAAACCTAAGCCTCCATGTTCTTAAATACAGAGAGACGTTTGGAGAAGACTGTCAACTGAGATTTTATGCCAAAGATATAGCAAGAATGTTGGTTAAAGAGATTTTAGGAATGAGGATGGGATGAGAGTTGAAGGGGTTTTAAAACAGATAACGTAACTGGGGAAGGATATACATTTTTAAAACTGCTTTTCTGGCAAACCATGTAGTAAACCATATGTCAAAGATATTACCTTTTTTCATATCATGTTTGGTAGTTAGGGATGAGCCGAACACCCCCACGTTCGGTTCGCACCAGAACGTTCGAACAGACCGCCCGTTTGCGCAAACATTTAGAGCCCCATTGAAGTCTATGGGACTCGAACATTCAAATTCAAAAGTGCTAATTTTAAAGCCCAATATTCAAGTTATTGTTGGAAAACGTTTTTGAGAACCCGGGTCTTGCCCCAGGGAACATGTATCAATGGAAAAAAAAGTTTTAAAAACGATTGTTTTTTCTGGAGCAGCGATTTTAATGATGCTTAACACCTTCCATAAAGGGCATTTTCACCCCCTTCCTGCCCAGACCAATTTTTAGTATTCATCGCTGTTGCACTTTGTATGACAATTGCGCGGTCATGCATGTACCTAAACTAAATCTTTATGTTTTCCCCCCACAAATAGAGCTTTCGCTTGGTGGTATTTGATCATCTCTGCGGTTTTTATTTTTTGAGCTATAAACAAAAGAAGAGCGATTTAAAAAAATATATATATTTTTTAATTTTTTATTAAATAAATATCCCATTTAAAAAAAAAAAAAAAATTTCCTCAGTTTAGGCCGATACGTATGCTACATATTTTTGGTAAAAAAAAATTGCAATAATCGTATATTGATTGGTTTGTGCAAAATTTATAGCTTTTACAAAATAGTGGATAGTTTTATGGCATTTTTATTTGATAATTTTTTTTACTAGTAATGGCGGCGATCTGCGATTTTTTATTGTGACCGTGACATTGCGGCGAACACATCGGACAATTTTGACACGTTTTTGGGACCATTCACATTTATACAGCGATTTGTGCTATAAATATGCACTGATTACTGTGTAAATGTGACCGACAGGGAAGGGGTTAATGCTAGGGGGCACTGAAGGGGTTAAAATGTTCCCTAGTGTGTTCTAACTGTAGGGGGGAGGGGACTCACAAGGGGAGGAAACCGATGTGTGTTCCTCTGTACTGGGAACACAGCATCGATCTCCTCACCTCTGACAGGAGGTGGATCTGTGTGTTTACACACACAGATCCACACTCCTGCCGTGATCAGCGGCAATTGCGGGTGCCCGGCGGAAATCGGCAGAGTCACGTGCGGTGCCTGTCCCTGCACAACATGAGATTACTCTCAGAAAATAGAAATTTAATACTGCTTGCGGCTTTAATGTAATGTTTGGTCCCTGCAATATGGATACTAATCATTGAAAAATAGCATGAGTTTCCCCCGCCACCACTCCCCCCCAGGTCATTACAAGACCCAGTGCCAATCCTGACCTCCCTTGGGCCCTAAGCAAAATTACATGGCACATTAAAATTGATTAGCGGGGGGCGCTGACCTCAGTGATATGTCACATTAAAGAAAGTTGAGAAGCGGGGGGAGGGGGTGTTCTGCTGTCGTAAATGACTCAGCCAGTGAGTTTAGAAGCGGGGTGAGGGGCAAAAATTACTTCTCACCAGATGGGGCCTCTAGTAATTTGGGGGGCCCTTTGCAGCTTTGCGGGGCCCTAAGCGGCTTGCATAGTGAGCCTATAGCGAGGATCAGCCCTGACAAGACACTTTGGCCCTATATACTTTGAACAGCAGTATACAGGCGGTGCAAACAAGACAAGGACTGTAGGTTTGTTAAGTAGAATCTGAACCATGTCTTACTGTAATTGGAGCGCAACAAAGAGCCACATGCAAAGAATTGCATCAAAAAGTGTTATTAGACGCCCCTATTAAACAGGGGCAGAAAAAATGGGCCTTATACACAACATAACACTGCAACCCCTCACAGATACTGTAATTGGAGCGCAACAAAGAGCCACATGCAAAGTATTGCATCAAAAATTGTTATTAGATGCCTCTGCTAAACAGGGGCAGAAAAATTGGGCCTTAGGCACAACACAACACTGCAACCCCTCACAGATACTGTAATTGGAGCGCAACAAAGAGCCACATGCAAAGTATTGCATCAAAAATTGTTATTAGACGCCCCTGTTAAACCGGGGCAGAAAAATCGGGCCTTAGGCACAACACAACACTGCAACCCCTCACAGGTACTGTAATTGGAGCGCAACAAAGAGCCACATGCAAAGTATTGCATCAAAAATTGTTATTAGACGCCCCTGTTAAACAGGGGCAGAAAAATTGGGCCTTAGGCACAACACAACACTGCAACCCTCACAGATACTGTAATTGGAGCGCAACAAAGAGCCACATGCAAAGTATTGCATCAAAAATTGTTATTAGACGCCCCTGTTAAACAGGGGCAGAAAAATTGGGCCTTAGGCACAACACAACACTGCAACCCTCACAGATACTGTAATTGGAGCGCAACAAAGAGCCACATGCAAAGTATTATAATAAAAGAGAAAGAGCAGACTGCGCAAAGGTACAAGCAATTAGCAAAGCAGCTGAACACTGAAAGGTCAATAGAAATCCTTAAATGAAGTACATAGAAAAGAACAGTGCAGCGCTAAAAAACAAACCAAAAAAAAAAAAAAGAGAAAAAACCTAAAATACAGTAATAATAATAATAATAATATATCAAGTCCAAAAAAATAAATAAAATGATCAATCGGAGTAGTCAAGCTGACTCTTGTGCCTCACTGAGGTATTCAGATGTAGCAACTCATCAAACACAGCAAACAGGTGTCCTAAAATAGAAGTACAAGCCGCTCACCTGAACAAATGGACCTGTGTGTGAGCAGCAGGTCAAATGCGCTGTCCCTCAAAACAGGGGATTAAAGATTCAGCGGTGTCTCCTTGGACGCTCCCTTTCTCCAAAAGGCTCCAGGTGATAGATGGTCATCCGAAGCACTCTTTCACGTGAAATGGTGTCATGGAAAGGTATAAAAACGACACATAGTGCTCTCCGTATGATTACAACGACAGTAATATTTATTATAAAAGAAAAATACTCACAAACAAAGCACTATATCCTAGTGCATAGAAATGAGCATACAACAATAAAAGACCAGGTAGGTGGCTGTCCTGACATCAAATGAAAGCCCCCCGCACGCGTATCGTCCACAGGCACAGGACTTCAGCGGATAAGGGGCTACTGTTTCAGGATTCATTATATAACAGCAAAACCTAATCAGGCCAATTAAGACAAACTCCGCCCCCCCAGGTGAGGGTACGCCCATCTCTAAATAGTAAAAGCAAAACCATCACACTAACGATGGGAAGTATCAAAATAAATACAAATACCAACAGAACCGAGTAGTCTGCACATGTAATGACAGTAAGCATAAAGATAGGCTCTAATGTATAGAGGCAACCTTCCGGTGTTTAGAGATCACAACAACACATGCAATATCTAAAACAAGTGTATACAAAGGACTGATAGAACCCATGTTTACCTCATATCCAAGCCCAGTGATAACGATCCGTAAAGGCGTACAGGATGAAGTTTTTCCACGCCATGGACGGAGGCATCGTTCTCACAACACGTGACCATAGTTGGTCACATGACTTGTCATCACCATGGCGCTCAGCTAGATACAAATACACAGGAAGGAGCGTTCATCCTGGACGTCAGCCTGTGTAACTCAATCCGTCCACTATGGGCGGCAGCTTCTCAACGTTGACGTCAGGCAGGCCATCATTAGCATGACACTGCTAAGACCGCCCATCATGGGCAGCGGCGGCACGATAGTCTCAACAAGCAAGCCGTCAATCTCCTCACACACTGCTCACACTTAGAGCATAGATGTGAAGCGGACAGCATCATAGCCATCAGCGGATGGGAAAAATTTAGCAACACTACAGACAGATAACTGTCTGTCATCGTAGGACGGAGAGACTACAAAGGGGGGCCTTAAAGCAAAAGAAAAAAATAAGTAAAATGTATTAAAAAGGGACCATCACCTATATCGCTAAAATGACCATCAGAGTCATATTATGATCGAAGCAATTAGAGGACACAGCATGCCAAGACCAAAACCAATGGTACAATAGGTGTCCATAAAGCAAAGTGAAAAATAAAAATAACTATTTTTACGTCCATAACACCCTAACTCATGAGGTAGGGTCAAAAGAGCTTTCCTCAGCGGTGGGTGACAAGGACAATTAGAAAATAAACTTAAAATAAAATTAAAAAAGACATCAGCACAGCCACCTATCTAGTTAACAATAAACAAACATAAATATATATAAATGATGCAACAAAAACTCAAAATCAAGAAAACCACCAAAATATATAGATATTAACGATCTGAAATAAAACAATTCAGGTCAAATTCTACATTTAACCCTAATGGTACTCCCACTTTTAATTCGTAGACCCAGAAGGATTCTCGTTGGCTGAGATGTCTAATGAAATTTCCACCTCGCCAGAGGTTCGCTACCTTCTCAATTGCCCAGAACTGCAACCCAGCCGGGTTGCGGTCATGGAACAATCTAAAATGTTTAGACACATTATGGGTAAGCAGGCCCTTTTTGATGTTGGTTACATGTTCACCAATCCTCACATGTAGAGGTCTGGACGTTCTTCCCACATATTGGAGTCCGCATTCACATTGTAATGCATAGACTACCCCTATGGTATCACAGGTAATGAGATCCTTAATTTTATAGTTTTTTCCTGTAACAGTTGCTGAAAATTCTTTGCGTTTCTTAATGTTCTTTTTAGCCTTCCTGCAAGGTCGACATCTGCCACACGCATGGAAGCCAGTAAGAAAGTCGAAGATCTTATTTTCAGTATTGACAGGTGGATCTATAACTCCTGGGGCCAGTTTGTCCCTGAGTGAAGGCGCTCTTTTATACACAAATTGCGGGCGATCTGGCAGCAACGGACCCAGTAACCTATCGTGTTTCAAAATGGGCCAATGCTTTTGTACAATTTTTTCAAACTTACGGTATTGTATATTATAGTCTAAGACCATTCGGATATTTGAGACATCCCTTCGATCAAGATTACAGACTAATTCCATTTCCCTATCCAGCAAATCACTATCATACCCTTTCTCAAGGAACCACTTGGATAAGGCCTGTGATTGAGAGACAAAATCACTTTCTTGGGTGCAATTGCGCCTGAGGCGCACAAATTGCCCCCTTGGTATATTAAATAACCATTTAGTGTGGTGACAACTCTCAGTGGAGATGTAGGAATTACGGTCCGTTGCCTTAAAATGGGTCTTTAGATATACCTGATTGCCTACCTTGGTAAGATCTAGGTCTAGGAAGACTAAATGGTCCTGATTGATGTTCCACGACAGGGTAATATTTTTGTCATTCGAATTTAGTTTAGATGCAAAAACATCAAAACTAGTTCTATCTCCATCCCAAATCATGATCAAGTCATCTATATATCGCTGGTAACAGATTAGTTGCGGGGGTTTATTTTTATAAATCGCCTGTTCCTCCCAGTGTGCCATAAAGAGATTGGCTACACTCGGTGCGAAACGTGCCCCCATCGCAACTCCTCTGGTTTGGAGATAGAACTGTTTGTCATACCAAAAATAGTTTTTGGATAGACAAAAGATCAAACTGTCGATCAGGAAATTCTGGTGTCTTCTTGATAATCCCCGAGGGCTCAAGTGCCCACTTCACAGATGTAAGAGCGTCCTCATGACTGATGATAGTGTATAATGAACTGACATCTGCCGTGATTAACAGGCACGAAGATGAAATAGTCAAGGACTCCAGAATTTGAATGACGTGTTTAGTATCTTTAAGGAACGCTTTCGTTTTAATGACCAACGGCTGCAGGAAGGAGTCTATATACTGACCTAAACGTGAAGAGACGGAATCGATCCCGTTCACTATCGGTCTCCCAGGTGGGTTGGTGCTATCCTTGTGGATTTTTGGGAGGAAGTAAATGATTGGGGTGCGACAGAATAAGGGATCTAAGTATAATGCCTCCTTTGAGCCTAGTACCCCTATATGTTTACCTCTCTCCACTAGGTAGTGTAATTCACTCTTATACTTAAGCATAGGGTCCCTGGTCAGGGTACTATAGGTATAGATATCACAAAGTAGATTGGCCATTTCATTCTTGTAATAGGCCTTGCTGAGTATCACCAATCCTCCCCCTTTATCTGCAGGGCGTATTACCAGATCTTTCCTCTCGGAAAGTGACTGGATACCATTTTTAATATAAATCGGGTCATTCACCTTACGGACCTTCAGTGTGTCTAGATCCTTTGCAACCATGTTGCTAAAGACCTCAAGATGCTTAGCATCAGTATTCTGAGGATTGAAGACCGATTTATTCCGTAAATTTGAATATTGGCATGTTGGAGGGGCCGGAGTGTTCATATTTTTCACAGAGTGAGTATTTAAAAAATATTTTTTAATATTAAGAGTCCGGATAAATTTTTTAAGGTTGACGTAGGTTTGAAATTTATTTAAGTTGCGTGTAGGGGCAAATTTTAAACCCTTATCGAGTACTTTCATTTCCTCATTATTAAGGGGTATCCCACTTAAATTATAAATTCCTGCACCTACTGGGGTTTCACTCTTTTTTGTTCTCCCTCCTCCTCTCCTCCCTCTCTTGTTTTTCTTTTGCGTGGAATTGCTCCTTCTTGGGTATATTGTTGGGGGTCCACCACCCTCCTGGATTTGGGGGGATAAAGGGAGCCCCCCTCCCCATACCTCTCGTTGCCCCATGAAAATCCCCTCCTGTATGTGAACCCCGATTTACCAAAGGGGTAAAGCGGTTCTGAGTGGGCAGTGAATACCCATACTGTGATGGAGGGGGTCCCCTATTGAGACTAGTGTCATGATGGTAAGTTGTAGGATGGTTATCATAATTACCTCTAGCCACATGGGGGCCTGAACGTTCATGAGAATAGGGGTGATTAGACTGCTGATGTTGGTACCCTACATTGGACTCATTACCCCTATGTGGTACATTATTAACATATTGTCTAAAGGGGGAATGATGATACCCTCCCTTTTTTCCTCGTCCTTTATTCTTCCCTTTCTTAGTGTGAACCTCTTGAAATTGGTCAATGCGTTGAGGGGTACCCATACCTGAATAGTCTGGTGTATCATACACATAAACTTCTTGTTCTCTAGGGATGGGGAGCGGGCTGTTAGACATATCGACATTAGAGGGATCCTGGGAAACAACAGGAGCTGGGGGAGTAGTTTGCCATTTATAGGCAACAAATGTACTGAAATCATCCAGATCTCTGATATATTTCTTTCTTTTCTTAATCTGAGCATCTGTGTCCCATTTAACTAAACAATTTTTTAATTCAACAGAGAGCTTCTGGAATTCATCAGAATCTTTAAAGGGTTCAATAATGATCCTAAGGTCCCTGATTTGTGTCTCTAATAATTTCATCTTCCTTTGTTTCTAAGGAGTAATAACTCCAGAAGTTCCACGCCTTTGTCAGTGAAGAATTTACCCCACTCGGCCATGGACTCTTTGTCCGTGAGGCCATCATTGGGAGGGACATCCCACCTAAGGCGTCTCGGGACAATTTTAGCAACTATATACTGCTCAAAAGAAACGATGTCCCACCATGTTTTAACTTTCTTTTCAAAAATGTGTCCTAATTTTCTGAAAGAGTGGACCAATTTGTTTCCTTCTGCAGTGTTACCATTTCTAGAGAAGATATCACCAATTTTGATTTCTCTCTTCTCTAGGTATTGAAAAACATCCATATTAATGCAGCTAGTCTGTAGATATTGAGAACAGTGAATAATAAAAGAGAAAGAGCAGACTGCGCAAAGGTACAAGCAATTAGCAAAGCAGCTGAACACTGAAAGGTCAATAGAAATCCTTAAATGAAGTACATAGAAAAGAACAGTGCAGCGCTAAAAAACAAACCAAAAAAAAAGAAAGAGAAAAAAACTAAAATACAGTAATAATAATAATAATAATAATAATATATCAAGTCCAAAAAAATAAATAAAATGATCAATCGGAGTAGTCAAGCTGACTCTTGTGCCTCACTGATGTATTCAGATGTAGCAACTCATCAAACACAGCAAACAGGTGTCCTAAAATAGAAGTACAAGCCGCTCACCTGAACTTTGGACTTGATATATTATTATTATTATTATTACTGTATTTTAGGTTTTTTCTCTTTTTTTTTTTTTTGGTTTGTTTTTTAGCGCTGCACTGTTCTTTTCTATGTACATGCAAAGTATTGCACCAAAAATTATTAGTTATTAGAATTAATGAATGACTTGTATAGAGCTACACATGCAAACTGAATTGCCTCTGGGCGCTTTATGCAGCCAGTGTCTTCCTGGCTGGTGCAGTCATTTTACCCCGTAGGATCTTGACACGCTTGGGACACACAGTCATACACACATATATACATATATATACTGGGCCAATTTGGCCAGGATCCAATTAACCTACCAGCATGTCTTTGGAGTGTGGGAGGAAACCTGGAGAACCCAGAGGAAACCCACGCAGACACAGGGAGAACATGCAAACTCCAAGCAGATGGTGTCGTGGTCGGGATTCGAACCAGCGACCCTTTTGCTGCTATGTGAAAGTGATAACCACTAGACCAGTGTTTTTCAACTCCAGTCCTCAAGGCACACCAACAGGTCAAGTTTTCAGGATTTCCCTCAGATGAAATGGCTGTGGTGATTACTAAGGCAGTGAAACTGATCAAATCACCTGTGCAAAATAATGGAAAGCCTGAAAACATGACCTGTTGGTGTGCCTTGAGGACTGGAGTTGAAAAACACTGCACTAGACCACTGTGCTGCTGTTTAGACGCCCCTGTTAAACAGGGGCAGAAAAATTGGGCCTTATGCCGCGTACACACGATCACTTTTTGTGATGAAAAAAAACGACGTTTTCAAAAACGTCATTTAAAATTATCGTGTGTGGGCAAAACGTCGTTTTATGTCTTCAAAAAAACTACCAAAAAAAAAATTCGAACATGCTTGAATTTTTTGTGTCGTTTTTCAAAACTTTGGCCCAGATTCAGAGAGAATTGGGTTCTCGTAGCGTATCAGAAATACACTACGCCGCCGTTTTTTACCTGGCTCTACGTGGAATCCAGGTAGATTTTGTCCAGTAAACGACGGCGGCGTAGTGTATTTCTCCCGTCGCAATCCATCTAGACGAGTAGGGGGCGTGAAGGATTTAAAATAGGCGCGTTCCCGCGGCGATCGAACTGCGCATGCTCCGTTCGCAAATTTCCCGCGTGCATTGCGCGAAATCACGTCGTTACGTCATTCGTTGTTTGAGTAGCGTCGTTTACGGACATTTCTATTCCCGAACGAGTTACGCAAAAAAAAATAAAAAATGTAATTCGACGCGGGAACGACGGCCATACTTAACATGGGCTACGCACCGTTAGACCAGCAAAAAGCTGGTCTAACAGTACGTAAAAAAAAACAGACGTAAGCGATTGCGAAGACCGCTCATATCTTCGTGGATCGCCGTAAAAACACATTTGCATATCCCGACGCATGAAAACGACGAGAACTCCTCCCAGCGGCAGCAAAAATATCGCAGCGTAGATCCGAAGGCTTACGAAGACGTAAGCCTCTCGGATCGAAGCCCAAAGCCGCCGTATCATGGTTTGAGGATTCAAACTAGTGATACGGCGCGCGAAATTTGAAATTACTCCTGTCTAACACCAGTTAGACAGGCGTAATTGCTTTATGAATCTGGGCCTTTGTTTTTTGTGTCATAAAAAGTGATGGTATGTGGGCAAAACGACGTTGAAAACAACATTTTTAAACCCGCAAATGCTCAGAAGCAAGTTATGAGACAGAGCTTCAATGGAACAGAGTGCCATCGAACGTGGTGTACGTCACCACGCTTTGCTAGAGCATTTTTGAAAAACGATGTTGTGTATGCAACGTCGTTTTGGAAAATGTTTGAAAACGTTGTTTTGTTTCATCACATAAAACGTCATTTTTTTTCATCACAAAAAGTGATCGTGTGTACGCGGCATTAGGCACTGGTGGCAGAGCCGAGAAACAAAAATGTTCTTACTAGCTATCAGCAAGATCAGTGAGGAGGAAAAGGATATTCTATCAGCAGCATAACAGGACAGTCACTCAGCATCAGCATAGGCAGTCTCAAAGGGATCTGACATTTCAAAAAAAAATATTCAGTTACATCAGCATCAGGTGCTTGGTAGCTGGTGTTGATCCAAGCCTGATTCATTTTGATGAAGGTCAGTCGATCGATGGAGTCGGTGGAGAGGCGCACGCTGTGATCGGTCAGAAAGCCTCCAGCAGCACTGAATGTGCGTTCTGAAAGAACGCTGGATGCAGGGCAAGCCAGTAGCTCAATTGCGTGCAAGCTCTGGCCAGTGATCCATCCTCAAGACCCAGTAAGCCAGAGGATTTTCGGTGGGGAAGGTGTCCAAGTCGGATCTTGCCCCTAGGTATTCCCGCACCATGTAAACCAGACGCTGGCGATGGTTGCTGGAACCGGTCAGACCTTGGGGCTGCGGACTAAAAAATTGTCTGAAGGCATCGGTCAGATGGCCACCTTCTCCACCGCTCCTTCTGTGACTCAACGAAGTCTCAGCAACACGTTGTCCAGGACCAGGATTTGGTAATCCCCCAGGTTCTGGGAACGCGTTGCACAGACCCTTCTGCAAGGCCTCCCGCAGAAATGTCATCTTCTGCTCCCTCTGCGATGGCAAGATGAGCTCCGCAACCTTACTCTTGTAACGTGGATCAAGGAGAGTTGCCAGCCAGTAATGATCCACACACTTGCCACATATTCCCTTTCACCCCCTCCCCCACACATGCTACACACCTGATATAAAAAAAAAAAAACTTACCTGGCACCACGGGCTCCGGACTTGAGTCAAAGCCGGGCAGGCCCTCCACTTCATGCCGATGAAAGGTCAGGGCAACCGCACGCTCCTCCGCTGTCAGCCTAACACGGCATGGTGGGCCCCCTCCTGTGCCCCTGGCATGGGCAAGCATTTTGGCCAGCTTCTTTTTGACCAGACGCCGGAGGTCATTAATCTTTTTATCAATCCCAGACCGTTCCGTGTCTCCCCCTCCCCGCTGAATTGACCTGCTCAGTGATGATGTCCAAAATCTCCCTCCTCCTGGCCGGGGTGATGTTGGCACTGTCCGGGCCGTGGAGGAAACGCCCATAATCGCTAATGGCCCGAGCAAGAATTTGTTTTTCCCCCAAAGTAAAATTTAGTTTTTGCTTTCTCTATGTCATACTGAAAAAAAACACTCCCAGTCAACAAAAATCAGTCACAAAAACAAGCACAACCAATCAAGCAAGGACACACACAAAGAGAAAACTAACACCCAAAAAATCACACAAGCACTTATCAAAAAACACTTTCAAAGATCTACTAACAAACACTTGATCACACAGTACACTAATCTGACAAATACAAAACACAACGCAACTAACAACGGGACAAAAGCACTTTGTTAAATGGGAAGGGACAAAGGGATGTACTTTTGCAATAGAAGTGCGTTTGTGTCTGTCTATTTATGCTGTCTGTGTAGTCCTTAGTCCATTTCCAATTTCACTGATTGTGCCGTTCCCGAGTTGTGAGCATGCGCACAGCGGAGCTGACCATGGTCTCCTTCAAGCGCGCATGCGCGAGCCGGCCGGCCCTTCATTTGCATGGGGTCACGGCTCATTTCAATGTAACACGCCCACGTCCTTCCCAATTTGTATTACTCCGCCTTACGCCTCAGGAATAACGTTACGCATGTGCAATTTTCTCTGTAAAAGCTACGAGAATAGGGTGATTACGCGGCTACATTGCGCAAGTCTAACGTAAAGGCGGTGCGCTACGCCGGTCCAATAATGCGCAGATGTACCTGAATCTGGCCCACTGTCTCTCTATCTCCCTCTATAGAACTTCTCATTAACAACGCTGCAACACACTACACAAGGCCACCCAGCAGGTGGCCTTTTATAGTGTGGGGCGTGTGCTAAAGCCCTGAGCCATAATTGGCCAAAGCCACCCAGGCTTTGGCCAATTATGGCTCTTCGTTTTTTTGCGCGCTGTGATTGGCCAAGCATGCGGGACATACAGCATGCTTTTTTTTTTTTTTTTTTTTTTTTTTCTTTTTTTTTTTGAAAAGTGTATTTTTGTGCGTGGACTCGAGAGAGAGGAGCCGGACTGCAGGAGTTGGGAGTAGGCAGACCCTCCCCCCGGAGGCAATCACCATCCTTCTCCATGCCCCTGGTGGCAATGGCGGGTGTGAAGGGGGGCCTCCCACTCACCCCACCCTACCTGCTCCTCTTGGGAGCCCAACTGGGGCCCAACGGGACCCCAATGGGGCAGAGGGACTCCCCCTATGAGGGAGTGAGGGGGCCTAGCCCACCCAGCCAGCCCCGTAGGTCCTTCGCCTCTCTTTATTTTAGGAGACCGCATGGCCAAAGTGCATGTGTTTTAAACCAATTTTGTGTGCGTGCAAGTGTGGTGTTTTTTTTTTTGTGGGGGGGGGGTGGGCGTACTAAGCACAGGCGTACCTTGCATAGCACACCCACCGGGAGCCGGGCTGAGACCACCAAACTCAATTCACATGTAGCCGAGACCGGGATCCGAACCCTTGGCTGCAGAGGTGAATGGCTTGTCAGCGCAGTGCCAATCACGTTGAGCCACCACAGCTCCCCATACAGCATGCTTAGCCAATCATCAGCGCGCAATGCCGCAGTGAATTATGGGCCATTGCGTGTCACTCGAATTTGGCGCAAATGACCCGTTTTGTTCGAATTTCGTCGAATGTACGAACAGACAATGTTCGAGTCAAAAATAAGTTTGAATTGAACGCGGAGCTCATCCCTATTGGTAGTATGCAATACACTAAGATTACCTATAAATTTATGACCACCCACCTGATATTGAGTAGGTCTCATGGAGGCATAGATGCCATTAGACATCTGAAGGTATGCTGTGGTATCTGGCATCAAACAGTCAGTAGCAGATCCTTTAAATCCAGTAAGTTGCTTGGTGGGGTCTCCATAGTAACGTAAATGGACTTTAAATTAAACAGAACATTAAGGGCAGAACGAATCAGTAGATAAAATAATTTTATAAGTTTACACCATTTTGGATACACTGCTGTTCACAGTACTTATCATGTGTTACATTGTTTACCATGTTATCATTTTAACTTTCCATGATCGATTAGTCATGCTACTATTACATATTCTTTACGCAATTATTGATTCACCATATATACCTATCATGCATCATTGCTGGTTACTAGACATGTGCAGATTTAAATATTTTGTTTCGTTTTTTCGTTTTCGTCTGGAAAATACATTTATTTAGTTACTCCCGAAAATGGTTTTGATTTATTTCATTTTTCGTTGGGGAATAGCTTTCGTCCAAAAATCCAATAATACTTGGTTTCTGTCGAATAATCAAAGCATATTCGACGGAACTTCGAAAATGTATGCCGAATCGTACATTAAAATGTACGAGTGCAGTATATCTTCTCCGTTGAATCTGCTTAGCACTTTCGATATACATCATAAGCCTTCTATTCTCTATAATGTCGAATCTATTTTCTCACAAATCGAAATCTATTCTCTGTAATGTCGAATCTATTTTTTCTATAGTGTCAAATATTTTCCATATGATGTCGAATCTTTTCCCTATGGTGTTGAATCTTTACTTTATAATGTCGAAAAGTACCGTATGTGTGTGTATATCAGGTTCAATAGATTGCTATTCATTCACTGTATTCAGTCAGTGTCGAATCTCTCTATATCAAATTTTTACCACAACGAAAACGAAAATAAAGCATTTTTTATGTCGGATCTTCCGGTTTTCGTTTCTTGCGTCCAAATTTTTGGACGAAAATGCATTCTAACGAAAACGAATGCACATGTCTACTGGTTACATTGATTACCATGTGCTACATTGTTTACTATGTTATAATCATTATCTGTAATGATTGACTGATCATGTTTTAATTTTTAATTTTGTATTGCTAACAACTACTACTGATTACTGTTGATCACAGGTTTTACCATGTGTTACATTGTTTACTATGTCTATATTGGAACTTATCAGGACCGATCAGTAATTTCTCCATCATGCACTTTAACATATTTATTGATTTACCATGTATATACTGTACTATGCATTCATGCTGGTTACATTGGTTATCATGTGTTATTTCGATTATCATGATACTATTGGAAATTTTATGACTGATCGATCATGTTTCCATTATGCATTTTAACACACTATTTATTACTATGTACCTACAATGCAACATATCCATATATGCCACCAATAAATAGTCTACTTTATTTTATCTACTGATTCGTTCTGCCCTTAACCACTTAAGGACCGGACCAATATGCTGCTAAAAGACCCAAGGTGTTTTTACAATTTGGCACTGCGCTGCTTTAACTGGTAATTGCGCGGTCATGCAATGTTGTACCGAAACAAAACTTGCGTCCTTTTCTTCTCACAAATATAGCTTTCTTTTGATGGTATTTTATTGCCTCTGTGATTTTTATTTTTTGCGATATAAACAGAAAAATACCATAAATTTTGAAAAAAAATATATTTTTTTATAACAAAAAGTTAAAAATATCGAATAAACTAAATTTTAGTCAAACATTTAGGCCAAAATGTATTCAGCCACATGTCTTTAGTAAAAAAAAAATCACAATAAGCGTATATTTATTGGTTTTTGCAAATGTTATAGAGTCTACAAACTAGGGTACATTTTCTGGAATTTACACAGCTTTTATTTTATGACTTCCTATCTCATTTCTTGAGGTGTTAAAATGGCAGGGCAGTACAACCCCCCCCCCCCCCCAAATTACCCCATTTTGAAAAGTAGACACCCCAAGGAAACTGCTGAGAGGCATGTTGAGTCCATTGAATATTTTTTTTTGTCCCAAGTGATTGAATAATGACAATATATATATATATATATATATATATATATATATATATATACATACAGTATATATATATATATATATATATATATATATATATATATATATACAAAAAGTTGTCACTAAATTATATATTGCTCACACATGCCATGGTTATATGTGGAATTGCACCCCAAAATACATTCTGCTGCTTCTTCTGAGTACGGGGATACCACGTGTTTGGTACTTTTTGGGAGCCTAGCCATGTACGGGACCCTGAAAACCAAGCACCGCCTTCAGCATCACTTGGGGCAAAAAAAAAAATATTCCATGGACTCAACATGCCTCTCAGCAAATAGCTTGGGGTGTCTTCTTTCCAAAATGGGGCCATCTGGGGGGAGGTTGTGTGCCACCTTGGCATTTTATGGCCTTCAAAACTATGATAGGTAGTGAGGAGTGAAATCAAAAATGTATGTCCTTACAAATCTTGAAGGCGGTGCTTGGATTTCGGGGCCCCGTACATGGCTAGGCTCCCAAAAAGTCCCACACATATGGTATCCCCGTACTCAGGAGAAGCAGCAGAATGTATTTTGGGGTGCAATTCTACATATAATTATAGCATGTGTGAGCAATATATCATTTAGTGAAAACTTTGTGCAAAAAAAAAATCAGTTTGTCATATTCCCGCAACTTGTGTCAAAATATAAAATATTCCATGGACTCGGGATGCCCCTCAGCAAATAGCTTGGGGTGTCTACTTTCCAAAATGGGGTCATTTGTTTTTTTTTGTGCTATTTTGGCATTTTATGGCCTTCGAAACTGTGATAGGTAGTGAGGAGTGAAATCAAAAATATACACCCTTAGAAAGCCTGAAGGCGGTGATTGGTTTTTGGGGTCCCGTACGCGGCTAGGCTCCCAAAAAGTCTCACACATGTGGTATCCCTGTACTCAGGAGAAGCAGCAGAATGTATTTTGGGGTATAATTCCACATATGGGGGTGTATGCTTTGCGCGTGGGTGTAAGCGTTACTGGCACTAACTAGCTACCTAGCGGCACCAGCGACACTAATACAGCGATCAGAAAAATGATTGCTTAGTGACGATGGCAATAGGGGGTGAAAGGGTTAACTCTAGGGGCAATCAGGGGTTAAAACCTTTATTAGAAAATGTATGGGGGTACCTAACGCTATAAAAACCTAGCGGGCTAACCTCAAAAAATAACTAGCTACCTAGCGGCACTAATACAGCGATCAGAAAAAACGATTGCTTAGTGACGCTGGTAATAGGGGTAAAAGGGTTAACTCTAGGGGCAATCAGGGGTTAAAACCTTTATTAGAAAATGTATGGGGGTACCTAACGCTATAAAAACCTAGCGGACGAACCTCAAAAAAAGCACTGGCTACCTAGCGGCACTAGCGACACTAATACAGCGATCAGAAAACGATCGCTTAGTGACGCTGGCAATAGGGGGTGAAAGGGTTAACTAGGGGGTGATCAAGGGGTTAAAACCTTTATTTGGGGGGGTAGGGGGGCTATCCTGGACCTAACACTAACTGCCTGACACTAACTGTCTGTCACACTGACACTAAATGCAGTGATCAGTAAATGATCACTGCCATTTAGTGACAGTGTGACAGGGGGGGGGGTGATCGGGGGTGATTTGTGTGCCTATGTGTCCTGGTGTCAGTGTAGTGCTTGTGTACTCACTGTTGTGATGTCTCCTCTCCTCCTCCGGACGAAAATACCAGAGGGAGGAGCGGTGACATCACTTCCTCCTCTGCCTGTGTTTACAGTGCAGGCAGAGGAGGGCGGGGGAGCGCACGCATTGGCTGGGAGCGATCGTGAGGGGGCAGACAAAAACGAATAGCTGCCCCCTCATCCCGGATCGCTCCCAGAGCCACGGGAACTGCCACATGTACCGGGGGGGTCCCGATCGGACCCTCGACCCGCGTCTAGGCAGGCACGTACAGGTATATTGATGTGCCTGTACGTGCCATTCTGCCGACGTATATGTACATGCGGCGGTCCTTAAGAGGTTAATGTTCTGTTTCATTTAAAGTCCCAACCTTCCTTTAGTCCTGATTAGTCCCTTTACGTTCATATTACCAGGGATAGAGACTTGTGTGCTGGATGGCCACATTCTCATTTAAAGTCCCACCAATTTGATTTTTGGATTTAGTAATCCAAAATCTTCAGGGGTCTCCATAGACTTGTTTTTTCCAGCACATTCCACAGATTGATTGGATTGAGATCTGGAAAATTTGAAAGCCAAGTCACCACCTCAAACTCATCATTGTGCTCCCCAAACCATTCTTGGACCATTTTAACATTGTGACAGAGCACATCATCCTGCTGAAAGAGGCCACTTTGTCAGCAACAATGTTTACTTAGGTAGTACATGACAAGTAACATCCACATAAATGTACCCAAGATTTCCCATCATAACATTGCCCAAAACTTCACACTGCCTCCACCAGCTTGCCTTCTTCCCATACTGCATCCTGATGCTTTCTATTCTCCATGTAACTGATGTACACACCTGTTCATCAACATGATGTGAATAAAAAATTTGATTAAGCATACCATGCCACCTTCTTCCATTGCTCCGTAGTCCAAAACAGATGCTCACATGCCCATTGTAGGCACTTTCGGCTGTGGACACTGGACAGCATGACCACCCTGGTCGGTCTACATCTACATGCACAATACGCAAAAAAAACTGTGATGCCCATTTTTTTAACCCCTTCCATTCCGGCACATCTAGAGAGCTCGCGCGCACCCGCAGAAACGCTTGTGACCCGATGCGCGTGTCCGGCGGCCGCGATTGCCATTGGGCACCCGCGATTGCCGGTGATCACGGCAGGAGTGTGGATCTGTGTGTGTAAACACACAGATCCACCTCCTGTCAGAGGTGAGGAGACCAATGCTGTGTTCCCAGTACAAAGGAACACACATCGGTCTCCTCCCCTTGTGAGTCCCCTCCCCCTACAGTTAGAACACACTTTAGCGCCCCCTAGCGTTACCCCCTTCCCTGCCAGTCACATTTACACAGTAATTAGTGCATATTTATATTTATAGCACTAATCGATCGCTGTATAAATGTGAATGGTCCCAAAAACGTGTCAAAAGTGTCCGATGTGTTCGCTGCAATGTCACGGTCACAATAAAAAAATTGCAGATCGCCGCCATTACTAGTAAAAAAAAAAATTAGGGGGGCGTGGCCGGAAGCTGACCTGAATGGCAGCCTAATCTCAACGTCACGTGGAGGACCTGGATAACAGGGGACGAAGAAACAACATTTGCGTGCGGGGGGTCCCGGAGCAGGAGGGCACCGAGGACATACACTCCACCTTACAGACCCTGTTTAACGACCTGGTGGGTGCGCCTCCAAACAAGCCGATAGAAATGGACAGAGCACACCGGGCCTTGCGCCCCAAAGGGGCCACTTCCAAACCAGTGACATAATCTGTAGACTGAGCTCTTACCCCCTGAAAGAGGAGATAATGCGACAAGCCCGTCTAGCCCGCAGAGTGACACTGGATGGTGTTCCGATCCAGCTTTACCCGGATTTGTCCTAGATCACCTTACAAAAGCGCAGACTGCTTCAACCGTTGCTACGTATCCTACAGGAAGAAAACATCACCTACCGTTGGGGTTTCCCGTTTAGCCTTTCGGGCCAAACACCAGGGCAAAACTGGCGTGTTGCGATACCCGGAAGATCTGCCAGCGTTTTGTGACATCCTGGAGTTGCGTCCTCCCCAGCTCCCGGACTGGGACCTTGTGGCTATGCCACCCCCTCCCCCCACAGTTTGGCTGAAGGTCCCCCCAACTAAATGCTCCAGAGGTGCTGAAGGGCCCAAGCAAAACCACCATACGCACCTAAGGAAGACCTGAAGAGCCCTGCAGGCTATTGCCAGTCGGGCGCCTTGCCCCCACACTTCTTCCAGTGACTTTGCCCTGTCTACCGCCCCAATCCCTCCCCCCCCTCCCCAATTCCCTAGCTTTATTCTTGGTTAGCATTTTGGGCTATAGAGAGAGACTTCCCACATCCCACCTCCCCCTCACCTTCCCCACAGAGCTTGGACTTGTACAAGGCTCGCACGTTTAGCGTCTCTGTATTAGGGTTCCCCTGTGCTCCCCCGATCTACCCCTTGGGCGCTGGGTTGGTGGAGCCCACAGGAAGCCGTCCTGACCTAGGCCAGTTGGCCCTCATAGGTCTTGACTTGCTGTTTGTAGTTTGCTATCAGTATTACTCTGCACTAATGTTTTCTTTTCTACATAGCCTATCTCATCCCTTCCTCTCCCTTATTCGTCGTCTGGTTGCACGCAGGGCTCCTGGAAGTTCTCTGGTGCTCCTCCCGGGGGGTGCCCGCTCTCGCTCCTGGGGATCTGGGTCCTCTCCATCCACTTCCGTTAAGTAGGTTCCCCACCACCCTCACACTCTCCCATGGCTAGAATACTGTCCTTAAATGTCCACGGCCTAACTTAGCATTAAGAGAGTTTAGGCAGTCGGGGGCGGATGTCGTTATAGTCCAGGAGACGCATTTTGTCAAAGGGGGCTCCTTTGCGTTTGCGTCCCGCTATTACTCGCAGAGTTTCCTCTCATCGGGACCCCATAAAAGGGCAGGAGTGGCCATACTCATCAAGACAGGGTCGCCTTTCACTAGCACCCACCTTTACAGTGATCCATCAGGCCACTATCTTATTCTTCGAGGTCTCTGGCAGGACCATGAGGTCACTTTCTGTGTGGTATATGCCCCAAATGTCCAGCAACTTGGATTTCTTTCCAAGGTTTACGCTCCCATTTTTTGTGCGAATCATGGGACTCTGGTGATCAGGGGGGACTTTAACCTAACACAATCAGCTACCTCGGACCGTCACGTGGTGAACCCCAGGGTGTCCTCGGCACGAGTGCTTAGAGCAGGGGTCCTCAAACTACGGCCCTCCAGCTGTTCAGGAACTACAATTCCCATCATGCTTAGTCATGTCTGTGAATGTCAGAGTTTTGCAATGCCTCATGGGATGTGTAGTTCCACAACAGCTGGAGGGCCGTAGTTTGAGGATCCCTGGCTTAGAGACTCAAAGTTATTCCGCCAAATTTCCAGATGTTATGCCCTGTTCGATGCCTGGAGGGTTCTCCATCCTGGTGACCGACATTACACCTTCTACTCGGCCCCTCATCGCTTACACTCCCGTATAGGTTACTTTTTTGTAAATAACCCGGCGTTGCGACTGACCCGCGTGGTACAGATACACCCGATATCCTGGTCCGACCACGCTCCGGTCCTGCTGACTCTGGATCTGGGCTCCCCCGCTAGCAGACCCTATAACTGGTGCCTTAACACATTCCTCCTCCAGCACCTCCCCTCGAAATCTCACCTTAAAATATTATTTCGAAGAGAATGACACCCTGGACACAACCCCATCCACGTTGTGGGAAGCTCACAAGGCGGTGCTGCAGGGTAAATGCCTAGCTCTCTTTTCGGCCATGAAAAAAAATGCGCAGGCCGCAAAGTCACAAGCAGAAAGGGACCTGAAGGTCCTGGAAAGCCGACTACAGGACTCCCCTACCCTCTCGCTCCTAAAAAAGATCACCGCCCTTAGGGCAACTCTTGGTGAGCTAGCGCTGGGAAAGATAGAGAAAGCACTACTCAGGCTTAGGCAACTGTACTACGACAAAGGTAACAAGGCCCACTCCCTTCTTGCTAGGAAACTACGAGACGAAATACAAGCTACAACCCCACACCAGATTAGAGACAATTCAGGAATCCTGGTATCCCATCCTAGAGACATAGCCCACTCCTTTGCGAACTTTTACGAGACTCTTTACAACAATCCGGACATCCCCAGTAATCCTCCCTCGCCTGACCTCACCCAGCGCATGCATGACTACTTAAGTGGAGTCTCCCGGCTCCAACCCTCTGACTTGGCCCCCCTAAATGCCCCCACCACAGTAGAGGAGTTAGAGAAGACCATTAAATCCCTACCATCGCGCAAGTCCCCCAGCCCAGACGGTTTCCCCTATGAATACTATAAGGCATTTCTCCCCCTCCTGCTCCCCTACATGTGCAAGTTATTTAACGCCTTTTTACACGACACTTCGGTCCCTCACAATATGCAACGATCCTATATTACGGTGATACCTAAGCCGGATAAGGACCCATCCCTTTGTGCCAACTACAGACCCATAGCCCTCTTGAATTCGGACCTGAAAATATTCACTAAATTACTTTTCATTCGTCTAAACTCTGTCCTCCCTTCCCTTATTCATAAAGACCAGGTAGGCTTTGTCCCGCTCCACCAAGCGGGGGACAACACTAGGAAAATAATTGACCTTGTGGAGGTGGCGAACAAGGAGGGCCGGCAGTCTCTGCTGCTTGGTCTAGATGCTGAGAAAGCTTTCGACCGCTTGGGATGTCCATTCCTGTTCGCCACACTACGCCATGTTGGGCTCAAGGGACCTTTCCTATGAGCTATCCAGCACTTATGTTCTGCCCCCTCCTCTCAAGTTAGGACCCCCTTTGCCCTCTCCTCTGCATTCCCGGTGACTAATGGTACCAGACAGGGCTGCCCACTATCCCCCCTGCTTTTCGCGCTGTGTGTGGAACCCCTGGCTGCCACTATACGTAAGAACCCAGACATTAGGGGCATCTTGGTCAGGGATCAGGAGTTTAAAATTTCGCTATTCGCGGATGACATAATCCTCACACTGTCTCAACCTAGGACCTCCCTTCCAGTCCTACATACCGAACTAGACCGATACCGGGTTCTATCAGGATACAAAATAAACGCATCTAAATCAGAAGCACTTCCGATTAATATCCCAGAAGGGGAGGTAGCCCACCTGCAGGCAAATTTTCCATATAACTGGAAATCCTCCTCCTTGAAATACCTGGGGATCCATATTACCCCGAAATTCACCTCCCTATATCAACAGAACTTCCCCCCTTGTTCCACTCTATTAGGGCCCTCCTCCAGCAGTGGAAGAAACATCACATATCTCTGCTTGGAAGGGTAGTGTCGGTTAAGATGACGGTCCTCCCAAAACGATTATACCTGTTCCAAACCCTGCCCGTACCGGTGCCCTATGCCCACCTGAAAAAAACTCCAGTCTGATCTGTTTCAATATACTTGGAACTACAAGAGGCATAGGATCCCTTGCTCGGTGCTACAGGCAGCAAGGTCTGACGGGGGTCTCGCTTTCCCTGATCTTGTAAAACACTATCAGGCAGCACAGCTGAAGGCGATAGCCTCCTGGTTTACCCTACGCTCCTATAATAAATGGATGGAAATAGAGAAGCTATGGCTTGCCCCGGTGCACCCCAACAGTTTGCTATGTAGCGCAGACGTTGAGGTAGAATCCGAGCGCATGTTGGGCCCCATGACCCACCTCCGGCGAATATGGCGCAAACTGGTCCACCAACACAAACTGACGTCCGACAGCTCCCTTCTCACCTCCTTTGCCTGCAACCCCAAGATTCCAGATAGCCTTACCAACCGCATGTCCGCACCGTGGACCACACAAAATCTGTTCCACTTTGGGAACCTGGTAGACCCACTGACTCGCAGACTGCGCCCGTTTGCTAAGCTGCAGGCCAAATACGATCTGTCATGCCAGGAGTTCTATGGATATCTCCAGATACGCCATTACGCCCAGTCTATCACTCCAAATTTGCAGTTTTCTCCACCGACCCCTTTTGAAAGGCTGATCCTGGCGGGTTTCACACAGAGGGGCCTGATCTCCGATATCTATAACATTTTAAATGCCTGGTCGGTGGACACTGAGGGCAAACATGCTTACATAGCTAAATGGGAGAAGGCCCTTGGTGAGGAGATCCCCATGAACAGTGGCGGGCGATTTGGGCTCAGGCAGCAAAAAGTTTGATCTGCACTCTGTACAAGGAGAACACATACAAAATCCTTTACTTTTGATACATGACCCCTGATGTCCTCCATGCCATTTACCCTAATACATCTGACTACTGATGGCGCTGTCAGGAGGCTAAGGGTACCCTCCTGCAAATCTATTGGAGCTGCCCGCTGATTGCCCCGTTTTGGAGTTCGGTTCAGCAGTTGCTGGCTCGGCTCCTCGAGAAGACGATCCCCCTTACCCCAAAATTGTGCCTATTAGGTCTATCCCCATTGAAAATCCCTGCCCCCTACAAGAAACTGACCCGACATGTACTCACGGCAGCGCGCTCTTTGGTGGAACTGCACTGGAAGCGTAGCTCTCCCTCCCAAGGCTCTTTATGCCAGGATTAAAGATGTGGAATTGATGGAGAGGATGACAGCCAGGATGTGGGACAGACTGGAGGCTCATGATGAAGTCTGGGAGTTGTGGCACCGCCGGGAGGATCCACCATGACTGGTAAATGCAGCAGATAGATGGCCTTTTATCTTTTCTTTCCCCCTTCTTTCTTCCCCGTTTTCTACTTCCTTTCTCTCCTCCCGTGAGTCCCCTGGTGACTCACTCTTATCGAGCAGTTCAAATTTGCATCTAAACGGTGATTTCTCTTACTGCACTTTTTAAGCCTTTAAAAAAAAAGGAAAAAAATAAAAAAAGAGGCTTTGGCTTAGAGTTCGCAGCTATGGCACTACAGGTTAACACAGGGATCCTCAAACTACGGCCTCCAGCTGTTACAGAACTACAAATCCCATGAGGCATTGCAAAACTCTGACATTCACAGACATGACTAGGCATGATGGGAATTGTAGTTCCTGAACACCTGGAGGGCCATAGTTTGAAGACCCCTGGGTTAACACATGGAAAGAAATAACAATGACACTGATATGACTATATTGCTTACTATGCAAGTTAACTGTCTTACGTGCAATATTTGTAATGAACGAAAGATTCTAAATAAACATGTTATTGGAAAAAATAAATAAAAAATAAAATAAAAATTGCATAAATCTATCACCTATTTTTTAGACGCTATAATTTTTGCGCAAACCAATCAATATACGATTATTGCATTTTTTTTTTTACCAAAAATATGTAGAAGAACACATATCGGCCTAAACTAAGGAAAACATTTTTTTTTTTTTAAATTGTCATATTTATTAAATAAAAAAGTAAAAAATATTGTGTTTTAAAAAAAAAAAAAACGCTATTCTTTAGTTTATAGCGCAACAAATAAAAACCGCAGAGATGATCAAATACCACCAAAACGAAATCTATATTTGTGGGGGGAAAAAACAAAGATTTAATTTGGGTACAGTGTTGCATGACCGTGCAATTGTTATTCAAAGTGTAACAGTGCTGAAAACTAAAAATTGGTTTGGGCAGGAAGGGGGTGAAAATGCCCTGTATGGAAGGGGTTACACACATCAACTTCAGGGACAACATGGTTACTTGGTGCCTAATATATCCCATTGACTTTCATATGCCATTTTAACAACATAATCAATGTTCAAAGTTTTATCATTTTTCATAGGTGTTCAATTCAGTGATCAGGTTGGGCAATGTAATTTCGGAGAAACGGAGAGAACCCTGTGGACGATTGGGGAACCTCTCTTATGGCAAACATCAGATAAGGGAGCAGATAATCCCAATTCTTTCCGTCTTTATCCACCACCTTCCTCAACATTTGTTTTAAAGTTTTATTAAACCTTTCCACTAACCCGTCTGTTTGAGGGTGATATTTGGGTCACTTTCAGGAGTTAACAAAGTTCTCTGGTCACCCTAGACATAAACGGGGTGCCCTGGTCAGTTAGGATTTCCTTAGCAAGACCCACATGGCTGAAAACCTGAAATAACTCTTTGGCAATGGTTTTAGCAGAGGCATTTCAGAGAGGAATCGCTTCTGGGTAACGGGTGGCATAGTCCATTATTACCAAGATGTGCTGGTGCCCTCTAGTGGACTTCAGTAAGGGGCCAACCAAGTCCATGACTATTCTCTCCAAAGGGACCTCGATAATGGGCAGTGGTACCAACGGACTGCAGAAATGTGGCATGGGTGCAGTAATCTGACACACTGGACAGGAAGAGCAGTACAATTCCACTTCTTTGGTGATCCCAGGCCAATAAAACCTCTGGGTGATTCTCTCCTGGGTTTTTTCTGCTCCCAAATGTCCCCCAAGAATGTGCCCATGGGCCACTTCCAAAACCATCTTGCGGTACGGTTTAGGCACTACCAGTAGCTCAATGGTGTCCTCTATCCTCTGTGACACTCAATATAACAGGTCCCTTTCAATAATGAACTAAGGGAGGGCAACCCTCTCGCCAGGGTTAACTAACTTCCCATCTATCTTCAATACATTCTCCTGGGCTCTTAGCAATGTGGGGTCCCTTAATTGCTCTGTGATAACATTTTCTCTGTGCACCTCGAGGTCATCTTCTGAGGTAGCAGGCTCCTCCCTAGGGACTGGTGTTTCCCCTGCTAAGACTGAGAACAGAAACTCAGAAGAATCCTCACAGTTAGAGGATTCTGGATTAGATGTTTAAGGCTCAGAAGAACCACCTACTGGGGAATCTGTGCAATCCCAGAGTTCCCAGACATTTGGGAAATCCCTTCCCACAATGGCGTCATGTGGCAGTTTGGGAACTAAACCCACTTGGTGACACAATTTACTGAGGTAGGTTTCAAAGGAAACCGTAGTCACCAGATATTCTTGAGTTTCCCCATGTACACAAACTACAGCCATTTTCCTAGGATGTAAGGTTTTTCCCACCACTAGATCACTTTTCACTAAGGTGACCAGGCTACCGGAATCCAACAATACCACAACATCTTTACCATCTAAGCACATTCTACATAAAGGGTTCTCATTCCCTTTTACTGCAGTGCATGTGGTTGCAAAAAGGGACTTTCTCTGTCAGAAAGTCACACTGCATGGGTTCATCACACGCTGGGCAAACCGCTGCTACATGTCTCTCTTAACAAAATCGTAACAAATCAACCTTCTGGTCCTCTCCTGTGGGATGGGTCTTCCAGGCCGCTCTCGCCAAACATTAGCAGTAGTTCCGATAATACCTCTAGTTGCTCTTTGGTCCCTCTCTCCACCCCCATCCCTTGATGCAGTCTTACCTATAGGTGGGGAGGGTCTGGTCTTGGGGTGGAAAGTCTGTGCGTCTCTGGGGGGAGAGAAAAAATTCTCTCTTGTGAGGTACCTTTCGACCAGGTCTACTAGTTTGTCTGCGGTTTCCGGACCACCATGGCTTACCTGCAGGGTGTTAGGAAGAGACCTAAGAAATTTGTCCATGACTAATTGCTCCAAAATTTTTAGTCCAGACAGAGTTTCTGGCTGCAGCCATTTCCTAGCCAAATGAATGAGGTCATACATCTGCGACCGAGATGGCTTCCTCAGCTGATAACTCCAATTGTGAATCTGCTGAGCACGGAAATCCCGGGTTACACCAAAACGTGCATCTGCAAGCTCCAAATTTAAATATGTCTTTTGGGCTTCTCCAGATAATAGGGGGGCCACTAGTCCAGCTCACTGTTCTTTAGGCCAACTCTCTTTTTCCGCTGTTCTCTCAAACGTGGTCAGAAACATCCCAGGGTCATCATCTGCAGTCATCTTTGGCAATAAGTGGCTTACCCGAAAAGTCGATTTGTTACTGGCCTGACCCCCAGCCTTGGTCTGCTGTCTCTGAAGCTGTTTCACGATGGCCTCCATTTTCTGCTGGTGTCTCTGTTCCAAGCCTAAAATGCTCTCTTGGTGAGCCTGTTGTTGAGCTGCAATGCTCTTTTTGTGAGCTGCAATGCTCTCTTGGTGAGCTGCAAGGCTCTCTTGGTGAGCTGCAAGGCTCTCTTGGTGAGCTGCAAGGCTCTCTTGGTGAGCTGCAAGGCTCTCTTGGTGAGCTGCAAGGCTCTCTTGGTGAGCTGCAAGGCTCTCTTGGTGAGCCTGTTGTTGAGCTGCAAGGCTCCGCTGCAAACCTGCATTTGTCTGCTGTTGATTTGCATTTGCTATAGCCAGCTGTTTCAGTATCTCCTCCATTTTGGGTTTACTTTAACTGCCCACATTCTCCACCATGTGGAAGGGGTTAGCTCGGTAGCGGGTGTGTGTGACACCCTGGGTGGTTTCACTACACACTGAACTATACAGAGAGGCAGCCGAGGACGGTTGAAAACAAAGCTTATGGTTTATTCTTCCATATTGCTGGAAACAAGTGCAAGCATCCAAACAGCATAAACAAAACAAAACATAAAATAAACCTTGGCCACTTGGGGGGTCTACCTTCACCACACAGGAACCTATCTATGGAGTCTGGCACTGCCTACTGCTGGGCAGACACTGCTGGTCATACAGCAGAAAAACAATAGTCTTTTTGATTTATATCACACAGAAAAATCAACACCACCTCAACTCTTTAGAAGTCTTTCTCAGCCCACTGCTCTCCTTAACTCAAAAAGCCTCAGGATGCAGAAATCAGTAGTCATCCTCTGGATAACTTATAGAGGCCTTAATTGCCTCATTCTGAACAGCTGAAGCTTTCCAACGCCCTTAAACCTTTCTGGCTATTTCTGCAGCCGATACCTAATAGTAATTGGTGAATTGTCTAAACAAGGCAGAAATGTATCTCCCATCTGTGACAACACCCACAGATTTACCTGACTTACTGTCACATACCCCCCCCTCTTGTTTCAGCCCTAGGGTTGGGACACAGGTTGCCAGGAACGCATGCACTCGGGACAACCCATCTGCATTCCCCATTTCAACACCGGGGCGATGCGTTACCACAAAACTAAATTCCTGAAGGGCCAGGAACCACCTATTTATTCTCCTATTGGTCTCCTTGTTCTGTGCCATCCAATTCAATGGGGCATGATCCGTCACCAATTCAAACTGCCTACCCACGAGGTAGTACCGGAGAGATTTCAAAGCCCATTTCACCGCCAAACACTCTTTATCAATGGTGGTACAGCTCCTAAACCCACATTTGACGCATCTGTCTGAACCACAAAGTCCCGTGAAAAATCAGGCAAATTTAAAACTGGCTGACTACATAAGGCCTGTTTTAAAGCCTGAAAAGCTGTTTCTGCTTCGGGAGTCCATTTGGTCATGACATACTCCTTCCCTTTGGAAAAATTGGTCAGGAGAGCAGCCTGTGAGGCAAAATGGGGGATAAAGCAGCGAAAATAACCAGTGATCCCCAAAAATGCACAAACCTGTTTCTTGTTAGTGGGACGTGGCCAATCCTGAGTAGCCTCAACTTTGTTTATTTGTGGACTTATTAGACCTCTTCCAATGAGGCAGAATGAGGCAATTAAGGCCTCTATAAGTTATCCAGAGGATGAATACTGATTGCTGCTTCCTGAGGCTTTTTGAGTTAAAGTGGAGTTTCACCCTCCAAAAAATTTCTAGCATGCCATGGAGTCCACCCACCCGACCGGCAGTATGCCCGTGTACATACTTTTTTACGGGCTCTCTTCCCCTCTGGCAATCCCGCGTGACTGGGCATTTCCAATCACAGGCTGTGATTGACGTCCCTCAGCCCGGCACATACAGAGCGTCACGAGATGCCGAAGAAACCTGAACTGCGCACCGACGTTCGGGTTCCTTCGGCATCTCGTACAATATATACACACTAAACTGCTTGCATGAGGCCGCGTACACACGACCGAGGAACTCGTCGGGCGAAACACTTCATTTTTCTCGTTGAGTTCCTTGTTAGGCTTGTCGAGACCTCTGGGGGGAGGGTCTGCCTACTCTCAAATCCTGCAGTTCGGCTCCTCTCTCGAATTCACGCACAAAAATACACTTAAAAAAAAAAAACACGTCTCCCAACAAGTTTCTTGCTGGATTCTGCTGAGGAAACTGGTCGTATGTACGCGGCCTTACACTAATTAATCTAGTTCAAGTTCTCTGTCTCCTCCACGTTATCACAACTACTTTTCTGCGAATGCCCCATATGTTCGGTTCGGTTGCTAACAAACACCCGATGTTTGAGTCAAATTTACATTTAGATTTAAACATCAGGACCATTCCTAAGCAATAGTTGTTTTCCTGTACTTTCAGCATGTTTAGAGAGATACCACATAGGGAAATAGGCATGTTTTATAGATATTTACTAAATATCTATGCATTTTTTGCCTTGCATTTCCACACTTTTTTTATTGGAGCCCTCAATTTGCAATTTAACTGGTAGGTCAGACATTAGGATAAGAAAGCAAGTACAATAACAAATTATCTAAAGGATTTATCTTTTGCATCAGAAAGAAACAAACAGTTCTAAGTTTATCCAGAAACATCACAGAGGTCATTCTCAAAGAGATACATGGTTCTGAAAAACTTAAAACAGACCTCATTAAGTAGTCTACTGTAATTACTGAAAAAAAAAATATTTTGTTTATTGTCAAATCTAATTTTCTATTTTAAAAATATTATTAATTTAACTTACATGCTTTAAACACATAAATTGCAAATGAATATTGAAACAGGTACAAAGAATAGTGCACCTTCACCATATAGTTTTTTATTTATTTTTTAATACCTTTTTGACAACCATATAGTTGAACATAAGAGAATGTACAGTAGGTGCCTCTGATTTTGTATATCCAGCGCGATGGGATCACGCTGGATATTGCCGCTAGAGGCTGTGCTTCTCACGTTTGCTGCCCTCACGAGATGGCACGCATCCAGAGGAATCCATTGGGGGCAGCGAGCGGGAGGAGCGACACAGCTTAGTGCTGGCTCCTGCGAGTGGTCAATCTCGCTGCTAGCAGAGGCGAGATTGACACAAAATCACCGGCACCTACTGTACCTTATTCAGCCCCACACAGGACTTTTGCCAGAATCAACCACATCTTCATCCCAAATTCCGAGATTCACACTGCCTACCACGCACCTATTCATGCTGTTCCCTAGTCTGACCACTCCTTAGTTGTCTTAAGGACCACTAGCTCCCTGTCCCCCAGGGGCCCTTCCAGTGAACTAATTTATCTTGTCCAACCCAGTTCACTGCATTATGCTGGAAAGAGACCTCCAGGAATGTTTCCTCACTAATAACACTGGAGATACAACCAGTCAGTCAGTGTCAGTGGGAGAGTAGGACGCTCCATGCTTCCGCACGAGTCTGCTCTCGCCAGGGACTAGACAGACAGCCAGGCATCTGACAGACAGGCTCCTGCTAGCCTCTCTGCTCTGGGAAACCACTACAGCTCCTGGAGTTCCCTGCACAAGCAAATCGTTTTTCCTTCCCTTGAGCCCCTCTTCTCCAGACATCATCCCCAGGTAGGCCCTGCTATTTCACCTTCCCTGGAACCGTTTTTGGCGGCTGTCCTTTTCAGGACAAGCCACCGGATCGGCTGAACACTGGAGCTTCTTCCCTCTCCTTTACCCCACACTACCACCACATTACCACCCACCATCAAAGCAACCCTCCCCGGAACCTCCTCGCCTCTATTCCCCATAATTCCCCGTCTTCTTCCCTGAACCACGACAGCCACAGCTGATTCGCGGCTGCCGCATTTTAGGAAAGGCCGCGGCTTCATCCGTGGCCTAGTGGCGCGCCGCACTCTCGGCCTAAAACAACCCCAGAAACTTCCCAGGAATTTACCCCCAGCTCCTGCAGGACCCATTCACCCCTGGTTTCAACAACCAGCCCCCTCCCCTGCTCACCAATCCACCTAGCTGGCTGCACACCAGCCTGGGTCCCATGTCCTGCTCCTGGTCGGCGGCCATCTTGGTACACCCCAGCAGCAGTGACAGCTCTCCCCCCCACCCCCTCCTTTCACAACCTAACAGTACTTGATCCAGGGGTTCGCCCGATCACCTTTCAGGGATCAGGAAGGAATTTTTCCCCTACCAAAGAAAATTGGCAAAGCACAGCTAGGGTTTTCTTTGCCTTCCTCTGGACCAAGCCGGGAGGATTCACAGAATCCTCTCTCCATCGGCACCAAAAAAATTACTGAATGAATGGCGACCATGGCTAATCTGCGGTACTCTGCAGAAACCATTTGGGGTCTGAGGCGTTTCGCCACAATACTGCCAGCCATCACCAAAAAGACCCTAAGTATTGAGCAACTTTTGGAGGATCGATCGACGATCGACTGTCAAAAATTTCAGCCGTTTACCCCAGCCTAAGCACATTTCATGTGCTCTGATCAACACAAGATCGGCAGTAAAACACCGACTTTAAATCCATGATTTCATTTTACAACACGATCTAGACTGCCTCTTCATTACAGAGAGCTGTCTCACAGCCGACTGTAACACCATTTTAGGAGAACTGGTGCCAGAAAACTACCGTATTATAACAGAAAACAGAATAGGACAAAGAGGAGGAGGCCTGGCAGTGATTTGCAAGACTCATCTTGCAATCACCAAACCAGTCCTTCAAAACCCTCTTCCATTCATGGAAACCCTTACCCTGCAACTCCAAGCAAACTACCAGGAGACCGTCCGGATTCTTCTCTGCTATAGGCCACCTGGCCCAAAATCGCAGCTTCTGCCATCATTGACGGACTTTATCTCCACTTATACCCTGAACAGCAAACACCTTTTGCTGCTCGGGGACTTCAACCTCTGGGCCAACTCCCCGCAAGACCCCGTTGCCGACGCCTGCATCGACCACTTAGAAGGACTAGGGCTACAACAACTAGTATGTGGGCCCACACATGCTTCAGGTCACACACTCGATCTTATTTTCAGACAAGATCTGGAAATAAAAATCTTGAATAATGAACCGTTGCCATGGACAGATCACCATGCAATTAAATTCATTATTTCCGAATTTCCCCCCTTATCAAAAACATCAAATCCAGTGACAACTCACTGGACCAGATGTCAGAAGAAGCTCCACTCGGAACTCTTCAAAGCCACGTTAAGGAAAAAAATAAAAACAATTCAGCCGCATCAAACGGCTGAAGAAACACTGGAGGCCATAAACACAGCCCTATTACAGTCAGCTGACTTAATAGCGCCGAAACGTAAAACCCACATCCGGGCGGATGCGAGCAGAGAAGGACGCAAATCAGAGGAGCTCCATGAATCCAGGCCTAATCCATTACCATCGGCCATTGGAGTTTGTTTCTAAGCCCCGATACTTCCCCATCCTGGTTCCTGGTGCTCCCCTGTACGGGTTCATACCTGTTTGGAGACCCCTGGACAGCCGCTCGCTCCATACTCAGTCCCGCGGCCGAATCAGTACACAGACGAGCCGCCGCCATTTTGAGGCCTACAAAGCCTCCGCAAACACCGGTCTCGAGTATCGCGGCCGCGATACGATCGACTCCCGCTTCGGGACGCAACGGATCCATCGTTCTACCTGTCTGGCCTGCGGGATCGTGGTGGTGGGGACCCGAGGAACGGCGGAGGCGCCCTGAGATGGCCAGCGAGCGGTGTGAGGAGGTAAGCAGCGTCCTTCTTACTACACCCTGGCCCAGAAGACAGTCACCCACACTGCATACCTGGTGCTATACAATCAACACACTGCTTGTGTATATGCTATCACGGCTGTATAAGCAGCACCTGAAAGGACTCCCACCTTTAGCCTATGATAAGCACTGCACCATCACCTGCATAAAACAGCAATTTTGCGTCTTGTAAAGACAGAACAGGAGGTGCAAGTGCGGCCTCTGGAGATGGTGTCCACATAGAGGGATAGATCGGGTCCCTGTCTCAATATGCACAGCTCCTGCTAAACATCTAAAGCTCACACGGCTCCAGGAGTTTAACGAGCACGCGTCCGACTCTCATCTCAGCATCATATGGGAAAAATAGGCTTCCAAAAAGCTGTATATAGTGGTTTTGTTCCGCCACCACCCCTGAGACCTGACCGTGATATAGAGCGTTTCTTGTATAGACCGCATTCTCCGGCCTCGGCTGCCTCGGTGGGCCCGTCGGATCGTGCCGACTCCCGATCAGCGGATGTGAATGCTCCTATGGCGGACAATGCATCCCAGCAAGCCCAGTCACCGAGGACCATGGACGTGGTTACAGTGGCAGTTCTGGACCATAAGCTGCAGTCACTCCTCCAAGACCTGACTCATAACATCACCAAAGAGGTGGGAAAAATTACTCAAGAGCTCCGGAGGGAGATTGATCAATTAGGGGAACGCACGGACACACTGGAGACTAAATTCGATGACCTTACCCAGTATGTACATGTTTTAGAAGAAGATAATGCTGCCATGAAACATGCATTTCCCAACTCCAATTGCAACAGGAGGATTTAGAGAACAGGGAAAGGCGCCAGAACCTTCGGATAAGAGGGATCCCCGAATCGGTCACGGATAAAGAGCTGCACCCGTATCTGTTGGGACTTTTCGTCACCTTAGCGCCCCACATACCAGATATTGATTGGCGTCTCGACCGGGCTCACAGGTCTCTGGTTCCTAAACCGCCTGCTGGCTCTAACCCCAGAGATGTTGTTGTTCGTTTTCATTTCTATGAGAGCAAGGAAGCTCTCACTGTTGCGACCTGTAACAAATCTTGCATTGAATTTAAACAGGCCAAGATACAGATCTTCAATGACCTTTCTCCTATTACCTTGGCAAAGCGACGCAGCTTTCGTCCTGTTACCACCCATTTGCAAAACCATCAAGTGCCTTATCGTTGGGGATTCCCCTTCCGCTTATCAGTTCTAAAAGATGGGGTCCAATATTCTCTGAGAGACCTATACGAGAGTGAGGCCTTCACTCGCAACCTTGGTCTCCCTCCTGTCCCTGAAGAGGATCTTCAACTCCCTGTCCTGAACCCCAAGCCTCTGATGACACCGGCCAAGATCTGGACCCTGGTGCAACGCAGGTTGCGGAAGGCATTCTCTACTCCACAGCGGGCTAATCCCCCCAGTTCCCAAACCTGAAAAATCTTCCTTTGTGAAATTTCTTACATCATCCCTTATTTTGTTTATCTCATGGTCGGCTGATGATTGCTTCGATCGTGTCGGAGTTCTTGGGCTTTTTTTTGTTGTTCACGCTAAAGTTGCCTACTAGAACTCCCGGCCCTGACCTATTTGAACCCTCTTATGTTTGCAATGACTGCCATTATGGACAGCCCCTTTGATGCTTCACTCGATGGCTCATCTTAGATCGGCGCTGACTGTTTTCTCTGCTGAGATGGGGACCCACCCTCGGATCCCGCGGGTTGTCATGCCCCTCACCTTAACCCCAGACTGTTGTCTGGGTTCCCTGGAGTTTTTTCATCTCCAGGGCTTTTTGAAAAAATGTGTTTTCAATTTTGTTTTTTGTCTTTTCAATATTTTCTTGATTTTTTTTTCTTTTTTTTTTCATTTTTATATTTTCTTTTCTAGGGGGCAGATTCACATAGATGTAATCTTCCGCTGCGTAATCGAAATACGCTACGCTGCCGTCTATCACCAGACTCTACGCCGAATTCAGGTAGTTTTTTTGCGCGTACGCTATTGTATCGTATTTTTTTTCCGCCGCGCAATCGAAATACGTGAGTAGGGGGCGTGAAGCATTTAAATTAAGCGCGTCCCCGCGACGATCGAACTGCGCATGCTCTGTTCAGGAATTTCCCGCCGTGCATTGCGCGAAATCACGTCGTGACGTCATTCGTTGTTTGAGTAGCGGCGTTTACGAACATTCCTATTCCCGGACGACTTACGTTAAAAATAATAAAAGAAATCGAAAAACGTTGAAATTCGACGCGGGAACGACGGCCATACTTAACATGGGCTGTCTAATATTAGACCAGCAAAAAGCTGGTATAGTGAAACGGAAAAAAAAGATGACTAAAGGTGCCGTAAGAGATTGCGTTTGAAGAGCGAAATTTTGTGGATTCCAGGCAAAAGCTCATTAGCATACCATGAAGGTGAAAAACAACAGGAAGTCCGCCCAGTGGCCGCAATTTTCAGGCAGCGTAGATCTGAAGGCGTACTAACACGTAATAAAGTCGAAATTTAGCACGCAGGTGTCTTTGCATGGTTTGAGGATTTCGACTAGCGTAAAAACGCTCGTAAATCGAAATTACTCCTGTCTAACAACATTTACACAGGCGTAATCGCTTTGTGAATCTAGGCCCAGGTCTTTTTTTTGACCTTGCTCAGGTATCCGATGCCTTTTTTGCTGCACCATTTCAACTTATATGCTTGTTTGCTCTATTGTGTTATATACCATGGCTATTTTATAGTTTAGTTCTAGTTTCAGTTATTATAGTGGTACTTTTGATTGATTTAGTATGGCTCTGAAGATTTTCTCCTGTAATGTGAAGGGTCTGAATTCCATAGGCAAAAGATGGCAAGCTTTGAAGGAATTCAGGTTCTCCGGTGCGGAGGTGATTATGGTTCAGGAGACCCACTTCAAACATGGGGGCTCCTTTAAATTTGCGTCCAAACAATTTCCCACAGCATATATGGCTTCAGATCCATCGGGTAAGGCAGGAGTAGCAATTCTTATTAAACGCTATTGTCCGATCCGAGTCCTTTCCTCATACTTGGATCCTGGGGGTCGTTTCGTGCTCCTGGACTGCAGTTACTTGAATACCCAGTTTACATTGGTGAACATATACGCCCCTAATGTAGGCCAAATTGGTTTCCTCTCAACGGTCTTTTAGAAATTACAAACCATCTCCCATCCCTTTCTGATTTTAGGAGGTGATTTTAATGTGTGCATGTCCCCAACCAAGGATAGACAGGCCCTATTTTAGGATACTCCAAGAAGTGCTGTCCAGAAGTTGTCTGCCTCATTTCGTAAACTGACTAGATCACATAATCTTTATGATACTTGGAGAGTGAAACACCCGACTCAGAGGGGGTTCACCTTTTATTCCCCGCCTCATAAGCTTTACTCCAGACTGGACCACTTTTTTGTAACAGCGCCTCTGCTCCCATATGTTGTCTCCTCTGAGATTAATCCAATTACCTGGTCGGATCATGCACCTATTGAGATCGATATAGTATTGTTTGCTCCAACCCCCAGGACATGCCACTGGCGTCTCAATGAGTCCCTTATTAAGGATCCATTGCTGCAGGCCCAGTTGCAACAAAAATTATCTGAATTTTTTAATTTAAATGAGGGTTCAGTGTCAGAGATTTCCACCCTGTGGGAGGCCCACAAAGCCTTTTTCAGGGGGGAGTGTATTTCTGCTAGTTCTCGTTTAAAACGAGACTCCATGAAGCTTAAAGCCGATCTTCTGGCTCAGCTCAATTCTGCAGAGACGCTCCTCCTTGATTCCCCCACGGTGGAACGATTGAGGGTGGTGACGTCTTTACGGAACCATATCAAATCTTTTAATATGAACAGGATTTCCAAATCCATGATATGGGCTAGGCAAAAGTTCTACGAATACTGCAACAAACCACATAGAATGCTTGTTAATAGGTTGAAACCACGCCCCCACCTCTCGATTCCTGATCACCTAATGCAATCAAATGGTACTCCTACGTACTGTCCCAAAGCTATGACACACGTTTTTGGAGACTTCTATGGGAAATTATACAACTGTTTGAATACTGACTCGACACCCCAATTTTCCCAGGCTAACTTTGAGGCCTTTACGTCTTCCGTGGTCTAACCCAGGTTATCTACCGAACAAAACTCCATACTTAATGCTCCTGTCTCCTTAGAGGAGATAATGGAGGTACTAAAAGCTCTCCCATCCCTTAAGTCCCCAGGTCCAGACGGACTTTCCTATGCATATTATAAAACCTTTTCAGAAATGTTAAACCCTCATCTACAGTCTTTGTTTTCCTCCTTGCTCAAAGGCACCATCCCCCATTCACACTTTCTGCATGCATTCCTGACTGTCATCCCTAAACTGGGCAAAGATCCCTCATTACCTGATAATTATCGTCCCATTGCATTATTGAACTCAGATTAGAAGATCTTTACAAAACTACTGGCAAACCGACTTTCCCCGTTGTTGACGACTTTGATCCATAGGGATCAAGTGGGTTTTGTCCCCACGAGACACGCAGGCGATAATACCAGACGGACTGTAGATTTGATAGACCTATTAACCAAAACTAAACAGGCAGCGGTTGTCCTAAGCCTAGATGCACATAAAGCATTTGATCGCCTTAGCTGGCCTTTTATGTTTGCAGTCCTTGGTAGATATGGGTTCTCTGGCCCTTTTATTCAAGCCTTACAAGCTATTTATTCCACTCCCTCGTCCCAGGTACAGCTTTCCTCCTATCTGTCTCGGCGGTTCCCCCTTAGTAACGGCACCAGGCAGGGGTGCCCATTGTCGCCCTTGCTGTTTATTCTGAGTCTTGAGCCTCTGACAGCGGCCATCAGGCACCATCCAGATATACGAGGGGTCCCGTTGAAACAGAGGGACTATAAGCTATCACTCTTTGCTGACGACATCTTGTTGACCCTCACTCACCCTTCTACCTCTTTACCTGCCTTGCACGACACTCTATCTACATTTGGTGTCCTATCTGGGTTCAAGATTAATCAGTCAAAGACGGAAGCGTTACCAATTAATGTATCACCGGACGTGCTCAAGTCTCTCCAGGACAAGTTTGATTATCGTTGGTGCTCTTCTTTATTGAAATACCTGGGAGTGTATATCACTTCCTCGTATTCCACTCTTTATCAAGCTAATTCCCGCCCCATGTTTGCGGAAATAACCCGCCTCTTGAATTAGTAGATCTCTCTTCCAATATCTCTCTTGGGAAGAGTTAATGTCCTTAAGATGTCGATACTCCCTAAACTGTTATACCTTTTTGAGACTCTCCCAACCTCGGTCCCTATGTCGCAGCTGAAGAATCTCCAGAGGCAATGCCTCAAGTTTATATGGAATAATGCTTCCCATAGGATTGCACAGTCAGTGGTGTATGCTCTTAAACATAGAGGTGGTTTGGCAGCGCCGGACATTATTAAATATTACTACGCCTCTCATCTTCGTACACTATCTTCCTGGGTTTCTAGAAAGGCTCCCTCTAGATGGGCAGAGATAGAGATGGTGATTACTGTTCCAGTACACCTCTGTTATATGCTTTGGCCTTCCTCCACTAAATTTATGCCCCAGCTGAGATCTTTATGTCTGGCCCCGATGTGATTTACCCTCGCCATTTGGAGGAGATGTGTGGAGCGGTTCTCCCTCTCCTCCAAGTGTTCTCCCTTAATGAACGTCCTTTTCAATCCAGAAATACCTGATGGTATGTCTTACAGGAGGATGTATCCATGGACGCGGGCTGGGGTTCCAGCTGCGACATCTGGTTAACCCGATCACACGTGTTTTCTTATCATTCTCAGATTTACAATCAAAACATGACCTCCCAGCCTCCCTTCAGTATTCTTATTTACAATTTAAACATTTTTTTCTTTCTACCTTCCCCTCGCTTTCGCTGGAGAGGCCCACGGATTTTGAACTCCTATGTGTTGCTGGTCCCTATGAGTCCAAAAAGATTTCTTCTATATATAAGATTTTACATGATACGCCTCCCCTGACAGACTCTACACATGGTTATATGAAAAAATGGTCTTCTACTCTCCAACGCCCAATCTCGTTATTGGATTGGGGGAAAATATGGGACAATACGTCAAAAATCTCACGTTGTGTAGTGCAGAGGGAGACTTCTTTTAAAATGTTGATGTTTTGATATAGGACCCCAGACTTACTGCACGCCCCGTGACTCCACCCTTTCTAAGTGTTGTTGGAGGTGCGGTGGGTTTGTGGGTTCCCTTTTCCATATTTTTTGGGATTGCCCCCTCATTGGCCCTTTTTGGATTAAAATTCAGGAGCTCCTGCAGAAACTGCTATCTCATTGTGTACCTTTGTCGCCTATACACTTCCTCTTGGGCTTGCCCCTTTCGGAATTGCCTAAAACTTCACAGAAACTTATGTTTTTTGTTCTTTTAGCTGCAAAGAGAGCCATTCCTAGGCTATGGCTCTCCACTTCTGTTACAATCCTGTCCTCTTTTTAATGATACTTAATGGATTTCCCAGTTAGAGAGGTTTCTCAGACTAAACCACATCCGCACTTTCTTGTAATAGCAGAAAGTTTAGGGTGCGGCACCGTATCAAATAAGGAATGTAACTTAAATAAAGCAAAGGAAAAATGTCTGACGGTTACTATAGCAGAATCAGATGTATACCACAAAGGTTCACGCCACCTTTACTCGGGTATCAAAAGCTGGTACGTAACTGCACTTCAGGTACAGGGTATAATTGCATATACTAGACTAGGACAACAAGTATGAGACTAAGATTACTGGAGATAAGGAGTGCACAAAGGTTGCCTTGTTAGTATTCAGAATAGCAGAGACATGACTAGATACTGTTACTTGCGGTTATCATACATAAACAATACTGGAGATATGCAGACCACAGGATTGCTTTTGTTAGTAATCAGGTTAGCATAGGCATGGTTAGACACTGTTACTTGCGGTTCTGATGTTTCCTAGAGTCCATAGAGTGTCAGCTCCTGGACAGCAGCAGTAGTCTCCTGGGAATAGGGATTCCTTGCTGAAGAGCACTGGGCTGAAGTGATGCTGGTTGGTGGGGAGCAGGGATGCTCTGTGGGTCTGAGGCCAGAGGTCCAAAGTGGTGGGTCTGTATGGAGGCTGCAAGGGTCCCAGGTGATGGCAGGTGCACACAAAATAGTGGAACACCGTGCCGTCATACCTGGGGCTTTAAATAGAGCGCGCGGCGCGGGAATGGATGCGGATCGCTGGGGCGCACTTCCGCGTTCCAGCGTGGAGCGCACAACAGAGCGCACCGGAAATGACGCGCGTAGCTCACTGCGGAGGTGTGGGGAAGTCACCAGCGCAGTGGTTAAGGGGGAAGGAACGCCAGTGGCGTTACATACTCCCCTCCTCAAGGGCGCTCCTAAAGTGCTCTTAGCAGGAGAAGGTCGGTTAGGGTACCTCTGATGAAATGATTTGATAAGGCGGGGTGCATGGAGATGTGTAGAGTCTTCCCATGAATCTTCGAGATGACTGTAACCTTTCCAACGTATTAAGTACTGGAAAGTAGAGCCCCTTCTCCTACAATCCAAAATTTGTTCAACCTCATATTCACATTCACCTGAAATGTCAACTGGAGGTGGGGGATTTGAAACTCTGTTGGGGAATGGGTTTGGTATAAATGGTTTCAAAAGTGAGACGTGGAAAGAGGGGTGGATTTTCCATTCACTTGGTAAGGTTACTTTTACGGCATTAGGATTTATCACATGTGAAATAGGGAAAGGCCCAGTAAATTGTCGGCCGAGTTTCCTGGAGGGAATTTTAAGACGTACATTTTTGGTGGATAACCAAACTAGGTCTCCCACTTTGTAAACAGGTGGCTTAGATCTGTGAATGTCATAGTTCCGTTTTTGTCGTCTTTGAGCAGCTTCTAAGTTGTTATGAAGAATTTGTAGAGTATCCTTTAGGGTTGAAAGGTATTGCCTTACAGCAGGGACTTTGTTTGACTGCATATTGGACGGTAAAGCTTGTGGGTGGAAACCATAATTTGCATAGAATGGTGAAAACCTAGTAGAAGAGCTGGTGGCGTTATTGTAAGAAAATTCAGCATGGGGTAGTGGATGGAACCAGTCATCCTGTAAGTGTGTGCAGTAACAACGTAGATATTGTTCTAGGGTCTGGTTGACCCTTTCTGTCTGACCGTTTGTTTGGGGGTGATATGCACTAGATATGCGGTGGTCAATCTTTAATGTGGTACATAAAGCCTTCCAGAACTTAGAGATAAATTGAGAACCTCTGTCGGAAATGATTTGAGAAGGGAGGCCATGTAACTTGAGGACGTTGTTAATGAAAGCTGTTGCTGTCTCAGATGATGTTGGTAAATCTTTTAAAGGAATGAAATGTGCCATCTTTGTGAGTAAATCCACTGTGACCATGATAGTATTTGAGCCATTTGACCGTGGAAGATCTACTATAAAGTCCATCGAGACGACCTGCCAGGGTCGCTTAGGGATTGGAAGAGAGGATAAATAACCAAAGGGGGGTTTTCTTGAGAGTTTGTTACTAGCACAGATGACACAGGAGTTGACGTAATCTTGAACCATTCTAGCTAAATGGGGCCACCAAAAATCTCTTTTGAGGAGGTGTATGGTCTTATTTATTCCTGGATGGCCAGCTAGTGGAGAGTCATGTAGTTGTTTGAGGAGTGTTAGTTGAAGGCTGAGAGGAACATATAACTTATTCTCAAAGGTATATGTACCATCTGATTGCCTAGAGATTCCTTTAGGCAAGGAGGAGGCATCAGTGGGTGTGTTCTGAGAGATTAGTTCCCGAATTGAGGAGGTGACTCCAATAAACCGCTTAGGAGAGATGATAGATGAAGGCGGACTTTCAATGATCTCATCTTCATTGATGCGGGATAGGGAGTCAGCCTTTAGGTTTTGGGTACCTGGTCTGTAAGATATGAGAAAGTCAAATCTATCAAAGAACAAGCTCCATCTTACTTGCCGAGCAGAGAGAGTCTTGCATGCCTTCAAATGTTGTAGGTTCCAATGATCAGTGAGGATCATTACTGGGTATGTAGAACCTTCTAGAAGATGTCTCCAGTTTGCCAATGCGTCCCTAATTGCTAAAAGTTCCTTCTCTCCAATGGGGTAGTTCCTCTCTGCGGTCAATGGAGAGGGAAAGGTGCATGAGATCCTCCAGGGTAGTGGGAATTTCAACTCGGGCAAGTTCATCTTTCATAGGTTCTGAAAGTCCGATACGGAATTGGTTTCTAAGGGAAATATCCGTCCACAAAGTTTCACGGCAGCAGCACTTAAACTCAGAGATGTAATCCTCTACTGGTCTTTTACCTTGTCTAAGGTTTCTGATGGTGTTTTCTGCTGTGAGCTGTTTGTTGGGGTCTTCGTAAAGGAGGGATATTTCATCAAGGAAAGTATTGAAAGTTCCTAGTAGGTCACCATGTTCCTCGACGTAGGCGTCAGCCCATACTCTTGGTTCCCCTTTGAGATACGAAGTCAACGTGAGAATTCTAATTCTATCGGAATGGTAGGTGCGGGGGCGTAGGTCAAACATAAGACGGCAAGAACTAATAAATTGACGGAAGTTCTTCCTGTCTCCTGAAAAAGGCTCAGGGGGGCAGACCTTGGGTTCAGGTCGATCCCGTGGTTGAGCAAAATTATGGTTTCGAAGTGCCTCGTTTTCCAAACGGAGGTCATTAACAGTGGTGGTGAGGGTATCAACTTGTTGCGAGAGAGCAACCAAATGATTGGCGAGTTCCGCTGGATCCATTAAGTGTGTATGGGTTCCACTATTATGTTACAATCCTGTCCTCTTTTTAATGATACTTAATGGATTTCCCAGTTAGAGAGGTTTCTCAGACTAAACCACATCCGCACTTTCTTGTAATAGCAGAAAGTTTAGGGTTTATTTCATCACAACCTCTATCGGGGGAACCAGTCTTGGGTGCGGCACCGTATCAAATAAGGAATGTAACTTAAATAAAGCAAAGGAAAAATGTCTGACGGTTACTATAGCAGAATCAGATGTATACCACGAAGGTTCACGCCACCTTTACTCGGGTATCAAAAGCTGGTACGTAACTGCACTTCAGGTACAGGGTATAATTGCATATACTAGACTAGGACAACAAGTATGAGACTAAGATTACTGGAGATAGGGAGTGCACAAAGGTTGCCTTGTTAGTATTCAGAATAGCAGAGACATGACTAGATACTGTTACTTGCGGTTATCATACATAAACAATACTGGAGATATGCAGACCACAGGATTGCTTTTGTTAGTAATCAGGTTAGCATAGGCATGGTTAGACACTGTTACTTGCGGTTCTGATGTTTCCTAGAGTCCATAGAGTGTCAGCTCCTGGACAGCAGCAGTAGTCTCCTGGAAATAGGGATTCCTTGCTGAAGAGCACTGGGCTGAAGTGATGCTGGTTGGTGGGGAGCAGGGATGCTCTGTGGGTCTGAGGCCAGAGGTCCAAAGTGGTGGGTCTGTATGGAGGCTGCAAGGGTCCCAGGTGACGGCAGGTGCACACAAAATAGTGGAACACCGTGCCGTCATACCTGGGGCTTTAAATAGAGCGCGCGGCGCGGGAATGGATGCGGATCGCTGGGGCGCACTTCCGCGTTCCAGCGTGGAGCGCACAACAGAGCGCACCGGAAATGACGCGCGTAGCTCACTGCGGAAGTGTGGGGAAGTCACCAGCGCAGTGGTTAAGGGGGAAGGAACGCCAGTGGCGTTACAACTTCACCCCCCACTCTCCATCACGTCCTTTCTATCATAGCTGACACGCGGAGGATGGAACATTTGACTGCTAAGGTTGACGACGCTTTATCTCTTTTTGATAAAATCTGGAAATTTTGGGACGATTCTGAGTTCTCATCAGATTTTTTGCCTGAATCTCTTCAGAACGCTTGATCCCCATGGTGCTTCCATCTGTTTATATAGGTTTTTGTGCTTTTGTTTTGGATTCTTTTTTTTTTTTATTACTTCATTTTATTTCTTTTTTCACTTGGAACTGATCATTCTCATTGAGTTCTGATTATCTCAGATTACGGTATATGTGCAATGCCATGTTAAATGGTTGTTAAGAATTGCCTTGCCAGACTTTACCTGTGTTCCTGATATGCTTTCAGTTCAAATTGCTTTGTAGCACCGAAAGTTGAAATGCCTTTTCTCTTGTGATATGCTGTTCATTGTCCTTTTTCTTCTATAAATAAACAATAAAAAAAAAAAAAAAAAAAACACATCCGGAAAAATAACTCCAGCTGGTTCAACCAGCTATTTTTCTGAGGCTATCAACAACGCCCTTAACCGCCCCCGCAAACTCTTCAAGCTGGTCACTAAGACCATGAATCCAGGATGTCTTAAAGCCCCTAATTCGGACACACAAGAATTTTGCAATGAATTATCAGATTACTTCATTAATAAAATCGAGGGAATCCGGCAAAGCATTCAGCAAAACAATTCCCCCCGTAGCCCCCCCTGTAATTATTTACACAACACCTGCTGTAATTCGCCACAACCTGGTGAATTCACGCTGGAACCCATCTCTATCCATGTCACTGAAAATATCATCGGTACTCTGCGTAATAGCACTGCTCCGAATGATATCATCCCCACTAAACTGCTGAAGGAATGCGCCAACATCCTGGCACCTCCTATCATGCAGCTTATCAACCAATCTTTCAGGGAAGGCATAGTGCCCTCACAGTTAAAAGAGGGCACAATTCGACCCCTCTTGAAGAAACCCACCCTGGATCCCAAGGACCCAATCCACCGCCATCCCATAACAGGCCTAAATGTACTCTCAAAAGTAATGGAAAATGTAGTGGTACAACAGCTGCAACAGCATCTAGATACCCACAACCTACTTGATCCATTTCAATCGGGATTCCGGCCTGGACACGGGACGGAAACCGCGTTGCTCAGAATATGGGACGACGCTCTCGAGGCCGCAGACAAAGGAGAATCTTGTCTTCTGGTTCTGTTAGACCTAAGCGCAGCCTTCGATACAGTAGACCACAAGCTTCTATTGACTCGGCTAGTTGAAGTAGCCAAAGTCGCAGAAGGCGATTTATCTTGGTTCTCCTCTTTTTTTGGAAAACCGATCGCAAACAGTGAAGTTGGGACCCTTCACTTCTGAAAAACGCACATTATCGTGCGGAGTCCCTAAAGGATCGCCTCTGTTGCCGGTGTTATTCAACATATATCTTCGTCCTCTTTTTTAAATCATCAGCAGCCAAAAACTGCTCTATCACTCATATGCAGACGACACGCAACTGTACTTCCGCATTTGCAATAAAAAGGATCACCACCTCAATCTAGAGACATGCCTCTCTTTGATAGAGGACTGGATGACAAAGAGTTATCTTAAACTCAACGGAGCGAAAACAGAACTTCTACTGTTTCACGCCAAGCGTATGAATCAATTTGCAACAACCTGGACACCCTCGCCCATTCTGGGCAAAACCATCACCCCTAGCACCAAAGTCAAAAGTCTCGGGGTCATCTTCGACTCCCACATGATAATGGACGCACAAATAGGGTCAGTAGTCAGCGGATCTCATCATCTGCTGCGCCTACTACGCAGACTTATTCCTTTCATCCCCAAAGAAGATAAAGTGGTCGTGGTGGGAGCAATTGTAAACTCAAGATTGGACTATGCAAATGCCCTCTACCTTGGACTCCCTAAGTACCAAATCGCTTGTCTACAAGTCGTTCAGAATACGACCGCTAGACTTGTGACTGGGAAAAAACCCTGGGAATCAATCTCACCTTCACTGAGAACCCTTCACTGGTTAACAGTAAAAGACAGAATCACTTTTAAAGCTCTCTGTCTAACGCATAGATGTATCCATGGGAATGCTCCCCATTATCTATGCGAAAAAATAAAAGTTCATAATCCCAATCGCGTTCTGCGATCCACCAATCAAAATCTGCTCCAGATACCGAAAGCCAACTACAAGTCCAAAGGAGAAAGAAGATTTGCGGTCCAAGGTCCCAGACTACGGAATGCTTTACCAACCAACATTCAGTTGGAGGAGAACCACCTAGCATTCAGGAGAAAGATCAAGACACATCTCTTTTGATACCAAAGGAGACAGGAACAACAAGCGCCCAGAGGCGATTTAGTTCGCATGTGCCGCGCTATATACGTTTTTCATTCATTCAACCCCAAGCTCCCTCTGGGGGGCCAACAAAGCTGTCATAAAGGGAAAACATATCCAACTGGCCTCCAAATTAAAATGCAAAAGAAAGACAGAGGTAGTGAACCTCGAAAAATAATTCAAATCCCTCAGTGCATTCCACAATCCTACCCCTGACACCCTAGCTAAATTAGAGTCTTCTAGAGTAGCCCTGAATCTGGCCCTCACCTCTAATGCAGATAAATACCTCAGATGGGTGAGTGGTAGATTCTACCTATGGCTGAAAAAATTGGTCCGCAGCTGGAGTCCAAGCTCACCCCCAGACTTACTTACTCTCTCCCCAAAATCCCTGACCCAGAACCCCAAAAAGATACTGGAGGATTTCCATTACTTCTACTCCAAACTGTACACCACACATAACCCAAACACTTCTAATAGTCTTGACTCCAGGAATAGTGATGGACGGACTTCCGACGGGACGGTTCGCGTACGCTAACCGTGAACTTTCGCAAATGTCCGCGAACCGCAAGTTCGCAGCGGGCCCCATTGACTTTAATGGCAGGCGAATATTAAAAACCTGCAGATCATATTTGCAGCCACATAATACTTACTAGCTGTGCAAAAATAGCCCCACAACATGGACACTGACCTACCAGAAGTATTAAGTGAAAAACCTGATACATAAGTAAGTGTCGGCCATTACAATCCCCAAAAATTAGCCGACAGGCGTTTACCTGACAGCAAACAACTTTGTATTCTGTGGCTGGTGGTACATTAGGCATTCACCCAATACAGAAGTAAGTGTCGGCCATTACTGGCCCCAAAAATTAACCCACGGCCACAGGCGTTCCCCTGACAGCAAACAACCTTGTATTCTGTGGCTGGTGGTACATTAGGCATTGTAACAGCACTGGTGAACGGAGTGAACCGCAACTGTGGTTAGCAAGGAATTCAATACGATTCTCTATGTGACAACTCAGTATTAGGCCCCAGGCATCACTCCTCGCAACAGGAGTTTGGAGGATCTATACATCATCTCTGTGTCACATAAAGAATGGTGTTGAGCTACTAAGCATGGACACATTACAACATGTGACCAAGGCTTAACATTTAAAATTAGTTCAAGGTCAATATCCCAATACACCACTACATGCAGGTGATTATCAGTAAGGGACCCCAGGCATCACTCCTAGCGACAGGAGTTTGTGGGTTCTCTACATCATATAAACCTTAGCATGTAGAGATGTATTTAGACCACTGGGGGAGATGCTATTAAATCAAATAGCCACAGAAGTCTGCATGAGTCGCGCATGCGCAGCCACTGGTGCGGTGCAAAAAAAACAAGCTCAGAACCTGTCCTGCGGCAGAGTTTGTACAGGTAGCCGTTAACTGCACGTTTCTGCTGGTGCAGCCTATCAAGCATATACAATGTTGAGTTCCATCACGTCTGGCAGTCACAAATAAGATGTCTGATGGGCAGCCATGGCCATATAAGAGAATTTCACAATCAATTTCGCATTCGCATTAGCGAAATTTTCACGAATATTCGATATTAACGAATATTTCACGATTATTCTTCTATATATTCGTGAAATATCGCGAAATCGAATATGGCGTATTCCGCTCAACACTAGTGATGGGAGGCCAGGTGACTTCTTAAGGCGGTCGTCCCTAGGTGAGTGTTGGGCTTACCGCGACTTATGTGTTGACTGCAAAGGCTGCAGATGGCAACACTATTGTCTACAGCGGACACGTTAAAAAAAGCCCACACTGCGGAGCCATGGGCCGGCGCCCTGGGAGCGCCAGATGCTCCTGATACATTAGGAGTCTGGTTTGTCCTGTGCAATGTAAGTTCAGACTGCTACTCCTCCATATCTGCTGGTCCATCTCTCCCTCTGAACTCCCCTCCTCTTCCTCTCTTGTGGGCACCCATGTGACGTCTGTAGACACGTGATCATCAACGTCACCTTCCCCATCACTAACAGTAGAGATCTTGGAGTAGGCAGCAACAGCAGACACCAACCTCCTTGGGCTGATCTGAGTACTGTCATCAGACTGCTGACTGCCGGCTGTTGCTACCTCCTCTTCCTAAACCAATGCCAAGAATGGCTGCGCATCTGAAATGTGTTCTGATGGATAGGAAAAAAAAATTCCTGTGACTCAAGCGGAGGGTATATGGTGGTGGTGGTGGCAAGCCACTCAACCAAGTCTGGTGCATCCTTTGACGTAATTAAACACACCTTGTGCCACTTCACACTTTGGCTCCGGCCTCGTGCTCCTGCCCTACCACCCCTGCGGAAGGTCCTGTCTCTTCCTCTGCCTGTCATTTTTTAAATTACCCTGTGACAACAAAAGTCTCTAGAGAAGCGCAGTATATGTGGAAGAAGGTATATAACAAAATCTTTTTGATAACATTTTTGATAAAACTACCAAATAACCAAATGTAAAAAGCTGCAAAAAATAAATTGGTGACCCCAACCAAATATAAGAGAATTGAAAATAATGAAATATGCGCTAAGAACAACTAATAATGTGAAACCAATACAAATAAAGTGCAATCAATGAAGTAAAATTAGTGATAATAATGTATACACATCAGAGCAATCACAAATGAAAGCTCTCTAATAGTGACAATCACCATAGCCAACTAGTGATTAATGAAAATAGTGTCCACAAGGAGCAATGAACAGAAGACTGCTCTCCAAATTCTGTCCACACACATAAGCCACCAGATAGTTGATAGTTAGGTAATCACAGTGCCAGCATTAGAGTGTATGCAATAGACCAGCCAGTTTCACCTCCGTTCCATACAAGATACTGTATGTGAAAGAAGAAAAAAACAATAGCATGATATTGTACCATCAGGCGAAAAACAACACATGAGATCCTCACTCACATGGTCTCGTCACGGCAGGCTCCTCCCCTACCCAGTAGGGGAGTTAGCATATGTTCTTCGCCTGATGGTACAATATTATGCTATGGTTTGTTTCTTCTTTCACATATCTTGTATGGAACGGAGGTGAAACTGGCTGGTCTATTGCATACACTCTAATGCTGGCACTGTGATTAACTAACTATTAGAGAGCTTTAATTTGTGATTGCTCTGATGTGTATACATTATTATCACTAATTTTACTTCATTGATTACACTTTATTTGTATTGGTTTCACATTATTAGTTGTTCTTAGTGCAAATGTCATTATTTTCATATAACAAAATCTGTCGTTTTGGGGGGGGGGCAATGGTTTATTTCACCAGTTATGAATTTTTTTTTTCAGGATTTTTTTTTTAATGTGTGTAGCAGAGGAAATGAAGTGAAAAAGGCAAAAATCCAGCAGTAACCAAATACACCGCCAGTTACAATGCTGCACAATACAAATCCACTATAATATGCTTTCTATATTCGAAAGTATATTATAATAAGTGTATATTACTCCTATATACTGCAGTGCACAGCAAGTAGCACACCTATACCAGTGCTTGAAAGGACTTTTGTGGACCTGTTAGGTAGCGATTTGTGTCGCTAAACTCTGTCCCTGCTCCAAACAGCACTCTCTCCCTAAACTGACAAAAAGTATATGAATGTATTAGACACCTATATACTAGAGCAAGTAGCACACCTATACCAGTCCTTAAAAATACTTTTGGGGACCTGTTGGGTAGCGATTTGAATGAATACAGCCTGTCCCTGCTCCAAACAGCACCCTCTCCCTAATACACTGACAAAAAGTATATGAATGTATTAGACAGTTAGACACCTATATACTAGAGCAAGTAACACACCTATACCAGTCCTTAAAATGAATTTTGTAGACCTTTTAGATAGCTATTTGAATGAATACAGCCTGCTCCAAACAGCAACCTCTCCCTACACTGACAAAAAGCAGAATGTAAGATGGCCGCCAGATCAGGTCTATTTATAAGGTAGGGGGTATGTCCATGTGCTGAAATGTCTCAATTGGCTGTCCTGCACCACCTGATGGATGTGTCATAGGTCAAAGTTCCTACCCATGTAACATTGCCAGATGAATGCCAATGAATGTTCACCGCGAAATGACCGCCTGGCGAACCGGCAGGCCATCTCTATTCTTTGATCTCATTGCTTAATTGTGTACACATAAATGCAGCTTCCAGCCGAACATGGTCACCAATGGATGTGTGTGGATGGTGGGGGTGGGTGTTTTGAATAAGTGTCTTTTTTAATATTATGTTGGAATGCTTTGTAAGAATAATGACTGTTAAGCATGTTTCTATAATCTTGCAGATAAAAAATGTAATGTGTTGCCTGTTATATACACTGAAAGTAAAGCTGTGTCCACTCTAAGGTTTTGTAACATTTTAGATTGTAAGCTCCTATGAGCAGGGCCCTTAAAATCCAATTGCTAAATGTAGCACCATATATCCTGTTTTTTTTTGAAGTGTGTGTATGTATGTTTTTATGTATGTATCAACATTAAAAGTACATTATTGAGCTTTGTTGTGATTTTTATTTTTTTATTTATTTATTTATTTTTAGTTTTGGTGGTGGTTTTAGGAAAGTGCAATATCTTTTATATCTTAGTTCTATATGTATTTGTGCACCATAAAAAAACGAATCTCTTCACCCTGATTCACATTGATGCTACTTTGAAATTGCGCTAATTTACCTGAAGTAGCGCAATTTCAAAGTAGCAAGGTCAGAAAAGGTGCTACTTGATGGACATCTGTGTGGCTTCATACACAGATGTCTATTAAAGTCGCACCTGAAATCAGCAAAAGTAGTACAGGAAGTACTTTTGCAACTCGGTGGGGTGCCACAAAATTGGTAGTGCATCGATTGAAACAGCGCCACTGCTGCCAATAGTCGTGCAGTTTGAGTTCTCTGGAGAATTGCAGGTAATACATTCAGCTGGTGGATAGGCAGTAATGTGTGTGTCAGCCCTGGTTCACATTGGTGTGATTTGACATGTCAAATCGGTGGCAGTTGCACTGTTCTAAAGGTTGTGACTTTGGGGTGCGATTTGTAATGATATGAGTGCAAAAACACTGCACAGATGTCTCAGCTTATCAGACTCCCTCAAGTTTACCGTCAAATATGTAGAAATACAGATTTGCATATCTGCAAATAAACAAAAAATAAAAATTCTAATCGTGGTTCATGATGTAATCAAATATTTGCAGCTGCGATCAAGCGAGCGTGGTTTCACCTTCTGACCCGGAAATTAGTCATTGTACTCACCCGGAAGTTCCTGTGCTGGTCAGGATCTCCATCTAGATGGACATGGTAAGGTTTCTCTTTAGCAAAGAGGATGTGCTGCTCATTTTTCGGTTAAGGGTACTTGTGCTTACTCAATGTGGGGGTTGATGTGGTAGTTAGATTTGGTGTGGGTGGGGTCCATTGATTTGTTTAGCATCACGACACATTTTCTTCTGGCCCATTTGCACACATCACTTCTGCATTTGTTCTGCTGATGTAAATCAGTAAGGAATATGCAAGTATAAATGAGAGCTCCTATTTATTAAAATATATATGACTTGATTCACAGTTGGGTGACTTTTCCAGCAAATTTGGACTTCTGAGTTGCATGACAAGTTGTATCACATGATTATCAATCATATCTGTGTTACTTTAAGTCACACCAACTTCAAAGTAGACCCTGTACTACTTTGGTGTGACTTTCAGGCTCAGTTTCCACTAGCTTGACTTGTCATGCGATTTTGAATTGCAAAGTTTCATGACAAGTCATACCCCATTATTTCCAATGAGTATGATTCATAGCTGTGTGATTTCAAAGTAGTCCCTGCACTACTTTGGTCCTACTTTGATACAGGCATTACTCCAAGTCGCATCAAAATCGCAGAAAACAAAATTAGGGTTGCAATCTTGGAAACAGAGCCTCGTGTGACTTGAGGTACATAGGGTGCAATATTATCTTTGAATTTAGCCCTATTGTCACTTGTGCATCCTGAAAGTGGGGAAAATTTGTCCCTGCACTAAATTGGTTTCACTTTGATGCGATTTGAGGTCCATACACCACAAGATTACACAGACATTGCTTCAAGTCATGGCAAAGCTGTGCAATTTTAAGGTCGCACAAGTGCAAATGTGGCCTTATTCAAAGGTTTTATCAACTAATCTCATTAGGTTACTTTCACACTTGGGTGACTTTTCATTCAGCTTTGAAACTTAGAGTCGCATTAAAAGTTACCCCTCATGAGTTCCATTCATATCTACTGTATGCAACGTCACCCATGTTCACATGGATCTGACTTGGCATGTCAAATTGCAGGCCAAATCGGTGCCGATTGACAGCAATGGAACTGTCCGAATTGGTGCGACCCCACACAGATTCCCAAAAGTAGTTCCTACACTACTTCAGGCAACTTTAGGAGGCGATTTATTACCTCCCAACTTTTTGAGATGGGTATAAGGGACACCTATTAGCAATAGTTTGTAGGCACACCTCCTAAAACACCTTCTTAAAAAAGAATTATTCCAAAAACAAAACAAAAAAAAATTGTTAAACCACAAAGTGCTTTTTTTAACCAATAATATACCTTTAAGCCTCGCATGATCGGACTTCAAACAAAGTCTTTCGTGGATATTTGTCTGAAGGGAGTTGGCAAGGCACATCCATAGCATACACATGGCAGGACTTTTCTGCAAACTTTCCCAACATCACATGGTTTTTCTGCTCTTTACCACCACCCTTTGGTCAACGTCTGCTATTGTTGGTTGAATGAATGAATGAAAACGTATATAGCGCAGCATATGCAAAGTAAATCGCCTCTGGGCGCTTGTTGTTCCTGTCTCCTTTGAGATCAAAAGAGATGCGTCTTAATCTTTCTCCTGAAGACTAAATAGTTCTCCTCCAGCCGAATGCTGGCTGGTAAGGCGTTCCATAGTCTGGGACCTTGGACAGCGAATCTCCTGTCTCCTTTGGACTTGAATCTGGCTTTCGGTATCTGAAGCCGATTTTGATTGGTGGATCGTAGAATACGATTGGGATTGTGAACTTTTAATTTTTCGCATAGATAATGGGGAGCATTCCCATGGATACATCTATGCGTTAGACAGAGAGCTTTAAAGGAGATTCTGTCTTTAACTGGTAGCCAGTGAAGGGATCTCAGTGAAGGTGAGATTGATTCCCAGGGTTTTTTCCCAGTCACAAGTCTGGCGGCCGTATTTTGAACGACTTGAAGACGAGCGATCTGGTACTTGGGGAGTCCGAGGTAAAGGGCATTTGCATAGTCCAGTCTGGAGTTTACAATCGCTCCCACCACGACCACTATGTCTTTCTTGGGAATAAAAGGCGTGAGTCTGCGTAGTAGGCGCAGCAGATGGTGAGATCCGCTGACTACTGACCCTATTTGTGCGTTCATTGTCATGTCGGAGTCAAAGATGACCCCAAGACTTTTGACTTTGGCGCTAGGGGTGATGATTTTGCCCAGAATGGGCGGCGGGATCCAGGTTGTTGTCGATAGATTCCTACGCTTGGCGTGAAACAGAAGAAGTTCTGTTTTTGCTCCGTTGAGTTTGAGATAACTCTTTGTCATCCAGTCCTTTATCAAAGAGAGACATGTCTCTAGATTGAGGTGGTGATCCTGTTTATTGCAAATGCGGAAGTACAGTTGCGTGTCGTCTGCGTAAGAGTGATATAGCAGTTTTTGGCTGCTGATGATTTCGAAAAGAGGACGCACATAGATGTTGAATAACATCGGCGACAGGGGAGATCCTTGAGGGACCCCGCACGATAATGTGCGTTGTTCAGAAGTGAAGGGTCCTAGCTTCACTATTTGCGATCGGTTTTCCAAAAAAGAGGAGAACCAGGATAGATCGCTTTCTGCGACTTTAGCTATTTTAGCCAGCCGAGTCAGTAACAGCTTGTGATCTACAGTTTTGAAGGCTGCGCTTAGGTCCAGCAGAACCAGAAGAGAAGATTCTCCTTTGTCTGCGGCCTCGAGAACGTCGTCCCATATCTTAAGCAATGCTGTTTCCGTCCCGTGTCCGGGACGGAATCCTGATTGAAATGGGTCGAGTAAGTTGTGGGTATCTAGATGCTGTTGCAGCTGCTGTACCACTGCTTTCTCCATTACCTTGGAGAGAACATTTAGGCCTGTTATGGGGCGCCAGTTGAGTGGATCCTTAGGATCCAGGGTGGCTTTCTTCAAGATGGGTTGAATGAAGCCCTCCTTCAACTGGGAGGGCATTATGCCCTCCCTGAAGGATTGGTTGATAAGCCGCGTGACAGGAGGTGCCAAGATGTCGGCGCATTCCTTCAGCAGTTTGGTGGGGATAATATCATTTGGCGCAGTGCTGTTGCGCAGAGCGCCGATGATATTTTTAGTGGTCTGAATGGAGATGGGTTCCAGCGTGAACTCACCTAACTGTGGTGAATTACTGCCGGTGCAGTGTAAATGACTACGGGGGGGGGGGGCTGGGAGAGCGCTTGTTTTGCTGAATGCTTTGCCGGATAGCCCCGATTTTGTTAATGAAGCAATCCGATAACTCATCGCAAAATTCTTGTGAATCCAAGTTGGGGGCTTCAAGACATCCTGGATTCATGGTCTGAGTGACCAGCTTAAAGAGTTCGCGGGGGCGATTTAGGGCACCGTTGATAGCCTCAGAAAAATAATTTTTCTTGGCTTCAAAGATTTTCTTGTAGTATTTTCTAGTTATTACCTTGTAGATCGAGAGGTTCTCATCTGAAGAGTTTCTTTTCCAGGCTGCTTCTGCCCTTCTGCGCTCTTGCTTCAGTAACGCCAGCTGGTTGTTGAACCAGCAGGGGTTATTTTTCCTGATCTGGGTCTTTCGTTTCGGCGCTATCAAGTCAGCTGACTGCAATAGTACCGTGTTTATGTCCAGTGTTTCTTCCGCTGTTTGGTGCGGCTGAATTGTATTTATTTTTTCCCCTAACGTGGCTTTGAAGAGTTCCGAGTGGAGCTTCTTCTGACATCTGGTCCAGTGTGTTGTCACTGGATTTGATGTTTTTGTTAAGGGGAGGAATTCGGAAATAATGAATTTAATTGCATTGTGATCTGTCCATGGCAATGGTTCATTTTCCAAGATTTTTATTTCCAGATCTTGTCTGAAAATAAGATCGAGCGTATGACCTGAAGCATGTGTGGGCCCACATACTAGTTGCTGAAGCCCTAATCCTTCCAGGTGGTCGATGCAGGCTTCGGCAATGGGGTCTTGCGGGGAGTTGGCCCAGAGGTTAAAGTCCCCGAGCAGCAAAAGGTGTTTGCTGTTCAGGGTATAGGTGGAAACAAAGTCCGTCAAGGATGGGAGCAGCTGCGACTTTGGGCCAGGTGGCCTATAGCAGAGTAGAATCCAGATGGTCTCCTGACCGTTTACTTGCAGTTGTAGAGTAAGGGTTTCCATGAATGGAAGAGGGTTTTGGAGGCTTGGTTTTGTGATCGCAAGACGTGTCTTATGAATCACCGCCAGTCCTCCTCCTCTTTGCCCTATTCTGTTTTCCGTTATAATACGGTAGTTTTCTGGCACCAATTCTCCTAGAATGGTGTTACAGTCGGCTGTGAGCCAGCTCTCTGTAATAAAGAGGCAGTCTAAGTCATGTTGCAATAAGAAATCATGGATTTCTAATCGGTGTTTTACTGCCGATCTAGTGTTAATCAAAGCACATGATATGTGCTTCAGCTGTGGTAACTGCCTGCGATTTTTTGTAGTCGATCGTCGCTCGATCCTCAAAAGTCGCAGATTTCCTAGGGTCTTTTTGGTAGCGGCCGACAGAATTGCGGCAAATCGCTCCAGATCCCAAATGTTCTCCGCCGAGTATTGCCGATTAATCATGACGGGGGTGGGGGGGTGGATTCTCAAGGATAACTGAATCCTCTGATCCTAGCTTGGTCCAGAGGAAGGCAAAAAAATCCTGACCACGCTGCGCCAATATGCTGTGGTAGGGAAAAAAATTCCTTCCTGACCCCTAAAGAGGCGATCGGGTTTAGCCCTGGATCAAGTTTTAAATGAGTTTGAAAGGGGGGAGATAGGGCTGGGTGGAGCAAGCTGGCCACCGACCTGGCAGCAGGATCCAGGCTGGGGGGGTACCAGGCTAAGTAGACCACTGTCTGTGCCGCCTGGGGGGCTGAAAAGGATGATCGGGAGCAAGGGGACTCTGCAGGGGTAGGGGGGGCTTCCTGGCCCGATTAGGGCAAAAGGTACCGATGGTTGGGGGTGGGGAGCGGCGCGCCGCTAGGCCGCGGATGAAGCCGCGGCCTTTCCTGAATCGCGGCTGCCGCGATCGGAGGCTAGTAGGGTTGGATGGCGAAAAGGACGCCCGAGCGGTGGTAGCGGTGTGGGGATGCTTCTGGGGTAAGGGGGGGGGGGGTTTCTTGGCCTATAGCAGCGTGTGGGGATCGGCGCGGCGTTAGGCCGCAAGTGAAGCCGCAGTCTTTCCTAGATCGCGGCGCCCGCGATTCCCCACAGGCTGGCGCGGTTGTCGGGAAAAAGCACCCGGGGGAGCAACCGTGGAGGGGAAGAAGGAGCAGGGGAGAGCCGTGGGGCATGGATGTTTGTGGGGTACTCAGGGACAGGTAAATTGCAGGTAGTGGCAGCAAAGACAGCAAAGACAGGGAGGTGGAAGCCCAGCTTGCCTGCGAGGCCTGGAGCCGCACAGTGGGAGGACCCTGCCTGGCTGAGCTATCCCTGAGAGAGAGACTCGTTTGAGAGCGTCCTACTCTCTCAACAACTGACACTGATCTGAGTCTTATTGATTGATTTTAACATTGGTTCTGGGCATGTGTGTTTGTACTTTGGACAAAAGTTTGATGTATTTCTGTACACACGGTCGGACCTTTGTTGCCGAAAAGTTTGTCCGTTTGCAGAGCGAAATTTTGTCCAATGAAAACAGAAAAAGTTTGTCCGATGGAGCGTACACACGGTGGGATTTTTTTGAAAACTTGCTTGTTTCGAAGTTTGTTGGCAAAAAGTCTGACCGTGTGTATGGGCCTTTAGATTGGCTTTGGAAATTTACAAACAAAGCTTTTTAGAAATCAGATGAAAGGTTTAGCACTGGGAAACCCTTTTTGAAAGATAAAAAGTGTATTTTATATAAAACTATCTAGATCAGAACAAAATGAGGGACACATGAGGAGGAAAGAGGGACTTTGTTCCAAATCAGGGACAGTTGGGACCTTCCGTATGTGATTTCACTGGACATCTGTGCAGGAAAGTGCACTGATGTCTCTGAAATCGCTCACAAAGTCGGGCTGAGGCCCGTTTCACACTTGTGTGACTTTTCCTGCAACTTTGGACATCAGAGTCGCATGACAAATTATACCCCATGATTTTCAATGTGTACCATTTATATCTGTGAAACTTCAAGTCCCTCTACTACTTTGGTCCAGCTTTGATACAAGTTGAGATTCATAGACCTTAAGTTTACACAGGCATTCCCTGGAATTGCGGAAAAATTACAGACGCAAAATTGCGGGAAAATTGCGTGCCTTTCCCAGTGACTCCTGCGTCCATAGACCTCAAGATTACACAGGGATTGCTTAAAGTTGCATCAAAATTGCACAACTTTCAGTTCACACAAGTGTTTAAAGGGCCTTAGTCTCTGTGCTGAGTACTATTATACCTAGAATATAAAGTAGTCCCACCATCAAACACTAGTAAACGTATGCTCTCAATATAATTGTGCTCAAATCACGCAGATGGTATCACCTACTAAAAGCTTGCATTGTACTCAGCAGCATATGCTGAAAAGAGGCAGACGCTTATTAGCCAATGCCACATCAGCATGAGCATGGTTGTTACTATAATATTAATGCCTGACATGCAAAACATTATTGTATAGAATTAAACATTAGTAAATGTATTTTCCAAGTATGATTGTGCTATGACCAATGGGCTAGTGGTTAGCACATCTACCTTGAAAAACTCAGGCTTTGAAGAACTCATGGGTTCAAATCCCGTAGAAAGATACTAAAATATTGATATTGGTCAAAAAAAGGCTAAATGACTATTAGCCAATTATCCAAAGCAGCATATGCTGAAAATAGGTGAATGCCAATTAGCCAATACACTTTCATTTGGCTGATTCTATTCTATTAACTATTCAAATGCATGCAATGGTATGTAAGTATTCAATAATATTATGATGTGAAATTCCAAACATTGCACACTAGTTACAGGCAGTTTACATTTCTTTGTTTGTTTATTTTGCTTGTGCAAAAAATAAACACAGCTAGTGGATGGTAGGTTGGCTGTTATTTGAACTTAAAAGCCGGTTCACACTCCCGCGGCACGACTTTGGGGGCCACTCTGCAAGTCGTCCTGAGGACGACTTCAGAGGCAACCAGCAAAACGACTTCTGTATAGAAGTTAATGCAGGTCGCCCTAAGCCGTCCCCGAAGTCATGCAGGAACCTTTTTCTAAGTCGGAGCGACTTGCGTCACTCCTATTAGAACGGTTCCATTGCATTGAATGGGACGCGACTCGTCATCCCAGTGTGAACCGGCTCTATCTGCTGTGGGAAAAAAAGAAACAAGAGAAGCGCCTCTGAGTATTCTGTTTTTAATGCAATAACAAGTTGATATATCCACACTTACATCAAGGTAAATGAAACGGTGCTCAGGACGGGGTGATGACAGTGTTCTGGTTTATGGGTTTGACCCCTCCCCTCTAGTTAATGACTTTGAGCTAGGCCTCTAGTTCTCTGCTGTATGGAATAAGGACAGTCTCGCATTTCTCGATCTCAAGCTCAATCATGAACAAAACATCTTTGCCCGCAATTACATAAAACCCAATGCGGGAAACTCCTACTTGTATTTTGATAGCTGCCATCACCCTTTATGGATCAAAAATATACCAATGGGCCAATTCTGTGTATTAAGGCAAAATTGTACTAGAGACAAAGATTACATCTCTCAGAGTCAGAGCTTTTTTTCTCAGAAAATAGGTGCAGGAACCCAACCACGATCCCATTCAGATTTCACAAACAGTAGGAGGGTTTTGAAGGGTGCAGAGTTCAGGGGGTTACACACAGAGTGCAGAGCTATCACTTGTAAACACAAAAAACAGACTTCTGTGTTTAAAATTGATTGTGGTGAGCAGGCACCAAAGGGTCTGAGGCAGAGGTGGTGGAACTGAGTTCCCCCAAGTTCCCCCTGAAAAAAAGCCCTGCTCAGAGTGTACATTTAAAAAATAAATTTGTGGAAAAGGGGTATCCTGAACCTTTAAGGCCGTGTATACACGATCGGTCAAAACCGATGAAAACAAACTGAAGGAACTTGCTTTAAAATTTGACAGATGGACGCCTGACCGATGGGTTAAAACCGATCGTTAGTATGCAAAAGCATTGGTTAAAAGGCTGCACATGCTCAGAATCAAGTCAACGCATGCTTGGAAGCATTGAACTGTGTTTTTTTCAGCACGTCGTTGTGTTAAAACACGTACACGTCACCGCTTTCTAACACAATCATTTTTTTAACCGATAGGCACATCAGGCTATCAGTCAGCTTCATCGGTTAACCAATGAAAACAGTCCTTCGGACCATTCTCATCGGATGGACTGATCGTGTGTGCCTAATAGATCAAGCCTATAATACTTTCCTTCCTGGAAAGAAACCCAAACAAGTGAAATCTCCTAAACGGTTCATTACAGGCTTCCATGGCCAATACAAGAAAATAAAACAGATCCTCACCAAGCACTGGAACATATTAGAACAAGCCCCCATACTTAAAAACAACATAGCGCCCAGTAAATTAAAATGTCACAAACAAGCTAATGTCGCCTGTCTGATCCCGCTCTAAGGGATATATAGGTATATGTATAGGTGTAATAAATCTTGGTGTAAAACCTGTTCCTTTGTTACTCAGGGCCAGAAAAACTTTACCCACAAAGACAAAACATACCAACTGGACAATTGTTTCAATTGTTCTAGTGATTATGTTGTCTACTGCCTTACATGCCCCTGTAATCTACTATACGTCAGTCGCACGATCAACCCACTTAGACAGCGGTTTGGGAAGCACCGACATTTCGTAAAAGTAGGGTTTGACGAACACAGCGTGCCGCACCACTTTCTGGAGCACGATGATCAGTCACTGGCGGGTCTACGGGGATAGGTTATTGAAGCCATGCCCAAGGGAATCTCCGAGGCTGAGCGGTACTTCAGACTTTGTGAGTGCAAGACTTTTTGGATTTTTACATTACTATATCACCTGCTGCAACAGGGGGTAAAATAAAAATAAAAAAATGAAACATGTGCGCCGGCACAGAGCATCCGGATAAACAAAACTAGTAAGAATAAAAGGGCAATGTAGAAATCAGGAGCACTGAGTTAATTTCCTTTACTAGGCATCTCACGTAGGGGCTGGGCTTCCTCCTCCACTGATGAAAATATTTTCTATTTTTCCAACAATCGAATGCCTGCTTCCACTGAAGAAACTAAAAAGTCCCGATCACCCTTAGTAATCAGTAAGGTAGCAGGATAGTTCCAACGATAAGGGATCTTATGATTCCTGAGTGGCTTAGTTATAGTTAACAGGTTGCGCCTGCTTTGCATTGTATGAGCAGACAAATCAGCAAAAAATGATAGGCCCTGCATGCAGTCGGGAAGATTTTCCGCTTTCCTTGCGACAGACAGCTTCTCTTTAACTCTGAAATAATGAATCCTGGCTATGGTATCTCTGGGCAGGTGCTTAGGTTTGGGCAGTCTGTGGATGCGGTCTATTTCCAAATCCCCTAACGGTATTGTTCCTTCTGGAACGACCTTCAAGATCTGCTACTTTAGATTTAAGCCATGATATGTCTTCCTCATGCTCTCTATGTGCATCCACCATAGTGTTATATAACTCAGAGAATTCCCCCATTTTCAAGTTGCAGCATATCTGTATGAATAGCCCCCCTAAGGGACACTAACATGTCCTTAAGAGTGGAGTCCATGACTGGCTGGTTATTCGTTGGAAAAGCTGCAATGGCGTCCTGAAACTCCCGGGTGTCATCCAGCCCTGAGAACATGTGTCCTTCAGCAGCATTAGGCGAATAGTGCTGTGACAACTTCTGCTTTGATTTAGCAGGGCTATTCATCATGGATGATGACTGGAAACTTGCCTACTTCTGACTGGGCTGTGCAAGAGGAGACATGCCCGGCGACCAGCCTGGACGAGTCATGTTTTTACTAAAAGTGGGAAGAGACGGGCTGCCACCGGCGCCATCTTGGCTGCTGCGGTGGTCAGATAAAGCAAAAAAAATCTGTCATCTTACCCGGGACAGTCCTCTCTTTTTTTCTTTTCTGAGTCATGGTCTGCAGAGGTTCCCCGACTTGTGGTGCCAAAAACCGCCGCTCTCTGTTGCCCTGTAGTTGCTGTACAAGCTCTGTAACACTCGTGTGGCCGGGAGCTGTGTCACTATGCGGCCATTAGCTACACTCGCCGGCTCCGCCCCCTCATAAAATGAATATCTTTAAGGACCCTGGGTTCCTGGGAGAATTCCTAGACAGGTACAGGGATCTGCCCTGTTTGTGAAAAATAAAAAAAATAAAAAATTCCATAAAAACATAGTAGCTAGGAAGGCAGCGATGGAAAAATTGCTGGAGTTTGTAAAGCTGCATGTCCCCAAGGCAGATATCCCTTTTTTGAAAAGTAAAATTGATAGCTTGAGGGGCACATACAAGAAGGAGTGGAATAAAGTCATGGATTCCCAGAAATCAGGAGCAGCAGCAGCTGATGTGTATATACCCAGTCTGTGGTACTACAGCAGGCTGAGTTTTATGGACGACCAGACTGAAGTGAAGCCATCCCTTTCTACTCTTCTTTCCACCCCTGCTTTCACCCCAAGGAAATGGAGCAAGACCAATGCCTCATCAGTGAGCATATCATTGTCCAAACCCTAAATAAGGGGTTGATGGGCCTACTGACTACAGATACCGACCTATGTGAGCTCCGCCATCCTCCTCCTTCACCTCCTGCCACAATGCCACAGCGAGGAAGCAAGCGTGGAAGGAAGTCAAGCAAGTGATGGCCTGGATTCAGTCTGGTCTTAGAGAAGAAGCAGGCTGTTGTAGTACCACAGACTGGGGACATATATGTCATCTGCTGCTGTTCCTGATCTCTGGACCAGATTCTGCTCCCTATTGTATGGGCTCCTCAAGCTACCATTTTCATTTTTAAAAAGTGTGATGTCTGCCTTGGGGTCCAAGGGCTTCACAAATTCCAGCAGTTTATCCATCATTGCCTTCCTCTTTATTTTCTTTATGAGCCAGAATAATTGGTTATTTTTATTTCAGTAAATACTTGCCTATGTGTTTTTCTTCAAAAAGGACAGTTTGTTTGAGAGTAGGCAGGTACATTTCAAATATACAATGTCAAATTAACAAAGGTCACCAACCAACCACCTTGAGGTTCAAAAATACAAGATAATAATGTGGTTGTGGTAACTTGACACACACAAACAAATGGATTATGGAGATCACTAGTTAATTTAAAACAAATCCAAAAAATGGAGATCAGGATTAAAAGGGCAATAGATGACTATAAAAATAAATTCTAAACATTATTGTGAAGATCTAGCTTTAAAAATGAAAATATTATTCATCAGATCACAAGAAATAATAAAGAAATCAGTTTGTCAGAACTGTGTGAATATCAGCACCAAAACAACTTTATTATTGTAACATTATAAAGAAGAAAATAATGCGCTGCATTAAAAGATCCAATAATTTGCAGTGTGATGAATGTGCTATCTCCATTACGAATGCTAGTTTTACCAGACCGAGCGCTTCCGTCTCGTACTTGATTCTGAGCATGAGCGTTTTTTTTTTTGTGCATCATAATTGCATACAGACGATTCGCGATAGAATTTTTTCCTGTCACAAAAATTGAGATCCTGCTCTGAATCTTTTTTTGGCAGGAAAACTGACAGAAAAAGTGTGATTGAGCATACACACGGTCGTTTTTCCTGACAAAACCTCACATCGCACTTTTCCTGTCACGAAAACCGATCATGTGTACGGGACATCAGAGCTAGAAACAATTTTAAAAAGGAATTTCAAATGTTAAAGCCATTTATATTGTCTGCACAAAAGGTAACTTACAGACTTTGGAATACTTTTGCTGTCTTCAATTTATCAGTGGTGCAAGCAGGACGCTCTCACACGAGTCGGCTCACCAAGAGATAGATTAGGCAGGCAGGTGTTCCCCCAGCCCCTGGCTGCATCCAGGACTCACGGCTCTCAGCTTTCCTTCCACCCCTCTGGCCTCCATACTTCCCCCTACTATCAGCTCTTCCCCCTGCTACCTCCCCAAGGTAAGGAGCTCCCCGGCAGCTCTCTCTCAAGGCTTTCTTGCCTTGCCTGGTCTGTCCCCCTTGGGTTTGAGTGCGGCCGTCCTTCTCAGGATAAGCCGCGGTCTCCAGCCCTGGGAATCGGACGACCAACACCCCCTGCCGCATCCCAAACACTAAACCTCCCCCCCCTGCCAGTTGTACCTTTTCGGGCAGTTTTTCGGGTGTTTTTCACCCCTCCGCGCCGGCCTGGAAACAATTTCGGCAGCCGCGACTAGGAAAGACCGCGGCTTCAACCGCGGCCTAGCGGCGCGCCGCTCCTCGCCGTCCCAAGCTCTCCCAATCTCCTGAAACTCCCCAGATACCCCCCCCATAGCCCAAGAAAGTAGCTCCTACCCTCACTCGACCCCTCCTGGCCCTTACAGCAGCACCGATCCACCTAATCTGGGAGTTCACCAGCCTGGATCTTGCTGCTGGTTCAGTGGCCATTTCTACTACACCCAGCCCCAAACCGTACACCGTAATACTTGATCCAGGGTTCGTCCGATCGCCTCTTGAGGGGTCAGGAAGGAATTTTTTTCCCTGCCATTGCATATTGGCGTAGCATGATCAGGGTTTTTTTGCCTTCCTCTGGACCAAGTCAGGATAGAGGATTCGGCTAATCCTTGACTATCCTCCCATCCCCCCGGTGTTTGGCAACCATGATCAATCTGCAATATTCAGCAGAGACCATCTGGGGTTTGAGGCGATTTGCCGCAATATTACCAGCCATCACCAAAAAAGCCCTGCAAGCGGAGCGACTCTTTCGGACTGATCGACGATCGGCTATCAAGAATCGCAGCCGCTTGCCTAAGCACATATCATGTGCTTTGATCAACACAAGATCGGCAGTAAAACACCGACTAGAAATCCATGACTTCATCCTGCAATACGACTTAGACTGCCTCTTTATAACAGAGAGCTGGCTCACAGCCGACTGTAACACCATTCTAGGAGAATTGGTGCCAGAAAACTATCGTATTATTACAGAAAACAGAATAGGGCAAAGAGGAGGAGGACTGGCCGTGATCCATAAGATTCATCTGGCGATCACAAAACCAGTCTTTCAAAACCCTCTTCCATTCATGGAAACCCTTACTCTACAACTTCAAGCAAACTCCCAGGAGACCGTCCGGATTCTACTCTGCTATAGGCCACCTGGCCCAAAATCGCAGCTTCTTCCATTATTGACAGACTTTATCTCCACCTATACCCTTAATAGCAAACACCTTTTGCTGCTCGGGGATTTCAACCTCTGGGCCAACTCCCCACAAGACCCTGTGGCCGATGCCTGCATTGACCACCTGGAAGGTCTAGGGCTAAAACAACTAGTATGTGGGCCCACACATGCTTCAGGTCATACACTTGATCTCATTTTCAGACAAAATCTGGAAATAAAAATCTTGGAAAATGAACCGTTGCCATGGTCAGATCACCATGCCATCAAATTCATTCTTTCCAACTTCCCCCCCTTAACAAAAACATCAAATCCAGTGACTACACACTGGACTAGATGTCAGAAGAAGCTCCACTCGGAATTCTTCAAAGCCACGTTAAGGAAAAAAATAAAAACAATTCAGCCGTATCAATCAGCTGAAGAAACACTGGATTCCATTAACACAGCACTATTACAGTCAGCCGACTTAATAGCGCCGAAACGGAAAACCAACATCCGGAAAAAAAACTCCAGCTGGTTCAACAACCAACTGGCGTTACTGAAGCAAGAGCGCAGAAGGGCGGAAGAGAAGCTCTTCAGATGAGAACCTCTCTATCTATAAGGCAATAACTAAGAAATATCACAAAGAAACCTTCAAGGCCAAGAAAAATTATTTTTCTGAGGCCATCAACAGCGCCCTAAATCGCCCCCGCGAACTCTTCAAGCTGGTCACTGCGACCATGAATCCAGGATGTCTTGAAGCCCCCAATTCAGGCTCACAAGAATTTTGCAGTGAATTGTCGGATTACTTCATTAATAAAATTGAGGGAATCCGGCAAAGCATTCAGCAGAACAATTTCCCCCGTAGCCCCCCCTGTAACAATTTACACAACACCTGTAGTAATTCACCTCAACCAGGTAAGTTCACGCTGGAACCTATCACTATCCAAGCCACAAAACATATCATCGGTACTCTGCGTAACAGCACTGCGCCAAACGATATCATCCCCACCAAACTGTTGAAGGAGTGCGCCGACATTCTGGCACCTCCTATCACACAGCTTATTAACCAATCTTTCATGGAGGGCATAGTGCCCTCCCAGTTGAAGGAGGGTATAATTAGACCCATCTTAAAGAAATCTACCCTGGACCCCAAAGATCCACTCCATCGCCGCCCTATAACAAGCTTAAACACTTTTTCCAAGATTATGGAGAAAGCAGTGGTGCAACAGCTGCAACAGCATCTAGACACCCACAACCTACTCGACCCATTTCAATCAGGTTTCCGCCCTGGACATGGGACGGAAACAGCATTGCTCAAGATATGGGACGACGCTCTCGAGGCCGCAGACGAAGGAGAATCTTGTCTTCTGGTTCTGTTAGACCTGAGCGCAGCTTTCGACACAGTAGACCATAAGCTCTTATTGACCCGGCTAGCTGAAGTAGCCAGAGTCGCAGAAGGCGATTTATCTTGGTTCTCCTCTTTTTTGGAAAACAGATCGCAAATAGTGAAGTTAGGACCTTTCTTTTCGGAAAAACGCACGGTATCATACGGAGTCCCTCAGGGATCCCCGCTGTCGCCGGTGTTATTCAACATTTATCTTCGTCCGCTTTTTGAGATCATCAGCAGTCAAAAACTGCTTTATCACTCATATGCAGATGACACACAACTGTATTTCCGCATTTGCAATAAAAAGGATCACCACCTCAATCTAGAGACATGCCTCTCTCTGATAGAGAACTGGATGACAAAGAGTTATCTAAAACTCAACGGAGCGAAAACAGAACTCCTTCTGTTTCACGCCAAACGTAAGAATCTACCTGCAACAACTTGGACACCCCCGCCCATTCTGGGCAAAATCATCACCCCTAGCGCCAAAGTCAAAAGCCTCGGGGTCATTTTCGACTCCTACATGACTATGGACGCACAAATAGGGTCAGTAGTAAGCGGATCTCACCATCTGCTGCGCCTACTACGCAGGCTTATCCCTTTTATCCCCAAAGAAGACATAGCGGTCGTGGTGGGAGCAGTTGTTAACTCCAGATTGGACTATGCAAATGCCCTTTACCTCGGACTCCCTAAGTACCAAATCGCTCGTCTACAAGTCGTTCAAAATACGGCCGCTAGACTTGTGACTGGGAAAAAACCCTGGGAATCAATCTCACCTTCACTGAGATCCCTTCACTGGCTGCCAGTAAAAGACAGAATCACTTTTAAAGCACTCTGTCTAACGCATAGATGTATCCATGGGAATGCCCCCCATTATCTACGCGAAAAAATAAAAGCCCATAACCCCAATCGCGTTCTGCGATCCACTGATCAAAATCTCCTGCAGATACCGAAAGCCGGATACAAATCCAAAGGAGATAGAAGATTCGCGGTCCAAGGTCCCAGACTATGGAACGCTTTGCCAACCAGTATTCGGTTGGAGGAGAACTACCTAGCATTCAGGAGAAAGATCAAGACTCATCTCTTTTGATACCAAAGGAGACAGGAACAACAAGCGCCCAGAGGCGATTCAGTTCGCATGTGCCGCGCTATATAAGTTTTCATTCATTCATTCATTCATTCAACTAAACCATTTTAAATAAATTGAAATATCAATTAATATAAATTTATATTTCATTTTAAAAACTATTCCAAATGTGTATATATAAAAAAGGTGATAAGCGCTAAAGTATATGTGAAAGGTGTACAAAGATAAATATACCGTGAAATATAAATCAAAATCAAACAAAGTCAAACAAAGTGCTAAGCTGGTGGGTGGTGAGACAGACTAACACAATGAATGTTAGTGGCTACACCCTAAAAGATAGGTGAGCAATGTGTAACAAAGGTGAAAGTCTATGGTGAAGAGACACGATGGGTTAAATTTGACTGGTGGGTCTTCTGTAAGGGGTGAACTCATCCAGAAAACGATCTCATATTGCCCTTACCTTAAGGTGATGATAACAGTGCAGTAGGTAGGCAATGATGGTTCCTTCTCTTGTAATCTCTATGGGGCTTCCTGGCGCTGTGTTTAAAGTGGTCGTCCGTGGTATAAGGTCCGGAATCTAGCAGCTCATGATACCAAGTCAGAGCGTGGGATAAAGGATACCAAAAATAGTGAAGCCCGTATAACAAGAGGGGGGTTTAATAAAAAATAAGCCTCTTACATAAAGATTGTAAAAACACGCCAAACAAACAATTTTCTCATATTCCAAATGTGTGCATATAAAATTATTTTTATATCCATAGCCTAGACCTGGTTACAATGTAGAGAACAGAATATTTTTAGAATCTAAAAATGCGTTAAAGCTTACTTTTTTAAGTAATTGATTTTTTTAATCTATAATGAAACAGGAACCTAAGAACAGCCTTAATTAAAATGAAACTTTATTAGTTTTTTTTTTAATATGGAGCTATGTTCTCCTATAATTAAGTGAGGATCGATGCCAGCATTGTGATAGACAGTAAGCTTATCCGACATGACGGAGATAGATTTCTGGAAAACAGGATTACTATAAATGTTTACAAGTGGGATGACTAGGCCATATCAACAGCCTTTTAATTATTTTGCAGGTAATTATTCATTTAAATAACATGTTCTATAGCAATACCCCTACCAGAAAAAGAACAAATAATTACTGTTTGTCTCAATATGCTGTTTGCAATGTTGGATGAAAATTCATAATGAGTTGTTCAAAGATGATTAAAAAAAGAACATGTTAATAATCCATTCAGAAAAATAATTCCTCTATACTGAAAAAAATGACATATTTGTAATTTTTGCCTAATTTTTATGCCAATACTTACATGTAAAGTTTAAACTATTGTGATAAAGTCGCAAGACTAGCGATAAATGTGGAGTTGCACAGTCACTGGTCTTCAAGCCGAAATAGTAAAAGTAAACACGTTTTTATTGTATCCAACAGAAAAACATACAGGGGTTTTCACAGTCCATACAAAATGGTACCTTCAGCCTCCTGGCTTACACGTATAACGGAAAATACCGAGCCACCTGGCTATCTTTAGCAGTAGCACCACACTGCTCAGGCTCCCTCGTGAAGCCTTCCTGACTCCTGTCAGCCACCCCAGACTCACTCCTGTCAGCCACCTCAGACTCAGGCCTCTGGGTATTATAGTGCAGCCTGCACTCTCCAGCTTCTCTAGCTTCTCCAGCTAATTTAGTGCACACCTGCACTCTCAGGGTTCTCCCTTCCAGACCTGGACTCCTCGGGAGCGTGGAGCCCTGAATGCTGTTCAGGTCAGACTTAAAAAGCTGACCACACAGCTGTGCAATCAATGTGTCTGTCTCTCCAACATATGGCGAAAACCAGCCATCCATCAGGCAAGACAGATCCAAACCATCACACTATGTACATATTTAATTAACCACTTGCATACAGGGCACATATACCCCCTTCCTTCCCAGGCGAAATGTAAACTTTCAGCACTGCGTCGCTTTAAATTGAAATTGCGCGGTCATGCGACGTGCCTCCCAAACAAAATTGACATCCTTTTTTTCCCACAAATAGAGCTTTATTTTGGTGGTATTTGATCACCTCTGCGGTTTTTATTTTTTGCGCTATAAGCAAAAAAGCGCGACAATTTTGAAAAAAAACACAGTGGGGTAGATTCATATAGAGATACGACGGCGTATCTACTGATACGCCATCGTATCTCTGAGATACGACGGTTGGATCTATGCGACTGATTCATCGAATCAGGTTCCGCATAGATCTTCCTTAGATCCGACAGTTGTAAGTGGCTTACAACGTCGGATCTTAGGCTGCAATCTCCCGCTGGCCGCTAGGTGGCGCTTCCGTTTGTATACGCAACGAATATGCAAATGAGCAGAACTGCCGATTCAGAAACGAACGCCCGGCCGTCGTTTTTTTTTTTTACGTCGTTTGCGTTCGGCTTTTTCCGGCGGATAGTTACCCCTGCTATATGAGGGGTAAGTGCAGCGTATCCTATGTTAAGTATGGCCGTCGTTCCCGTGTCGAGTTTTGAATTTCTTACGTCGGTTACGTAAGTCGTTAGCGAATACGGCCATACGTAATTTGCGTTAACGTCAAAACCAATGATGTCCTTGCGACGTCATTTGGAGCAATGCACGCTGGGAAATTTAGCTGGTGGCGCATGCGCAGTTAAATCGGCGCGGGGACGCGCCTGATTTAAATAATACACTCCCCCTAGCCGCGGAATTTGGATTCCGCTGGGGGATTTACGAGCCGCCGGCGCCACTTTAAAGGGAAGTGCTTTGTGAATACAGCACTTGCCTCAAAAACTGGCGCGGGCGGATTGTAAATAAGATAGATTACGCGGATCTAAAGATCCGCTGATCTATGTGAATCTACCCCAATATTTTTAACTTTTTGCTATAATAAATATCCAATTTTTTTTAAAAGAATATTTTTTAGGCCGATATGTATTCTACATATTTTTGGTAAAAAAAAAAAAACGCAATAAGCGTATGGTAATTGGTTTGCGCAAAGGTTATAGTGGCTAAAAAATAGGGGATAGAATTCTGACATTTTTTTTTTACTAGTAATACGGCGATCTGCGAATTTTGTCAGGACTGCGATATTGCGACGGACATATCAGACACTTTGACACATTTTTGGGACCATTCACATTTATACAGCGAACAGCGCTATAAAAATGCACTAATTACTGTATAAATGTGACTGGCAGGGAAGGGGTTAACACTAGGGGGCGAGGAAGGGGTTAAATGTGTATCCTGGGTGTGTTCTAACTGTGTGGGGGGGAGGGGACTGACTGGGGAGGTGACTGATGCTGTGTCCCTATGTACAAGGGACACAGCATCTGTCTCCTCTCCCTGACAGGACGTGGAGCTCTGTGTTTACACACAGAGCTCCACACCCCTGCTCTAAAACTGCCGATCGGGGGGGTACCTGTAGGACATCGCGACCGTCATCGGCGCTCGCGTGCCCCCCAGTGGCCGGAGGACACGAAGACGTCAAATGATGATACTGTACTAATTATATGGGGAAATACATGTTTTATGTATTGCAATCTTATCTTTGCTTAATAATGAATTGTTATCTGGACATGTGTTGATAAGTGAATATAAATCTAATACTGTTGTAACTTAAAGGATCCTGGGTTTTGAAAGAAAATACATATGTGATTATTGCCCAACTTAGGTAATATTTATACAAGAAAATTATTTATTTTCATTAAAAGGAAACTTTCTCAGACTCGTATTATTGTTTGTAATACAAAACTATCTACAGACCCTTTTTCAGTAATAGAGTTTATGATTATTGTTAAATATTTGTTTGTGTGTGTATTCCCTTTACAGAAAAGTTCATAAAATTAATAATAGAAAATGAAAGTCAAATATGTGCATGTCTTCTATTCAACATTTCCACACACTACTAAAATATTTAGCCAGCACTTGAAACAAAGTTGATTAACATCCATAAGTCACAAATCTACCAAATCATTTCACATACAAACATATTTTTTTTAATTTTATGTGAAGCTTAGAAAATCCCCTACTTAAATGAAAATATCTCTGAAAACATATTATAATATTATTGTGGCAAGTGTTATTGTGTACTTTTTAAATTTGTGATTATTTGCATTATTTGCATTTTTGAGGTGTGCTACAAATGAGTTAAAGTTGACCACTGATTACATGTCAGCAGTGAGTTAGGGGTAATTAGGTCTAAACTGTAATTTATGTTGCAAAATAGAAGTTCCCACATGCCTCTGTGAGCCATATCTTGCATAATCAGCCTCACACAATTATTAATAGAAAGAACTGTACAAGGTGTTTTGCGTTCACCTGTGTCATCTATTTTAGTTTAAAGAATATGCTATGGTCATTTGCCCCAATATAATGGATAAGTGATATGGCAGCTTTCTTGAGTATTTTTGGGGGTCTGGCCAGCGTTCAGTTTGTTCAACAGAGCTAACCATTCTGGTGCAGTTAATTGTTAACACTTTTGATAAACAGACTGTCATTGCAATAAAGTAAACATTGCAGTGGTTCTCTCCAAGAACGTTGGACCTTCGCCTAGCTTGTCATATGTAGTATTGCTTTATTAACCACATGTAATACTGCTAAATTAATTGCATTTTAGATGATATTAACTGTTAAGTATATGTTAATACGGTTAATAATTTTCTTTCAAGTTATTTTGTTTTGTGTACTGTTGACTAGGCAATACATTCAGGCCTCGTACACACGAGCAGACAGATTTGTTCAAATCTGTCCGTCCGACAGATTTGAACAAATCTGTCTGCTGGGATTTTGGTTTGCTCGCGTGTACACACCAAAATCCCCGCCAGCAGAGAGCGCGCTGACGTGTCGGTGACGTGGCGGTGACGTTGACGCCGCCACGTCACTGCACCAGGAAGTAAAACACTTCCGCGCATGCGCCGAATCCATTCGGCGGCGGTGCGGCGGCGGTGCGGGACGACATGTCTGCTGGTAAGTGTACTAACCAGCAGACATGTCGGGCGGACGGATTCCCACCCGATAGATTTCAAAGCATGACCATTTCCAGCGGACAGATTTGATCGTGTGTACGAGGCCTAAGAGTTGTAACATTTAAAAGCCCTCTTTAAATGTATGCTTCAATCATTTTAATTGAACAATATTGAAATGTAACACAGGTCTACTACCAAAAGATATCATTTAATTAATGTATTGTTTCTTTAGAAAAGGGTCCCTCTAGTGGCCATTGAAACTTTATTAGGATATTTCCTTCTGGTTAAGAAAAACAGTTATGCATTGTGGGATATACAGTATAGGACAATGAGGAAGCAGTCATGTTGTTAAATCAGACTGGGAACTACAAACCCACAATGCCAAGCTACAGCCTGCTGGGAAAGCAGATAAAAGGACAGGTGTGGCCTGCTTTCTCTCTCCATCCAACAACCAGCAAGGGGTCTCTGTGTGTGCCCAGGGCTGGGCGAGCCTGCGGCCTACAGCAGAAAGAGAGGATCCCTGCCTCAAAGGGATCCTTGTGAGCAGGCCTGCCAATCAAGCAGGAGAACCAGCCAGCGCTTCAGAGCTTTTGAAGCCACTTGCCTTTCAGCATACTGGGAGACACAGCACAGCATGGAGATGCCATCTATACAGATGGAGTCCACAGCCAGCTGGGATCCAGAGTGGTGAGAAGGCATTTGCCTATCCATGTAGTGACTGTACTATTGTTAAGTGATTGCCTGCTATACAGACTGCCGCTGAGACCTGTAGTCCTACGGCTGTGGATCTATTGCACCTGAGTATTCTATAGCTGGATCCTGGGGTTTTCTGTTTCCTTTCCCCCCATGTTGCAAGTTCAGCACTGTACTGTTCACTCTTAGAAGTAATTACAAGTGGGGATAGTTTTCAGCTAAGTAATCAATCTCACCATATTCTATAGTTACTGTTTCCTTTGCTATTTTGGATTACAAATACGTGCACCACCTCACACTGCAGTATAATTAAGTTAGCTGAAGACAACAAAACTGAAACTGGAGGAACTTTAAATACTTTATTCTTTCACAAAGCTTTACTGCTATACCATTGTGTATCACTCCAAACTGCACTCTAGGGGAGCCATTTGGCAACATACAGTTGGTACTTTTATTATTGTGTTCACTGTTGTGTATTCTGCATGCAGTGGTCTGTGTGCTGAGGCCTCAGTGGGGAGGTGCTTCAATACAGGTATTGAGGATCTATTCCACTGTGCATCTGTTCACATATACCCTTATCAGGTTGCTATCGGATACAGCGGTGTGACGTTATTGCTTTAAACAAATTTCTCTGACAATCAATACTTGTGTTATTTTGTTATGTTATTCTTCACAATTTTTCATCATAGTACATTTTTACAAGTTGTTCATTAATATCTTGTGTGAGTCTTTATTCACTTTCACAACTGATGAAGTGATGGAACCCAGGGTCTCGGTAAATATACTATATGCACTTTCAATATTGTGTCACTTTCTTTTCAATTCATTTTTATTAGATTTTCAAAACAGACAAAGAATCAAAGGGTACAACATTGGTTTACACATATCATTAGTCAGAATAGGAATAAGTTGTGATAAATGACATATTGTTACCAGGTTATAGAAATCACAGTCAAACGAAAGCCACGCATCCTACTGCACAATGTGGAGCCACAACCTCCTTCATAGGAAGATGCTGGTAAATGGCATGAACAATTTAAGAGAAGCTAAACAAAGTATCAAGAAAAATAAAATATTTCTACGTCAATCTCTATGGGTTGCCCAAAGAAAAAAAACTCACTACACATATGAGACCTCATAAGGCAGATAGACTTACTTTGGTAGAAACCGATAACCCAATGTTTGGAACATAACAATAAGATAACAGTAAAAAAAAAAAAAAAAGGTTAAAGGAATAAATGAAAGAAGAATACAAATAAAAATAAATAAACAACTGTACCGCATGGAACAAATGTTATAGCTACGTAGGTATACAAAGATTGTTACTGTTCAGGAAACTTAGAAGTCCAAGGTAACCATTGAGCATTAAAAGAGTGGATCAAATTTGATTGATTTGCAAAATATTTTTCATAGGAATGTTGTGTGGAGACTCTCTGGATAACTTCACTAATATTAGGGGCCTGGATGGCCTTCCATTTAGAAATTATGGTCAGGCGAGCTGCTATCAGGATATGTATTATTATACTCCGAAATTGGGGCGGGATAGTGGTAATATTAAGATTTATGAGAGCTAGAGGGGGGTTGGGTCTCACAAAAAAGTCTGTAACAGAAGAGATTAGCTGAAAGACAGTGTTCCAAAAACTACGAATGCTTTTGCAATCCCAAAGTATATGGTTAATGTTCCCTTTAGCCCCACACAATCTCCAACAGAAGTGAGATTCTGAAGGAAATATCAGTGACATTCTAACTGGTGTAAGGTAAGATCTATATAAAATTTTCATCATATTGTCCCAATGATTGGTGCAATGGGTGTATTTATATGTCGTCAATATCGTTCCACTTCATGATTGTGTCCCACTTGTTGTTGATTCTTCACAAAAAATTACAGTTTTATATCTTTATGTTTGAAGCCTGAAATGTGGCAAAAGGTCGCAAAGTTCAAGGGGGCCGAATACTTTTGCAAGGCACTATATATATATATATATATATATATATATATATATATATTGTGACAGGAAGTCAGGTAAATCTGTGGGTGTTGTCACAGACAGGAGATACATTTCTGCCTTGTTTAGACAATGCACCAATTACTACCAGGTGTCGGCTGCAGAAGTAGCCAGAAAGGTTTAGGGCGTTGGAAAACTTCAGCTGTTCAAAATGAGGCAATTAAGGCCTCTAAGTCACCCAGAGCATGACTACTGATTGCTGCATTCTGAGGCTTTTTGAGTTAAGGAGAGCAGTGAGAAAGACTTCTGAAGAGGTGAGGTGGTTGTTGATTTTTCTGTGTGATAAAAATCAAAAAGACTATTGTTTATCTGCTGTATGACCAGCAGTGTCTGCCCAGCAGTAGGCTGTGCCAGACTCCATAGATAGGTTCCTGTGTGGTGAAGGTAGATGCCCCAAGTGGCCAGGGTTTATTTTATGTTTTGTTTTGTTTATGCTGTTTAGATGCTTGCCTGTTTCCAGCAATATGGAAGAATAAACCAAACTCTTTGTTTTCAACCGTCTACGGCTGCCTCTCTGTATAGTTCAGTGTGTAGTAAACCCATCCAGGGGGTCACACACCCCCGCTACCGAGCAAACCCCTTACACATGGTGGAGAATGGGGGCAGTTAAAGTAAACCCAAAATGGAGGAGATACTGAAACAGCTGGCTATAGCAAATACATATCAACAGCAGACAAATGCAGGTTTGCAGCGGAGCCTTGCAGCTCAACAACAGGCTCACCAAGAGAGTCTTGCAGCTCACCGAGAGAGCATTGCAGGCTTGGAACAGAGACACCAGCAGAAAATGGAGGCCATCATGAAACAGCTTCAGAAACAGTAGACCGAGGCTGGGAGTCAGGCCAGTAACATACCAACTTTTCGGGTTAGACACTTATTGCCTAAGATGACTGCAGATGAAGACCCTGAGATGTTTCTGACCATGTTTGAGAGAACAGCGGAAAAAGAGAGTTGGCCTAAAGAACAGTGGGCTGGACTAGTGGCCCCCCTATTATCTGGAGAAGCCCAAAAGGCATATTTTGATTTGGAGCTTGCAGACGCAAAAAACTATGATTGGTTAAAAGAGGAAATATTAGCACGTTTTGGTGTAACCCTGGATGTCCGTGCTCAGCGGGTCCACAATTGGAGTTATCAGCTGAGGAAGCCACCTCGGTCGCTTATCCATTTGGCTAAGAAATCGCTGCAGCCAGAAACTCTGTCTGGACCAAAAATTTTGGAGCGAGTAGTCATGGACAAATTTCTTAGGTCTCTTCCTAACACCCTGCAGAAATGAGTGAACCATGGTGGTCCGGAAACCGCAGACAAACTTGTAGACCTGGTCGAAAGGTACCTAACAACAGAGAATTTGTCCTCTTCCACCAGAGACGCACAGACTTTCCACCCCAAGACCAGACCCTCCCCACCTATAGGTAAGACTGCATCAAGGGATGGGGGTGGAGAGAGGGACCAAAGAGCAACTAGAGGTATTATCGGGACTACTGCTAATATTTGCCAAGAGCGGCCTGGAAGACCCATCCTACAGGAGAGGACCAGAAGATTGATTTGTTACCATTGCCGAGAAGAGGGACATGTAGCAGTGGTTTGCCCAGCGGGTGATGAACCCATGCAGTGTGACTTTCTGACAGAGAGACGACAGTCCCTTTTTTGCAACCACATGCACTGCAGTAAAGGGAAATGAGAATAATTTATGTAGAATGTGCTTAGGATGGTAAAGATGTTGTGGTATTGTTGGATTCAGGTAGCCTGGTCTCCTTAGTGAAAAGTGATCTAGTGGTGGGAAAAACCTTACATCCTAGGAAAATGGCTGTAGTTTGTGTACATGGGGACACTCGAAAATATCCAGTGACTACGGTTTCCTTTGAAACCTCCCTCGTAACTTGTGTCACCAGGTGGGTTTAGTTCCCAAACTGCCACATGACGCCATTGTGGGAAGGGATTTCCCAAAGTTCTGGGAACTCTGGGACTGCCCAGATTCCCCAAGGGGGTGGTTCTTCTGAGCCTGAAACATCTACTTCAGAAACCTCTAACTGTGAGGATTCTCCTGAGTTTCCATTCTCAGTCTTAGCAGTGGAAACAACAGTCCCTAGGGAGGAGCCTGCTACCTCAGAAGAGGAACAGTGGCTGATAGGGTTTGATGACCTTGAGGTGCACAGAGAAAATGTTATTACTGAGCAATTGAGGGACCCCACATTGATATGAACCCGGGAGAATGTAGTTAACCCTGATGAGAGGGTTTCCCTCCCTTACTTCATTATTGAAAGGGACCTGTTATATCAAGTGTCACAGAGGATAGAGGACACCATTGAGCAACTGGTAGTGCCTAAACCGTACCGCAAGATGGTTTTGGAACTGGCCCATGGGCACATTTTTGGGGGACATTTGGGAGCAGAAAAAACCCGGGAGAGGATCACCCAGAGGTTTTATTGGCCTGGGATCACTAAGGAAGTGGAATTTTATTGCTCTTCCTGTCCAGTGTGTCAGATCTTGGTAATAATGGACTATGCCACCCGTTACCCAGAAGCGATTCCTCTCCGAAACACCTCTGCTAAAACCATTGCCAAAGAGTTATTTCAGGTTTTCAGCCGCGTGGGTCTTCCTAAGGAAGTCCTAACTGACCAGGGCACCCCGTTTATGTCTAGGGTGACCAAAGAACTTTGTAAACTCCTGAAAGTGACCAAATTACGTACATCAGTATATCACCCTCAAACAGACAGGTTAGTGGAAAGGTTTAATAAAACGTTAAAACAAATGTTGAGGAAGGTGGTGGATAAAGACGGAAAGAACTGGGATTATCTGCTCCCTTATCTCATGTTTGCCATAAGAGAGGTTCCCCAATCCTCCACAGGGTTCTCTCCATTTGAGCTACTGTATGGGAGGCACCCCTGTGGCCTACTGGACATTGCCAGGGAAACATGGGTGAGTGAGAGTTCCCCGCATCGAAGTGTGATTAAACATGTGGCCCAAATGCAAGATAGAATTGCCCAAGTGATGCCGATTGTGAAGGAACATTTAGCCCAAGCCCATTGGCTCAACAAAGGATTTACAATCGCGGGGGCCCAGGTCCGTTCTTTTGCACCTGGTGATAGGGTGTTGGTGCTGGTCCCCACCGTCGAAAGTAAATTCCTAGCCAAATGGCAGGGCCCCAATGAAGTGTTGGAGAAAATGGGGGTGGTGAATTATAAAATTAGCCAACCGGGAAGACGAAAACCTGAGCACCTCTATCACGTGAACTTGTTGAAACCATGGAAGGATAGAGAGTCCTTGGTCGCTAAGACTACCCGATTTTCTGCTCCATTTAACCTGGCTGTCCCTGAAGTTGGGATAGCGGAGACTCTGTCCAAAACTCAGCAACAGGAGGTTAAAGAATTTGCTCCGTAATAGGGAGAAGTTTTCAGACCTGCCAGGTTGGGTCTCCGGAGACCACACCAGGGGATAAGGTCAAGTTGAAGCCTTATAGAATTCCAGAATTCCGGCGAGAGGCAATTCGCCAGGAAGTAAAAAAAATGCTTGAGCTGGGGGTGATAGAAGAGTCAAATAGTGATTGGTCCAGTCCCATTGTCTTAGTGCCCAAACCAGATGGAAGTTGGCGGTTTTGTAATGACTTTCGCTGCCTAAATAAAATCACTAAGTTTGACACCTATCCTATGCCCCGCATAGATAAACTGATTGATCGCCTAGGCACTGCCCGGTACATGACGACATTAGACCTGACCAAGGGTTATTGGCAAATTCCTCTCTCGGAGTCGGACAGGGAAAAAACAGCATTTGCAACTCCAGGCGGATCTTTCCAATATCGGAGGATGCCTTTTGGGTTACAGAATGCTCCCACCACATTTCAACGCACCCTGGATAAGACCCTTCGGCCTCATCGAGCCTATGCTGCTGCATACCTCAATGACGTTGTCATCCACAGTGAGGATTGGGACTCGCACTTACCAAAAGTTCAGGCTGTGTTGGATTCCATCTGCAAAGCCGGGTTTACAGCCAATCCAAAAAAATGTACCCTTGGTCTAGAAGAGGCGAAGTATCTGAGGTATACCATTGGAAGAGGTCTAATCAAGCCCCAAATAAACAAAGTTGAGGCTATTCAGGATTGGCCACGTCCCACCAACAAGAAACAGGTTCGTGCATTTTTGGGGATTGAGGGGTAATATCACTGTTTTATCCCCCATTTTGTCTCACAGGCTGCTCCCCTGACCAATTTAACCAAAGGGAAGGAGTCTGTCATGACCAAATGGACTCCCGAAGCAGAAACTGCTTTTCAGGCTTTAAAACAGGCCTTATGTAGTCAGCCAGTTTTAAATTCACCAGATTTTTCACGGGACTTTGTGGTTCAGAGAGAGGCATCAAATGTGGGGTTAGGAGCTGTACTGTCTCAGATTATCAAGGGAGAGGAACACCCTTTTATGTACCTCAGCCGAAAGTTGAAGGCCCATGAGGAGAATTATGCCACCATTAAGAAAGAGTGTTTGGTGGTGAAATGGGCTTTGAATTCTCTCCGGTACTACCTCGTGGGTAGACAGTTTGAACTGGTGACGGATCATGCCCCATTGAAGTGGATGGCACAGAACAAGGAGACCAATAGGAGAATAAATAGGTGGTTCCTGGCCAAGTGGCCAGGGTTTATTTTATGTTTTGTTTTGTTTATGCTGTTTGGATGCTTGCCCTGTTTCCAACAATATGGAAGAATAAACCAAACTCTTTGTTTTCAACCGTCTTCGGCTGCCTCTCTGTATAGTTCAGTGTGTAGTGAACCCATTCAGGGGGTCACACACCCACCGCTACCGAGCAAACCCTTTACAATATATATATATATATATATATATATATATATATATATATATATATATATATATAGTAGTCACCGCTATTACAGTGATAACAGTCTTCCTGGTGCTGAGCGTGTGCACCTCTGGATCCTCTTATTGGATGAATAAGAACAAGTAACATCATTTTCTCAACCCTTCTTTTGATCCAATAGGGGACCATGTACTTGTATACATTGAAAAAATATAGGGTTTTCTCTTAAAGTGGATGTAAACCCTTACATATACCCAGTGAAGTGAACAGCCTCAGATGATACACAGAGATAAAAAAAAAATCTCCCTACATAAGTTTTACATATATATCTGCTTTCTACAACTGGCTATATTCTTTAGAAAGCAAACATTGTTTTAGAGATCTTTTCTTCCTGTTAAGCACTGGGAGTGAAGTATAGGCATACACTGTTAACAGCTCATTGGAGGAAAGGCACACGCACCCACTCCACAAAGTGGATTGCGGGATTGTGCCGAGGTATTCTGTGAATAGACCAGCTCTCTGTTAATCTATTTATAGCACCCACCCCAACAAAAATTTCAGGTTGTTGTATCTCATGCTGATAACAGAAGAACGGAGCAGCAGCAAGACATGGGACTTAGGGCTTTGGTAAGAGATAAGAAAACACTAGAGTTATATGTGCTTAGGTCAAATTTCATGAATCCAGTTTACATCCACTTTAATTGTGGCAAAGCTAAGCATGCAAAGACACCTAAGACTGCTGCTATCACTATAGTAGTGGTAACTACTAGAGTGATTTGAGACTTATGCTGAGTACACACGATAGGTTAGTCTGATGAAAAAGGTCTGACGCCTTCATGCGTGTCTGTTCTTGAGTGGAGGCTCCATATTCTTCGACGTGAGTCGCACTTCTAGTTTGAGCTTGGTGCTTTACCGTCCATCCCGCGATCCAGCATGTACGCTGGGATTCATTGCGCTCCTCGAGTCAGCCGCCGCTGTTAGTTCCTCCCGACCTCCCGTACACAGTAAGTGCCACGTGACCACGTCAGGTAGTGGCGTCAACGCGTTTCGCTTTGCAGTTAGCGTAGCTTCATCTTGGACGTGGATTTTTCCCGTGTTTAGAACAGTCTCTGCACAAAATGTCACTTCTAAAGCTATAAAGTAATTTAAAACCACTCGAGGCTATAATGAATTGTCGGTTCTGGGCAATTTAGATACAATTGATTAAAAAAAAAAAATGGCATTGGTTCCCCCCAGTCCATTACCATGACCTTCAGGTCTGGTATGGATATTAAGGGGAACCATGCGCCATTTTTTTTTTTTTAACCCTCCTCTTATGTTAGGGTCAGAACCGACCTGTTTTCAGGTTTTGAATGTCTATAAGTATCACATAAATTTGTTTATTGCATCAAGATTTACTTTGTCAGGAACCTCTATTTAAACAATGTATTAGGAAAATAATCCTTTTCACTAAATTATAAAATACTGTGGTGAAAATTAAGACGTTTATGGTGTTAGGGTCAATTCTGACCCAGTTATAATATAGGATTTTAGGACACTAATAAGTGCCAAAACTGAAATCATAAACACTCTCTCTGCTTAGTAACACTGACAGCCAATCACCCCTCAACCCTGCGAGCTGTAGTTAGGGAGGGGCCTATCTCTTTGCCTGCTTGTCTGCTTCTCTAAATAAAGTAAAAAAAACATAGGACCAATACATTTCAGAGATGCTGACTTTATTTTACCTTTTTTTAAATTTGAAAATGAGAGGTATGCTATTAAAAGAAGGGGTCTAAGGGGTCACAGCAAAAAATATTAAAACCAATATTTTAAAAGATAAAGAAGCGTAACAAGGTAACCAAGAAGTAAGAAACAAATTGTATGATAAATAATTGTTCAGAGGGTATTTTATGGCTGATTTAAGACATGGGTCAAAAACGACCCGTTAACCTCATGGATAGTAACAGAAAGCTAACATAAGAGAAGGGTTAAATGGCGTAGGGGTCCCCCTAAAAATCCATACCAGACCCTTATACGAGCACGCAACCTGGCAAGCCACAGGAAAATAGGGGGGAAGAGAGAGTGCCCCTCTCCTGAACCGTACCAGGCCACCTGCCCTCAACATGGGAAGGATGCTTTGGGGGTCTGTGACCCCCAAAGCACCTTGTCCCCATGTTGATGGGGACAAGGGCCTCATCCCCACAACCCTTGCCCAGTGGTATTTGGGGGTATGCAGATCCAACCCTCCTATGTGAATTGGTAATGGGGTACATTATACCCCTACCATTTAAAAAAAAATCTCGAGCAGGGGATACATGGGTGACCCCGCCCCGTCTGGCATCACAGGGGTTCCACATGGCATCAAAGGGGGAGGGGTCACCCATATATGTCACTGGGTAACCCTGTGCATTTCCCTGTTGTGTCAGAGGGGGTGGAATCACCTGCGCATTTGACGGGTAGTGCCGCCCTCAGCTATTTAAGAGCTGTCACGGGGAGTGTAGTGTCATTCAATGGGAACCTCCCATGGAGGCGGATCATGTCAGCATTTTTTTCCCCTCTTTTCCCCTGTTTAGAACAGTCCCTGCACAAAATGAGATTTCTAAAGGAAAACATGTCATTTAAAACTACTTGTGACTATAATGAATTGTCAGGTCTGGACAATTCAGGCGGGGGGCTTATCAAAATCTGGATGCCCCCTTTACCAAAGGGGACCCCCAGATCCCAGCCCCCTTATGTGAATTGGTAACGGTACCCCTACCATTTCACAAAAAAATCCAAAAATGGTAAAAAACCAAGGAGACAGCTTGGGACAAGTCCTTTATTTAAAAAAAAAGGGCAAGATAAAGTGGCCCTGTGTAAAGATATTCAAAGTGATGTGATAACACTTGTCGCCCCGTTCTTTTTTCTTTTTTCAATCCACAGTGTGCCTAGCCTGTCCCTTCACAGAAACACCTGAAAAAGTCACATGATTGTGAGGAGCTGGGTGATGGCATTTCTTAGGCCCCATACACACGAGCAGACAGATTTGTTCAAATCGGTCGGACAGACCGATTTGAACAAATCTGTCTGCTGGGGACGTATTGGTTTGATCGGGTACACACGATCAAACCAAAATCCCCGCTGGCAGACAGCGTGCTTATGTGGCAGTGACGTTGATGCACCAGGAAGTAAAACACTTCCGCGCATGCGTCAAAACCATTTGACGCGTGTGCGAGAAAACATGTCTGCTGGTTAGCGTACTAACCAGCAGACATGTCGGGCGGATGGGTTCCCAGCCGACAGATTTGAAAGCATACACCTAAGCATACGTCCCAGCAGACAGATTGAATCTGTCTGCTGGGACGGTCTGGCAGACCGTTTCCAGCAGACAGATTTGATCGTGTGTACGCGGCCTCAGACTCTGCTCCAATTCAGGGGTCATGTATAGGGATAAAAGGAATCCCTGTGGTGTACTATTTCAATAAAAAGTGTTTTATTTTAAAATAAGTAACTCATTTAACAGGGTTAAAACAAGGACTTTTGGTCTCGGCCACAAACAGAAATGTCCTCACACAGCTCCTCCCAACGTGTTGCATCACAATCATGTGACTCTTTCAGGGGTTTCTTTGAGTGGAGAGGCTGGGCACACTGTTTGTGGATTGAAAAAGAGAAAAAAGAAGGGGGCTACAAGTGTTAGGGCTTAGGGTTAGGGATTTGCTTTGCCTTTACCTGGACCAAAACTGCAAGAGTTGCATATATGTTAATTTATATTATACACCAGGGGAAATAAATGGTTTTACTTTTTTTATTTCTTGTACACATAGAATGCAGGGATTGAGATTGTGTGAGTGCACAATGTTTTAGCTAGGTGTTTTTTAATATTTCCACACCCAACGCTGATGAAGTCCCGCTCATGGGATGTAACGTACGAGGGAGAGGAGTTATGTGCTGACGTCACCCGCGATCACTGCTTTTATTTCATGCTGCATATGCTTGTGAACGTTATTTGTTTGATCACCAGCACTCGGTTCTGAGTGCCATACCATGTGAGTGTTTGTATTTGCTTTTAATAAACATGCCGTTGTTGCTACTGAGAGCATTAGATCTCTCCCTTTTTTTGTTTCATGTCCACATTTGCTGATTTTCTTCTGAGCCTATCTATGACAGCTGGAGCTATCTATTGATTTGCTGAATGCTAGGATCAGGATTCTTGATTGCATAACACGCTTTGTGATCCCTTGAGGGTTCGAATGATTAAGGTGAGAGGCCATCTGTTTCTGTTGGTGGAGGATCTTTCTTTGGTCACTTGATTGGAATCTGCACCGTTTTAATGGAATTCACCTGGATTTCTCTTTTACACAATCACTGATGGACTTTTGTATTTTTACCTTTATTTCCTATGATCACTCATGCTTGGAAGCATTGAACTTCATTTTTTTCAGCACGTCGTTGTGTTTTACGTTACCGCGTTCTAACACAATCGGTTTTTTCATTTCATAAAATTCCATTTTATATAAATCCTTAATGTATTAGCTGCAAAATGTATTTAATTATGTATTTAATATTACAGCTTCAATTTTATTACATTAGCTTTTATATAAATCCTTAATGTTTTTTGCAGTTTTTGAAGTTTTATATACCTTTATTAAAGTTCACTTTTTTAATTATCACTGTATTTATTTTTAGCCCCATGTTTTTATCATGTAAATGAAAACCAACCTAGAGGTTAACAAAACTGTCTCTGTTTAAGTATTTTGTTATGCAATGTTTACTTAAATTTACTCTGATAGAACAAAGAATGGTTCCAATTTGTAAGCTGTAAATTAAATATAAAAACAGTACTATGAATGCACAGTTTAACAAAAATTGAGATGGAAGGCTCTCGCTTAATGAGCATAAGGGCTGTACAAGTGTCTGACGTTGTCAAGATAGAGAAAGTCAGGATAAAATTAAATGTCAAATATAATTTGGCTGTGGAAAGTTGAAATATGTGATTGTCTCTAGAGGAAAATCTAAGATCTCTGTGCCAAATTGTTATTTGCATAGTAGTAAGGTTGAAAGTATATATCAAATTGTGGCAGATCTCCAGCACATAAACTTTTTTGGAAACCACTAAAAACTTCAATCTTAAATACATTAATCTTTGTAAACTGGAGAAGCATCATATAAAATATGAAATGTATTGACATTTTTAGTAGTTCTTGAGAAAATAGAGTAGCTGTTAAATACAATTTATTTTAGCGTCCCTTGAGCTCAGTACTGCTGGACAAAAAACGCAAATAAATGCTGACATACTATATTTAGCTAATATATGCAAATATTTTAAAGAGTCACAGATGTTCATAAGTCAGAATAAAAATGAATGGAAATATTAAAGCATTTTTCTTTCTAATAGAAAGTTCACTAAATTATATCATAGCCTATAACTGATGAAAAGATCTGTTCTTATGCCACTTTTTAATAATTGTTTATTTGAAAGTTGTAGTATTTCCATGTTATACAGTATATATATATATATATATATATATATATATATATATATATATATATATATATATATATATATATATATATATATATATATATATATATATATATATATATATATATATTGTGAGGTATTATCTCGGTAGCGGGTGTGTGTGACCCCCCTGGATGGGTTCACTACACGCTGAACTGTACAAAAAGGCAGTTGAGGATGGCTGAAAACAAATAATATGGTTTATTTTTCCATATTGCTGGATACAAGTGCAAGCATCAAAACAGCATAAACAAATCAAAACATAAAATAAACCCTTGCCACTTGGGGTGTCTACCTGCCCAACACAGGAACCTACCTATGGAGTCCGGCACAGCCTACTGCTGGGCAGACACTGCTGGTCCTACAGCAGAAAACAAAAAAGTCTCTTTGCTATTTCTCACACAGAAATATCAATCAGCACCTCACCTCTTCAATAGTGTTTGTGACTGCACCTTCACTCACAAAGCCTCAGGATGCAGCAATCAGTCGTCATCCTTAGGCTGTCTTTATAGGGGCTTTAATTGCTTCATTATGAACAGGTGATGCCTTCCCACGCCCCAAACCTCTCTGGCCATCTCTGCAGCCAACGCCTAATAGTAATTGGTGTATTGTCTAAACAAGGCAGAAATATATCTCCCATCTGTGACAACACACACAGATTTACCTGACTTCCCTTTTTTCTTCTTTTTCTTTTTCTTCCTATATTTTTATTTCAATCTACTAGCGTCCACCTAAAAGACACAATGAAAAACTCTAGGCAAATCTGAAAAAAAACCTCTGTAAAAAGAATAGGGATTTGTTAAAAACTGTTAAACAATTGCTTTATTTAAGCATCATGGAGCAGTGATTTTAGTGATGCTTAAATTAAAAAAAATAAGAAAAATTCCTTTACATATTGTACCTGCTGGGTGTCTATAGTATGCTTGTGTAGCGTGTACTAAACACCTGATCCACAATTGGCCAAAGCCACCCTGGCTTTGGCCAATTACGGCTCTCTGTACTGACGGCGCTGTGATTGGCCAAGCATGCGGGTCATAGTGCATGCTTGGCCAATCATCAGCGCGCAATGCCGCAGTGAATTATGGGCCATGTCGCGTCACTCGAATTTGGCGCGAACGACCCGTTTTGTTCGAATTTCAACGACCGGTCGAACAGTCGATGTTCAAGTTGAACATGGGTTTGACTCGAATACGAAGCTCATCCCTAGTAGGAAGATTTTCAAGCTTTTACATGCAGTAGACAGTAAGCAACAGGGCACGTAGGCAGCAAGTAACAGGGCACATAGGCAGCATACAACAGGGCTCATAGGTAGCAAGCAACAGGACTTGTAGGTAGCAAGAAACAGGGCAGTGTAGCAGTCAGGCAAGTCAATATATGCAGACTAGTTCAGGCTAGTTCAGTCAAGCTGGTAGGAAGATTTTTCAAGCTTGTATATGTGATAGGCAGCAAGCAACAGGGCACGTAGGCTGCAAGTAACAGGGCACATAGGCAGCATACAACAGGGCTCATAGGTAGCAAGCAACAGGACTTGTAGGTAGCAAGAAACAGGGCAGTGAAGCAGTCAGGCAAGTCAATATATGCAGGCTAGTTCAGGCTAGTTCAGTCAAGCTGGTAGGAAGATTTTTCAAGCTTGTATATGTGATAGGCAGCAAGCAACAGGGCACGCAGGCTGCAAACAGCAGGGCTCGTAGGTTCGTAGGTACGTATGTTTGACTCAAATATCGTCTGTTTGTACGTTTGTCGAAATTTGAACAAAACGGATCGTTCACGCCAAATTCGAGTGATGCGCCACGGCCCATAATTCACTGCGGCAGTGCGCGCTGATAATTGGCCAAGCATGCTGTATGTCCCGCATGCTTGGCCAATCACAGCGCACAAAAAATGGAGAGCCATAATTGGCCAAAGCCAGGGTGGCTTTGGCCAATTATGGCTCAGGGCTTTAGCACACGCCCCACACTATAAAAGACAGCCGGCAAGGCGGCCTCGTGTAGTGTGTTGCAGCGTTGTTAATGAGAAGATCAGTCCTATAGAGAGAGAGAGAGAGAGAGAGAGAGAGAGAGAGAGTGTCTTTATTACTAGATAGATAGAGCAGGCAGGCTAGTCAGTTTAGTTAAATTTACAGTGTGTAGAGGATACTGTATATATACATCCCAGGAGTTGTACATATATTTATACACTGTATAGTTTAGCTATATCAACCTAAACGTACTTGGTGTTTACTGCACTTGGGCCGTATAGTTTGCACCTAAACGTGCTTGGTGTTTACTGCACTTGTGCTGTATAGTTTGCACCTAAACGTACTTGGCGTTTACTGCACTTGGGCCGTATAGTTTGCACCTAAACGTACTTGGTGTTTACTGCACTTGTGCTGTATAGTTTGCACTTAAACATACTTGGTGTTTACTGCACTTGTGCCGTATAGTTTGCACCTAAACGTACTTGGTGTTTCCTGCACTTGTGTCGTATAATTTGCACCTAAACGTACTTGGTGTTTACCCGCACTTGTGCTGTATAGTTTGCACTTAAACCTACTTGGAGTTTACTGCACTTGTGTCGTATAGTTTGCACCTAAACGTACTTGGTGTTTACTGCACTTGGGCCGTATAGTTTGCACCTAAACGTACTTGGTGTTTACTGCACTTGTGCTGTATAGTTTGCACTTAAACCTACTTGGAGTTTACTGCACTTGTATCCATTATAATGTCTGGAAGGACAACAAAGAGGCAGAGAGTCACGAGGGCAAGCAGGCTCTGCATCTAGAGGCAACAGTGCTGGTGGTGGACATGGTGCATCCTCTTCAGCGTGTGGCCATTGCACACGCTCGTCCTTCTTTTTGGGAGCTGCCGTGTTGAGCCTCAACATGCAGACAAATTGGTAGAGTAGATGACCAAGCTGTCCTCATCCTCCTAATCCTCTCTCACCCAAGCTGAGCTTACTTTGTCTGGCAAAGCTGCTGCCAAGGCGTCCTCTTCCCTCTGCACAATGGCATCACACAATCCTTCCCTAGTCCCACCATGTCCTTCTGAGGAGTCCCCCGAACTGTTTTAACACAGTGTTGGGTACCTGCTGCATGAAGATGCGCAGCATTTAGAAGGCTCCGATGATGGAACACAGATAGAGGAAGGCAGTAATGTGAGCCCAGAGAGAGGGGGTGCCTGAGAGAGACAGCAATCTGGCAGTCATGTTAACCCAGCTGGAGCATACTGCCAGGTTTTTGACAGTGATGAGGAAGGAGGGGATGATGAAGTCACTGACTGAACGTGGGTGCCTGATAGGAGAGAGGAGGAGGAGGAGGAGGCACAGGCACATCTCCAAAGAGGCAGAATGCCCTCCAGTGGACAGCTTAAGGGCAGCACACCAAGTGCATTACATCGCAGCGCTACGCCTGTGCAGGGGGCTAATGTGTCACAGTGTTACTGCAAAAGTTCTTTGTTGTGGGCCTTTTTTGAGACGTGCATCAGATCGCACCGTTGCTATTTGCAACATATGTCTCAAGCGTATCTCCCGTGGCAAAAACATCACCCGCTTGGGCACCACATGCTTGACAATACATATGTCGACCTGCCATGCAGTTCATTGGCAAGCATACCTGAAAGACCCACACCAAAGAACAAAGCAGACCTCCCCTTGCCCCTCATCAGCTGGGACCTCCAACCCCACTAGACCCTCAGTCCTCCTGAAGCCTGCACTGATAGGACTGAAGGTGTAGAATTAGGTGTGTCACAACCTAGTAGTACATGTGGGCAATCTACTGATGGTACCAGACAAATCCCCCCCCCCAGCTGCTGCAGCGCCGAAAGAAGTACTCTCCCAGCCATCCAAACGCCCAGCGGTTGAATGCTAGCTTAGTGAAATTGCTATCACTTCAACTGCTGCCTTTTCAGTTGATAGATTCTGCCCCCTTTCATGAGTTTGTGGAATGTGCGGTACCTTAGTGGCAAGTTCCCAAACGCCACTTTTTCTCATGGAAGGCGATTCCGGCTCTCTACCGGCATGTGGAAGGCAATGTCCATGCCTCGCTGGACAGGGAGGTCAGTGGTAAGGTGCATATTACTGCTGACTCATGGTCCAGCAGGCATGGACAGGGACGTTGCTTCTCTTTCACGACGCATTGGGTGACACTGCTGGCAGCTGGGAAGGACGCAGGGCAAGGTACAGTAGTGTTGGAGGTTGTTACGCCACCACGCCTCCAAAACACTACTACTGGTTGTGACACACCTCTCTCCTATACCCCTCCCCTTCTTCTTCCTTTGTGGCCTCTTCCTGTGCTTATGTCTCCTCGGAACCCGCCGTGCTACGTAGGCGCACAAGGGGCTACACAGGAATGCAGGGTGCTAGAGCTGCTGTGCTTGGGAGACAGGAGCCACACTGGGGCAGAGGTTCTGTCAGCTCTGCAGGGGCAGGCTCAGAGGTGGTTGACGCCACGCCAGCTTAAGCCAGGAATGGTGGTTAGCGACAATGGCACAAACCTCCTCTTTACCCTGCGACAGGGACAACTGACCCATGTGCCCTGTTTTGCTCATGTTCTGAATTTGGTGGTGCAGCGGTTCTTGGGCAGGTACCCGGGCTTACAGGATGTCCTGAAGCAGGCCAGGAAAGTCTGTGTGCATTTCTGAAGTTCATATAATGCCATTGCTCGGCTGACAGACCTCCAAACGGAATACAACCTGCCCAAGCACCGCCTAATCTGTGACATGCCCACCAGATGGAACTCTACATCGGCCATGCTGCAGCAGCTGCACACGCAGTAGAGGGCTATCAATGAGTACCTGTGCCAATATGGCAGCAGAACTGGGCCAGGGGAGCTTGTTTTTTTCCCCACGTCAGTGGGCCTTGATCAGGGATGCATGCACTGTCCTGTCATCATTTGAGGAGGCCACAAGGATGGTGAGCAGTGACAGTGCATGCATCAGTGAGACTGTCCCTCTTATTCACATGTTGGAGCACACGCTACGTGGAAAAATGGACAGGGACCTTCAGGCAGAACAGAGGAAGGAAGAGGAGGACTTCCTTACTTCTCAAGGCCCCCTTTATCCAGGCAGTGGTCCTGCTTGCCTGCCTAGCACACAGGAAGAGGACGAGGAGGAGGATTGTATCAGCAGCATGGAAGTGGAGCCTAGCACTCAGCATCAGCAGCAGCAGTCTTCAAGGGATCAATTACAGTCCCAAGGAACCCATGGACTTTTACGTGGCTGGGATGAGGTGGCTGCAGATCCTGTCGTCCTCAGTGACCCAGAGAACTGTGCCCCGAATGCCTCAGCAAACCTAGGCTGCATGGCCTCCCTGATCCTGCAAAGCCTGCGTAAGGATCCTCATATTTGTGGTATCAAGGAAAGGGATCATTACTGGCTGGCAACTCTCCTTGATCCACGTTACAAGAGTAAGGTTGCGGAGCTTATCTTGCTGTCGCAGAGGGAGCAGAAGATGAAACTTTTTCGGGAGGCCTTGCAGAAAGGTCTGTCCAACGCGTTCCCAGAACCTGGGGGATTACCAAATCCTGGTCCTGGACAACGTGTTGCTGAGGCTTCGGTGAGTCACAGAAGGAGCAGTGGAGAAGGTGGCCGTCTGACAGAAGCATTCTGACAATTTGCAGCTCCAAGCAGGGCCGATCCTGGGGTCACAGGCGCCTGTGTGCAGAAATATTTCTGGCGCCCCCACAAAGGGGGCGTGGTCATCTTACCAACTCCTCCCCTTTACAAATGTTTCTATGGCAATGACTTAAACACAGAGATGCTCCTCTAAGAAGTATTTGTTGCCCTGGGATCCTCTCATGATCTTTTATCAATAAAGAAAATACTGGAAGAGCGTACACTAATGAGACCTGGAGGGGAACCTCTCTGATACTGTTAGAAAGTGTCCTAAAACATAGTACAGGAGATGGTCAGAGACTGTAGACATATTAAAGGAGACAGTCAGTGACTGGAGATATAATACAGGAGATGGTCAGAGACTGCAGACATATAACAGGAGACAGTCAGTGACTGGAGATATAATACAGGAGATGGTCAGAGACTGCAGACATATTACAGGAGATGGTCAGAGACTACAGTTCCTATTGGCATAAGTAGATAATGGCGGATCGGCTCTCACCTGACCCAGCGATACAGCAACAACGGTTCCTCTGATCAGGAGTCAGCTCACTCTGAATTGTCCATGGATACTCCGCTGGGTAGAGCCCAGATCTGTATTCTGGCAATGACTCCATTCCTTTCTCCGCCAGGGATGGCACTAGGCTGTGTGGCTTTCCCTCTGGTGGCGCACGGCAGGGGGGTTCTCTCTCTGATGGTAGCGCCCGCAGCTGCAGTGGCGTCACTAGTGTTGTTGTCACCCGTTGAGGTAAAACATGGTGTCACCCCCTTCCTCCACCTATAGTTTCCCCTCAGTACAGACCCCCTCCGTCAGTGCAGACCCCCCAGGACAAACCACCCCCCATTAGTACAGACCCCCAGGACAAACCAATCTCCCTCCATTAAAAACTCCCCTTGACAGACCACAAGGACAAACCCCCGATTAGTACAGACTCCCCCAAGGACAAACCCCCCCCCCATTAGTACAGACTTCCCAAGGACAAACCCCCCCATTAGTATAGACTCCCCCCAGGACAACCCCCTCCATTAGTACAGACCTACCTCAGGACAACCCCCCCAGTAGTACAGACCCCCAGGACAAACCACCCCTCCAATAGTACAGACCCAACCAGGACAAACTCCTCATTAGAACAGACCCCAGAACAAACCCCTCCATTAGTGCAGACCCCCCAGAACAGACCCCCATTATTACAGACCCCCAGGACAAACACCCCTATTAGTACCTATCCCCCAGGACAAGCCCCCCCATTAGTGCATACCCCCAGGACAAGCCCCCCATTAGTACAGACCCCCCCAGGACAAACCACCCCATTATGAATGAATGAATGAATGAATGAATGAATGAATGAATGAAGAACTTGTATAGCGCAGCACATGCGAAGTAAATCGCCTCTGGGCGCTTGTTGTTCCTGTCTCCTTTGAGATCAAAAGAGATGCGTCTTAATCTTTCTTCTGAAGACCAAGTAGTTCTCCTCCAGTCTAATGCTGACTGGTAAGGCGTTCCATAGTCTGGGACCCTGGACAGCGAATCTCCTGTCTCCTTTGGACTTGTATCTGGCTTTCGGTATTTGAAGCCGATTTTGATTGTTGGATCGTAGAATACGATTGGGATTGTACATTTTTAATTTTTCGCATAGATAATGGGGAGCATTCCCATGGATACATCTATGCGTTAGACAGAGTGCTTTAAAAGTGATTCTGTCATTGACTGGTAGCCAGTGAAGGGATCTCAACGAAGGTGAGATTGATTCCCAGGGTTTTTTCCCAGTCACAAGTCTGGCGGCCGTATTTTGAACGACTTGAAGACGAGCGATTTGGTACTTGGGGAGTCCGAGGTAAAGGGCATTTGCATAGTCCAATCTGGAGTTTACAATTGCTCCCACCACGACCGCTATGTCCTTCTTCGGAATAAAAGGCGTGAGTCTGCGTAGTAGGCACAGCAGATAGTGAGATCCGCTGACTACTGCCCCTATTTGTGCGTTCATTGTCATGTCGGAGTCAAAGATGACCCCAAGACTTTTGACTTTGGCGCTAGGGGTGATGACTTTGCCCAGAATGGGCGGGGGGATCCAGGTTGTTATCGGTTGATTCCTACGCTTGGCGTGAAACAGAAGAAGTTCTGTTTTCGCTCCGTTGAGTTTGAGATAACTCTTTGTCATCCAATCCTCTATCAAAGAGAGGCATGTCTCTAGATCGAGGTGGTGATCCTTTTTATTGCTAATGCGGAAGTACAGTTGCGTGTCGTCTGCGTAAGAGTGATATAGCAGTTTTTGGCTGCTGATGATTTCAAAAAGAGGACGCAGATAGATGTTGAATAACATCGGCGACAGGGGAGATCCCTGAGGGACCCCGCACGATAATGTGCGTTGTTCCGAAGTGAATGATCCTAGCTTGACTATTTGCGATCGGTTTTCCAAAAAAGAGGAGAACCAAGATAGATCGCTTTCTGCGACTTTGGCTATTTTAGCCAGCCGAGTCAACAACAGCTTGTGATCAACTGTATCAAAGGCTGCGCTTAGGTCCAGCAGAACCAGAAGAGAAGATTCTCCTTCGTCTGCGGCCTCAAGAACGTCGTCCCATATCTTAAGCAATGCTGTTTCCGTCCCGTGTCCGGGACGGAATCCTGATTGCAATGGGTCGAGTAAGTTGTGGGTATCTAGATGCTGTTGCAGCTGCTGTACCACTGCTTTCTCCATTATCTTGGAGAGAACATTTAGGCCTGTTATGGGGCGCCAGTTGAGTGGATCCTTAGGATCCAGGGTGGCTTTCTTCAAGATGGGTTGAATGAAGCCCTCCTTCAGCTGGGAGGGCATTATGCCCTCCCTGAAGGATTGGTTAATAAGCTGCGTGACAGGAGGTGCCAGGATGTCGGCGCATTCCTTCAGCAGTTTAGTGGGGATAATATCATTTGGCGCCGTGCTGTTGCGCAGAGTGCCGATGATATTTTTAGTGGTCTGAATGGAGATGGGTTCCAGCGTGAACTCACCCAACTGTGGTGAATTGTTGCCGGTGCTGTGTAAATGACTACGGGGGGAGCTGGGAAGGCAATTGTTCCGCTGAAACAAACACCCCTATTAGTACCTATCCCCCAGGACAAGCCCCCCCATTAGTGCATACCCCCAGGACAAGCCCCCCATTAGTACAGACCCCCCCAGGACAAACCACCCCAGTAGTGCAGACCCCCCAGAACAAACCCCCCCATTAGTACAGACCCCCCAGGACAAACCCCCCTTAGTACCGACCCCCCAGGATAAACCCCCCCATTAGTGCATATCCCAAGGACAAGCCCCCCTATTAGTACAGACTGCCCCATTAGTACAGATCCCCCTCAGGACTAATCACCCCATTAGTGCAGACCCCCCAGGACAAACCCTCCCCATTAGTACAGACTCCCCCCATTAGTACAGATCCCCCTCAGGACAAATCACCCCATTAGTGCAGACCCCCCAGGACAAACCTCCCGATTAGTACAGACCCCCAGGACAAACCAATCCCCCTCCATTAGTACAAACTCCCCTTGACAGACCCCCAGGACAACCCCCCTCCATTAGTACAGACCTACCTCAGGACAACCCCCCCAGTAGTACAGACCCCCAGGACAAACCACCCCTCCATTAGTACAGACCCAACCAGGACAAACCCCTCCATTAGTGCAGACCCCCCAGAACAAACGCCTCCATTAGTGCAGACCCCCCAGAACAAACCCCCCATTATTACAGACCCCCAGGACAAACACCCCTATTAGTACCTACCCCCCAGGACTAACACCCCTATTAGTACCTACCCCCCAGGACAAGCCCCCCCATTAGTGCATACCCCCAGGACAAGCCCCCCATTAGTACAGACCCCCCAGGACAAACCACCCCATTAGTGCAGACCCCCCAGAACAAACCCCCCCATTAGTACAGACCCCCCAGGACAAACCCCCCTTAGTACCCTATTAGTGCAGACCCACCCAGGACAAACCCCCACATTAGTACAGACCCCCAGGACAAACCCCTCCATTAGTACAACCCCTCCTCATTAGTGCAGACCCCAGGGATAACCCCCCCCCCATTAGTACATACTCCCCCCAGGAAAAAAAACGCCCCCTACATTACTACAGACCCCCCCCCCCCTCCATTACTTGAAAAACACACGGTCCATCATGCCTGACACTGCTCCTTTCTGTGTGTGTCATAAGAGGACTCCTGTCTGCGGCGATCTGTGATCCACCCGGGCGGCAGCTGCAGAGGAGGGGACAGTGTGCAGCCGCGCCGCCCGGGTGGATCACAGATCGCCGCAGACAGGAGTCCTCGTATGACACACACAGAGAGGAGCAGTGTCAGGCATGATGGACCGCCCACTCAGCGAGGTCACTGAGCAGCTAGCGTCTCTCCACACAGAGACAGCCGCTCCGATCTACGGACTCCTCACTCCCTATCTAACAGGAGGAGGAAGGGGGGACACGTCAAACACAGCAGCGGCGGCGGCGGGGAGAGCCGCGGCGCCGCTCGCGGCTCTACACAAACAAGGAGAGAGAGTGATTTGAGACAGGCACTCTGGCTCTTCAGCGCCCCCACCTCTGTGGCGCCTGGGTGCACTGCACCCTTTGCACCGCGGGTAGGATCGGCCCTGGCTCCAAGGTATGACCGGTTCCAGCAACCATCGCCAGAGTCTGGTTTACATGGTGCGGGAATACCTAGGGGAAATATCAGAATTGGACACATTCCCCACCGAAAATCCTGCTGCTGGAGGCTTTGTGACCGATCACAGGGTGCACTTCTCCACTGACTCTGTCGACTGACTGACCTTCATAAAAATGAATCAGGCTTAGATCAACACCAGCTACCAAGCACCTGATGCTGATGTAACTGAATATTTTTTTTTAAATGTAAGATCCCTTGGAGACTGCCTATGCTGATGCTGAGTGACTGTCCTGTTATGCTGCTGACTGAATATCCTTTTCCTCCTCAATCATCTTGCTGATAGCTAGTAAGAACATTGTTGATTCTGGGCACTGCCACCAGTGCCTAAGGCCCAATTTTTCTGCCCCTGTTTACCAGGGGCATATAAAAACAATTTGTGATGCAATTCTTTGCATGTGGTTCTTTGCTGCTCTCCAAATACATTATCTGTGAGGGGTTGCAGTGTCGTGGGACCGCCACCAATGTCTAAGGCCCAATTTTTCTGTCTCTGTTTAACAGTAGGGTATAAAAAAAAATTTTGGAGGCATAAGATGAAACTTCCCTTCATTTATCACCCTATCACGCATGAAAAAATATGTCATCCACAGGCTTTAGCGGATGCCTTTAGCACCTACTATAGCTCCCTTTACAATCTGAAGGATGATCCACTTACGGCTCAACCTACAGAAGCCATGATCTCGAAGTTCCTTGATAAATTGGACCTTCCCAAAGTATCGGAGGATCAGTTGGAACTCCTAAATTCTCAGTTTTCAGTAGATGAAATATCTAAGGCTATTGACAACCTCCCCAATAATAAATCACCGGGCCCGGATGGCTTTTCCGGGGAATACTATAAAACTTTTAAATCTGTTTTAGCCCCTTATTTGGTTAACGTGTTTGATGGAGCTGTCTCCTCCTCCTCTTTCCCCTCGGAGATGTTGAGGGCTACGATTGTTGCGCTGCCGAAGCCGGGGAAAGACCCTGTTGTACCACAGCATTTTAGACCCATATCGCTGTTGAACAACGACTTAAAACTGTATGCTAAACTCCTCGCGAACAGGCTGGTGGATTTGCTTCCCTCTCTTGTGCACCCAGATCAGTCAGGATTTACTAAAGGCAGGCAAACATCGGATGCAACGAGACGCCTAATTAATATTATTTATTTGGCCAACACTACAAAAACGCCTTCTCTGCTCCTTGCCTTGGACGCAGGGAAGGCGTTTGATAGAGTTCACTTGAAGTTTTTGGCGAGAGTACTTACTAAATTTGGATTCGAGGGCAGAATACATCCTGCCATTATGGCACTTTACACAGACCCTTCAGCCCAAGTGTTCGTCTCGGGTATGCTCTCTACTCCATTTAAAATTTCTAACGGGACCCGTCAGGGGTGTCCTCTTTCCCCGCTCATATTTAACTTAATAATGGAGACCTTAGCTTCACACATCCGCTCTGACCCGGGGATCAGCGGTTTCAAAACCGGGAGCTCGGATCACACCATCAGCCGTTTCGCGGACGATCTAGTTTTAATGCTCACTAGTGTGGAATCCTCCCTGGCTTCGGTCCAGAGGGCATTACAGTTGTTCTCGTCCATCTCCTATTACAAGGTCAATGACACCAAATCATTTATTTTAAGTATGGGAGTTTCGGAGTACACCAAAAAACTCTTGAGCGAAAGGTTCCCATACGTATGGAGAGAGGATGGTATCTCATATCTAGGCATCACGCTCACCTCTAGTACCTCCGACTTATTCAAAGCAAACTAAACTCCTCTGATCCAGTCACTTCCCTCCAAACTGAACAGATAGGCAAAGTTTGAACTGTCCTGGTCAGGTCGCCTGGCCGCATTTAAAATGCAGATCCTCCCACAATTGATTTATCTATTTAGAACCCTTCCTATCCCCGTTCCCAAATCCGTTTTCTCCACCATACAATCTATTATTAACAACTTCCTTTGGGGGGGCAAGAGAGCGCGTTGCGCTTTTAGCGGAATTGTCAAACATAGGTCCGTGGGAGGGATTGGTCACACGATCATTAGAGACTACTACACTGCCGCAATACTGGCTCAATTGAAGGGCTGGTTCCAACACGCTACCCCTACACTGTGGGCTCTCCTTGAGCAACAGCAAGTACCTGGTAAAAACCTTTACAATTATCTCATTTCCAACGGATCCTCGATAAGACCGTCGACAGGCGTGGGGCCTTCTATCCTTGCGTCCACTACTTCCTGGCGTGAGTTGGTCACTCATGATTTTTCTGCTAATAGACTCAGCACTCTAAAGTTCCCCTTGTCTGCCTTGTCCCTGTACATACCGGGTATCTCACTTACGAAATGGAACTCCGTTAGGGACCTAAACCTAGAAGATCTATTTGTAGGCCCGGCCCTCAAATCCTTTAGGGCTCTTCAGTTGGAGTTTTCCTTACCTGGGAGCGAACTCTATAGGTATATTCAAATATCACATTTCCTAAAACAGGTGGGTGGACTGCAGATTTCCCTCCCCAGGCAAATAGCCCAGTATTACTTATCGAAATCTACTAATATTAAGGGTATTTCCCTATTCTACTCTACTCTTCAGAATAAACAGTGGTTTACAAAGGCACCCTCTATGTGTGCCTGGGAGAAGGATTTCAAAACAGCTTATTCTGAGGAACAATGGGCTACAGCACTGAAAGTGTCTTATACCTCCACTAGCTGCGCTAGTACCTTACCCCATATAGGGTCTCTAAAATTGCTAACGGTGGGTCTCCCCTTTGTTGGAGACAATGTGGGGAGGTGGGCACTCTTTATCATATACTATGGGAATGCCCTAAGCTATCTCATTACTGGAGGGGGGTTTACGACTTAATATCGCAGGTTGTACATGCTCAATTGATCCTGTCACCGGGAATGGCGTTGCTCTCCCTGGAAATGGATCTTGTCCCTTACAGTTCAAGGAATTTATTGTCCCACATCCTCATAGCTGCTAGGCTTGCTATAGTTAGGCATTGGAGGGATGTTGTTTGCCCAGGACTCTCTGAGGTCACACAAATTATTCACACTTATGGTACGTATGAGCAACTTTTCGCTCACGGTAGAGGGAGATACCCTTTAATTGTAAAAATTTGGGAACCATGGAACATATGGTACTCCAGTTCTCCTAGATAGGATTCTACTGGTAATGTTTGACTCTTAACTTATCCTAAGAAGTACCTGACTGCACCAAGTATATTGCCTCACATTATTTTGTTTGTTGGTTTTGTTTCTAAGATTTTTCTTTTTTTTTTTTCTTTTCATTATCTTTTGATCATTCATGCTCTTTTGGTTATATCACTGCTTTTATTTTTGCAATTTATTTTTATTATCCTCAGTGTTTCATATGCGGCTGTGGCGGCGGCTGTCGCCACAAGTGTTGGCATACTATTACGCATACCCATATGCTATGTTAAAGGCTTTTTATGTGCCATATTGCCTCGGCACCGCGTGTGTACCTGTTTGTACTATGTTTCTTAAATGGGAAATTAATAAAAATTATTGAAATTAAAAACAATTTTTGATGCAATTCTTTGCATGTGGTTATTTGCTGCACTCCAATTACAGTATCTGTGAGGGGTTGCAGTGTTGTGCCTAAGGCCCAATTGTCTGCCCCTGTTTAACAGGGGTGTGTAATAACTATTTTTTGATGCAATACTTTGCATGTGGCTCTTTGCTGCGCTTCAATTACATTATCAGTGGGGGGGGGGGGGGTTGCAGTGTTGTAGCACCGCCACCAGTGCCTAAGGCCCAATTATTCGTCCCCTGTTTAACAGGGGCGTATAATATTAACCACTTAAGGACCCCCGCACGCACATATATGGCCACAACATGGCCATATATGTTAAAGCGAATCTCCACCCTAAAGTGAAGATCCGCTGATCCGAACACTCCCCCCCTCCGGTGTCACAATTGACACCTTTCAGGGGGAGGGGGGGTGCAGATAGACATGTATCTGCACCCACTTCCGGCCCAGCATTCACGGGCAAAAGACGGGCATTGCATCACATCCCGTCTCCCGCCCGTTGTGTGCTGGGAACACTCGGCTCCCAGCACACAGCTGGAGCCAATTCGCGGGCGCAGCGCGACTCGCGCATGCGCCGTAGGGAACCGGGCAGTGAAGCCGCAGCGCTTCACTTCCTGGTTCCCTCACCGTGGATGGAGGGGGGGAGCAGCAGGGTGACGAGCGATCGCTCATCCTCTGCTGCGGACGGCGCTGGACTCCAGGACAGGTAAGTGTCCTAATATTAAAAGTCAGCAGCTGCAGGATTTGTTGCTGCTGGCTTTTAATATTTTTTTTTAGCTGAACCATCCGCTTTAATATGTTAATAGAAATTATTTATTTAATTTAATTTTTTTTATTGTCAAGAAATATATTTTTGCTTTGAAATAGTTGTCTACATCAATGTATTTTATTTTATAATTCTTTGTTATTTTTTTTAAAGATATATATTTTTTTTCTTATATATCTTTTTTTTGGTGTATTTTCTTTGACAATAACACAATTAACAAATATCTGGTTAAAATGCATGCACAATGACCAACTTTTTAGCAGTTATCATTGTTCATGCGTTTTAGCCAGAAAAATAGAGATTACACTTAAAAAAATAAAAATAAAAACATAATACAGAGAAAAAAAAGGAAAACTTTAAAACTTGTTTTTGTTTTTTTAAACCCTCCTCAGAACAACCATTACTTCTTTAGTTTTCGCTCCACCACCTGTGTTTTCTTTTTTATCTGCCCTAAGCAGATGTTTATGTCCTCAATTTCAGACCTGCAGGACAACACCTCCCCAATTAAGACCTGGGCGCTGTAGGTGTCCAATCTGCCCCCAACAGCACGAATACCTCCAGAAATTTGGAAACAAACCATGTATTACAATTATGCCGGCCTACATCTATTATCTGAAGCTGTGCTGTATGACACTGACCTGATGTGGTGGCATTTTCCACGTCCTGCACATCCTTCGGGGGTGGGGCTTAGGTCTGTGTGGCGTTTGTCTGCTCCACTCCTGCAGCTTGGATGCGCCCTATGAGATTGTAAAAAAGGGATACATGAATCAAAAAGATTAGAGGTCTAAAAGAGGAATATCAGTCATTCTTTTTATAGCGTGTGGTACAATTGTCTGTTTTTACAATCCTTCTTAGCTTAACACAGGAATTTATCCATTACCAAAGCTGCAACATTTCTCTATCTTTGGCCAAGTTTCCTACATGGAAAAACATCAAGTATCCACTGAATCACCTCTGTGTGACACCCTAACTAGGTTGTTCTTGTGGCCAACACTCAGTGCCGATCCTGACCTCCCTGGGGCCCGAAGCAAAATGACATGGCACATAAAAAATGAGAAGCGGGGGGCGCTGACGACAGAGACATGTCACATTAAAGAAAGTTGAGAAGCGGGGGGAGGGGGTGTTCTGCTGTCGGAAATGACATCTTACATAAATAATTGAGAAGCGGGGCTGCTGACTTCTTAACTCTTCTCCCATGCAGCCAACGAGATAAGAAGTGGAGTGAGGGGGCGGAAATGACTTCTTACCAGACAGGGCCTCTAGTAATTTGGGGGGCCCTTTGCAGCTTTGCAGGGCCCTAAAGGCATGCATAGTGAGCCTATAGGGCGGATCAGCCATGCCAACACTTGCGCTTCTGAGTCCATATGTGTAACCAACTGCTGAGCATACTCTACTTTCACTGTATATTGACTTAAGTTGGATTATTTAAATATAGTTAATAACACATATACATTAGATAAAAAATTGGTCTCACATAAAAAGATCATAAATAGAATGAACGACCAATTATTATGCCCACAAACATGAAGCTTGAGACATGTATTCTTGAACTGTACATATAAACCTGAAAGAAAAAGCACATGCCGCAAAATAATAAAAACAAATAATCAGAGTACACATGAAAATTACTTACTTCTTCTGATGACTTTGGGGGGGCAAGCCTGTATGGACAGGCTCACAGGCCACCACTTGGACATCAATGGCCTCATCAGGCACAAGTGTCATGTAGTTTGTTGAGGGTCTCTTTAGGAAATTGTGCAATATGCAGCAGCAAAGTATGACATGGTTCAGATTAAAAAAAAACTACAGTCCTTGTCTTGTTTGCACAGCCTGCATACTGCTGTATACTGCTGTTCAAAGTATATAGGGCCAATGGGTCGTGTAATGACCTGGGGGGAGTGGTGGCGGGGAAACCCATGCTATTTTTTTTCAGTGATTTTTATCCACATTGCAGGGCCAGGGACCAAACATTACATTAAATCCGCAAGCAGTCTTAAATTACTTTTTTCTTATAGTAATCTCATTTTGTGCAGGGACAGTTCTAAACAGGTGGCACCTCACAGGCATACTATAGACACCAAGCAGGTACGATATTTAAAGGATTTTTTTTTTTCTCACATTAAGCATCATTTAAATCGCTGCTCCAGAAAAAAACTACAGTTTTTAAAACTTTTTTTTCCATTGATACATGTTCCCTGGGGCAAGACCCGGGTTCTCAAAGACGTTTTCTGACAATAACTTGAATATTGGGCTTTAAAATGAGCGTTTTTGAATTTGAACATTCGAGTCCCATAGACTTCAATGGGGTTCGAAATGTTCGCGCAGACGTTCGGTCCGTTCAAAGGTTCTCGTGCAAACCAAACGCGGGGGTGTTCGGCTCATCCCTAGTAGCTAACAACAGGGCAGTCAAGCAGTCAGGCAAGTTAATATCTGCAGGCTAGTTCAGGCTAGTTCAGTCAGGCTGGAAGGAAGATTTTTCAAGCTTTTATATGCGGTAGAGTGGTGTCAAGGAAAAAAAAGACATCTTTAAATTAAACAACAGTCCTCTTCTTGCTGATCCTGCTCCAACCAGCCAGCTGCCTAAATACAACTTTTATTTTAGTAGGCAAAATAAGTACTCCTACCCAGTCTTCAGTCCTGTAATTCAACTAGCTCAGCGGTGTTATAAGGCATTATGAGGCTCTGGGAGGCTCCTTACGGCTTCACTACTCCCTCAGTGAGTCACTGTCTGTGGATCTTTCAACACTCCTCAGGTACCTCCAGAGAGCCGACAGGTAGCAGGCAGACAAAGAGCAGACAGTCCACATGGAGATTTCCCGGGCTTGTATAATGGTATAATGGTCACGGTGCAGCTCCGTCTCCAGCAGCCACTCTAACCGGCCTCCAGGACTCTGAGCTCCACTTGCTGATGTTCCAGTCCCCAGCCTCTCACATTAAGGGCATGCAGTAGCAGCGACCTCAGTCGAGTTTCCCTCTCCTCTGTACACCCGCTAGATGGTACACTGTGGCCGCTCAGGCAGGGACAGGGAAGATGACCGACAGCTGACCTGCTGGGGTCCAGAGAGCAGTAAGCAGCCAGACGAATAGCGGGACACAGCAACACATATCAGACTAGTTTGCAGCTATCACAGGTGGGTCGGCTTTAACTTGGAAACTCAGACTTGTTAAGCATGTTCGCTCTGGGAGGAATGCCTGGGAGCTCACAGCATCACATGGCTTGGCGTCAAGTTGTAACACCCCTCTGAAGAGCCACTTAATAGAAACTCTGGCTGGTGACTTTCAAGAGCTTCCAAATTTAGACAGCATAGTGTATCTTTTGTCTAAATGTTCATTAAATTGCAGTAAAGTTTGAAGATTCCTGTAATTTAATGACTCCAATCGCCTTAGTCCTTGTCAGTCCTCTAGCTAGATTTTTTCAACTCGCTGACATAGGGCTTGAATTTCCTTTATCAGCTGAATGCATATGTCAGGGACGTAAGGCCACGTACACATGACCAAATACATCTGTTCAAATCGGTCTGGCAGATTTGTCTGCTGGGATGTATTGGTTTGATCGTGTACACACGATCAAACCAAAATCCCCGCCGGCAGACAGCGCGGTGACGTGGCGGTGACGTTGACGCCGCCACGTCACAGCACCAGGAAGTAAAATACTTCCGCGCATGGGTCGAATCCATTCGATGCAAGTGCGAGCAGATATGTCTGCTGGTTAGCGTACTAACCAGCAGACATGTCGGACGGACGGATACCCAGCCGACAGATTTTAAAGCATGTTTTAAAATCTGTCGGCTGGCCAAATCTGTCTGGCAGACCGTTTCCAGCAGACAGATTTGATCATGTGTACGCGGCCTAAGTCATTCATAATAACCATATCTCACCTGCTGTCAGAAGTATTACCTGCTGACAGTAGAACGTGAACAAAAGAAGTTCCGGTATTTAAAAAAAAAATAGTGTAGGGGCCCCCCAAATCATACCAGGTCCTTTAGGTCTGGTATGGATTTTTATGGAAATCCCATGCTTGTCCCCCCACCATATGCCCTCAGCATGGAGCTATCATTTGGCGGGAGTCAAGCGTTGGTACTGGTCAATTTTTTTTTATGTGGGTTGGCGACCGGCATTGTAAATGCTGTTGGCTCTACTTCAGGGGACATTTATTTTTGGGGCTTTTTTGAATAAAGAACTTGTCAAAAACTATCTCTGAGTATTTATTTACTTTCCACTTTTTTTTGCTGAATGAGTCCGGGGCATAGTACCTCATAGTACCCCATAATCATTGAGTGAGGGCTGGCATCTGGGGGCCTCCTTGTCATTCTGCTGTCAGTGGGGAATCCCGCCGGCAGCAGATGAGTTATGGTTGCTTAGGATAAGCAGCTGTCAGCTCCTTAACAACCAGCTATTTATTGTTTTTTTTTTAAGGATGACAGTGGCTGCCGACTCCTTAACAACCAGGTAACATAAAACTTTGCCTTAACTATTGCATGCCTGGACCACTACTTATTTATTTTTATTTTTTTTTGTTTAATATATTTTTATTAATAGAAATAGACAGTACAATAAGAGTAAATCAACTCTTTAAAGAAGCATCAATACAGAGTAATAAATTGGGAAATATGACAAATGATGCATCATAGAGAGCATAAACATTTCAAGTGTCTATTAATAAAGAGAAAGACACGAGGCAAGAAAGCAGAAGAAAAATAAAAAATTAAATTTTTTTTTAAAAAAAATGGAGAAAAGGGTATTAAAGGGATAGAGGAAGAAAAAGCAGGGAGGGGAAGGGAAGGGGGGAAAGCCGGAACACATGGCCATCGTATCAAGCATATCGCTAAACTATTTAGGAAGATATCAAGAACAAGGGGGAACCACATCAGAGAGTGGGAGAAAGGGTCGCAATATGGTGAAAAACAACCTCATGTGGTTCCAGGCCTGTAAGGGGGGTGAGGAAATAATATCTAAATAGCACTGTGTAGAAATAAATGAAGACCAGGACGCCCATATTAAGGAGTGTCGTTCGCTGGTGTCTCTTGCAATGTGAGTGAGTTCTTCCATGAGGCTAACCTCAGAAATCTTTTGCAGCCATGTTTTAATGGAAGGAGTTTCAGGTTGACCCCAAAGACGAGGGATAATAGCTTTGGCTGCATTAAGAAGGTGTGGGATGATTGAACGTTTGTATTTGCCAATGGATCTAGAGGTGGCGTGAAAAAGAACCGTCCACGGTTCAGGGGGGATTTGTACCTCGGTGATCTGGGATATCAAGTTCAAGACTTCTGTCCAGAAAGGGCGAATGAGGGGACAAGACCACCAAATATGAGCATGGGTGGCAATTTGACCGCAGTTCCTCCAACAGAGTGGAGAATTACTAGGAAACATACGGTGAAGCTTGGCAGGGGTGTGGTGCCATCTAGTAAGGAGCTTGAAGTTAGATTCAGTCATGGAAGAAGCCAGGGAAGAGACATGTGTAAGCTTGAGTATCTTATCCTTTTGTTTATCAGTAATAGTAGTTCCCAAATCCTTCTCCCACCGGGATAAATATTCTGGATACAGAGGGGATTGGTCTAAGTCTAAAAGGGCCTTGTAAAATTGGGAGATAGAGCGTGTAGGAGGGTCCCTAGGCAGGAGAATCTGTTCTATGCTGTTGATATCTGGGAGACCTCTTAAAGGACGTGGTAATGTATGGAAAAAACTACTCAATTGCTTGTATCTCCATTTATCCAAGAATGAGGGTGAATTATGACCCAGAATCACAGATAGGGGCCTGAGACAATTGGAGGAAGCCACATGGTACAGTAGGAGAGGGCCGCCCGGTGACCATGTCTGAAAACCTGAGTCAAGGAGACCCGGGGCGAAATATCTGTGAGACATCAAGGGAGTTAATGGGGAATTATAGGACCACGTGAATTTCTTGTGTAGATCATCCCAAATTTGTAGGGAGGATAAGGTGAGAGGTGAGGTGGTAAGGGATAAATCTCTAAAAGAGCGTGGGATCCAAGGGGTCACAGAGAGATCAGAGCCAGATAAAGAATGTTCCAATTGGACCCATAATTTGGAGGCGGAGGCATATTTCCAGTCCGCAATCCGTGCTAATATAACTGCCTGATAGTAAGTTTTAAAATTAGGTAAGGCCAGGCCCCCTGAACATTTGGTTCTGAAAAGAGTCTCTCTAGAAACCCTGGGACGCCCATCCCTCCATATAAAGCGAGAGACCATGGTTTGTAAAAGGGTAAAAAAAACTATCGGGATCTTCAAGGGAATCATTTGTAACAAAAAAAGAATACGGGGGAGTACGTTCATCTTTATTATGCTGACCTTACCCAACCAAGAATGAGAGAGGAAGGACCATTTACGGAGATCATCCTTAATAGCATTTAGAAGAGGGATATAATTATGCCTAAAGAGGGAGTGGAGGTTGGGAGTTAAATAAATGCCAAGATATTTCATGCGTGATGGAACCCAGCGAAAGGGAAATAGGGGTCTCAGCTGATCAGCTATTCGTTGGGGAACTGTTACATTTAAGATTTCGGATTTTGAAAGATTAATCTTGAAGTTGGAGAGATCTTGGAATGAGGAGAATTCAGACATCAGATTCGGCAATGAAATACGAGGCTGTTGAATAAAGAATAAAATGTCATCCGCATAGGCTGCGTATTTATGTATTCCAGTGCCAATCTGGATACCATGAATTCCCCTGTTACTCCTAACAGTAGCCAAAAAGGGCTCAAGGGAAATAGCAAATAACAAGGGGGATAAAGGACAACCTTGTCTGGTTCCGTTGCGTAGCGTAAATGGATCACTTAAGGAACCATTAATACGCACTTGTGCAGTAGGGTTGGAGTAAAGGGAGAAGATACGGGAAGACATCTTAGGACCAAGGCCAAAATAACAAAGAGTAGTTTTAAGGTATTCCCAGTCCACCCTATCAAATGCTTTTTCAGCATCGGTGGAGAGGAGAAGGATGGGCTGGGAACACTTCCGCACATAATGAATCAGTGATAGAGTACGGAGGGAATTATCTCTCGCCTCTCTATTCGGAATGAAACCGGTCTGATCAGCCGAGACCCATTTAGGTAAAAGGGGAAGCAATCTGTTCGCTATTACTTTGGCGTAGAGTTTAGTGTCAACATTTAAAAGGGAGATGGGTCTATAGCTGCTACATAGGGTTGGGTCCTTGTCAGGTTTAGGGATAACTGTGATGTGAGCAGCCAATGATTCAGGGCGAAGGGGAGAATCACGGGAGATAGAATTTGCATAGGCTACAAGGTGGGGAAATAAGACATCTCTAAAGGTTTTATAATATAGGAGGGTGAAGCCATCAGGGCCAGGGGCCTTACCAGAAGAGGAGGACTTAAGTGCTAAATTAAATTCCTCCACGGAGAAATCTGCTTCAAGAGCGCTAAGGGCAGACTTTGAAAGCCTAGGGAGATTGGCTTTCCCAAGAAAGGCGAGGATTCGTTTACGTTTTTCGGCGAGAGATAGAGAAGCCAAACCACCCTCCACATTATATAAATCAGCATAAAATTCTTTAAAAGCTCGCGATATCTGAGGGGTGGTGTGTACTAAGTCTCCTGATGGCAATTTCACTTTGGGTATAAATGATAGAGTTTTTCTGGCTGCAAGGGACCTAGCCAATAGTTTCCCCGGTCTATTACCCCATTCATATACTTTCTGGGAGATGTAGTGAAACTTTCGCCGAGTTTCAAGGGCAAGAAGAGTTTTGAGTTCTTCTCTTTTAAGAGAAAGGGCTTTTAGATGGGAAACATGGAGAGAAAGTTTATGTTGTTTATCCAACTCAGCAATCTGATGCAAGACCTGTTTGAGCTGCTGACCATGTTCTCTTTTTTTCCTCGCACCCAATTCGATAAGATTTCCTCTTATTAGAGCCTTATGCGCCTCCCACAAAAGAGATGGAGAGGCGTCTGAGACAGAGTTTTCCTCAAAATATTGGGAAAGCGTTTTGGTTAAGGCAGATACCTCTGTCGAATTAGTGATGAGGGAATCATTGAGTTTTCAGTTATTGGGGCGGTGAGGTAAATCTGGTATAGTCAGGCATATGGAAACAGGAGCATGATCAGAGAGAGAGGCAGTGCCTATACAGGCTGAACGGAGAAAGGGAAGGTGGAAATGATCTAAGAAGATATTATCTATTCTGGAATAAGAGTTATGGGTTGCAGAAAAATGGGAATAATCTCTATCTGTAGGGTGCATGAGACGCCAAGCATCCATAAGTTGGAGATCAAGGAGTTTTTTCTTCACTTGCGCTAGCCGCTTGAATGGAATACCTGACCGGCCCTAGGAAGTATCCATCGTAGGATCTAGAGGCATATTTATGTCTCCTGCAAGAACAATCAGTCCTTCAGCAAATTGTGAGAGTTTTGTAAGAGTTTGTGTAAAAAAAGAGGTCTGATTATGATTGGGGCAATAGATATTGGCCAGGGTACATTTAGTGTTACCTATAAATCCCTTGACAAAAAGATAATGACCGTGATCATCCGTAAGCATTTCTGTAAAGCGAAATGATGCATTCCTACTGAAACCAATGGCCACTCCCTTGGCTTTGTTAGTGTCAGATAGGCTATAATACCATTGCGGGAAGTGTGGTGAAAAGAGTTTCACAGGTGTAGCGTGGGTCAAGTAAGTTTCCTGAAGGAAAGCGATAGAACAGGCAGAACTTCGCAATTCCCGGAGGACTTGATGTCTTTTTGCGGCCACACTTAGGCCTCGAACATTATAAGAGGAGATTTTTAGAGTAGCCATGGTTCCAGGAAGAAGCGAGTGAACAAGTCATTCGACCATGTGGACCAGCAAAATAGGGAGGGGGAGAAGGGGGAAGGGAGAGAGGGGGCAAAGAGAAAAGAGATACGAGGAAAAATGAAAGAGAAGAGAAAGAAAAGTACACAATTACATAAAAAAGTATCAGAACATTCAGTAGAACGATTGGGAGTAAGGTAACGATCACGCAGAAACCTGCGGTGGTCCCAGTGGGGATGAAGGGAGCGGGCGGTCAAAAAGGATTTGAAGAAAAAAAACACTAGGAGAAAAATAAAGACCACCATTTCCCAGCAACCCCAAAAGGAGAAGGGGGAGAGCAAGGTTTCCAGATCATTATCCCCAGTTGCTTCCGGTAGGCCACGGATACGCAGGTTATTTCTGCGGTTACGGTTCTCGAGGTCCTCAAGTTTGTATAATGAGGCCCTGTGAGCATATGACAATTGGGTGACAGTATCCTGTAGCTCTTTGATAGCCACTTCGTGCGAGTCTTGACGCTGTTCTGTTTCCTCAACCCTGTCAAGGAGGTGAGCCATGTCCGCTCGGACCGCAGAAATGTCTTTTTTGATCGATTTCTCCATATCATGGAACATACCTGCCATTTCTTTTCTAAATTCAAGCAGAAAGGAGGACATTTCAGAACCAGTGGGGGAACCAGGATCATCCATTATCTCCGATCCACAGGATGAGGCTGGCGAACTTTCGCGGATAGAGGCGGCGTGAGAAGCTGGCGAGATGAGAGATCTTGATGCCCTGGTTTTAGCGCTCATAGAGCCAGGGTTCGCCCTCTCAGCAGCAAGATAGCGTTTGATGGAGCCAGCAGAAGTCTGATGAACAGTTGAAGTTTTAGTGGACCGTTTGCTTATCAATGAACGGGAGGCAGAGCCTTTTGCTGGCATTGCTATTTGAAATCAGGTCGGTAGCTAGACAGGGTCCGGCTTAAGCATTATCCCTCAGTGCCATATGAAGAATAAAATAACTACACAGACCGTAGTCATATTGCAGAGAAAGTCAAGAATGGCGGAAGTTTAGTCACTTACAGGGAATAACAGCGTTAGAAATGTGAAAATTTCTGTGAGCAAGAGAGCGAGGTACGCCAAGATGGTCACCGTGCCTTAGCAAAGCCTGGATAGTTATCACTGGTTAATGTTTGTATGGTAAAGATGGCAATATAGATGGCAGCTTATGACTCCAAGAGAAGGGGTGTGCGGCAAGGGACAGTTAATTCTGTCTAGAAGAAGGCCTGTAGTGATACCTTCAGGTGGAGCAAGATGGCCGCCGATGGGAGGCTAGGCCTGAGACAGGGACTGACCTGAACAGAGCTGCAGGGTCCAAGAGGCACAGCAATGGTGTCCAGAGGCAATCCGGAGGTGGAAGCTAGACAGCCCAGGTGTTGAAGAAGTAGGAATGCCCTGGATCCGACGTCGTGTGAATCAAGATGGCCGCCGCTTCCAGGACTAGGCCGAGGCCGCGGTCTTTCCTAGTTTGATGCCCGGACGGGGAGAGCAGCGGCGTTCGCAGATGGCCAAAAATAGGTTGGAGGGCACCGGAGATCAGGGGAGAGGTGTAGAGATGGTGCTGAGGTGCCGGTGCATCCGATGGTCAGCCTCGATCGTATCGCGGCAGCGATACCCGAGCCCGGTGCTTGTGGAGGCGTCGTAGGCCTCAAAATGGCGGCGGCTCGTCCAAAGGGGTGATCCTGCAGCGGGACGAATTCCAAGGCAAGCGGGCGACCAGGGTTCACAAAACTGGTATGTACCTGTCCAGGAGAGGATCAGGAACCAGGATGGTTGTTTTTTACAGGGCTGGAACGGCTTACCGACGTGGATGGCAGGAGATTAGGCCTGAGTTTGTGGAGCCTTGCTGGATTGCGTCCTCCTCCGCTGGACCACTACTTATTTAATGCAAGCATTCATTTATTTCCATTAGTTAATTGACTTTAAAGGGGTTGTAAAGGTATTTTTTTTTAAATAAACATACCATACTAACCTCCACTGTGCAGTTTGGCTCCGATCCTCGTCTTCGTCCCTCTGAGGCTGTCTTGGCTTCTCCCCGCAAGAGCTAATCCACATCTGGGAAGTGATCTCCCAAGGGGGCTGGCTGTACATATTATTTATCAAGCTTTTTTTCTTTTTTGAGGTAAATATGGCATAAAGGCATAGTGAATTAACAGTTTAAGCATCGTATTTGATATTTGGGAAAAATGTATTTTGGAAAAAGGTTACCTAAATACCGCATGTAATCTGCTTTAGTGAATGGAGCCCATCATTTTAATATTTGCTGTGTAAACATTTCAAAGCATTTGGCTATATCACAGTAAATTGTTTGTAATTTTGAAAAAAAAAGTGTTTTTCTTTGTTTCTATTATAACATTTTGCAAATAAATAATCGTTCTTCAAAAATTTAGGTCAAAATGTATACTGCTCTATATCTTTGCTGAAAATAATTAAAATTTGTGTAAATGCTTTAGTCTGTAGGAAAATTGTAGAGTCCACAACTTACTGTATACTGTAAATAAATGGTGAGTTTTTTGAAGTTGTAATTTTTTGTCACAATTTTTGTGGCAGTGACTCAAAAATTACATCTCTTCTCTTTTTTTTTTTTTTTTACAATTTGTACTACTCTAGGGAGGTGATCAGAATATTTTTTTTTTTTTACACAATATGATTGCTTATAACTGTGAGTGCTAAAGGAAAATGCAAGCAAGTGAGTGCTAAAGGAAAAAGCAAGGATTGTGCTGGGGAAGCCAGAGTGAGAGCCATGCTGTACCTCTTGAACCACCAGAGAGAGGGTCATGCTGTACCCATACCACCAAAGAGAGCCACACTGTGCCCGCACCACTAGAGAGAGCCACACTGTACCTGCACCAGAAGAGAGGGACAGGGAATTGACAGTTTAAGCATTGTGATCAGGCCCGTAGTTACAGGACAGGCAAGGCAAACAATTGCTTGGGGCCCGAGCTGGCCGGGGGCCCCCAACTTCCCCTTCCCATGTTGTAGCGTGGCCAAGCTCTTCCTGTCAGTCCAGCCGAGTACCGCGCAGTACAGGAGATTCAGTGTCCTGTTCCCGGCCAGACTGACAGGAAGTGCTCACTTCCTGTCAGTCCGGCCGGGAACAGGACACTGAATCTCCTGTACCGCTCGGGACCCGGCCGGCAGTGTCATACCAGGGGGGGGCGGGCCACAAACTGGGGGTTGTCAGGTCGGCGCCCCCCCTCCGTGACTGAAGCAGCTGCAGGGAGACTCGAGGCAGCTATTGTGATTCCACTCATGGCTGCCAGCTGTCTGAGTGTCCCAGTCAGCGGTCAGCCTGAGGTACTGAATTAGGGAGGGGTGTCTCTGCACTGGGGGGGTCTCTGCACTGGAGGGTGTCTCTGCACTGGGGGGTCTCTGCACTGAGGGGGGGTCTCTGCACTGAGGGGGGTCTCTGCACTGAAGGGGGCCTCTGCACTGGGGGGGGTTTGCACTGAAGGGGGTCTTTGCACTGAGGGGGGTCTCTGCACTGGGGGTTAGCACTGAGGAGGGTCTCTGCACTGAGGGGGTTTGCACTGAAGGGGGTCTCTGCAGTGAGGGGGGTGTGAACTGAAGGGGGGTCTGCACTGAAAAGAGTCTGTGTAACATGCAGAGGGTCCAGAGCTATGGGGGGCTGTGTAATGTAAAGGGGCCCAGAGGTGCAGGGTGCTGTGTAATGTAAAGGGGTCCTGAGGTGCAAGGTGCTCTGTAATGTAAAGGGGTCTAGAGGTGCAGGGGTGTCTCTGCACTGGGGGGTTTGCATTGAGGGGGCTTTCTGCGGGAGGCCTCTATGTTCATTTTGCTTGGGGCCTCCTAATTCCTTCAAACGGCCCCCTAATTCCTTCAAACGATTGTGACACCATGTTTTACCACACCAGGTGGCACCAAGCCTAGTGACGCCACTGCCCAGAACAACAGGGCTCCTGCTCATTTTACTATAAGTGGTTGCAGTAATGGGTTAAAGTGGTTGTAAACTTCAGACATGAAATAAGAACAAAGCATATCTATAGTGTGTACTTGTCTCAATCTAGAGCACTAAGTATTATTTCTGTCCACTGTTTTGCCCTTCTACTATAAGTCACTTTTGATAAGTTTTCCTGATATCAAGCAATACAAGGTGACAGGGGAGGGGCCTCCAGCAGGTTGGCTCTGTTTCTGTGAAAGGCATGTGTCCCTTCCATCCAATGAGCTCTCAGATTTAACTTTTTCTCTCTACCCCCTGCTTTTCTGTTTCAAATATTTTATTGAGAATTTTCATAAATAAATACAGAATACAATACATGTACAAATAGTTGAATATGCACAATATATAAAACAGACTTCAAAAGGCAAATTCAAGCAATAAGCAGATATTCATGAAGTCTATAGAGGACAAATGTAAGGAGAGTATGAGGGATGGGGGTGAAAAAAGGGGGATAATGGAAGGGGGGGGGGGGCAGAGAAAAAAAAGGGGGGAGAAAAGAGGGGAATTTCCATATGAGAAGGAAAATGCATGCATTTCATTAGGTAATAACCTTCTATTGAGATTGTAAAAGAAGGGGAGGCGCATGCGCGAAGCCTAGCGGGACGGACATGTCAAGCTAGAGCTCCGCGCCGTGAAGGAGAATACCCGCCGAAATTGCATCGAATACCGCGCCGAAAACGAACAGGGACACGGACACATATCCCTGAGAGGTGAGGGAACCCTCCTAAACAAAATATGGTGCTCGGAGGAGCGAGGGGCAGAAACAAAATGAGTTATAACAGCGGCGCTCAGCATACTAAGAGCACCGCAAAAAAGGTGCCAGCCCCCTCAGAAAATGTCTCCTCAGAGAAGGGAAAGAAAGCCACAGGGAAAACAGCTAAATGAATGGCTCCCCTCAGAAACGTATACCCGGACAGCGATGGAAATGACAGTGCAGATGAATTACATGCCTCAAATCAAGAAGCCACAGCACCCACAGGTCTTCTAAAGCAATTTGAAAAAATGCTTCACAGAGCACTACAAAACACCTCAGAACAAATAACCGCAAATCTCACCAAGGAAATTAGAGAGCTTGGATGCCGTACAGAGGCTTTGGAGTTAAAGACAGAGGAAATTGAAACATATACGCAAGAATGCTTGACAGAAATTGACTCTCTTAAGGAGGAAAATTTGGTGTTGCAGAGCAGATTAGAGGATTTTGAAAACAGAGCCAGGAGGTCTAACCTTAGGTTCAGAGGAATACCAGAATCAGTTATGGACCTGCAAGCTACCATAATGTCAGGAACTGATCCCTGGCATAGCAGTGGAAAGATTGGAACTGGATAGAATTCACAGAGCTCTAACCTCAAGGAAAGCAGATGGTCCACCTAGGGATATAATTGCAAAATTCCATTTCTATAAAACAAAAGAACAAGTTCTGCCAGAGAAAAAGAAAGCCTGTCCTTCCAAGGTCACAATTATCAGATTTTTGCTGACATATCACAGTTGACCATAGCCAAGAGAAGAGCAATGAAACCACTTCTACTAGAACTACAACACCACAAAATAAAGTACCAGTGGGGCTTTCCCTTCTCCTTGCGTTTCGTATACCAGGGAACAAAAATTGTGTGTAGAACACCAGATCAGCTACACCAAGCATTATTGGACTTCAAAATAATTGTCAATCCTTCCACAGCGGATACCACCCGCAGAAGATCAGCTCCTTCCTCTTCTCGCAGCGACCCATCCCATCAGGACCAAAACAATGGTGTACAACAGCCAAACAAGCGAGGCAGATTTATGGACCAGCCTCAGAGATCAGATGATATGATGGACTGAACTTCTCGAACATGAACATTCTAACACTATACTTCTTTCTCTACCCACCAATCTGTACTGTCTCTGCACCCCAATCTGACTTCACCTCCACACAGGAGGTCACATTACCCCACCAAATTTGACCCCAATTCACCTCACTAACATATAGCAAACCCCCCCCCCCCCGCTCTAGAAATTCCTACTTAAATAATTGGGCAACCACCCATTATACCTAGAGTGGAGCAGGGACCCTATTTCTTATCTCACCCTCTCTCAGCATTTCCCTTTAGACGCTCTCCCTAACACCATTTGTTCCAGCCTGTGGAATTGCAGTTAATTAACCCTGTTTGCACATCCCAGGTCCCCACCAATGTTCTCTCTCACTTCTTAAAAGTTGAAAGCCATTGGGCACTAATAATAATACACCTTGTTCACAACACGTTTGTTCTTCTCAACATTGTAACATTAGGCACCCCTAGGGGTGCCTACAAGATTTTTTTCAGTATGCGGGTCTCCGATGCACGGAAACCACATGCGCCACCTTAGGCCCCCCTCTGGACCCGGCAATATTATGCCGGTTTTAGACGAGGGCACCTTTCCCCCTGAAGGGAACTTGTTTTCCCCTTCACGGGTCAGACTTGGACACTCAATTAGCATAATGTTGTTTAAGAGTTCTATGTTTGGTAATGTTTCTTATCTTCTTTTAAGGACAATAAATTTGAAACCCCGTGATCAAGTCTTTCAGACGAAACGTAGGGAGGAGACGTTCTGACGTCACCGCGTGCTCCAATCTCTCTACCCGGAATACGGGCTGTTTGTTTCAAGCCGGCCGGCTGATATGTTTTATGCGATGTTTTCTTCACTTTGATGTAAGTGCAAGTCGTCTCTCTTTTATTTTAATAAATGAAGGTTTTATGCTATGTGAGGCCTTTGTTGATTTTTATGTGCCTGCTGATGACCTATCGGGAGATACCTTACATCTGATAACCAGGCTGTATGCAGTGGAACTCCCCTGTGACCATCACCCAGCATCATAGATCGTATCAGGCTTATATTTCATGTCTTTTTGGTAAGAGGCTACATATGATTTCGGTGGAGGTTTCATCTATACCACACTTTTCCAAAGTTGACTTGTTGGCACCTGTGGGATCACTGGATTATGAACTTTTTCATATGCTGATGGACTTATATGTGTTGGAATTATTTACCTGTGCACATGCTTAATCAGCATTTCTAGTCACTTATATGCATTATTTAGCGCAATCTCATTTTTTGGTCATATTTGAAACCCCCCCTCCTCTTCTCCCCTTTTGTCTGCAAGGACTGGACCGGGACATCGCACCACGGATGGGCAAGGTAAGATCTTCATGATGGCTTGGCTACCATGGCTCCGTTGAACTTGTTATCGCTTAACGTACAAGGCCTCAATGTACGACAAAAACGCACTAAGCATTTAGATATTTTCAGGCCAAGAAAGCACACATAATATGCTTGCAAGAAACCCACTTTACCCCTCATTCCACCCCTAAATATTATAACGCATCCTATCCACAAGTATATACGGCTTCTGCCTCTACCAAAAAAAGAGGCACCCTTATTGCATTTCATAGATCAACACCCTTTATTTTGAAGTCAGAAATAAAATACCCAGAGGGACGCTACATAATCCTTACAGGGCCCATTATGGACACGGCAGTGACAGTAGTGTCATACTACGCACCTAACTTAAACCCATTACCGTTCATGTCTCATCTCCTTCAAATTATTAACACGCACAAGATGGGAGCTCTCCTCATGTGCGGTGATTCCAATCAGGTCCTCCTCCCTTTCTTGGATAAAACCCCTTTTGCCCACCCAAAGCAGCAAGCTAAATGGTCTCTTCCCAATCTATTAACTAAGTATAAACTGGTGGACACTTGGAGAGAAACCAACCCTACGAAACGTATCTATACATATTACTCTAACCCTCACAGATCTTCTAGCCGCATTGATCACATCTTTACAACTATCGCAATCGAGCAGAACTTAAAAGATTACTTAGAACTTAACACTAATCCAGAAACCTCCCCCCTCACACTTTGGGAAGCCCACAAGCCTGTACTGAGGGGTGCGCATCAGAGACAGCTGGGGATCCTTAAAAGAGAACGCATGCAGTTAGAAAAAAAACTGGAAACAAAATACAACCTAGCTTTCCTGGCCTTCCAACAGAATCACTCTCCCAAAACTATAGCACGTATAGACAAAGTGCGCATAGAATACGACTTATTCCTCACGAAATCTGCAATCAAAACACTAACCAGGTCCAAACACTCTTTCTACAAGAACTCTAACAAACCAGGAACACTTCTGGCAAGAGCACTAAACTCAATAAATAAGACTCATAATCCGATAAAATTGAAAATTGCAAACAACAACTTATCCAGCAATCCAACCAAAATAGTGCAGAAATTTAGCGCTCACCTTAAAAAACTACTTTTAGAATCAAACACCTTTAATAAATCGGAGGCTGGCTCTTTTTTCACACAATTACCACTCCCACATATGACAGAAACCCAGAGAACAGAACTAGACTAGCCAAAAACACAAGACGACGTTATGGCGGCCATGAAAAAACTTAAATTAAATAAAATAACCGAACCCGATGGGTTCCCAGCCCGATACTACAAAACCTTCATTAGCTTAATCTCCCCCACGTTAGCAGAAGCCTACAACGACCTCCTAAAATCAAAATCCTTCAGGCAGGGATCATTAACGGCCACAATCTGCATGATCCCAAAACCACACTCTGACTCTACCCATAGTGAAAATTTTCGCCCAATATCTATGTTGAATACAGATATTAAATTATTAGGTAAAATCCTGGCAAGCCGCCTAAACAAGAGGATCGGATCACTAATTCACCGGGACCAAGTGGGATTCATGCCCACTAGACAGGCTGGGGATAATATCCGGAGGGCATGCTTACTTGCTCATTTAGCCAAGGAAAGGAAAATTCCAGACTGCTTCATATCTCTGTACATTAAACAGGCTTTTGATTCTGTTTCATGGTCTTACATGGAATATACCTTACAGAAATGGGGCTTCGGTCCCAATTTTATAAAATGGGTCTTGGCGCACTACAACAATCCAAAAGCGTATGTTAAATATGCAGGATACAAATCTGATACGTTTACAGTCCAGAGAGGTACAAGACAAGGCTGCCCTTTATCCCCATTGCTGTTTGCTCTCCTTATAGAACCCCTAGCCCAAAGAATTAGATCCGACCCCAAGATATTAGGCATAGAATTAGGAGGCTTCAAACATAAGTTATGCCTCTGACATTTTACTTTTCCTATCTTCCCCCCAAGTTTCTGGCCCTAATCTCATCCCAATTCTGAACCATTTTGCAGCAATATCAGGTCTAGCGATTAATCCTAAAAAATGTCTTGCCCTAAACATCTCACTATCTGATATAGAACTAAGAGCTACAAAATCTGGACTTCCCTTAGAATGGCCAGGGAAAAGCATCCCCTATTTAGGAATTCACCTAACAGCAGAAGTAGCAGATTTATTTTCGCACAACTACCCCCTACTATTAAAGGGGGGATATCAAGCCTACTGAAATCATGGACACAACTCCCCTCATCGTGGTTCGGGAAATTAAATGCGGTAAAAATGACAATATTGCCCAAGCTCTTATATCTCTTCAGAGTACTCCCCATACCAATACCGGCCTATTATATGATATTAATCCAAAAAAGGGTCTCTTCCTTTATTTGGGGACCCTCTCGACCAAGAATTAAGCCTCAAGTCTTGCAACTCCCCAAAACCAACGGCGGGATAGGGTGCCCCAACTTCACAAAATACTACCAAGCGGCCCAATTAGCTACTCTTACAAAATACCACGCTAAGCATGAAACTCCCCTCTGGGTTTCAATAGAAGCTTTAGAATGCGACCCCATCCCAATATCCAATATATTGTGGATCCCCCCAAAATTTCGTAAAAATATTAGTAACCCCATCACCAAACACTCACCAAACAAAATTAAATTTAAACAAGCCTTACAATCATCACAGGGTCCCCTGCTTTCATTTATTAAGAACCCAGATCTCTACCCTGCCTGGGTCTTCCCTAACACATTCAAAGAATGGATAAAGAGGGATTGCACTCAAAAATACAAGTTTTTTGACTCTACCTCCTTTGTCCCCTTCCCATCACTCTGTGAGCTGTACGGTATCCCGCAAGGTGAACTTTTTAGATACCTGCAAATAAAACATTTCTATCTCCCACCAGTAAATGTACCAATCTCGCCTATTAAACTCTCCAGTTTTGAAAATATATGCAAAGATAATCCACAACTGCTAACGCAACCCGACACTTTGAAAATACCGTATGTCCGCAAATGGGAAGAGGACTTTGGTAAGGAACTGAGCACCACAGAATGGAACCAAATTTGGTACAATACCAAAACAGCATCTATTAATGTATCAGCATCTGAGACAAACTACAAAGTGTTATCTAGGTGGTACCTGGTGCCAACAAGAGTGGCAAAATTCTCACAAAATCACTCAGAGGCATGTTTCAGAGGATGCACAGAAAACGGAACATATTTTCATATTTGGTGGTCATGTCTAAAGGCCCAATCATTTTGGTCGGATATTTTTCAATTAGTACATACTCTAACCGATAATAAAATACCATTAGATCCCAAAATGGCCTTGCTTAACCTAACACCCAGCAATTTGTCGCATATACAATTTAATCTGATTAGGCAGCTTCTTATGGCAGCGAAGCAGACCATAGCAAAGGCATGGAAAACCCTGATTTTATCAGTAAATGAAAAAATTAATAGAATGAATAACGCGATGACTTACGCCAAAATGACGGCGATAGAAACTGACATGATCACCAAATTTGAACAAGTATGGATGCCTTGGGTTACATATATATTACTGAATGCCTTTAATAAGGATGTTATGATGCCATGGTAGCCCACCCATCGAAGTAGCAATGAACCCTCTTGCCGGTTGTTGGGATCTCCCGGTCCAGTCCTGCAGACCCCCCTTCCCTAACCCTCCCCCTTCCTGTTTTTCCTTTCTTTCATTACAATGTTGCAATCTCTACTCTATATAGGATTCTTTAAGTTGTCAAGACCAGAAAGTAATTCACTGGATACAATGCTGCACAGACGCTTCAGCAGATATTTATTTTCTAGTTCACAAGACACTGAGGCGCGAATAGAACACATATGGACACGCCTCTCTCAGTTCAATCCTCAACTTAATATTGCATTCCAATCTGGTATCGTTGCAAAGTCCGCCATATAAGAAACTTTATGAGGATAGTTAACTTATGTTAGAATTTCTTTTAATATTGTAACGTTTTCTTCTTTTTCTGTTTGTTTATTCTTATTTGTATATCGCTTACACTATTTTCAAAATAAAGATATATTTGACAAGGAGGTTGTAAAAGAAGGAGAGTGTGGAGAAGGTGACATAAAACAACTTTATAAAGAAGCTATCCTTAATGAATGAAATTCAGCGGAGCTTTTGAAACATATCCAACATGCCCATTTATCATAAAAGGCCTTACAGTGCCTGCCGCCGAGAATGTGTTTATAGCACGACAGCATCGCGCTGATTCTCGGCGACAGGCTGCCGACATCTCGCACTCGCTGGAATAGTAAAAGCACATTCCAGCGAGTGCGTCATAGAAGCGACGGGGATCCGACGCGGATTCCCGCCAATTCTACACGTGGGCGGAGTTTGTTATGAATCCTGAGAAGGAAGTCCCCGCCGGATTTTAAATAAAAATCCGGCATGGGTTCCCTCCTCAGGAGCATAACGGGCCCTTAGGTCTGGTATGGGTTGTAAGGAGACCCCCCTACGCCGAAAAAACGGCGTGGGGGTCCCCCCACAATCCATACCAGACCCGTATCCAAAGCACGCCGGCCGGCCGGTCAGGCGGCAAGTGGGGGGCGAGCGAGCGCCCCCCCCCCTCCTGAGCCGTACCGGGCAGCATGCCCTCAACATGGGGGGGTCAGGTGCTCTGGGGCAGGGGGCGCACTGCGGCCCCCCACCCCAGAGCACCCTGTCCCCATGTTGATGAGGACAGGGCCCCTTCCCGACAACCCTGGCCGTTGGTTGTCGGGGTATGCGGGCGAGAGGCTTATCGGAATCTGGAAGCCCCCTTTAATAAGGGGGCCCCCAGATACCGGCCCCCCACCCTAAGTGAATGAGTATGGGGTACATTGTACCCCTACCCATTCACCTGCAAGAAAAGTGTAAACACAAATAAACCACACAGTGTATTGAAATATTTTATTAGTTGGCCGCCGGGGGGGGGGGGGTGTGTATGATCGCTTTTATAAAAGCGCCCCCCTCCGGCGGGCTTCTGCGGGGGGGTGGGTGCCGCTGTTCTTCACCGCCGTCTGGTTCTCTTCCGCCGCCGGGGGGGCGCTTTGATAAAAGCGCCCACCACCCGGCGGGCTTCCTTCGACATCTTCGGCGGCGGGGGGGTCTTCTCCCACTCTCTGGGGTCTTCTCCCACTCTCCGGGGTCTTCTCCGGCTCTCCGGGGGTCTTCTCCGCTCTCCGGGGGTCTTCTTCTTCTTCAGGGCTCGCCGCCGCTATCTTCGTGTTAGCTCAATTACTTGCGGCGGCGAGTCCCCTCTTCTGTGATGTCTTCTTCTTCTTCTCTTCTCCAGATGTTGACGCGACGCTTCCTTCCGCTGTTATGGCTGGCGCGCGGCTCGCAGCGAGTTATATAGGCCTGTCTTGTGACGTCGCAGTCCCATCATGCTCCGGTAGGTAGCACGTGGTACCTACCGTAGCATGATGGGACTGCGACGTCACAAGACAGGCCTATATAACTCACTGCGAGCCGCGCGCCAGCCATAACAGCGGAAGGAAGCATCGCGTCAACATCTGGAGAAGAGAAGAAGAAGAAGACGTCACAGAAGAGGGGACTCGCCGCCGCCAGTAATTGAGCTAACACGAAGATAGCAGCGGCGAGTCCTGAAGAAGAAGAAGACCCCCGGAGAGCCAGAGAAGACCCCCGGAGAGCCGGAGAAGACCCCCGGAGAGCCGGAGAAGACCCCGGAGAGTGGGAGAAGACCCCGGAGAGTGGGAGAAGACCCCCCCGCCGCCGAAGATGTCGAAGGAAGCCCGCCGGGTGGTGGGCGCTTTTATCAAAGCGCCCCCCCCGGTGGCGGAAGAGAACCAGACGGCGGTGAAGAACAGCGGCACCCACCCCCCCGCAGAAGCCCGCCGGAGGGGGGCGCTTTTATAAAAGCGATCATACACCCCCCCCGGCGGCCAACTAATAAAATATTTCAATACACTGTGTGGTTTATTTGTGTTTACACTTTTCTTGCAGGTGAATGGGTAGGGGTACAATGTACCCCATACTCATTCACTTAGGGTGGGGGGCCGGTATCTGGGGGCCCCCTTATTAAAGGGGGCTTCCAGATTCCGATAAGCCTCCCGCCCGCATACCCCGACAACCAACGGCCAGGGTTGTCGGGAAGGGGCCCTGTCCTCATCAACATGGGGACAGGGTGCTCTGGGGTGGGGGGGGCCGCAGTGCGCCCCCTGCCCCAGAGCACCTGACCCCCCCATGTTGAGGGCATGCTGCCCGGTATGGCTCAGGAGGGGGGGGGCGCACGCTCGTCCCCCACTCCCCTCCTGACCGGCCGGCCGGCGTGCTTTGGATACGGGTCTGTTATGGATTGTGGGGGGACCCCCACGCCGTTTTTTCGGCGTAGGGGGGTCTCCTTACAACCCATACCAGACCTAAGGGCCCGTTATGCTCCTGAGGGGGGAACCCATGCCGGATTTTTATTTAAAATCCGGCGGGGACTTCCTTCTCAGGATTCATAACAAACTCCGCCCACGTGTAGAATTGGCGGGAATCTGCGTCGGATCCCCGTCGCTTCTATGATGGCTTTGTCTCCATCGCGGCAAGCCAGCTCGGCGCTGGCTCCCGCGATGGGGCTCGCAAGTGCTCAATCTCGCCGAGAAAGGGAGCGAGATTGACACAATATCGCTGTCAACCACTGTAGGTGAGTCTTTGGATTGAGAAATAAGCTCTTCCATATCGGCCATGTACCCAATTTTAGTAAACCAATCCGAAATGGTAGGAGGTGAAGACTGTGTCCATCTAATAGGTATACATAGTTTGGCGGCATTGATCAGGTGAAACATCAATGATTTTTTATAAATGTATTGAGGAAGCAAGGAGTGGTGCAGCAATATTGTAATGTGAGAAATCAGTCGGTGGACTTCCTTCCAGAAGGGTTTGATCAGATCACACTCCCACCAAATGTGTAGGAGTGTGCCCCGATCACGGTTTCAGTGCCAACATAATGGTGAAATGTTTACATTATATTTATGAATGATGGCAGGAGTCCTATACAATCTAGAGTACAATTTGTAATTGTTTTCCTGGGTCAATACATTCAGGGAACCCTTATGGATATGCTGAAAAACATGTTCCCATTCATCATCAGAGAGGGAGATGTCCAGATCACTTTCCCATTTGAGATTTGTTACATCGTTTTTGACGTCATATGATGTGAAAAAAGACACGTACATTATGGAAATCAAATGTTTTTTAGGAGAATCTTGGAGACACAAGGTCTCAAAAGGATTTTTGCTTCTGGACCATACTGAACTCGCTCCAGCGCGACACAAACATTGTTTAACCCGTTCATATCCAGAAGGATGTATAACTATGTTAGGGTGAGAAAGCCTAAAAGAATCGAGGGTAAGAAGAACACCCTTGTCGAAAAAGGTTTCCGCTCTAATTGAACCGACGCATGCGGAATCAGAAATGTTAATAACCGATTGTCCTAAAGAAATCTCTGGGTTAAAATTTATAGGAGTCAGAGGACCATATACGGAAGAGAAATGTATACTTTTACAAAGAGTCCTAAATTTTTTTAGGGTGGAACCCACTAGAGGGTGAGAGCAAGTGATGGGTGGGATTTTTCATGCTATAATCCAAGGTAAATGGATCAGGGGAAGAACAGGAGATGAGGATGTACATTCTAATTCGACCCAAGCCTTAGTATGTGTATGTAAGTGCCAATCCAAGATACGAGTCATGTGGCAAGCCCAGTAATACTTTTGTATATCAGGTAGTCCTATACCCCCTTTATGTTTGGGAATAATGAGTTTGTCCCATTTAACACAAGGTCATTTCAGATTCCAAATACATTTTGTACACATACGTTTAAAGTCTCTGAAAAAAGTAGCTGGAATCTTAATGGGTATAGTCTGTAGTAAATAGAGAATTCTGGGGAGAACATTCATTTTAATGATATCTGCCCTTCCAAACCAGGAAAAAAAAACCTTATCCCAAGACAGCAAGTCATTTTTAATAGTCTTGAGCAATGGTGGAAAATTTGTACCATAAAGATCTTTAATATTCGGAGTCAACTTGATCCCTAGATACGTCAGTGAGTCCTCTCCATAGGGAAAAGGAAAGTTTGATCTACATAAGGAGACAGTAGCATTAGGTAAAGAGATGTTCATGGCTGTGGACTTGAAAGAGAATTAAAGAGGGAGAAGTCATTTAACAAGTTGGGGATAGTCACTATGGGACTCGAGAGAAAGAGAAGAATGTCATCTGCAAATGCTGCAAGTTTATAATTCTTTCTCCCAATCTCAATGCCAACTATGTCTTGATTACTCCTAAGTCTATTGAGCATGGGTTCTAAGAGAAGGACAAAGATAATTGGGGACAAAGGGCAACCCTGACGTGTCCTGTTGGACACAGAGAAGGCCTCCGACAGACAACCATTCACTTTAATTTTTGCTGTGGGAGAAGAGTAAAGCATGAGAATAAGAGTAAACGTTCTCCAAACCTTAGCGCTCTCAAGGCTGCACTCATATGGTCCCATGCTACTCTGTCGAAAGCCTTCTCTGCGTCAAGGGAAAGAAAGAAACCTGACTTACTAGATCTGGAGAGACAATGTTGTATATTAATTGCCTTAATGGTATTATGCCTCGCCTCTCTGCCTGGGACTAAGCCCACCTGGTCTAGAGAGACAATTTTTGGTAGTAAGGGGAGTAGGCGATTAGCAATAATTTTAGCATACAGTTTAATATCGACGTTTAAAAGCGAAATGGGTCTGTAGTTAGAAACTAGGGATGCATCTTTGTTAGGTTTGGCAATCATGGTGATATGCGCCTCCAAAATATCCTTGATAAAAGGGGATGAAGAGGGGATATTATTAAATGTTTTTTAAAAATTAGGGATAATAGAATCTGAGAAGGTTTTATAATATGATACAGATAGGCCATCTGGGCCTGGGCATTTTCCTGTCTTAAGTTGTTTAAAAGCAGTGATTGCTTCCTCTCTATCAATAGGTCTGTCCAAAGCAATTGCATCTTCAGCGCTAATAGGATTTGGACTATAGGAATGTAAGAATTCAGACATTTTCTTTTTCCTATCATCTAAGCTAGCGGGTTTATCATCAACAGGTAAATTATATAATCCAGCGTAAAACAGAAAGAAACATTGGTTCAATTGAAGCGTCAATAAGATCCTCAAGATCGTTCTGGGATAGGAAGAAGCAATCAATTCTCGAATATCTATCGTGTGGAGAAGAATAAAACGTATAATCTTTGGAAGTGGGGTTTAATGTGCGCCACGCATCATGAAGGGACATGTCTTTCAACACCTTCTTTATTGAATGTAAGGACCTATAGGAAATATTAGAGGAGCCCGAGGATGTGTCAAGTAAAGGGTTCAAAGCCAAATTGAAATCACCCCCACAATGAGCATCCCAAACTTAAAGGTATCAAGTATTTGCAATGTGTCTGTAAGGAATGGCACTTGCATTTTATTAGGAGCTTATAAGTTGGCCAAAGTAATAGGTTTGTTATATAAAGAACCTTTGAGAAAGACACATCTACCTTCACTATCCAACAGAGAGTCTTGGATCTGAAGGGGACAATTCTTGGAAATTAATATGGAAACCCCCTTGGTCTTGGATTCAGGATTGGTAGCATGAAAAGATAATGGAAACCATTTGTCTTTAAAAATAGGCATGTGGTCAGTTTTGAAGTGAGTCTCCTGCAGAAAAATAATATCAGCTTTCGATTTTCTCAATACCATAAATAGTTTAGATCTATTTTCCTTGATATTGAGACCCTTAACATTTAAAGAATAAAATTTCAATTTAGGTGGTCTTTCGGAAATATTATTAGGAAGGGCCATATATATAACATCTTATTTCCCAATATAAAAAAAAAAAAAAGGGAAGAAATTCAGGAATAGGCTGAGGTGTAAGGAAGGAGGTTTAAATAGAAAAAAATGGGGAGGGGTTAAAAACAAAGAACTGTAAATTGTAAAGTAAACGTATAGAACGTCGGGTAAAAACCCAGTAACTGATTTCCTTATAGAGGAATCAAATGTGAAGATTCACTCAATAAGGTAAATCGGTAGAAATTACTACGGCAATAGCGCACGTCAATCATAAAGCGACCGACGACCACTAAAGCAGCTATTGTGGGGTTGGAAATAACCCAGTCAAAGATGAATGAGATGTAAAACCATACATCCCACCACTACAGGGAAAAAATAAGAAAAGCATACATGACAATTCATATTATTGTTCATATATATAAACTTTCTCCTTTGTTTCCTATGTTTTCATGTTAAAAAAAAAATAATAATTAATTCCGAAGGATTTTAAGTCAAAATTTTTAACACAAAATGTTTGTTCCGGCAAGAGTAATCTATAGATAAAAAGCAGAGCCTGAATTTTATTACAAAATATTATTCTTAATATATATTATTATTTTTTTTTTAAATATATTTTTATTGAAAGTTTACAAAAATACAAAGGTAAGGCAAACAGTGACTAGATCAAGTACAAAGTGTTAATATACCGTAACCACAGAAACACGGAAGAGCAAGTCTAACCTTTACATACCATGGAGCCTGTAGCAACCACACCGCCCTACCCCCGCGCCCCAGATGGGACCGTGCTGCACAGGGGGTGTGTGGCGCGAGTCATCTCCAATGTAGCGCCTGCTCAGTGAGAAGCACCTGAAACCAGGACAGGCAGGCTATCCCGCTGAAAGCATAGAACTTGACCAAAAACTATCAAGGCAAAAGGGTCAAGGTAGTTCAAGGCCCAGGAGAGAGAAGAGAACTTCAAACCCCCCTGGGTCCGGGTAGTGGCACGCGACAGACACACACTACAGATGATAGCAATTTAAACCATAACTATAAAAAAAAGGAAAAGAAAGAAACATAACTAAAGGGCCCTTATGGTCCATAACAGCCTCGACTGTTATATTAGAATAGCTAAAGGAGTTGAGACAGCAGAGAAAGAAGAGACAGGGGAAAAAGGAGCAGAGAAAAAGAAAGGGAAGGAGCGGAAGGGTCAGAAATTACACGGAGGGTCACAAGCTCAGAGGATTCGGGCGCGAGAACCGAAATACTCTAACTGGCGTCTGAGTCAAATCATAGAAGGACTCCAACATACGAAGCCCATGGTTCCCAATTGAGTTTGAATCTATCAATAGTATCAAGGATAGTGTTGGAGATCTTCTCATTCGACATTATCCAGGATATTTTCCTTTTGGCCATTAGGAAAGAGACTGTTGGGGACTTCCAGGCCTTTGTGATAGTCATCTTGGCTCCAAGTAAAATGAAAAAGATCAGAACCCGCGTGTACTTGGGTAATTCAGGTATTGGGTTGTTGAGTAGAGCAATCGTGGGATCTCGGGTAACCCCCACCCCTGTGACTTTTCGGATAAGGTTGAATGTTTTATACCAAAAGGACCGAATCCTAGGACATTCCCACATTATGTGGAGTAGGGAGCCCATGTGTCCGCAGCCCCTAAAACATAGAGGAGAGGATTGTGGATTGAATTTGGCTAGGCGTGTGGGAACCAAGTACCAGAGGGTCATGACCTTAAGATTCGCTTCCACCAGCGAGGTATTCAAAATGCCCTTAAATGAGCGGGCTAAATTAGAATGCCAACATTCTAACGTCCAGTCGAGGTCAAGGTCTCGGTCCCAACTGGTCATATATGATGCTTTCTCCAATGGCTCGGCCAAAGCTGAATAAATAAGAGAGATACCCCCTTTCGTGTCCATGGCCGAGGAACACCATTGTTCATAGGGGGTTACTGAGGGTGGGTCAACACTGGTCTTTATGACCTGGCAGAGGAAGTGGGAGATCTGATAGAACCGGAATTTCTCGGAAGGGGGCATTTTAAGTTTGGAAGTGCAATAACCTAGAGAGAGGGGCCCATTGGAATTAAAAAAGTGTCAGATTCTGTAAAGGCCTTTGTCAAGCCACCATTTGAAGGCTATAATGTCCAGCCCAGGGGGAAACCGAGGGTTGTGGAAGATGTGGGCCAGTGGGTGCCAGTGAGATATCAGGGGTTTCAGTTTGCGTAAGGAGTCACAGAGTGCCATAGAGTGGGATAATATATGAGCAAGAATCGGAGGTCTACTTTTGGTATGATTCCAGAGAAGGAAGTCTAGGGTAAATCCCGGGGTCGCCATCCTTTCCATGGAAACCCAATCCGGCTTAGGCCCTTTCAGGTAGATTATCGAGAACTGGCTAAGTTGGGCAGCTCGGTAGTACCACCACAGATTGGGTAATCCAAGGCCCCCCCTCACTCTAGGCCTATAAAGGGCGGTCTTAGCTAAACTGTGTCCTTTTTTATCCCAAATGAAACAGTTAATAGCAGATTGGAGAGTGTTAATGTATGATTTGGTGATTGGGATGGGAAGGGAGCGGAATAGATACAACATTTTAGGCAGCAGAGTCATCTTGACTGCATTTATGCGGCCTAGCCAGGATAGTTTATAAAGGGACCATTGGCGTAGGTCCCCCATGAGCTTTCCAACCAGGGGGGGGGGGGTAATTATGCTTGTGAAGGAGTTCAGTCCGCGAGGTGAGGTGGATGCCTAAGTAAGGAATGGAAACATAATTCCAGGAAAAAGGGAAATGGCATTTCAAACTGTCTATTTGGGCTTGAGGGGTTGTTATGTTTAGAGCCATTGACTTAGTCATGTTAACTTTGAGGCCTGATATGCTGCCAAAATCTTCGAGGAGTTAGGTCACATTGGGGGTCGAGGTGAGTGGAGATGTAATGAAGAGGAGGACGTCGTCCGCAAACAAGGCGCACTTGTGCGACGATTGTCCGCAGCAAACTCCTTGGATGTCTGGATGGTTTCTGATCGCGATAGCCAGAGTCTCGATGGCTACCGCGAACAAGAGAGGGGAAAGGGGGCAACCCTGTCTCGTGCCCTTCCTGATGGGGAATTGATCTGAGAAGTGACCGTGGAACCTAACCTGTGCTATCGGTTGGGAGTATAGTGCCTCTAAAGTTTTGATGAAACCTGGACCAAATCCCCATTTCTGGAGCAAGGTAAAAAGATAGGGCCATGCAACCGTGTCAAATGCCTTTTGGAGATCAATGGAAAGCAAATAACCTTCCTGGGGGGGGCCACCATCCCAGCCCGACCTCATGAGGGAAATTATATTGACCGCTCTCTGAATCTGGTCCGGTCCCTGTCTCCCCGGTATAAAACCCACCTGGTCTTTAAGGATATATGAACCTATAAATGACGCTAACCTGTTCGCTAATATTTTCGTCATTATCTTCAGGTCGTTGTTGATCAAAGAGATCGGTCTGTAATTGCCTATTTCGCTAGGGTCCTTACCCGGTATAGGAATAATGGAAATGAAAGCTAAGTTCGCCGAGGGATCAAGAGAGGGGTTCTCACGCAGGAAATTAAAGAACCGGGCCAGATACGGAGATAGGATTCCAGAAAAGGTTTTGTAATAAAGGTTTGAAAACCCATCCGGGCCTGGGGCCGAGTCCTTCTTAAGGTCTTTAATAACTGCACAAATCTCGGTTTCCTGAAATGGCGAGTCTAAAGTGGAACGGTGGGAGTCAGAGAGTCTGGGGAGAGGGACATTGTGTAGAAAGGTGTCAAGACTGGTATGTGAGGGTTGGGTGTCAGATGAGTACAGGTTTGAGTAAAATGACTGGAAGGCCTTGAGTATCTTCTCAGGGTTCTGAGTCAGGGTGTCGTCCGAGGCCCTGATCTTGGGAATGGAGTGAATCCTTAATTTGGGGGTCAGTTTGGCTGCTAGCTGTGGGCCAAACTTGTTTGCCCGCATATAATGCTTACCATTCAGCCATTGCAGATGCTTATCCGCCAAAGATGTAAGAGCCAAATTGAGTGCTAACCTAGCCGAATCGAGTTTGGCTAGGGAGGCCTGAGAGGGGTTCCGTTTGTGGTCCTTGCTAAGGAGTTTAAAATCCCTCTCAAGGTTCACAATGTTCCCGCTGCAGTTGTGACGAAAGTTGAATAATTTTCCCCTCAGCACCACTTTATGTGCTCCCCAAAGGGAAATAGGGGAGATATCATCTTTATCGTTGTTCCCGAAGTATTCCCGCATCTCCCTCTCCAACATAGCGCAGTGCACCGGGTTGGAGAGGAGAGATGAGTTTAGGCGCCACGGACGACGCCCAGGGGGAGATATCGTGTTGGAAAGCTTAAGGAGAACCAAGGAGTGGTCAGACCAAGGGATTTCGTGAATGGAGGCGTGGGATGCTATGTGAATGTCAGATGAAGGCATAAAGATATGGTCAATTCTGGCGTAGGTCTTATGGGGAGCAGAATAGTGCGTGTAATCTTTTTCGGAAGGGTTAAGTTCCCGCCACGTGTCAATGAGGCCCAGAGTGTGGAGAAGGCGAGCAATGTGGAGGCTCTGGGGCGTGTCCGACTTCCGGTATGTGAGGAAGGTTTCCCTGTGAGCTCCGGACCGCGCCGAGATCCTTAAGTTATCCTGCAGAGCCCCGAGCCTGAAAACGGCCGCAAACCGACGGTGACTGCTGGGAAACGATCCGGGCGCATTACTATGGTAAATAAATACGGTCCGAGGGTCGGTGGCGCGCCCGCGGACCGTCTCGCCAAATACGCCCAGCCAAGATGGCGCCCGATCATCAGCAACACAGCGTGGCGCTCTCCTAACGGAACCCGGCTGGGGGACTGAGGGGGATACAGCCTGGTCTGAACCGCCCGATCCATTGGCGGCTCCCCTGCATTTTCCCCTGTCAGAAGCGGGGGAGGGGGGCTCCAGTCCGCAGCTAAAGGAGCCGACGCTGGCTCAGATCATGGACACCATTAAAAGCTGCCATGCAGCGCTGGCCACACAAATTGATAGTATCAGGGTGGATTTTGGCCTATTGAAGGAGGATTTTAATAAGATTAGACACAGAGTTACCAATGCTGAGCAGAGAATTGGAGCGGTGGAGGATGATTTAAACCCGCTCATGGTCCAGGTCCGGGATATGGCGGCGGACTACAAGTCCCAGGAGGCCAAAATAGGGGATATGGAGGACAGACAAAGGAGGAACAACCTTCGCTTCCTGGGTTTCCCTGAGGGGTCAGAGGGTAAACGCCCTGAAGATTTTCTGGCATCCTGGCTGCAGCACACATTCGGAGCTGACAGCTTCTCCCATCTCTTTGCAATTGAGAGGGCTCACAGGGTCCCCCTGCGGGCCCCGCAACCCCAGACCCATGCTGGCCCGCTTCCTATACTTCAGGGATAAAGAAACCATCCTCCACAAGGCCCGCACCATGCCGGATCTGATGTATGAAAATACCCGGGTCACCATCTTCCCAGATTTCTCTGTGGCGACACAGAAGCAGCGTGCAGCTTTCCAGAGTGTGAAAATGCGCTTGAGAGAGCGCAGTCTCCCTTACAGCATGCTATATCCTGCTAAGCTGAGAGTGGTACACAACGGCAAGACCCAATTTTTCACCTCGCCTAAAGATGCAAATCGCTGGCTGGAGACCCTCGGTGCTGCTTGATGGATCCCTGCTATGGTTCTAAGGTAACTCTTTGATACATGCCTGGGATGGGCTCCTCCGTAAGAATGATATGGAACTGTTTCTTCCCTGGATAGGAACTACATCCTTAACCCCCTGTTGCTGACACAGGTCTTGGGCTCAGAAATTTGAACTGAACTTTGGTGTGGTCCATTAGCTGCTCCACTGACTGTTACAAACTTACCCCTGCTCTTCCTGTCCGGCTGGACTGGGAGAATTACCCCCCGGGGGTGACTGGTATTCCCTATTGTTGGTTACAATGCTTGGGGTGAAGGTCCGTGGGTTGTTTGGGGCTACGCGCAGGGTGGGGGGAGGGAGGTAGTTCGCTGACAAGGTCTACACCTCCTCGTGCTTCGTTTTTTGTTTTTGCTTGTTACCTTTTCTCTTGTTCTTTTGTTGTTTTCTACTCACATGGTTGCACTTGCTCTACATGACACGGTGTAATAAGCATTTTATCTACTGGAGCTCTGATCCATTCTTGAAGGTCTGGCTGGGGGGAGGGGGATGGTGGGCCCGGCCTGTGGCGGCGTGGTTGATTGGCTGCTCAAACAAGTTCAGTGTCTCTGCTTTACTGATTGCTTTCTCAATGCACAATGCAGGCCCTTAATATAATTTCTTGAAATGTGAGAGGTCTTAACTCCAGAATTAAGCGTGCCTCGATTTTTAAGCACCTACAAAGTCATAAACCAAATATTGTCTTTTTACAGGAGACACATCTAATTGGCTCCAAAACGCTAGCCCTCCAAAGGGCATTTATGGATAGGGCATTCCACTCTGTGTATTCGAATTATGCAAGGGGGGTTTCAGTGTTGGTGTATAGGTCTCTTGGATACACTGTGCAGCTGGTTAAAACAGATCCGCTGGGCAGATATGTGATCTTAATCCTTGTTATAAATAATAGACCGCATACCTTGGTTGCGGTCTATGTGCCACCCCCTTCACAGTAAAGGTCTGGGAAACAATTATGTCTGCGGTGCTTAAGGTGGCGGAAGGGCCTATAATTCTAGCAGGAGACCTAAATGTGGTTCTGTCACCGGCACTGGACAGGCATGGTATGGCACCTATGGCTAGCTCTCCTCTGAGATCGTGTATGGAACCCTACAACTTAGCGGAGGTGTGGAGGTGGAAAATCTGAATACCAGAGCATACTCATGCTACTCTGCCACATGCAATACCTTGTCCAGACTGGACATGTGTCTTGTGTCCAGGGAGCTCCTTCCTAGGATTGTGGATGTTAGATATTTACCCCAGGCAGTCTCGGACCACTCCCCCCTGCTAATCAGGATAGACATGGAGGGACCAATGGGATTTATGTTATGGAGATTGATCCCTTTATGGCTCAAAGAAGAGATCTTTGAGAGGTCCACCCTAGCAGACATAAACGCTTTCTGGAGCGGGAATAGAGATGAAGTCCCTGTGGGTGTTACTTGGGATGCCTTCAAGGCTACGCTTAGAGGTTCAGTATCAGGAATTATTAAACAAACTAGATCAGATAGAGAATGGAAGTTGAGGGAATCAGAACAGGCTGCTACCGAGGCCGAGGTGGAATATATCAGGAACCCTAATCCTGATACTCTTAGGACATGGCGGGAGGGAGTAAGGCAGATGGATCTGGTTCTGGTGGAAAAAACGCAGAAAAAACTTCTATACCAGTCTCAGCGTATATTTAAATTTGGCAACAAAAATGGCAGGCTACTGGCATACCTGGCTCACTCGCAGCAACATGCTGCCTCGATCCCTCGTATATATGATGGGCAGCGCAATCTTTGTACGTCACAGACAGATATAGCTGATGCCTTTTATGAGTTCTATTCGGATCTGTATTCTTCCAGAGTGGACTATGGGGAGAGGGAGGTGCAAGACTTCCTGACCCCTATTCCAATCTCGGAACTGTCCGTGGAAGCGGCGAGGGACCTGGACCTCCCGATAACGGTAGAGGAGGTGGTGTCCGCTATACGGTCGCTCAGTCCGAATAAAACGCCTGGACTGGATGGATATCCGGTCGAATGGTATGACACATACGCTGAAAATTTAGCCCCTAAACTGTTGGAGGTATACAGCAAGTCCCTTGTTTTGGGGGAACTCCCCGAATCTCTTAGAGAGGCCCTTATCGTACTGATTCCAAAGCCGCACAAGGACCATGAGTTTTGTGAATCATATAGACCTATCTCATTAATTAATGTGGATGCTAAAATCCTTGCTAAGCTCTTAGCTGCCCGTTTAAATAAGGTCATAGCTTCAGACCAGACGGGATTTATACCGGCTCGGTCGACGGCCATAAATTTGAGAAGGCTCTATACTATCTTACAAACTGCAGGACCCACCCCTGACACCAGAGTAGTGGTGTCCTTGGATACTCATAAAGCTTTTGACTCAATTGAATGGCCTTATCTACTAGCAGTCCTTGGGCGGTTTGGGTTTGGTCCCAGATTTGTGGCTTGGGTGAAACTGCTGTATACAACACCAATGGCTCGTCTACGTGTGAATAATGTCGTTACAAAACCATTTGAAATAGCTAGAGGTACTAGGCAGGGGTGCCCTTTGTCGCCCCTGCTATTTGCCCTCGCTATTGAGCCCCTGGCGGCTCTCCTACGGGCAGATTCAGAAATCAGGGGATGCTGTGTTAATGACAGGGAGGAGAAGACCTCGCTTTACGCAGATGACATGCTTCTGTATTTGGCGGATGCGGATGATTCATTAACATCTGCCTTGGCCAGGATATCTGGATTCGGACGGTACTCTGGATTCAGGGTAAACTGGAGTAAATCGGTGGTCTTCCCATTCTCCTCAGAAAATGCGCCTCTGATGCCCCCGGGGGCCCCACTACAGGTGGTCACCCGTTTTCGTTACTTGGGAATCGAGATCCAATTGCCTGTAAATACCTACACAACAAATAATTTGCTCCCAATGATAGAGCGTCTCAAGGAGAGCCTAAAAGTCTGGAGTACATTGCCCCTGAACCTCTTAGGTAGAGTAAATATATATAAGATGATTTACCTCCCTAGATTTTTGTACGTACTTTGGCATGCGCCAATTTACCTACCTAAAAAATTGTTTACAGAAATTAACACGGTGCTTCTTCCCTTTCTGTGGGGAGCTAAGCCAGCCCGAGTATCCTTGGACACCTTATTCCTACCGATTAGGGTGGGGGGCCTAGCGTTGCCAAATTTACAGTGTTACTATCTTGCGGCTCAATTGTCACATATACATTGGTGGGGCTTCCCAAAGCTACGCAATGCCTCAGTGGCTACCCAAGCGGCCCAGATGCACTCATATGAAGCATTGATTAATGTACTATATCGTAATGGCCCTTACCCGGCCCAGGGAGCGGGAATACTGAAGTTGTCGTACAGGATATTTCATATGTGTAACGCTAAGATGGGGGGTACCAGCCTATCCGGTTCCCCGAACACCCCATTATGGCACAACCCTCAGCTGACGGAGATATATAAAATTCCTGATGGTGACTGTTGGGCTACGTAAGGGATCAAATATGCGCATCAATTATATAGGAATGGTAGGTTTCGATATTTTCTGGATTTAAAGGCTGACTATGACTTCCCCGGCACATTTTATTTCCGCTACCTGCAGCTGCGTCATGCAGCGGGGGCTCAGTATGGGAGGGGGGAGGTGAGTCTTCTCCCCTCTTGTACGGAGAAATTGATTGCCGAGGAGGATCACTCAAAGCTTGTATCTAGATATTACTTCTCGCTGTTGACCACCTCATCAGTCAGGATGGAGAAGGTGGCGGCGCAGTGGAGGGGGGATGTTCCTTCCCCGACGGACGAGACCTGGGCGGCCGCCCTGGACTCGTTGCTGCCATCAATGTTGTCGGCAAAAGACAAGCTCATACAATTTAATTATCTGCACAGGATTTATTACACCCCACAACGTTTGCATAGGATGGGAAGGCTAGAGGCGCCGGAGTGCTCCAGATGCAGGGGGGCAGTGGGTGATTTCTTCCACATGGTGTGACTGTGCCCACGTGTGGCGGGATTCTGGAGGGCGATTCTCAAGTTCATGGAGGAAGCTTTAGCCCTCCCGAATATATATTCTCCAGCCAGATGCCTATTAGGAGATCTGGACGAAGAGGAACTCTCAGAATCCAAGAAGACGCTAATTAGGATACTAATTCTGTTATGCGAAGAAGGCGATAGCTCTCAGGTGGCGGGACCCGGTGCCTCCCTCGCTGCAATACTGGGTAGATCTGGTGGGCCAGGCGGTGCCAATGTATAAACTAACTTATGTTGCTAGATGTTGCCCTAACAAATTTGAAAAAGTTTGGAATGACTGGCTGAAGTATACCACTGGGAATGTTGAGATGAGATGAGGTAATGCTTGCTAATTTTGTCTAAATTCACAATCTGATATGGAAGTGCTATCTTTGTATGTGAATCTATGATCAAACATGTATAACATGCACAATGTTTGAAGCTATGCTTGTTGACCATGTGCACTTATAATGTGATGTTCGATAACCATGTGAGATACTATTGTTTTCCTATTTTTTTTTTCTGTTTGTTTTTAATGTTTATTTCTGCTGTTCTTTGTTGTTTTTTTTGAAAACTCAATAAATGTACCCTTTAAAAAGAAAAAAAAAATGTGGAGGCTCTGTTTAGGTGGTCTTTTAAGGCGGGGGCTTCCTGTCATCGATTTATCTAGGACATTGTCAAATGTGATATTGGAATCACCGCCCAATATTACCCTGCCCTCAAAAAGAGGTGCGAGAGTATTAAGCATAGTGGAAAATTTTTTAGATTGTCCCCGGTTAGGGGCATAATAGGAGACTATGGTGTGAACTGTCCCTTCTATTGATCCTTTGACCAAAATATAACGCCCTTCCTTGTCAACGACAGCCAGGGAATGTACATAGTGGGTCTTTTTAGAGAATAATATAGCTACCCCTCTCTTAGTGTCAGCGTTTGCCAGGAAAAAGGTGGGGTACCCACGATGGAGAAAAGGAGGGTTATAGCTGCCAGGGAAATGAGTTTCCTGTAGTAAGATTATGTCCAGGCCCCTCGAGTAATAACTCTGGAACGCCTTGCGTCTTTTAGTTGGAGAATTTAAGCCTTGGGTGTTATGTGAAGCCACCTTAAGAGCAGCCTGACGGGGGGATGTATCAGCCATGGACACGTGAGGGTGGGCACGAGCAAACTGAAGACAGGCCTACCTTGAACCTCGAGAGACTGGGAACGAGCATAGAAGATCCTGAGAGAGAACGTAGATGCGGGCTGGGAGTGATGGAGGCCCTCCGTGTAAGTTCCTGGGAAGAAAAATAAGGATAAAAAGTAAAACAGATTAAGTAAGATTTAAACATTAAATAAGAAAAAGAGAGCGGATAAAAGGAACAGGGAAAGAGAGGCCTAGGTGAGAACGACTAGGGAGAAGAGTATGCAGGACTGATCGGCCAAGTCCTGTACTGAGACCCAATGAGAGGATGGGCTCAGGAGAGTAACAACCTCTAAGGGGGTTGTTCGCCTGCAGTCACAAGAGGAGCGAATTCCTGCCTGTCACTACAGAAAAAGTGGCATGTTTGACCGCCCCTGCACATCGGCCCCCAGAAAGATAACATAACTGTAGATGGGAGATCTCCATGATGGGGAGCCAAACTATAAACATAAAAAAAAAAGCTGTATCCATATATGAGGACAGAGCACAAACCAAATGGCTAACACAATAAACCATAAATTATAAACCTCGATGCTGCCTGAAAAATGGTGAGGGGAGGATGGGGAAGAGGAAGGGTAGGGGAGGGAGAGAGGGCAATGCAGGGGAGGGAGCAGAGGGAGGACAGTATGCATACGGAGCCACACGACAAAAATGAGCAGCAATATATAAGTACAAAAACAAAGAGGAGAAAAAATACAAAAAATTAGAACAGAGTTCTCCCTACAGCAATTCTATAGCACTCCAATATGTTTGCCCACCCGCACCCCCCTCATGTAAAGGGATAAACCAGAAAAATACAAAGAAATAAACAAGAAAAAAAAAAAGGGGGGAAGAACAAAAAAGAGGGAATACTTAAAGGGATAATGTCCTGCAGTCAGCGTGGGTAGAGCAGGGTGGACAGTTCGTGTAAAGCACAATCCAGAGATTGTCCTTAAAAAAACCAAATGGAGAGAAAGAGATGTCAATGGCAAAAACCAAAACTTGGCGGGTATAGTGAATAGCACTATACAGACGAGGGGAAAAACCCCTAAGTTAGGACACAATGATCTCAGAGACATGAGTGGGGGAAACAAAGTCATCTCGGGGGGCGAGAGTCTCGGTGTCTCTTTGGTTGCTGTTTGTTCCACAGTGGAGTAATAGGGCTGCCTGTGAGAGGCCTCTTAGAGGAGCCAGGACGAAGAGAGGGGTCCTGGGGGGGTAATTCTTGATTGATGAATCCGAGGCGTAGTAACAGCTGTTCACCATCCCTAAAGCTTGAGAAGCTGTGTGATTTGTCCTTGTAGTCGAATTGGAGGCGGAATGGAAAGGACCACCTGTATTTGATGGATTTCTGTATGAGGACCCCTAGAAGGGGTTTCAGGGACCTCCTCTTCTGGATCGTGGTAGGAGAGATATCGGCGAAGATCTGTAGTTTGTTAACTTGGAAGTTGAGGTCATCAAGATTACGGGATCTCCGCATAACTTCTTCTTTTACACTGTAGTAGTGGGGTTTAACCACAACATCCCTCGGGAGACCATCTTGGCGGGGAGGCTGGAGAGCCCTGTGGGCCCTGTCTAGCTCGAGCTTGTGGTCTGGGATGTCGGGAATAACGGTCTTAATGAAAAGTTTCACTGTTTCAGGAATATTAGTAACACTCTCGGGTATTCCCCTAATATGGAAATTATATCTCCTGCTGCGATTTTCCAACTCATCAATTTTAGCGAGTGCGACTTCAAGTTGGTCCTGCAGCGTCTGTATGCAGTTAGTGTTTTGGTTAGTGTGGGCTACAGTGTTGTCCACTGCTTGTTCAATGGCGTCAATGTGAGCCCCAATGCCTTGCAGGTCTGCCTTAATAGAGGATGTGATCTGCGCTGCAGTTTGCGTCAGTCCTGCTGCTAGCATGTCTGAAAAGCAATTGAGGAGTTGAGCCATGTCAGAATGGGGGGGCTGCAGGATGGGGGAAGGTATCTGGAAGCCAGCGTGGTTCATGGGGGATTGCAGCATGGGGGTGTTCAGCATGTCCGCCATTGTGCGGCTAAGGAGCGACTCAGTGGAAGCTGGTGAGGCTAGATGAGGTGAAGCGGTACTCACTGGTGTTGCCAGCAGGGGTATAGCATGGTGGATCGGGGACGCAGGGTCCGCAATTGTGTTGAGGTCCGCCGTGTCACTGCAAGGAGAGGTCGCGGCCGCCATCTTGGAGGCTGAGGGGCCCGCTAGGCCAAAGTCCAGCTGCCGGCTGAATCCCCGCTTGTCACCGGGGCCAGACATCCAGGAACGTGCACCGCACCTTACGCTCCCCTATAGGGCCGTCCTCGGCTCAGTTCTTCCACCCGTTCGCGTACTAAGAGCCGCGTTGTGCTGGGGTGGCTAGGAGCTCCCGGTCAGTGCGTCTTCCCGGAAGTCCCGTGCATGCGCACCAATATATTTATTTTGGTGTTATATGACTACATATTTCCTTTTTTTTTCATTTATTATTATTATTATTATTTATTTATTTTTATTTGTTATTTTTATTATTATTATTATTATTTATATCATCCAAAAGAGATTCCCCTTCCTTCTGTTTTATATCAAATTTATTCCTAAAAAAAAAAAAAAAGGGGAACAGTATATTTAAAAATATAGAAGTGAATAGGGATTTGAGAGACAACACAGAAAAAATATCCATGTTTCCTCATAGCAAAAAAAAAGGAAGCAGTTATATACAGATATAACCATCAAGTTAGTTCTGCAACTTTTAACCATCCCCATCCAAAACTACCCGACATGTCATATAAAGGACAAAAAATCATGTGGGACTGCAAAGAAAAAAAAAACAGATAGGCAAAATGTATCAAATTCCCGGGCACAACATAAAAGAAAAAAGAAAAAACATTAACCCTAGGCAAGTAAGATCAAAGGGAAATCTTACAAATACTTTGTAAAGCATGAAGCAGGAAAGCATCCATTTACTCAACTAAATAGAAACACTGTTCAGTGTGTCAATATAGAAACCAACATAAGGGGCCAGATTCAGGTAGATGCGCGCATATTTTCGCCAGCGCATCGCATCGCATATACGCTACGCTGATGCAAACTAGCGAGTGAAGTACAGTATTCACCAAGCGCCTGTCCGTTACTTTGCGCCGGAGTAACAGAAATGCGCTGGCGTAACCCGACGCAAGTGGAAGTGGGTGTGATCATATGTAAATGATGGGCGGAGCCCAGCGCAGAGGCTTACATTCAGCGCATCATCCATGGAGCATGCGCAGTGAGTGAGGCTTCACTCGGCCCCCTGTGCGCATGCTCACAACTTCCGTCGCCACCACTTCACGGTAAACGTCAGTGCAATGTGTTCCGTGCATTTAAAAGCGCTAGCATTTAAAAGCGCTAGCGGAGCCCTTGGTGGCTCTTTGGACTGAGGGATACCCATTGTTGAGACTATGCCAAGCCTGAGATATAGGGACTGTATATACAAGGGTTAATTCAAAAATGGGGGGAGTCTCGCTAAGAGTCCTCCCTGTGGGCGGGATGACCTGTGACCTTCCAGCACATGCTCTTTCTACCTCTTTGTGTGTGTATATATTCTGACAAGCTGTACAGTGAGGGAGCAGTGCAGACCACCGGGGCTCTGAGGAAAGGGGTACGCCCCCGAAACGCGTAAGCCTAGCTTCAATATTGGTTAAGATACCCTTGGACTGAAGCAACCGTCCTGTTCTGCTGGCGCTGTTGAACTGTCTTTCAAGGCTCGTTTTTTAACTCATTTTGTGAGTATAACCATTGATTTTAGTATTTTAAATAAAAATCGTGTTACAGTATCACACTAGGTCGGTGCGCCCTCCATTCTCTTTTCTCTTTTGGGGCCATTGATTGCACACATGTGGCCATACAGCCCCCCAGTGCCACAGAGCACATATACCGCAATCGGAAGCATTGGCATTCCATCAACGTACAGGTGATAGCTGATGCCCAACGCCTCATATGGCACGTCCGTGCCAAGCACCCCGGATCTAGCCATGACAGCTTCATATACAATCAGAGCCCCATCCCAATGGAATTCGAACAGAACATGTATGGGGACAGCTGGCTGGTTGGTGAGTGACATGGGTGGCAGGCACGACTGTCCCCCCCCCCCATGATGCACACATCACAAGGACCACATGCATGACTAACATCCTCCTGTCTTTTCCCTTACAGGTGACTCTGCATATGCACTGGGACCCCATCTCATGACTCCTTTCCGGAACCCCCAAACCAGAGGAGAGAGAAAATACAATGAAGCACACATCAAAACCCGTGCAGTGGTGGAGCACGATTGGTGGCTCTTTGGACTGAGGGATACCCATTGTTGAGACTATGCCAAGCCTGAGATATAGGGACTGTATATACAAGGGTTAATTCAAAAATGGGGGGAGTCTCGCTAAGAGTCCTCCCTGTGGGCGGGATGACCTGTGACCTTCCAGCACATGCTCTTTCTACCTCTTTGTGTGTGTATATAGTCTGACAAGCTGTACAGTGAGGGAGCAGTGCAGACCACCGGGGCTCTGAGGAAAGGGGTACGCCCCCGAAACGCATAAGCCTAGCTTCAATATTGGTTAAGATACCCTTGGACTGAAGCAACCGTCCTGTTCTGCTGGCGCTGTTGAACTGTCTTTCAAGGCTCGTTTTTTAACTCATTTTGTGAGTATAACCATTGATTTTAGTATTTTAAATAAAAATCGTGTTACAGTATCACACTAGGTCGGTGCGCCCTCCATTCTCTTTTCTCTTTTAGTTCCTTTTGAATTCCCACGATTCTGAGGAGGGCTGCAAGACTCTGGAAGATACTTTTTAATTGAACTGTATGACCCCCACAAGTAAGAAATACCGGAGCGCAGGAGAATCATCATTGTTTTGCCAATCAATGGCCCCCACAGTGCGTGGGAATCTGGCAATGCTGTAGAAATCTGTCATTGCCTTCAGCCGCAGGCCCTCAGTGGTTGGTCTGATGAACTGGTTGGAGATGCGTCTGAGGATTGCAGGGACAACCTGGTGCACACATCTGCTCATGGAGGACTGTGACATCCCAGCCACCACTCCACTTGTACGCTGGAATGATCCACTTGCAAGGAAATGAAGTGTTGCCAGTACCTTCACCAGTGGCTGCACTGCTTGTGAGCGGTGTGTCTTGCTGGTGATGTCACCCTGCAGGGTTGTGGTTAGTTCAAGTATTGCATCAGGGCTGAATCTGAAGAGGCGATACACCTCCTCATCCCCCATGCCAAAGAGGCTCATGCGCGTGCGGTATATCCTCTCACGTGCCCGCCTCCTCCGTACCGGGGGACCCAGTACTAGTGCTAGGACCGCGACTGCCCCTGGCATGTTGGCACACAGAGGTGTTGTCCTTGCACGTGTGGTTGTTCAGCTTGCTAGTTTTGTCGGTAACGCTGCTGCTGTAGCTGCTCTCCTGCTGACCTGTGGCCGTCTGGAGTAAAGATAAAGCAGCTATTTGTAGAAATAACTTTGCGCTAGCCGTTCCACATACGCGCGGCGCATGTAGCCAGCGTATGGTGCTAATCCGTTCGCGAATCGGGAAATCTCCCTCATTTGCATATTTGCATGGCAAATCAATAGTCGCGACGGATGCGACGAGCGAAAATATGCGCTAACGATACTCTGGTGAGGGAAAGTTAAGCCGATCGGAAAAGGCCCGTTTTCTGGCGCATCTAGGTTGGTGGGTACGGCCACATAGATACAACGGCGCATCTTTACAGTTACGCGGCGCATATCGATTTACTCCAGCGCAAGTTTTGCTGAATCTGGCCCAAGGAATCCATTACAATTAAAAACTAAATGCTACACATAACATGCATTTACCAATCCCTAAATAATTATAAATAAAATAACCTTTTCAGTTGATATGAAATAAGCCCTATAAAGGAAAGCAGACAAAAACATGTCATGGAAAGGGGATAAGAGAAAAGGAAATAAACTTAAGTATAACCTGTGAAGATAAGGGATTAGGAGCAGCCATCTTGATGAAAAAGAAAAGCATTAAGCAATTAATAGTCACGTCTCAGTTTTCTCATACGCGGGGATCCTGTTGTACTCAGTTCAGGGTTGTGATCCCTGGAGGCTCCTAGGGACTTATTCACCAAGGGAGAGCGACGTCTGTGATGACGTGTAGGGATGGTTTCCATGGTTTCCACTTGGTGTTGATCTTTTCTGGCAGCTCTGAAGCGAAACACTGCATACCAGTCAGGCACATCCACATAGGGAATACACAGCGTGTCACAAAACATTTGTAGATCTTCCGGTACCCTTAAGGCCGCGTACACACGATCGAATTTGTCCGCTGAAAACGGTCCGGTGGACCGTTTCTGCAGACAAATCCGATCGTGTGTACGGGCTAGCGGACAGATTTGTCCATCGGACAAATTTCAAAGCATGCTTTTAAATTTGTCCGCTACAAACCTGTCCGTCGGATATGTCCGCTGGTTAGTACGGGAAACCAGCGGACATATCCTCCTGCACATGCGTCGTATCCTGTGAATGGATCCGACGCAGGCGCGCGGAAGTGTTTACTTCCTGGTGCGTGACGTAGCGGTGACGTGGCGGCGTCAACATCACCGCCGCGTCACCACGCTATCTGCCGGCGGGGATTTTGATCCGATGGTGTGTACACGCCATCGGACCGAAATCTGATGAGACATGTCCACTCTAAACTGTTCGTCGGACAAGTTTGAGCGGACATATCTCATCGTGTGTACGAGGCCTAACAGGGCAGAGCGTCCCTAATGGGTGGCGAGCAAACCAAAGGGAAACTTCCATCTATAAATTATAGCTTTTTCCCTAAGTAATTCCAGTAAGGGTTTCAGGTCCCTCCTATTCTGAAGTGTAATTTGCGACAAGTCCTGATATATCTGCAATTCAGATCCCTCATACAGGTACTTATGGCACAGTCTGGCGTTCCTGAGGATATCCTCTTTTAATATAAAGTCAGATATATAACAGATGACATCCCTAGGGGGATCAGAAGATTTACCCTTTGGTCTCAATGCGCGATGAATACGCTCCATTTTAACAGGGGTTTGAAGCGGACGTCCCAACAGATTATTAAAGATGTCTGATATCACAGGAGTTAATTGATCGTGGTCAACAGTTTCTGGGAGACCCCTCAATCTAAGATTATGGTGTCTACTTCTGTTTTCTGGCGGTGGAGGTCTCTTAGATGGAGGGTGTGTGAGTCAATCTTGAGGCAGTATGGTACCCTGTTGCGCAGTAGTATTTTCGACCTCAACTACCCGCGCAGTAATAGCGCTTACCTCTAGGCTCTGTGCCACAATGGCTGCCGTTAAGGTATTTTTAATATCATCAGCAACATTGTGAAGGTCACTCAGACTAGGCTGGAGATGTGTGCTTTCCGCAGCGATGCTGGTAGAAAACATTAGGGCAGGATTTGAGGCAGGATTACCTGTCAGAGTTGATAGAGCATCCGTATGGGTAGATCCGGTATTAGCCATAGCGTCCATTCGGTCTCCATAAGAAGCCGTGACAGGGGAATAACTCTTCCCGTATGTATCACCAAAAGTTCACACCAGGTTGCCGGATAGTACAGGGATGAAAGTAGACCGGAAAGGATAGAATGCTCTATATGTTTAAAAAATCCCCGCAGTGGTGGGAGCTCCGCTATTAAGCAGCCATCTTCTCCTGCGGCTAGCCACGCCCCCTCTACCCCCTGATTTTCTAAGCTGAGAGATCCTGTGTAAAATCTAGATGTAGTAGGATTGGTTTCATCTCTGTGTACAGTATCACCTGAGGCCAGTCACTTCACTGAGTATGTGTGAGTTTACAACCACTTTATATTTTTTCCCCTCATATAAGTTATTTGTTTAGCTAATTTTTGACATACCCCCATCCCTCCCCCCAACTACCATATAAACCCTAGAACAATTAGATTGTTTACTTAATATGAAGGTTTTAGTTTTTTTGGAGGATTTCTTTCTTCAAAAAGTCATTTTTTCTTACCTAAATATGCTCTGAAATACTGTCTTTAACTTGTGTTATTTGATATTTATTTTTTCATTTTAATTTGATTTTAATCCTAATTCTCATTTGATTTAATTAATTCCATCAATTTAACACTGCTTCCTTGTTTCTTCTACTTTTGATAGCGTGTTTCTGGATTGTATTCATTTATTAAAGTACTTAATCTTAACTTTTGATTAAATGTGTAATTGGATTACATAGATTTGAATAAAATTAATAACAGTTTCTGAGCAATTCATAGGAATCCAATATAAGATATGCTAAACTGCACAGTATTAACTTGGTGCACCACAACTTAATTTCAGTTTGCATGGTTAGTAATTTTTTGTCTGTTTATCTCTTTGCTTTGCTTAGACTGGAGCAGAATTCTATCCATTGTTGATTCTTTAATGCTGCTTGGATGTATACACCAGCGGCAAATTAAAACAGTACAAAGCACAAACACACTGATACAATGTAATCCTATTGAATTACAACACAAATTAAAATAAATTGACCTTAGATTGCCCCCACAGTGCTTTCTCCAGTGCCATTGTCTGCAGTTTTACTGTACTTTGTGTCTGTAAACTGCAGAGCAACCATGACATCAAAGGAGCAATTGACCCCCCCCCCCTGGAAAATCGAGAAGGTGTTTAAGAGTTTTAAGGCTACAGGCTGTCTGAGCAGTCCCGGGTTGGATTTCACACAGGCACAGCGAGCAGAGTAAAGCTGCCTCCCCTCTAGTGTTTATGTGTACACAGGGGGAGGGAACTTGCTGTGCCTGTGCAATGGGGGAGGGTGTTTTGTGCTGAATGGTGGGTCCATCTGTGCTGAAGGGGGGGTATCTGCTGAAGGGGGGTCTGTGCTTAAAGGGGGTCCATCTGTGCTGAAGGGGGTCTATCTGTGCTGAATGGAGGGGTCTGTGCAGAATGGGGGGTCTGTGCTGAAGGGGGGTCTGTGCTGAAGGTGGGGTCCATCTGTGCTGAAGGGGGTTCTGTACATTCTCTAGTCAATATTTATATGGGCATGGAGTCAAGCTGAATTATCTCAAGAGCTTTTTCACACTGCCAGCTGGCCGTGTTATCGGTAAAGTGGGGCTTCAACATCGTTTTAGCTGCGCTATTCAGCCGCTAGCGGGGCAATTTTAACCCCCGCTAGCGTTTGAAGAAAGGGTTAAATGTGACTGTGTGTCACCGCTGCCGAAGCGCCCCTCCCTGAAAAAATTTCAGCGGACGCCCATGTCAAAAGCGATGTATAACCTGCTGGAAAACAGCGATATTGATGCAGAATCACTTGCAGAGTTGAGTGATAGCGACTCGTGGGGAAATTCATCATCAGATGCAGAAATCGATTTCAGCGATGATCCTGGGACTGTGCCCAGCGATGTGCAGACTTGGTGCTCGTTTGACTGTGATACAGAGCATGTAGCGCCCCCATGATTTCTGTTTACAGGAGCACCTGTATCAAAGTGGATGTTAAGTATGACAACCCCTTGGCATACCTCCAACTCTTTTTGATCAATGAGGTCATTGAAAAAATTGTTATAAAGACATATCGGTACCAGGAGCAACAAGCTGCTACAGTACCCATCAGAGGGTTTCAATTAGCAGAAAGTGGGAACCAGTGACCAAAGAGGACACCTGGAAGTTTCTGGGCCTAATTATTCTTCAGGGAGTGGTGGGGAAACCCCTGCAGAAGTGGTATTGGACCACCAACAAGTTACTAGCAACTCCTTTTTTGGCACAACCATGTTGAAATACACATTTTTGCTCATAATGAAATATTTGCACTTTTCAAATAATGAAGACTTTGATGAGAGTTCTAATCCAGATCCAAAACTGAACATTTTTTGGGAGGTTTATCAAATAATTCTGAAGAATTCCCAGCAGACCTATGTACCAGACAGAGACATGAATATTGATGAAAGTCTAATGGCCTACAAAGGTAGACTCAGCTGGATACAAAATATTGTGTCAAAGATAGGGATGAGCTTCGAGTTCGAGTAGAACTCATGTTCTACTCAAACATTGCCTGTTCGCCGAACAGCGAACTATTTGGGGTGTTCGCAGCAAGTTCTTGTGAACTTTAGAACCCTGTTAAAGTCTATGGGACTCGAACGTTTGAAATCTAAAGTGCTAATTGTAAAGGCTAATATGCAAGTTATTGTAATAAAAAGTATTTGGGGACCCGGGTCCTGCCCCAGGGGGTATCAATGCAAAAAAAAGTTTTAAAAACCAGATTTTTTTTGGCAGCAGTGATTTTAATAATTCCTTTAAGTGAAACAATAAAAGTAAAATATTCCTTTAAATTTCGTACCTGGGGGGGGGGGGGGTATAGTATGCCTGTAAAGCGCTTGTTTCCCATGCTTGGAACTGTCCCTGCACAAAGTGTCATTTCTGAAGGGAAAAAAGTAATTTAAAATCACTTGTGGCTATAATGAATTGTTGGCTCCCGGCAATACAGAGAAAAGTCATTCATAAAAAAAAAAGGTGTGGGGGTCCACGGCATTTTTTTGTAAATTTGAAGTGGTGTTCCCCTTAAAATCCATACCAGACCTGAAGGGCCTGGTAATTGAATTTGGGGGGACCCCCACGCATTCTTTTTTTATGAATGACTTTTCTCTGTATTGCTGGTATCCGACAATTCATTATAGCCACGAGTGATTTTAAATGACTTTTTTCGTTCAGAAATTACATTTTGTGCAGGGAAAGTTCTAAGCACAGGAAACAAGTGCTACTTTACAGGCATACTATACACCCACCTAGGTACGAAATTTAAAGGAATATTTCAATGTTATTGTTTCACTTTAAGCATTATTAAAATCACTACTCCTAAAAAAACGGCCGTTTTTTTAAAACTTTTTTTGCATTAATACATGTCCCCTGGGGCAGGACCCAGGTCCCCAAACACTTTTTAGAACAATAACTTGCATATTAGCCTTTAAAATGAGTACTTTAAATTTCAAATGTTCGAGTCCCATAGACTTTAACAGGGTTCTAAAGTTCACACAAACTTTTGGTCTGTTCGCAGGTTCTGATGCGAACTGAACACAGGGGTGTTCGGCTCATCCCTAGTCAAAGAGAGCACGATTTGGCATAAAATCATATGGAATTCGGTCCTATACAACGGGAAAGGAACCAAATTTAGCGAACGATTCAGCAGTTATGGAATGGCAACCACTTTGGTTCTTTCTTTGATTGAGCCATTGCTGAATCAGGCCTACTGTGTCACCACAGACAATTTTTATACTTCTCCAGAACTCTATGAACTTCTACTGAACAGGAAGGATGTATATGGGACCATTAGGGTTAATCGGCGTGACATGCCGACAATCTTTGGCAATAAAAAACTCAAGGCAGGAGAAATAGTTGCCTGGCAGAAAGGAAAAATTATGGCACTGAGATGGTGGGACAAAAAAAGTTGTGTGCCTAATAATTACCATTCGCAACACCTCTACTGTCATGGTACAAACCAAAGGTGGAAAAGACATAACAAAGCCCCAAGTCGTGTTGGATTACAAAAATACCATGGGAGGTGTGGACAGAGCTGACCAGGCCATGACCTTTTATCCTGCGATGAGTAAACAGATCTGGACGTTAGACATGTGCACTGACAAAAAATTCGTTTTTTTCGTTTATGTTATTTTTTTTATTTTATTTTTTTCGGAAATTCGGATATTCGGGAAATGAAAAAAAAAAAAATTCGTTTTTGTTTCATTCGTTTTTTTATTTTTTCGGAAATTCGGAAATTCGGGAAATGAAAAAAAAAATTTTCGTTTTTGTTTCATTCGTTTTTTTTTATTTTTTCGGAAATTCGGGAAAATCGGAAAATTATTTTTTTCCGTTTTATTCGTTTTTTTGCTTTTTTCGGAAATTCGGGAAATTCGTAAATTCGGAATTTTCGGATTTCCGAAAAAGCAAAAAACGAATAAAACGGAAAAAACGAAATTTCCGAAAAAAACTAATGAAACGAAAATGAATTTTTTTTTTTCGGAAATTCAAAAATTAGAATTAGCATTTTCGAATTTTAGATTTTCGAACTTTAGATTTTTTAATGTTACAATTTCGAATTTTCGTAATTTTTTATTTGTGAAATAAAATGTGAAAATTAGAAAATTCGAAATTTCGAACATTAAATGATTCGAAGATTCGAAAATTCGAATTTTCGATTTTTTTCAGTTTTCGAATTCTCTAATTCGAATCTTCGAATTATTTAATTTTCGAATTTTAAATTTTTGAAATTTCGAATTTTCGAATTTGCACATTTTTCGAATTTTCATATTTTTAATTTTCGAAAGTGAAATATTCGAAAAATAAAAAAAAAATGAAAATTGGAATATTCAAAATTCCGAAAATTGAAAAAGTCGAAAATTTAGAATTTCGAAATTTTTATTTGTGAAAAAAATGTGAAAATTCGAGATTTCGAAATTAGAAAATTCGAAATTTCGAAAATTCGAAATTTCGAAAATTTCGTAAATAATTCGAAGATTGGAAAATTCGAATTTTCGATTTTTTTCAGTTTTCGAATTCTCTAATTCGAATCTTCGAATTATTTAATTTTGGAATTTTTCGATTTTCAGAATTTCGAATATTCCAATTTTCCAATTTTCACATTTTTCGAATTTTTGGAATTTTTCATTTTCGAAAAAGAAAAATTCGAAAAATAAAAAATGTGAAAATTCGAAAAATTTGAAAATTCGAAATTTCGAAATTAGAAATTTCGAAAAATAAAAAAATAAAGATTCGAAAATTCGAAAATTTAAAAAATCGAAAATGAAAAATTTGAATATTCGAAAAATAGAAAATGAATAATTCGAAATTTCGAAAAAATCGAAAATTCGGATTTTTGAAAATTAAAAAATATGAAAATTAAAAAAATCGAAAATAAAAAAATCGAAAATAAAAAACGAAAATCCGATATTCGTAAATTCGGAAAATTGAAAATTGAAAAATTCGGAAAAACGAAAAACGAAAATTGAAAAATTCGAATTTTCGGAAGTCCGAAAATTCGGAAATTAAAAATTCGTTAATACGAAAATTATAAATTAACGAATTTCCGATTTTTCGTTAAAAAACGAATTAGAAACTAAACGAAATGCACATGTCTACTGGACGTCGTGCTGCTGGCATTGTGAAACAGATCTGGACATCGTGCTGCTGGCACTGTGAACCCGGATCGCTTGACTGGTCGTCACTTTATGGACCACATTCCACCAATGGAAAATAAGTCTGCACCCACAAGGATGTGTGTGGTTTTCTGCTCTAAGCATGACGACACTGGCAGGAAAATTTGAAAAGAAACTTGGTTCTATTGTCCTGGTTGTGATGTCGGACTTTGTGCTGTACCATGTTTTAAGATTTTCCATACCCGAGACGTTTACTGAAGCAATACGACTACTAATATTGCACCCTTGTTTGACCAAAAAAATAAAATCTGTGTTTTTGATTATATTATTTACTAAAATGTATTGACTTAAAAGTATTGTTATTATTAAATTATAATTTGTTATTATTTATTATATTATAATTTATGATTTTGTGTTTCAAACTTTATCATACCCGAGATGTCTACTAGACTCTGGTTTGGACAGCTTTAAGTGAGTTATTCCTAAGAATTAGGGATGAGCTTCGCGTTCGATTCGAACACATGTTCGACTCGAACATTGCCTGTTCGATCGTTCGTCGAAACATGAACAAAACGTGTCGTTCGCGCCAAATTCGAGTGACGCGCAACGGCCCATTATTCACTGCGGCGTTGCGCGCTGATGATTGGCCAAGCATGCACCATGACCCCGCATGCTTGGCCAATCACAGCGCCCAAAAAATGAAGAGACCTAATTGGCCAAAGCCTGGGTGCTTTGGCCAATTAGGGCTCAGGGCTTTTGCCGGGCGGCCTCGAGTAGTGTGTTCCGGCTTGCTTTACAGATAAGTCAGACAGACAGTCAGTTAGAGAGAGAGAGAGAGACAGAGAGAGAGAGAGAGAGATAGAGACACAGTGGGGCAGATTCACACAGAAATGGATTATCGTAGCGTATCAGAAATACACTACGCCGCCGTTTTTTACCTGGCTCTACGTGGAATTCAGGTAGATTTTGTCCAGTAAACGACGGCGGCGTAGTGTATTTCTCCCGTCGCAATCCATATAGACGAGTAGGGGGCGTGAATCATTTAAATTAGGCGAGTTCCCGCGGCGATCGATCTGCGCATGCTCCGTTCGCAAATTTCCCGCCGTGCATTGCGCGAAATCACGTCGTGACGTCATTCGTTGTTTAGGTAGCGTCGTTTACTGGCGATCCTAGTCCCGAACGAGTTACGTAAACAAAAAAAAAAATTAAATAAATTCGAAGCGGGAACGACGGCCATACTTAACATGGGCTACGTAACGTTAGAGCAGCAAAAAGCTGCTCTAACATTACGTACACAAAAATAGACGAAAGTGATTGCGACGACCACTCGTATCTTCGGGAATCGCCGTAAAAAAACATTTGCATATCCCGACGCATCAAAACGACGCGAACTCCTCCCAGCGGCCGCAAATAGATGGCAGCGTAGATCCGAAGGCTTACGAAGACGTAAGCCTCTCGGATCGAAGCCCGAAGCCGCCGTATCATGGTTTGAGGATTCAAACTAGTGATACGGCGCGCGAAATTTGAAATTACTCCTGTCTAACACCAGTTAGACAGGCGTAATTGCTCTATGAATCTGGCCCAGTGTATTTTTAGATAGATAGATAGATAGATAGATAGATAGATAGATAGATAGATAGATAGATAGAGAGATAGAGAGAGAGATAGATAGATAGATAGAGCAGGGAGGCTAGTAAGTCAGTACAGTTAAATTTACAGTTTGTAGATGTAACGGAATGCACCGTGACAGACTGAGATATTCCTATGTCTAGGGTCACCTTATGTCCACTAGGGCCATAGGGTGACAAAGAATCATAATTCATATGTTACAGAAGACATTAATAAGGGACATTAATAATAATTCATGTTTGCAGGATGTCTTCAAATATCAAAAGCTGTTAGCTATGCAATCTGGGCACACATGCTTTTGAAAGGTGTTAATTCAGGTCTACAAGACCAGAGTGAGTCATACCTTTGTATAATATGCTATTGAAATATCTTAAGGTGTTAGCTATTCACTGTAAAGACATTCCGTTGAAGGTGTGGATTGCACCCACTCTCACAAGACTCTGCCATTGTGTGATAAAGCTGTCTTAGAGAACTTATTCAACTAGATGTCTGTGTTACTATTCAAGGTTAATTGAACCCTATTGATGATACGGTGCCGTCATGTCTAGCTACCAATTAAATAATTATCCTCAGTGAGTGAATAGGGGGGTGGAGATTGCATTGTCCTGTGATAAACTGCATTATGCTTGAGACTGTATAAGAAGCTGAGAAAAATACCAATAAATTGTCATATCTTTGGAAGCAAGAACGGAGCTCTGTCTCGTCTTATTCTGGGAAAGGATATGGATCGTGTATGCAATATTGTCGGAGTGTGTCAGATAAGCCTGTCGTGGGTGGATGGAAGGTCGTAAGCGGTGGTGACCGTTACATTGGTGGCACAGCAGTGGGATGATTCCATCTTCAGAAGGACGGCTACAAGGACACATGACAATGGAGACGCTGTATGAACGGATGAAGCTCTCTTCCCTCATGGACTTACTGGAGAGCCGGGGCAGACCGGCCAGCAAGCGTAAGAAAAGGGACATTATCGCAGAACTGGTCGAAATGAATAGAGCTAAGAGGCCCAGCGTAACAGACAGGACACCTGAGGAAGAATTTTTTGATCGGGCTGTTAAACATGGACTGGCACAATATGGTCCTAATCCTCCGCCGGAGATCATAGACCGGGTTAAAGCGGCTGTGGATGCCACCTTGCGAAAGCCAAGAAGTGCTGCAGCAGCTGAAGAGAGAGGAGAGGTGCAGATACCAGTCTCCATGGAAGAGGAATTCCAAAGGAGGTTACAAGAGATGCGGATACAGCATAGAGGACCAGTATCAGAGGAGGTCCTGTTGGGATGGTCGGATGTGATTCGGTGCCAACTCTGGAAGGAAGCGTTAGCTCTAGAGCAGCAACACCAAGGAAAGGTCCTGCCCTCCATCTATGCAAGGTACTGGCCGCAGTATGACGTACGAATGCTGTTGTTGGGGGAACAACCGAAGCAGGAGTGGATAGCCGAGTTAAGCAGGCTGATCCGGGCAGAGATGCAGCTGGATGAGAGCTACAGAGCCTCCGGTGGTATGTAGCCAAAGAGTGCCCTTGGTCAGCGGATGACAGCCCCACAGAAGGCTATGACTATGATGGCCTGGGATTGTTCTATTGGAGGATGTCCAGTGATCTCGACTTTGGGGATGATCGGGAGTGGCGCTTGGAGGACATAATGGAGCACAGAGAGGAAAAATTAAATATCTCGGGAGGCCACTGGTCACAGGAAGATTTGGAATTTCTGGCCATTCGGGAATGGGAGCTGGAGGTCGCCTACAGACAGCTGCTAGACTCGGCTCAGCAGCAGGGTGGGGCTCCCATTGCCTGGGACTATGAGGAAAGTTCAGATGACAACTGTGAACTCCTGGCTGATGAATCGGCAGTGGAAAATATGGAGATTTTCATCCCTAAAGCCAAAGCGGATGGTGTGGAGTTCCAGGGAGCCGGGCGGTTGGCCCCCCTCTCCAGCAACAAGCTGAGGTGGTAAAGTTTTACCCCCAGCTGAATCACTGGCAACAGAGCAGGTTAACCCCAAGCCTCTGCTCCCAACTAGCAGAAGAGGGGGACCCTGTGGTAGTGGATGGGACTGTGGTCTCCACTCACAGCAACACAGCGGAAGAGCTGGCAACAGAACAGAGGGTCACGGACCTCTGCTCTCCACTAACGGAAGAGGGTGGTAGTGGATGGGACTGTGGTCTCCACTCACAGCAACCCAGCGGAAGAGCTGGCAACAGAGCAGAGTGTCATAGGCCTCTGCTCCTCACTAACAGAAGAGGGGGATCCTGTGTTAGTGGATGGGACTATGGTCTCCACTCACAGCAACCCAGCGGAAGAGCTGGCAACAGAGCAGAGTGTCATAGGCCTCTGCTCCTCACTAACAGAAGAGGGGGTTCCTGGGGTAGTGGATGGGACTTCAGTCTCCACTGGCACAACCCCAGAAAATGGTACAGGACTGGGACAGGAGGATGTCTGCTTTGCTTTGCAAGCACCGGGGGGTTTTCACCAAGCACCAGTGGATGGGACTTCAGTCTCCACTGGTATACCCCAGGAAGGGGGGGGGCAGTTGGCCCAGACCCCCAACAGCATGATGGACTGAGCCCAGCTACCCTGCCTTCTCCCCAGCGGCAGGCGTGTTCTCTGAGAGAGGCAGAGGTTGGCGGGGTGAGTAATGCTCAGTTTGGAGCCATTTATTTGGGGTACAGTATGGATACCAGCATTGGAGGACGGGAACTACTGACGGACTTCTGAGTCAACCCGTTTGGGGTTACCACCTGTGTCCGTCTCCCACCGAAAGGGGAGAGATGTAACAGAATGCACTGTGACAGACTGAGATATTCCTATGTCTAGGGTCACCTTATGTCCACTAGGGCCATAGGGTGACAAAGAATCATAATTCATATGTTACAGAAGACATTAATAAGGGACATTAATAATAATTCATGTTTGCAGGATGTCTTCAAATATCAAAAGCTGTTAGCTATGCAATCTGGGCACACATGCTTTTGAAAGGTGTTAATTCAGGTCTACAAGACCAGAGTGAGTCATACTTTTGTATAATATGCTATTGAAATATCTTAAGGTGTTAGCTATTCACTGGAAAGACATTCCGTTGAAGGTGTGGATTGCACCCACTCTCACAAGACTCTGCCATTGTGTGATACAGCTGTCTTAGAGAACTTATTCAACTAGATGTCTGTGTTACTATTCAAGGTTAATTGAAACCTATTGATGATACGGTGCCGTCATGTCTAGCTACCAATTAAAGAATTATCCTCAGTGAGTGAATAGGGGGGTGGAGATTGCATTGTCCTGTGATAAACTGCATTATTCTTGAGACTGTATAAGGAGCTGAGAAAAATACCAATAAATTGTCATATCTTTGGAAGCAAGAACGGAGCTCTGTCTCGTCTTATTCTGGGAAAGGATATGGATCGTGTATGCAATATTGTCGGAGTGTGTCAGATAAGCTTGTCGTGGTTGGATGGAGGGTCTTAAGCGGTGGTGACCGTTACAGTAGAGACTATATTGACACCCCTAGGAGTTGTCAATATATTTATAAACTGTATAGCTCAGTCAGCTAGATCTGCTATTAGTATCTGTCAGGCAGGAGATTGTGTTTGATGCAGTGCTCTAACGTGTTGTATTGCCTGCATTAGGGTTTACCTTAAACATAGTACTCCATGTTAGTCAACGTGTGCTAGTTAATTGCACATAGACACATTACCTGTTACTGCAAGTGTGCTATTTATTTGCACAGAAAGGCAGTTGCTGTTAATGCAAGTGGGCTATTGAATTGCACAGAAACACAGTCGCTCTGACTGTGCGTGTGATGTTTAATACCACCTGAGGGCATTTGGTGTCACCGCATGTGTGCTGTTACATACCACCTGAGCGCATTTGTTGTCACCGCACGTGTGCTGTTACATATCACCTGAGCGCATTTGGTGTCACCGCACGCGTGCTGTTACATACCACCTGAGCGCATTTGGTGTCACCGCACGCGTGCTGTTACATACCACCTGAGCGCATTTGGTGTCACCGCACGTGTGCTGTTACATACCACCTGAGCGCATTTGGTGTCACCGCACGTGTGCTGTTACATATCACCTGAGCGCATTTGGTGTCACCGCACGTGTGCTGTTACATACCACCTGAGCGCATTTGGTGTCACTGCACGTGTGCTGTTACATACCACCTGAGCACAGTTGGTGTAACTGTATGTGTGCTGTTACATAGCACCTGAGTGCAGTTAGTGTCACTGCATGTTTGCTGTTACATACCACCTGAGCGCATTTGGTGTCACTGTATGTGTGCTGTTACATTTCACCTGAGCGCAGTTGGTGTCACTGCATGTGTGCTGTTACATACCACCTGAGCGCAGTTGTTGTCACTGTACGTGTGCTGTTACATACCACCTGAGCACAGTTGGTGTCACTGTACGTGTGCTGTTACATACCACCTGAGCGCAGTTAGTGCCACTGTGCTTGTGCTGTTACATACCACCTGAGTGCAGTTGGTGTAACTGTATGTGTGCTGTTACATAGCACCTGAGTGCAGTTAGTGTCACTGCACGTTTGCTGTTACATACCACCTGAGCGCATTTGGTGTCACTGCACGTGTGCTTTTACATACCACCTGAGCGCATTTGTTGTCACCGCACGTGTGCTGTTACATATCACCTGAGCGCATTTGGTGTCACCGCACGCGTGCTGTTACATACCACCTGAGCGCATTTGGTGTCACCGCACGTGTGCTGTTACATACCACCTGAGCGCATTTGGTGTCACCGCACGTGTGCTGTTACATATCACCTGAGCGCATTTGGTGTCACCGCACGTGTGCTGTTACATACCACCTGAGCGCATTTGGTGTCACTGCACGTGTGCTGTTACATACCACCTGAGCACAGTTGGTGTAACTGTATGTGTGCTGTTACATAGCACCTGAGTGCAGTTAGTGTCACTGCATGTTTGCTGTTTCATACCACCTGAGCGCATTTGGTGTCACTGTATGTGTGCTGTTACATTTCACCTGAGCGCAGTTGGTGTCACTGCATGTGTGCTGTTACATACCACCTGAGCGCAGTTGTTGTCACTGTACGTGTGCTGTTACATACCACCTGAGCACAGTTGGTGTCACTGTACGTGTGCTGTTACATACCACCTGAGCGCAGTTAGTGCCACTGTGCTTGTGCTGTTACATACCACCTGAGTGCAGTTGGTGTAACTGTATGTGTGCTGTTACATACCACCTGAGTGCAGTTAGTGTCACTGCACGTTTGCTGTTACATACCACCTGAGCGCATTTGGTGTCACTGCACGTGTGCTTTTACATACCACCTGAGCGCAGTTGGTGTCACTGTACGTGTGCTGTTACATACCACCTGAGTGCAGTTAGTGTGACTGCACGTTTGCTGTTACATACCACCTGAGTGCATTTGGTGTCACTGTACGTGTGCTGTTACATTTCACCTGAGCGCAGTTGGTGTCACTGCATGTGTGCTGTTACATACCCCCTGAGCGCAGTTGTTGTCACTGTACGTGGGCTGTTACATACCACCTGAGCACAGTTGGTGTCACTGTACGTGTGCTGTTACATACCACCTGAGCGCAGTTAGTGCCACTGTGCTTGTGCTGTTACATACCACCTGAGTGCAGTTAGTGTCACTGCACGTTTGCTGTTACATACCACCTGAGCGCAGTTGGTGTAACTGTACGTGTGCTGTTACATAGCACCTGAGTGCAGTTAGTGTTACTGCACGTTTCCTGTTAAATACCACCTGAGCGCATTTGGTGTCACTGTACGTGTGCTGTTACATACCACCTGAGCGCAGTTGGTGTCACTGTACGTGTGCTGTTGCGTACCACCTGAGCGCAGTTAGTGCCACTGTGCTTGTGCTGTTACATACCACCTGAGTGCAGTTGGTGTCACTGTACGTGTGCCGTTACATACCACCTGAGCGCAGTTAGTGCCACTGTGCTTGTGCTGTTACATACCACCTGAGTGCAGTTAGTGTCACTGCACGTTTGCTGTTACATACCACCTGAGCGCAGTTGGTGCCACTGTGCTTGTGCTGTTACATACCACCTGAGAGCAGTTAGTGTCACTGCACGTTTGCTGTTACATACCACCTGAGAGCAGTTAGTGTCACTGCACGTTTGCTGTTACATACCACCTGAGCGCAGTTGGTGTCACTGTACGTGTGCTGTTACATACCACCTGAGCACAGTTAGTGTCACTGCACGTTTGCTGTTACATACCACCTGAGCGCATTTTATGTCACTGTACGTATGCTGTTACATACCACCTGAGCGCAGATGGTGTCACTGCATGTGTGCTGTTACATACCACCTGAGCGCATTTGGTGTCACTGTACGTGTGCTGTTACATACCACCTGAGCGCAGTTGGTGTCACTGCACGTGTGCTGTTACATACCACCTGAGCACAGTTGTTGGCACTGTACGTGTGCTGTTACATACCACCTGAGCGCAGTTAGTGCCACTGTGCTTGTGCTGTTGCATACCACCTGAGTGCAGTTGGTGTAACTGTATGTGTGCTGTTACATAGCACCTGAGTGCAGTTAGTGTCACTGCACGTTTGCTGTTACATACCACCTGAGCGCATTTGGTGTCACTGCACGTGTGCTTTTACATACCACCTGAGCGCAGTTGGTGTCACTGTACGTGTGCTGTTACATACCACCTGAGTGCAGTTAGTGTGACTGCACGTTTGCTGTTACATACCACCTGAGTGCATTTGGTGTCACTGTACGTGTGCTGTTACATTTCACCTGAGCGCAGTTGGTGTCACTGCATGTGTGCTGTTACATACCCCCTGAGCGCAGTTGTTGTCACTGTACGTGGGCTGTTACATACCACCTGAGCACAGTTGGTGTCACTGTACGTGTGCTGTTACATACCACCTGAGCGCAGTTAGTGCCACTGTGCTTGTGCTGTTACATACCACCTGAGTGCAGTTAGTGTCACTGCACGTTTGCTGTTACATACCACCTGAGCACAGTTGGTGTAACTGTACGTGTGCTGTTACATAGCACCTGAGTGCAGTTAGTGTTACTGCACGTTTCCTGTTAAATACCACCTGAGCGCATTTGGTGTCACTGTACGTGTGCTGTTACATACCACCTGAGCGCAGTTGGTGTCACTGTACGTGTGCTGTTGCGTACCACCTGAGCGCAGTTAGTGCCACTGTGCTTGTGCTGTTACATACCACCTGAGTGCAGTTAGTGTCACTATACGTGTGCTGTTACATACCACCTGAGCGCAGTTGGTGTCACTGTACGTGTGCTGTTACATACCACCTGAGCGCAGTTAGTGCCACTGTGCTTGTGCTGTTACATACCACCTGAGTGCAGTTAGTGTCACTACACGTTTGCTGTTACGTACCACCTGAGCGCAGTTGGTGCCACTGTGCTTGTGCTGTTACATACCACCTGAGAGCAGTTAGTGTCACTGCACGTTTGCTGTTACATACCACCTGAGCGCAGTTGGTGTCACTGTACGTGTGCTGTTACATACCACCTGAGCACAGTTAGTGTCACTGCACGTTTGCTGTTACATACCACCTGAGCGCATTTTATGTCACTGTACGTGTGCTGTTACATACCAACTGAGCGCAGATGGTGTCACTCCACGTTTGCTGTTACATACCACCTGAGCGCATTTGGTGTCACTGTACGTGTGCTGTTACATACCACCTGAGCGCAGTTGGTGTCACTGCACGTGTGCTGTTACATACCACCTGAGCACAGTTGTTGGCACTGTACGTGTGCTGTTACATACCACCTGAGCGCAGTTGGTGTCACTGCACGTGTGCTGTTACATACCACCTGAGCACAGTTGTTGGCACTGTACGTGTGCTGTTACATACCACCTGAGCGCAGTTGGTGTCACTGTACGTGTGCTGTTACATACCACCTGAGCGCAGTTAGTGCCACTGTGCTTGTGCTGTTACATACCACCTGAGTGCAGTTAGTCTCACTGCACGTTTGCTGTTACATACCACCTGAGCACAGTTGGTGTCACTGTACGTGTTCTGTTACATACCACCTGAGTGCAGTTGGTGTCACTGCGCGTGTGCTGTTACATACCACCTGAGCGCAGTTGGTGTCACTGCACGTGTGCTGTTACATACCACCTGAGCGCAGTTGGTGTCACTGTATGTGTGCTGTTATATACTTTAACGGTATGAACCGTGACAGACTGGGATACTCCTATGTCTAGGGTCACCTTATGTCCACTAGGGCCATAGGGTGACAAAGAATCATAATTCATATATTACATGAGATGGGACATTAATAATAATTCATATTGCAGGACTGGAATATTACAAAGTGGATGTCTTGAGATATCACAAGCTGTTGCCTATTCAATATGGGCACACATGCTTTTGAAAGGTGTTAATTGCATCAGGGCCTGAACGACCTTTTGATTGTGGGATTCATTGTTTCTAAAACAATGTGTTAAATTCTCCATTCGGATGTACTGAATTAGCATGTCATTGTCTACAGGAATGTCATGCTCTCTGAGTTAACTCTATTGATGATGCGGTGTCGACGTGTCTACATAATTAGCTTACCTGAATGCTTTTTAGAATGTGATTGAAGCCCCCCCATGGTGTGAAGGGGGGTGGAGATTGTATTGTCCTGTGATTACTGCCATATGCTTGTAAACTGTATAAGAAGCTGAGAAAATACCATTAAAGTTCATATCTTGGAAACCAAGTGCAGAGCAGTAGTCTCGTCTTGATTATGGGAAATGATATGGATCGTGTATGCAGTATTGTCGGAGTGTGTCGGATAAGCTTGTCGTGGTTGGATGGAAGGTCGTAAGCGGTGGTGACCGTTACACATACCACCTGAGCGCAGTTAGTGTCACTGTGCTTGTGCTGTTACATATCACCTGAGCGCAGTTAGTGTCACTGTACGTGTGCTGTTACATATCACCTGAGTGCAGTTAGTGCCACTGTGCTTGTGCTGTTACATACCACCTGAGTGCAGTTAGTGTCACTGCACGTTTGCTGTTACATACCACCTGAGCACATTTGGTGTCACTGTATGTGTGCTATTACATACCACCTGAGCACAGTTGGTGTCACTGCACGTGTGCTGTTACATACGACCTGAGTGCAGTTAGTGTCACTGCACGTGTGCTGTTACATACCACCTGAGCGCAGTTAGTGTCACTGCACATTTGCTGTTACATACCACCTGAGCGCAGTTAGCGTCACTGTGCTTGTGCTGTTACATACCACCTGAGCGCAGTTAGTGTCACTGTACGTGTGCTGTTACATACCACCTGAGCGCAGTTAGCGTCACTGTGCTTGTGCTGTTACATACCACCTGAGCGCAGTTAGTGTCACTGTACGTGTGCTGTTACATAACACCTGAGTGCAGTTAGTGTCACTGCATGTTTGCTGTTACATACCACCTGATTGCATTTGGTGTCACTGCACGTGTGCTCTTACATACGACCTGAGTGCAGTTGGTGTCACTGCACGTGTGCTGTTACATACCACCTGAGCACAGTTGTTGGCACTGTACGTGTGCTGTTACATACCACCTGAGCGCAGTTGGTGTCACTGTACGTGTGCTGTTACATACCACCTGAGCGCAGTTAGTGCCACTGTGCTTGTGCTGTTACATACCACCTGAGTGCAGTTAGTCTCACTGCACATTTGCTGTTACATACCACCTGAGCACAGTTGGTGTCACTGTACGTGTTCTGTTACATACCACCTGAGTGCAGTTGGTGTCACTGCACGTGTGCTGTTACATACCACCTGAGCGCAGTTGGTGTCACTGTATGTGTGCTGTTACATACTTTAACGGATTGAACCGTGACAGACTGAGATACTCCTATGTCTAGGGTCACCTTATGTCCACTAGGGCCATAGGGTGACAAAGAATCATAATTCATATATTACATGAGATGGGACATTAATAATAATTCATATTGCAGGACTGGACTATTACAAAGTGGATGTCTTGAGATATCACAAGCTGTTGCCTATTCAATATGGGCACACATGCTTTTGAAAGGTGTTAATTGCATCAGGGCCTGAACGACCTTTTTATTGTGGGATTCATTGTTTCTAAAACAATGTGTTAAATTATCCATTCAGATGTACTGAATTAGCATGTCATTGTCTACAGGAATGTCATGCTCTCTGAGTTAACTCTATTGATGATGCGGTGTCGACGTGTCTACATAATTAGCTTACCTGAATGCTTTTTAGAATGTGATTGAAGCCCCCCCATGGTGTGAAGGGGGGTGGAGATTGTATTGTCCTGTGATTACTGCCATATGCTTGTAAACTGTATAAGAAGCTGAGAAAATACCATTAACGTTCATATCTTGGAAACCAAGTGCAGAGCAGTAGTCTCGTCTTGATTATGGGAAATGATATGGATCGTGTATGCAGTATTGTCGGAGTGTGTCAGATAAGCTTGTCGTGGTTGGATGGAAGGTCGTAAGCGGTGGTGACCGTTACACATACCACCTGAGCGCAGTTAGTGTCACTGTGCTTGTGCTGTTACATACCACCTGAGCGCAGTTAGTGTCACTGTACGTGTGCTGTTACATATCACCTGAGTGCTGTTAGTGCCACTGTGCTTGTGCTGTTACATACCACCTGAGTGCAGTTAGTGTCACTGCACTTTTGCTGTTACATACCACCTGAGCACAGTTGGTGTCACTGTATGTGTGCTATTACATACCACCTGAGCACAGTTGGTGTCACTGCACATGTGCTGTTACATACGACCTGAGTGCAGTTAGTGTCACTGCATGTGTGCTGTTACATACCACCTGAGCGCAGTTAGTGTCACTGCACGTTTGCTGTTACATACCACCTGAGCGCAGTTAGTGTCATTGCATGTATGCTGTTACATACCACCTGAGCGCAGTTGGTGTCACTGTACGTGTGCTGTTACATACCACCTAAGCGCAGTTAGTGCCACTGTGCTTGTGCTGTTACATACCACCTGAGTGCAGTTAGTGTCACTGCACGTTTGCTGTTACATACCACCTGAGCGCAGTTGGTGCCACTGTGCTTGTGCTGTTACATACCACCTGAGAGCAGTTAGTGTCACTGCACGTTTGCTGTTACATACCACCTGAGCGCAGTTGGTGTCACTGTACGTGTGCTGTTACATACCACCTGAGCGCAGTTGGTGCCACTGTGCTTGTGCTGTTACATACCACCTGAGAGCAGTTAGTGTCACTGCACGTTTGCTGTTACATACCACCTGAGCGCAGTTGGTGTCACTGTACGTGTGCTGTTACATACCACCTGAGCACAGTTAGTGTCACTGCACGTTTGCTGTTACATACCACCTGAGCGCATTTTATGTCACTGTACGTGTGCTGTTACATACCAACTGAGCGCAGATGGTGTCACTGCACGTTTGCTGTTACATACCACCTGAGCGCATTTGGTGTCACTGTACGTGTGCTGTTACATACCACCTGAGCGCAGTTGGTGTCACTGCACGTGTGCTGTTACATACCACCTGAGCACAGTTGTTGGCACTGTACGTGTGCTGTTACATACCACCTGAGCGCAGTTGGTGTCACTGCACGTGTGCTGTTACATACCACCTGAGCACAGTTGTTGGCACTGTACGTGTGCTGTTACATACCACCTGAGCGCAGTTGGTGTCACTGTACGTGTGCTGTTACATACCACCTGAGCGCAGTTAGTGCCACTGTGCTTGTGCTGTTACATACCACCTGAGTGCAGTTAGTCTCACTGCACGTTTGCTGTTACATACCACCTGAGCACAGTTGGTGTCACTGTACGTGTTCTGTTACATACCACCTGAGTGCAGTTGGTGTCACTGCACGTGTGCTGTTACATACCACCTGAGCGCAGTTGGTGTCACTGCACGTGTGCTGTTACATACCACCTGAGCGCAGTTGGTGTCACTGTATGTGTGCTGTTATATACTTTAACGGTATGAACCGTGACAGACTGGGATACCCCTATGTCTAGGGTCACCTTATGTCCACTAGGGCCATAGGGTGACAAAGAATCATAATTCATATATTACATGAGATGGGACATTAATAATAATTCATATTGCAGGACTGGAATATTACAAAGTGGATGTCTTGAGATATCACAAGCTGTTGCCTATTCAATATGGGCACACATGCTTTTGAAAGGTGTTAATTGCATCAGGGCCTGAACGACCTTTTGATTGTGGGATTCATTGTTTCTAAAACAATGTGTTAAATTCTCCATTCAGATGTACTGAATTAGCATGTCATTGTCTACAGGAATGTCATGCTCTCTGAGTTAACTCTATTGATGATGCGGTGTCGACGTGTCTACATAATTAGCTTACCTGAATGCTTTTTAGAATGTGATTGAAGCCCCCCCATGGTGTGAAGGGGGGTGGAGATTGTATTGTCCTGTGATTACTGCCATATGCTTGTAAACTGTATAAGAAGCTGAGAAAATACCAATAAAGTTCATATCTTGGAAACCAAGTGCAGAGCAGTAGTCTCGTCTTGATTATGGGAAATTATATGGATCGTGTATGCAGTATTGTCGGAGTGTGTCAGATAAGCTTGTCGTGGTTGGATGGAAGGTCGTAAGCGGTGGTGACCGTTACACATACCACCTGAGCGCAGTTAGTGTCACTGTGCTTGTGCTGTTACATATCACCTGAGCGCAGTTAGTGTCACTGTACGTGTGCTGTTACATATCACCTGAGTGCAGTTAGTGCCACTGTGCTTGTGCTGTTACATACCACCTGAGTGCAGTTAGTGTCACTGCACGTTTGCTGTTACATACCACCTGAGCGCATTTGGTGTCACTGTATGTGTGCTATTACATACCACCTGAGCACAGTTGGTGTCACTGCACGTGTGCTGTTACATACGACCTGAGTGCAGTTAGTGTCACTGCACGTGTGCTGTTACATACCACCTGAGCGCAGTTAGTGTCACTGCACGTTTGCTGTTACATACCACCTGAGCGCAGTTAGCGTCACTGTGCTTGTGCTGTTACATACCACCTGAGCGCAGTTAGTGTCACTGTACGTGTGCTGTTACATACCACCTGAGCGCAGTTAGCGTCACTGTGCTTGTGCTGTTACATACCACCTGAGCGCAGTTAGTGTCACTGTACGTGTGCTGTTACATAACACCTGAGTGCAGTTAGTGTCACTGCATGTTTGCTGTTACATACCACCTGATTGCATTTGGTGTCACTGCACGTGTGCTCTTACATACGACCTGAGTGCAGTTAGTGTCTCTGAAGCCTGCACCGAAGGTGTATAAATAGGTGTGTCACAACGTAGTAGTGGTAGTACATGCGGGCAATCTACTGATAGTACCAGACAAATTTCCCTGCCCCAGCTGCTGCAGCGCCGAAAGCAGTACGCTCCCAGCCATCCACATGCCCAGAGGTTGAATGCTAGCTTAGAAAAATTGCTCGCACTTCAACTGCTACCTTTTCAGTTGGTAGATTCTGCCCCCGTCCGTGAGTTTGTGGAATGTGCAGTACCTCAGTGGCAAGTACCCAAACGCCACTTTTTCTCACGGAAGGCGATTCCGGCTCTCTACCGGCATGTGGAAGGCAATGTCCATGCCTCGCTGGACAGGGCAGTCCGTGGTAAGGTGCATATTACCGCTGACTCATGGTCCAGCAGGCATGGACAGGGACGTTACCTGTCTTTTACGGCCCATTGGGTGACTCTGCTGGCAGCTGGGAAGGACACAGGGCAAGGTACAGTAGTTTTGGAGGTTGTTCTGCCACCACACCTCCAAAACACTACTACTGCTTGTGACACACCTCTCTCCTCCACCCCCTTCTCTTCTTCTTCTTCCTCTGTGGCCTCTTCCTGTGGTGATGTTTCCTCAGAACCAGCCATGCTCTGTAGGCGTAGGAGGGGCTACGCAGGAATGCAGGCCAAGAGATGCCATGCGGTGCTAGAGCTGGTGTGCTTGGGAGACAGGAGCCACACTGGGGAAGAGGTTCTTTCAGCTCTGCAGGGGCAGGCTCAGAGGTGGTTGACGCCACGCCAGCTGAAGCCTGGAATGGTGGTCAGCGATAATGGCACCAACCTCCTCTCTGCCCTGCGACAGGGAAAACTCACCCATGTGCCCTGTTTTGCGCATGTTCTCAATTTGGTGGTGCAGCGGTTCTTGGGCAGGTAGCCGGGCTTACAGGATGTCCTGAAGCAGACCAGGAAAGTCTGTGTGCATTTTCGGAGGTCATATAATGCCACTGCATCAGTGAGACTGTCCCGCTTATTCACATGTTGGAGCACACCCTATGTGGAATAATGGACAGGGCCCTTGAGGCAGAACAGAGGGAGGAAGAGTAGGACCTTCTTACCTCTCAAGGCCCCCTTTATCCAGACACTGTTCCTGCTTGCCCACTGTAACGGAATGGCCCATGACAGACAACGATATTCCTATGTCTAGGGTCATCTTATGTCCACTAGGGCCATAGGGTGACAAAGAATCATAATTCATATATTAAATGAGATGGGGCATTATTAATACTTCATATTTCAGGACTGAGATATCACAAGGAGTTCATGATGACATGACCAGGTCAGCCAGCCAGTGAGTCATACCTTTTGTATAATAGGCTATTGAAATATCTTAAGGTGTTGGCTATTCACTGTAAAGACATTCCGTTGAAGGTGTGGATTGCACCCACTCTCACAAGACTCTGCCATTGTGTGATAAAGCTGTCTAGATAACTTATTCAACTAGATGTCTGTGTTATTATTCAAGGTTAATTGAACCCTATTGATGATACGGTGCCGTCATGTCTAGCTACCAATTAAAGAATTATCCTCAGTGAGTGAATAGGGGGGTGGAGATTGCATTGTCCTATGATGAACTGCATTATGCTTAAGACTGTATAAGAAGCTGAGAAAATACCAATAAATTGTCATATCTTTGAAGCAAGTGCAGTGCTTGAGTCTCGTCTTGTTTATGGGAATGGATATGGATCGTGTATGCAGTATGGTCGCAGTGTGTCAGATAAGCTTGTCGTGGTTGGATGGAAGGTTGTAAGCGGTGGTGACCGTTACACCCACCTAGAACACAGGAAGAGGAGGAGGAGGAGGATGATGAGGAGGAGGATTGTATCAGCAGCATAGAGGTGGAGCCTAGCACTCAGCAGCAACAGCAGCAGTCTTCAAGGGATCATTTACAGTCCCAAGGAACATGTGGACTTTTACGTGGCTGGGGTGAGGTGGCTGCAGATCCTGTCGTTCTCAGTGACCCAGAGGACTGTGCCCCTAATGCCTCTGCAAACCTACGCTGCATGGCCTCCCTGATCCTGCAAAGCCTGCGTAAGGATCCTCGTGTACGTGCTATCAAGGAGAGGGATCATTACTAGCTGGCAACTCTCCTTGATCCACGTTACAAGAGTAAGGTTGCGGACCTTATGTTGCCATCGCAGAGGGAGCAGAAGATGAAACTGCTGCGGGAGGCCTTGCAGAAGGGTCTGTGCAATACGTTCCCAGAACTGGGGGGATTACCAAAACCTGGCTCTGGACGACGTCTTGCCGAGGCTTCGGTGAGTCACAGAAGGAGCAGTGGAGAAGGTGGCCGTCTGACCGATGCGTTCAGACAATTTTTTAGTCCGCAGCCCCAAGGTCTGACCGGTTCCAGCAACCATCGCCAGCGTCTGGTTTACATGGTCCGGGAATACCTAGCGGCAAGATCCGACTTGGACACCTTCCCCACTGAAAATCCTCTGGCTTACTGGGTCTTGAGGATGGATCACTGGCCAGAGCTTACACAGTACGCAATTGAGCTACTGGCATCCAGTGTTCTTTCAGAACGCACATTCAGTGCTGCTGGAGGCTTGTGACCGATCACAGGGTGCGCCTCTCCACGACTCAGTTGATCGACTGACCTTCATCAAAATGAATCATGGTTGGATCAACACCAGCTACCAAGCACCTGATGCTGATGTTACTGAATAATGGCGACTAATAACAATTTTTGCTGCAATACTGAGTTGTGCCTAAGGCCTAATTTTTCTGCCCCTGTGTAACAGGGGCGTCTGATACCAATTTTTGATGCAATACTTTGCACGTGGCTCCTTGTTGCGCTCCAATTAAAGATATTGGGAGGGGTTGCAGTGTGGTGTTGTGCCTAAGGCCTAATTTTTCTGCCCCTGTGTAACAGGGGCATCTAATAAAAATTTTTAATGCAATACTTTGCATGTGGCTCTTTTCGGCGATCCAATTACAGTATCTGTGAGGGGTTGCAGTGTTGTGACACCGCCACCAGTGCCTAAGGCCCACATTTTATGCCCCTGTTCCAGTAATTTTCTTGGTTTGATTCTTTTCTAATTTGAGTTCATTCTAACTTTCTCCTACGTTATCCTAGTGTCATGTTGATTTTCCCTTACTAAATACTCATCATTGTCAATGTAAACACCACAAATCTAGATGTGTTCTTTTAGGCAGCATTGATATAATAGGAAGCCAGACATTGTTCAGTATCCAAAAATATTTATTGTATCACACTGAAAATGTGTCATTTTTTTTTAATCTTAATATTTATATATATATATATATATATATATATATATATATATATATATATATATATATATATATATATTTATTATACATCTATTTTTTTGGATTTTTTTTATTTTTTTATTTTTTATTTTTTAAACCCTCCCCAGAATATCAATAATATCCTTGATGCTTTGAGCCACCGTTCTATTGTTCCTTATGATCTTCTCCAGGGCAGTGTTTGTGTCCTCTATTTTTACCCTGCAGGACATTAAATCCCCCATTATCACCTGGGCACTGTAAGTGTCTAAGCCACCACAGCTTGTACACCTAAAATTTGTAAAAAAAACATGTATTAAATTTATGCAGGCCTACACGTATTACCTGAAGCTGTGCGGTATGACACTGACCTGATGTGGTGGCATTTTGCACTTCCTGTACATCCGGCGGGGGTGGGGCTTGGCACTGTGCGGGGTTGGTCGGCTCCATTTCTGCAGCTTGATTGCGGCCTATGAGATTGTAAAAAAAGGGTTAGATTAATCAAAAAGATTAGAGGCCTGAAAGAGGAATATCAATCATTCTTTTTAAAAAGTGTAGTACAATTGTCTGCTTTTACAATCCCTCTAAGCTTAACACTGGATTTTATCCATTACCAAAGCTGCTGCATTTCTCTACCTTTGAACAAGTTTCCTACATGGAAAAACAACAAGTATACACTGGATCAACTCTGTGTGACACGCTAGCTAGGTTGTTCTTGTGTGTCAAAAAGTGTGCGTAAAAAATTTCGCGCCACGGAAAAAATATAAACGATAGGCCAGCTCCAAAAGCTGCTCTGACTATCAAATGTGACTCCAAATATAAAAACTAAAAATTCTATATGTTGGTAAGTAGCCTCCCAAGTGATTCAGTGTCTGAATAGTGGATTGGAGAAAAAGGTGATAGGGGGCGCTATATAAACTATTATGTGTACGATAGACTACAAACCATAATCATAACAATAATTGCTTATAATCACTGGTGGTATCTATAATTCATATACATATATAATAAATCAATAAAAATTCCAACACAATATAATTAACTAATGCTCAGTGTCACTGAGTAAAGTGTCCGTGCAATTAAGTGCAAACTGTGCAAAACAAACTCCAAACAGTGTCTGCTGGGTCTGTTGACCCTGTAGAGTGAAAACTTCAATTGCGGTGTACAATAAAGATTGTAGATTGAAGACCACCACCTGGAAGAAAATTAACTTGCACCCGAAGTGTTTGGATAAAATGGCTCCTTACCGACTTGTATGGACTCTTTTAATTAAAAAAGAAGTCAATCAGTGCTTTGTCAGGGATTGTAGCCCAAACGATCAGATTATACCAGAGGTTTGTCCAATGTGCATGAAAACCAGGACGAAAGAAGCATCATAGCGTGATACCGTTTATTTTAAAAATTTAACAAATAAAAACACAAGCCAAATGGCTCCTTACTTGGTACAGTGCCTCGATCCCGGCACTGAGGCTTGTAAGCATGTGTGGTAGAGAGAAAACCGGACGTCAGTCGCTGTGATAGCATTCGTTGCTCTGGCATGCGTTCCACCGCCGTGAGCCAGCTGACCCGGAAGTTGCGTAGGGATGCGTGACTGGTATGCGCCTCAACGTACGTTTCGTAATTTTACGTCATCAGGAAGCGTAACCAGTCACGCTGCTTGGTGGTATTTACCCAGTGGCCAATTAAGAATGACAGGGGAAGGAGCCAATCGCATCAAGCCTCAGTCCCGATATCGTGTGACATGGATATACATACAGCCATTACACAGTTATTTATAAATATATATACAATTACAAAACTATGCCAATCGAATGGTATATATTAAACCTACTTATTCCATACAATGTGCCAGATATTGCTAATTTACACTAACTTTACACTAACTAATTTATACTTGCTAACTGCGTTAGCGTGATACAAAATTATATATTAAAAAGATATTGCTAGCTTATAAGTATAAAAATAATAAAATTAAAATACAGTTAAAATATATAGAATGACAAAGGTGTTCTCATATCCCTTATTATTTGTTGCTCAAGAAACAATTTAAGTCGAGCTCTATGTTGAGGCTCTGGGGCCGCATAGTACATAGGCGATAGATCCATTGGGTCTCGTTTTGAGATACAGCTTTGGTAAGGCCTGTACCCCGCCAGTGGCTAATGACCCTGTCAATACCATAAAAGGTCATTAATCGTGGATTCCTATTATGGCACAGGTCAAAGTGTTTTGAGACACTATGATCAGGATAGCCTTTGATGATATTGGCCACATGTTCATTAATGCGCACCTTAAGCTCTCTAGTGGTGCGCCCCACATATTGTAGGGAACATGGGCACTCTATGACATAGGTTATGAACCTGGAATGACAGGTAATCAAAGGTTTGATTTTAAATTCCTTTTGTGTTACATTAGACTTAAATTGTAATTTTCTCTTTCCTTGTCTATTAGACATTTTGCAAGATCTACACCTTGTACAGTAATAAAAAACAGGGCTATCTAGAAAGGTTAAAGGTTTAGTGGGGGGGTCAGGTACATTTGCTGCTACCATATTTCTTAGGCCAGGAGCTTTTTTATATATAAATTTAGGTTTGGCCGGTAATACTGTAGCTAAATCTGTGTCTTTTAATAATATTGGCCAAAATTGCTTGAAGATTTTTTCTACACTTTTGTACTCTCTGTGGAAACCTGTTAAAAAAGCTATGTCCCCTTGGAATGGTGTCTTGGATTTTGGTACTAGTAGCGTAGATCTATCCATTGCTGTTACCATATTTTTAGTGGATTTGAGGTGACTACTTTTGTAGCCCTTTTCTATAAATGTATCTACTAGTATGATGGCCTGTGAATCAAAATCTGAGATCTGATCACAATTACGCCTCAGACGCATTAGTTGGCCTTTGGGGACACCTCCCAACCATTTGGAGTGATGGCAACTGGAAAGTGAGACATACCCGTTGCGATCGGTGGGTTTGAAAAAGGTTTTTGTACTAATCTGATTGCCTTTTTTGGTCAACGTGAGGTCAAGGTAAATTACCTTGACCTCACGTTGACCAAAAAAGGAAATCAGATTTTTATCCATATTGCAGGGACCAAACATTACAATAAAGCTGCAAGCAGTATTACATTACCTTTTTCTGATAGTAAGCTCATGTTGTGCAGGGACATTTCTAAACACGTGCCACTACTATAGACACCCAGCAGGTACCATATTTAAAAGGATTTTTTTTTTCACTTTAAGCATCATTAAAAACGCTGCTCAAGAAAAAACTAGTTTTTAAAACTTTTTTTTCCATTGATACATGTTCCCTGGGACAAGACCCGGGTTCTCAAAGACGTTTTCCATCAATAACTTGCATATTGGACTTTAAAATGAGCACTTTTGAATTCGAACGTTCGAGTCCCATAGACTTCAATGGGGTTCTAATTGTTTGTGCGAACAGACGGTCTGTTCGAACGTTCTGGTGCGAACCGAACCCGGGTATGTTCGGCTTATCCCTACTAAGAATTACAGGCCTACAATGTCAAATGCCAAATTTTCATGCAAAATAATGGTACTGCTTTCAGCACCTAAAATCTGAAATAATCATACCACCAGGGAGGGTAACCCCCCCTTCCTGCTTAGGCCAATTTTCTGCCAGGAGGAGACCTGCTGACGTCAACGCGCATACGATCTATACAGGCTATACGGGCTGTGTTTGCTAGCCGGCCGGCTACATTTTATCCATGCTTTTACTACAAACCGTTTGTAAGTGCATATTGTTATTACTTTATTTATTCCATTAAATGAACGATTCACACTATGTGAGCCTTTGTTGTCTCCTGTACATACTTTGATGCGCATTGAGTGTGCGAGGAGATTGTCTTCATCCAGGTGACTGTGATCGAGAGCCCTCTCAGGATTATACGTTTATCTCTGAATGCTGTTTTTTTTATTCGTATCTGGTAAGAGGCTATACATATACGTGTGGTGGAGGTTCTATTTGTAGCACTGTGTCCGGAGTGTTTTTTTCATCATCCTCACCTGGGAGCCTTCCAATACATGAATTTTGAATCTTTTGGTGGACTGTGTATATTTGTGAAACTACCGTATTTATCGCGGTATAACGCGCTCCCGCGTATACTGCGCACCCCCAATCCTGTGGAAAAAAAGTTATTTTGTACTTACAGTTTTGGTGTCTTGCGCAGCGTCCATCGGCGGCCTCGTCGGGTTTGGCGTCCTTCTGCGGCTTCGGGTGTCCTTCTGCGGCGGGTCCGGTGTCCTCTGCGGCGGGTCCGGTGTCCTCTGCGGCAGGTCCGGTGTCCTCTTCGGCGGGTCCGGTGTCCTCTTCGGCGGGTCCGGCGTCCTCGCGGCGTCCTCGCGTCCTTCCCGCTCGTTTCCCGCGCCGAGTTTTGAATACTGCACCAGCATATACTGAGCGCAGTACACTCGGGCAGGCTCGGCAACTTTCGCGCTCACGTCCTGTACGTCCAGGACGTGACCGCGGAAGAAGCCGAGACTGGCCGAATATACCCGAGTGTACTGCGCTCGGTATATGTCGGCGCAGTATTCAAAATTCGGCGCGGGAAAGCGGGTATCGGCGTATATCGCGCACCCACGATTTTGCCCTGATTTTCAGGGCAAAAAAGTGCGCGATATACGCCGATAAATACGGTACTTGATATTGAACATTTGAATCCACGTTTTTTGACTTTTGCACATCATTTGTATATTATTTAGGACGCTCTTACCCTCATTTTGCAGTTGTTTGATATACTACAATTTGATCAATCAATTTTTAGCGAGATATTTTCTTGCTTTATACATTGTCTTGGTGTAGTCTAAGGCGCCGTACACACGGCCGAGGTTCTCGCTGAAAATCAGCGAGAACCTCGCTGGAATGCACATTCCAGCGAGGACCTCGGCCGTGTGTACGGTCTCAGCGAGCTTCCCGTCGGGAAGCCCGTCGAGCCGAAATAGAGAGCACGCTCTCTATTTCCTCGACGGCCCGCCTGGAAGAATGGCTGGTTGCCATTCCCGACGGGCGGGTCGCCGAATTCGACGGCCGGGAGAGAACCTCGACGGGCGGAACGATGTGTTCTGCCCGTCGAGGTTCTCTGCCGTGTGTACGCGGCCTAACACCTTTTTTATCGCTGCTTTACATATATTGGGGTCAATTCACAAAGAGAAACATTATTGGTTTTCTTCAGGTGTTAAATTAGCACTCCTTATTTAACGCTAGCAAACATGGTATTCAGGAAAGCTATAATCGTTATTTAACATAGTCGTTATGGTTTTCAACTGACTCTTTATCCAAACGTTATGCTAACTACTCAGACGTTATTATTAACATTTGGGACGTTAAAATAACTCTTAAGATCGTTAAATAATGCTGGAGAGATGCATTCTGGGAGCAGAAGGGGAGGAGAACAGCTGCATGTGGAAAAGAGCAGATACAGAGAGAGAGAGAGACACACAAGCAATACACATGGAGATTGAGCATGTGATGTGCAACATTTCTAGTGTGTGTTTTTCTAAAGCCATGTGTATTTCCTCATACAGAGAATAAATGATGGGAGATGATAATCGGAATTTAGCTATCACCTGGGTTTCAGAAAAGTCATCCAAAATAGTATGTGAACGGAATACACGTTTATAAATCTGAACAACATTCTAACGTGTTCTTCTTCGCCTCTGGATAATTTTAAGTTCAAATAGACACGGTTCTAGCTTGCCCAACACTACACTACACTACAAAAATCGCCAAAAGCTTCCTCTAACAACAAAATATCGCCTGGGAAATGTCATAACGCCACCCTGAGGGAGGTGTTAATTTAACGATTGCTTAACAATTGATAACTGTCAAAAAAATCTTTGTGAATTGCACTTCTGTACATATTTAACGATTTGACTCTTTAAAATAAAGTTTTGAATCTTTAAAATAACGATTTGACTCTTTAATACGGATCCACACCTTAAAATATCGGTTCTGTGTAGGGAAACGTTATTTGATGATTTTTCAAAGAGTTAAATCGTTTAGTGAATTGAACTAGCTTCAATAACGTGCAAAATCGTTAAAATAACACTCGCAATCTGAAAATAAAGCTTTGTGAATTGACCCCATTGTGTTTATTTGAACGAGCGCTATATCTTTTATCCTTATTATTCTCTTTTGTGTTATTCATTTGTTTTTCTATAAGCCCAATTTCTCTTGCTGTGTATTTTCTATATAAAAGTTTCATTATCATTTTTGCTGTGGTTTTCAAACTGTTGTCCTCTGCTGTTTCTCCATGGGCTGCATATATATATATTTTTTTCTGGGGTCATATCTGAGGTATTAGAAGGCTCTTTCTTGGTAATTTGCCATTTGTACACCTGATGTATCTGATAATGACTGGTATCGCTCACATATTCTTTATATTTAATATTTTCTACCTACTGATCTTTCTTGATTAAATGTTATTACATCTTTATTTTATTTATACTGTATATTCAGTCATGTCCTTAAATGGGGTTACTATCTCTCAAAAATCCTTAATACTAGTTTCCACCTTTTATAATTTTATTTCATTTATTTTTATTAGATTTGTTTCACAAGAAGAAATCAAACCATTCATTCATAGATTCATGGTTTGTGAACCCATCATTAGGTGGATTGTGCCATCTGAGTCTTTTATGATTAGTTCCCTCCTTTATATATTTTGTTTAACATAATAAAATCCCACCAAAGCAGGATTTGTTTCTGCATAGTATAATTTAGATGTTGAAATGTGTTTTTCAGACTGTCCTTATGTGCATTCCACTTTATCCCTTCAAAAATAGCAAAATGTTAGAAAAATATAGAAAGGGCAGAATTTCACTTTCCATAATAAATAGAAGGCTTTTACAATGTCTTTTCTGGCCAAGTCATGCCAATGTGCTTATCTCTCACTTACCTCATACATAGCAGCTATGAATATTCCCCTCTTGGTTCAAAATGAAAAAAAAATGCATTCTGTACCCATCATTTACTGTTTCATCATGTGACAAGGCAGGAAACTTTACATTCCATAATGCACCGCATTACTGCATCACAGAATAGGGTGTGTTTACCACTCTGAACCCCACCTCCCTCATCACTATACCACCTATTTTTTTTTATATCCACCCACTTTTCTACTTCTTCATTTACTGTAATTATACACTCTGATTGCACATCAACCATCAACTATGTTGTGCAAGGGCCTGCCTGATTTGATACACATTGAGTAAATTGTTCAGGTGGGTCACAGTTTCTGTAAATCTAAAATTAATTGTACAGAGATTGTTTTAGTGAAGTAGTATAGTGGTAGATAATTGATATTTAGGTATTAGTATGATGATGTAAGTTATCGGTCATCACATGCCCTAATTTGCATTCTTGCATATTAACATCAACAAGTCTCCTTTGATATGTGCAATTAGATTACAGATACCAAAGGTGGCCTGAGCAGATCAGAGTCATTATCTGTCTCTGTTGATATGTGTAGTAAATCTTGTTTGGCCACTAACCCCTTTGGTCAACAAACACCATTTGGTGTGTAACCTTGCATGCCTGTATGTGACACATATGCAGTATACTGTGCTATACACAATATATAAAATACATAAACATATATATTAATATTACAACAATTGTACCACCTTTATACTATTGCATGAGAGAGAGAGAGAGAGAGAGAAAGAGAGAGAGAGAGAGAGAGAATGGAAACAATAATAAAATCCCCCCCCTCCTGAACCGTACCAGGCCACCAAGTGTTGCCGTGTTGGCCTGGATAGCCTGGGTAAGGGCCCTCACATCCTGCCCAACGCCTGCTGATGTAGTCTGCAGGTCGTTTAGGCAGGTTGTGAAAGCCCGGGAGTGGGAGTCCAGGTTCCCCAGCGTATCCTTGATGGAGGACAGGCTCTCCTCCATCCGCACCAATGTCTGGCTGACCTGTCCCAGATGGCGGGTCTGAAGGGCCTGGTCCCTTCTCAGAGTGGCGGGCAGGAGATCGGCCAACCCCCTGGTGTTCTGGGATGAAATCCTGCCTCCAGCTGATGCTTGTGGCCGGGGAGAAGGGGAGGCCCTTGGGAGGGGAGCCATGTTGGGGGAGGAGGGGGGGGGCTCCCCCTTAGGGAGGGCTGCCTGATGCCAGCCAGAGGGGAAGAGTCCTCAAAAACCAAAAGTCCAGTGCCTAACATGGACTCCTCCTCCTCATGATTCTCCTCCACCTCTTGAACCTCCTCCGCAGACTCCGGCCTTGTTGGGGGGGCCTCATTAGGCTGCTGTCCTGGGGATGGTGCGGTCAGGCCAGATGGCCCTGCACCCTCCTGCACATCTGTGGATGACACAAAACATTCACAGGTTGGAGGATCCACACACTTGCCACATATTCCCTTTCACCCCCTCCCCCACACATGCTACACACCTGATATTAAAAAAAATACTTACCTGACACCACGGGCTCCGGACTTGAGTCAAAGCCGGGCAGGCCCTCAACTTCATGCCAATGAAAGGTCAGGGCCACCGCACGCTCCTCCGCTGTCAGCCTAATACGGCATGGTGGGCCCCCTCCTGTGCCCCTGGCATGGGCATGCATTTTGGACAGCTTCTGTTTGACCTGACGCCGGAGGTCATTAATATTTTTGTCAATCCCAGACCGGGTCCGTGTCTCCCCCTCCCCCGCTGAATTGACCTGCTCAGTGATGAGGTCCAAAATCTCCCTCCTCCTGGCCGGGGTGGTGTTGGCACTCTGCGGGCCGTGGAGGAAACGCCCATAATCGCTAATGGCTCGGGCAAGAATTCTTTTTTCCCCCCACAGTAAAATTGAGCTTTCGCTTTCTCTCTGTCATACTTCCAAAAAAACTCACTCCCAGTCAACAAAAAACACTCACAAAAACAAGCACAACCAATGAAGCAAGAACACACACAAAGAGAAAACTAACACCCAAAAAATCACACAAGCACTGAGCAAGAAACAGTCACAAAAACAAACAGCAAAAAATCTGCAAGAAAACAAACGAACAGAAATATATCAAACAAACAGTCTCTCAAACACTTATCAAAAAACACTTTCAAAGATCTACTAACAAACACTTGATCACACAGAACACTAATCTGACAACTACAAAACACAACACAACGAACAACAGGACAAAAGCACTTGGTTAAATGGGAAGGGACAAAGGGATGTACTTTTGCAATGCAAGTGCGTTTGTGTCTGTCTATTTATGCTGTCTGCGTAGTTCACAAAGTTGCCCTAGTCCATTTCCAATTTCACTGATTGCACCGCTCCCGAGTTGTGAGCATGCGCACAGCGGAGCTGACCATGGTCTCCTTCCAGCGCGCATGCGCGAGCTGGCCGGCCCTTCATTTGCATGGGGTCACGGCTCATTTCAATGTAACCCGCCCACGTCCTTCCCAATTTGTATTACTCCACCTTACGCCTCTGAAATAACGTTACGCGTGCGCAATTTTCTGCGCAAAAGCTACGAGAATAGGGTGATTACGCGGCAAAATTGCGCAAGTCTAACGTAAAGGCGGTGCGCTACGCCGGTCCAATAATGCGCAGATGTACGTGAATCTGGGCCAAAAAGTCTATTAATCCGTGAACTTGATAAGTGAAAAAGTGAAACTAAAGTTCATAAGTGATGACTTCTTAAAAGGTCTAGTGTGGTTACTAGTGTAAACACCCACACTAGTAGGGATTCCTACCTATTAGACTCAAGAGACACATTTTTTTCTTTGTTTTATATGGTTTAGGGTGCATCGGTCACAACTGGCATCCTTATAGCTGCATAGGATCATTTTACTTTAGCAATCTTTGGGCCTGCTTGCCTGCACAGGCTCCTGACCTAATTAATCCACCTTTCCTCAATTTCACTGAAATTAGTGGAAGCTGAGGAACCAACATCTACCCTCCTATTAACACAGGGTATCTCTCCAATTGCACCATAATTCCAGCCAAAAGGGGGGCCTATTACCATTGGGCTCACCCCATGGATATACCTGACAAAGATCCTCTCCCGTGCCATCCTCCGTGCCCTCCTCCTTCTGCGCTCATCTAAAGTCAGTAGTATAACTATGACCAAGGATGCCCCTGGCATGGTGGCATACAGATTAATGTCCTGCAAGTGTGGCTGCTCAGCTCGGCCCTAATGGTGTTGCTTTTGCTGACATGTAGACGGATTGTCTAATTTTAAGCAAGCTTTTATATGGTCTAATTTTATACCAGCCGTGCAGCTGATAAGCACATCGTGTAGACTGCACCGCACAAACTTACTTTTGTGGATCGGCGTATCTCCCTCATTTGCATATTTGCATAGCAAATCAATGGTGTGTCTAGTGCAGTTTTGCACGCACGCTCCGCCGGTCTATCCAAATTACGTTGGTCTAAAAAATGTGGATTTCAGGCGTATATCGTTTTGGGGATACGGTGCATAGATAAGCGTGTGCATTTTTAGACTTACGTGTGCCTAACTCGTGATACTCCGGAGTAAGTGCTTTGTGAATCTGGCCCAAAATTTTGGGAAAAGTTGTCGAAAAACTTGGTGGAAAAGTTTAGGAGAATTATAATGTGGAAATTTCTCTTTCCCTTTTTTATTTTTTTATTTTATGGACATTCAGAAGCCATACAAGAGCCTTCTTTTTTTGTGCTTTTCTTTGGGACTATTTTTTTTGCCTAAAGGCTATCATGCCCCTCCCACTTTCTTTTATGGACTGTCACGCCCCTTTCCCTTTTGTATTTCATTGACAATTGATATGCAGCCGAGATTTTGATGTGTTTACTGTTCTCTATTTTTACATGCTTAAGGTAGTGGTATATTTATGGGAATGTAGTCCAGGTGAATGTCGGGGGCATATTAGGGGCAACAGGGTTTGTGATTGTCACTTTTGTGACAATAGATTGAAAGGGTCATGAAAAAAAAATGTGTTTCCTAATCTAACACACCTGTTCCTTTAAGGGTTATCATTTTACTGATTAAGTAAAAACAAAATATGTGACATGATGGGTTTGCTTAGATAAAGAGTTAATGACTGTGATTGGTTGATTGTATGATAAAAAGGAAATGTGTCAGTTCAATATGTACCCCTTATTGGTGGACTGTGGTCATATCGCCTACCTTTTGATCAGTACTTAATAGACATGTGCATTTGTTTTCGTTAGAATGCATTTTCGTCCGAAAGCGCAAGAAACAAAAACCGAAAGATCCGACATAAAAAATGCTTTATTTTCGTTTTCGTTGCGGTAAAAATTTAATATAGAGAGATTTGACATTATAGGGAAAAGATTTGACATTATAGGGAAAAGATTCGACATTATAGAGAAAAGATTTGACATTATAGAGAAAAGATTCTACACTATAGAAATAATGGATTAGACATTACAGAGATTAGATTTCGATTTATGAGAAAATAGATTCGACATTATTACTAGTCATACAACATTAGAATTCTTGTAGGCAGAATATTCGAACGGAAATGTTGATTCGACGTAAAGATTCAAAGTTCCGTCAAATATTCTTTTGACCATTCGACAGAAACCAAGTATTGTTGGATTTTCGGACGAAAGCTATTCCCCAACGAAAAACAAAATAAATCAAAACGATTTTCGGGAGTAACTAAATAAATTTATTTTCCAAACGAAAACGAAAAAACGAAACAAAATATTCAAGTCTGCACATGTCTACTACTTAACACCATGCCGGAGATATTAAAAGAGGAACAGTGTATTGTAGAGCAACTTGTCTTGTGCAAATCATTGTTTCCCCTATATATGTATAAAGATATACTTGGATATGGAGCAACGGAATCGGCCGTTGAAAGGTAATTGTAATTAGATAATAATCAGAACTAGAGTTTAAAGGTGTGAGCACACCTTTCACCCAGAAACGCACTTTTCCTGTTTCCAATACTACAGCTCTGCTCCACATAAGCTGTTGGGTGATCACTCTGCTCCTGCACACTTCACCAAATGAACAATCTATACAAGAAGAAGATAAAATCTAAAACAATTGATCAGCAGAGGAAGACACTGTGTATTTGGAAAGGTGTTCACTGATATTGAGTGCATGTAACTACAGGAGGAGGGAGAAATCTGGAGGGAGAGGACAGGTGCAGGATGTGTGTTAATGCGGTCAGCTGCTCAAGTACTTCCTTCTACCAGTTATTTACATCCCAAACACCAGGACAAATTCCAGGAAGAAATTGAGTTTCTATGGGAGACACTGGTGGCTGAGGTAGGGCCTGCTCTAGAATATAGAAATATGCTTCTTTTCTGCAGCAGAAATACTTTAATGGTATATGGGTTGTGAGGGATTAGCTCAGTAGCGTGTGTGTGTGACCCCCTGGATGGGTTCACTACACGCTGAACTGTACAAAAAGGCAGTTGAGGATGATTGAAAACAAATGATTTGGTTTATTTTTCCATATTGCTGGATACACGTGCAAGCATCAAAACAGCATAAACAAAACAAAACATAAAATAAACCATTGCCACTTGGGGCGTCTACCTTCCCAACACAGGAACCTACCTATGGAGTCTGGCACAGCCTACTGCTGGGCAGACACTGCTGGTCCTACAGCAGAAAACAAAAAGTCTCTTTGATCTTTCTCACACAGAAATATCCATCAGCACCTCACCTCTTCAGTACTGTTTGTGACTGCTCCTTAACTCCCCAAAGCCTCAGGATGCAGCAATCAGTCGTCATCCTTAGGCTGTCTTTATAGGGGCTTTAGTTGCTTAATTCTGAACAGCTGAAACCTTTTAACGCCCCAAACCTCTCTGGCCATCTCTGCAGCCTAAGGCCGCGTACACACGATCAAATCTATATGCTGGAAACGGTCCGACGGACCGTTTAAGCAAACAAATTCGATCGTGTGTACGGGCGGACAGACGGGTTTTTCCAGCAGACAGATTTTAAAGCATGCTTTAAAATCTGTCTGCTGGAAACCCATCTGTCCAACATGTCTGCTGGTTAGTACGCTAACCAGCAGACATATCTGCCCGTGCATGCGTCGAATGGATTCGACGCATGCGCAGAAGTGTTTTACTTCCTGGTGACGGTGATGTGGCGGCGTCAACGTCACCGCCACATCACCACGCTGTCTGCCGGCGGGGATTTTGGTTTGATCATGTGTACACCATCAAACCAATATACCCCAGCAGACAAATCCGATCAAAATGATTTGATCGGATTTATTTGGTCGTGTGTACACGGCCTAATAGTAATTGGTGTATTGTCTAAACAAGGCAGAAATATATCTCCTGTCTGTGACAACACACACAGATTTTCCTGACTTCCTGTCACATACCCCCCCTCTTGTTTCAACCCTAGGGTTGGGACACAGGTTGCCAGGCACGCATGCACTCGGGACAAACCATCTGCATTCCCCATTTTAACACCGGGGCGATGCGTTACGACAAAACTAAATTCCTGAAGGGCCAGGAACCACCTATTTATTCTCCTATTGGTCTTCAAATTTTGGCTGAGGTACATAAGAGGATGTTCCTTGCTCTGTAATATACTAATTTTCAGTTGTAAACCATGCAAAACCTAATTGGTTTTTCAATGGACACAACAGTTTCCCTCGATAGCTTAATCCCTGAAGAACTCAGCGAGTCATAACCAATACCAAGAGCTGATAACACTGGGCTCTGCAATGGATCATCCATGTGGATGCCTTCTTCAGATGTAAACACACTAAGACTGCAATCCTCCAAGGCATGGTGACACTCAAAAAAATCTGTTCTTCTATGAACTGGACTAAAGTCTGACGCATATGACCTCTGAAAAACCGATGTACTAGGCGATTTTTCTTCCTTTTGGTGCTCTAGACGGAAATAATTACTTGTCAATTCTGTATTTCCAAGTTTCTTACTTTGTGATAGATCAGACTCACAAGTATGGTGAAAATCTACCAAACCCAATGTAAGGTTTTCAGAAACTGAATCCTTGTCACTTTCTTGAACCAACTGCTTACTCTGTGCATCACTTGTTCGCACATCCCTATTCTCACCAAGAAGTTGACAACTGCTATCGGACACATCATTAACTGAGCTAGACAAAATTTCTTGTCTAGCAGATACAATCACTTTTGAATTTATGTTTATGCCTAGTTGTTCAACTATCTTTGCCTCATAGTCTCCCAAAAATGTTTTAGTATTTGTTTCTTTGAAACTAACGACTATTGGACACACATTCTCATATTCTTCCTTCCTTTCACGACATTTGGAAAAAGCATCCATTAAATTAGTATATTTAGCCTCTCTGACCACTTCAGTGATGGAGGTTTCACCTGTCATTACAGATTCTACACTTTGAAAAATAGATTTTACTTCCCGAGGAATCTTATTAGTCAAGTCCCAAGTATTATCCTGCATTACTTGCTCTGACAGAACACTTTCTAAAGACTGGGGGCCAGATTCAGGTACATCTGCGCATTATTGGACCGGCGTAGCGCACCGCCTTTACGTTAGACTTGCGCAATGTAGCCGCGCAATCACCCTATTCTCGTCGCTTTTATGCATTAAATTGCGCATGCGTAACGTTATTTCAGAGGCGTAAGGCGGAGTAATACAAATTGGGAAGGACGTGGGCGTGTTACATTGAAATGAGCCGTGACCCCATGCAAATGAAGGGCAGGCCGGCTCGCGCATGCGCGCTTGAAGGAGACCATGGTCAGCACCTCTGTGCGCATGCTTACAACTCGGGAACAGCGCAATCAGTGAAATTGGAAGTAGACCCGGGCAACTTTGCTGAACTACGCAGACAGCATAAATAGCCAGACACAAACGCACTTCCATTGCAAAAGTACATCCCTTTGTATCCCTCCCTATACAGCAAGGTGCTATTGTTCTGTTTGTTAGCGTTTATTTGTTTGTTTGTGACATGTCGTTGAGATCTTTGGGGACTGTTTTGCAGAGTGATTTTTGTCTTTTATGTGTTTTCTTTGTTGTTTTTTTTTTTAATTATATTTTTGCTGGGCTTTTTTTTTTTTTGGTTCTGTTTGTGTATGATTTGGGAATGTGGGGGTGACATTCCTGCCGGAAAAGGGGTGTCACCCTCATTTGTGGTGGAGAAGTGATCCCCCTTTTTTTTGTTCCTTTTTTTTTTTTTGCTGGAAATTTTTTGATTTTGCTGGTCATTTTTTTTTTGTGTTGTGAATGCTGTTTGAATGTGGGGGTGACATTCCTGCCGGAAAAAAGGGGTGACACCCTCAATTTTGGTGGAGAAGGGTTCCCCAGGACCAGGGAGAAGTGATCCCCAGGTCCGTGTGAATGGTGTACGAATGTACAGTGACATAATTGGAGCCTTGGCGTGGCGTTGCTGCTCACAAGTCCTGCATGGTGGGCTTGTGCCAATCCAATTTGATGAGGATGTGGGGTGTGTGTGCTAGGGACCACAGTGGTGTGCATGCATGCATTCTCATTGTGCCTTGATTAATGTGTGTGTTTAACGTGCAAAGATGCATATGTGAGCTGGCATGGGATGGGGTCCCAGTGCATATGCAGACTCACCTTGAAGGGAAAAGACAGGAGGATGTTAGTAGTGCATGTGCCCCTTGTGATGTGTGCATCATGGGGGGGACAGTCATGCCTGCCACCCATGTCACTCACCAACCAGCCAGCTGTCCCCATACATGTTCTGTTCGAAATCTGCGGGGATGGGGCTATGATTGTATATGTAGCTGCCATGGGTATCATGGGTAGTGTCATGTGTTGGGCTGCTGATGTCCTCCTGCAAGGTTGTGGTTAATTTCATGATGGCATGAGGGGTGAATCTGAAGATGCGAGACACCTCAGAATCACTCATGCCATAGATGTCTATGTGTGTGTGATATATCCTCTCCCGTGAAGAGTGAGGGTCTTGTATCAGATAAAAATATTGGATTAGATTAGATTAAATAGTAAAGTTTATATAAGCAAATAAAAAGTAAAAAAAAAAAAAAAAAAAAAAAACAATCTCCCGTGCCCTCCTCAGTGCCCTCCTCAGTGCCCTCCTCCTTCTTTGCTCATCTAAAGTCAGTAGTATAGCTATGAGCATGGATGCCACTGGCATGTTGGCATACAGTTTGTTGGGCAACACGTGTGACTGCTCAGCTCCTCACTAACAGTGTTGCTTTATCTGACATGTAGACGATTTTTCAAATTTTAGACCAGCTTTTATATGGTCTAATTTTAGACAGGACATTTAGCTGTTGCGCACAGCGCGTAGCCTGCACTGCACCAACGTTCTTTTGTGGATCCCCGTAACTCCCTCATTAGCATATTTAACTAGCAAATCAATGGTCTGTCTAGTGCAGCTTTGCACGGACGGATGCGCCTGTCTAACGAAATTACGCTGGACAAAAAAAAGTAGATTTCTTGCGTATCTCGTTTTGGGGATGCCGTGCATCGAAACGCACGCGCACATTTAGACTTACGCCGCGCATCTCCTGTTACGCAGGCGTAATCGCTCTGTGAATCTGGGCCTGGGTTTCACAGGATGTGACATTACCTTTATGCCTTGTACACACGATCACTTTTTATGATGAAAAAAAATGTCATTTTTCTTCATGAAAAAAAACTACATTTTTCAAACTTCATTTTCAAAAATGACGTTGCGTACACACCATCATTTTTGGAAAATGATGAACAAAGTGATGGCACTCTAAAGGGGAAGTTCTATTTGCCTTGAGGCTGCTTTAAGCTGATTCCATGTTAGTAAAAGACGATTCCTGCTTTTTTGTCTGTTACAGCGTGATGAATGTGCGATCTCCATTATGAATGGTAGTTTTACCTCCTGTCTCCTAACTTGCTTCTGGGCATGTGCGGGTTTAAAACGTAATTTTTTACATAGTTTTGCCCACACACCATCATTTTTTATGACACAAAAAATGACATTTTGAAAAATGACATAAAAAATTCGAGCATGTTGGAATTTTTTTTTGGTCATTTTTCAGAAGACATAAAATGACATTTTGGCCACACACAGTCATTTTAAATGACATTTTAAAAAATGACATTTTTTTTCATCACAAAAAGTGATCGTGTGTACGGGGCATTATATTCAAAACCGATTTCATTAACATAAAATTAACACACTGCTCTTTAACATGCAAATAATTCACAGAGGCAAAAATAGCTTCAGTCGGAGGGGCGTGTCCTGATGTGAGCAGCGGCGGACGCTTTTACTGGGAGCTCCGGGAATCCTGAATGCCATCCGTGCCCATCCGTGCATCTAACAGCTAGTACACAGCAAATAATCATACCTGCCTGCTCAGCCCAGTCTCCTGTGCCCTATACAGCCTGTTTGAGGGGATTCTGTGGTCACCCGAGGATCGCTGCTGCAGACTCACGCCGCCGCCATTGCCGCCATCTTGCCGGCCTCTGTGGGACTTTGTAATCCGTTGGTCTCGGGGGTAAGGGACCATCATCTGTCCCCCCTGCCACCCATCCACCTGTCTGGGGAGCTCCGGAGGCCGAGCTGAGTCTCTGGGACGTCCGCGGCGGCCGCGATTTGATCCGGTCGGGTGCGGCCTAGCGGACCGGCGAATCCCCGGTGTTTCCTGGAGTAGCTGCCCCGCGGGAGAGCACCGCGGTCGGTCCGGCTTGACCTCGGGGGCCTGGATCTCCTTTCCACCCTTGCCCAGTCATCCATCCGGGGCCCTGTTGCAGCTGAGTGCTGCCTGCTACTGTCTGCCTGGACTATATTATCCTGAGCCCCTTTGCCTCCAAACGGCTGCCTCTGACTCCCTGCTTTGGGCCCTCTGTATTCTAGCACTGCTAGTCCACATCCTTACTACTGAGCTCCTGCCTGCGTGTCTGCTGTGTGGGGAGAGGCGGCTGACTTTCTGTCTAGCGGGTGGGGGCCCAAGGACTCGAGGCCTGCGGCCAGCCTGGGTCACATCTGGCTGTGCACTGGTCACACATCTGGCTAGTTTGGCTGGTCTGCCTTGATACGTTTGCCTAATGTCCCCCTCCTCAAAAAAAAACGGGAAGGGACACTCTAAATCTGCCAAGACTGACACTCCGATCAGGCTGCCACCGCCCGCCTCGCCACAAACAGATCCCATCCTGCTCGGTCAGCTTCGGGCCCTGCTGGCGCGTTTGGAGATGGAGCCAGGAAAGTCTCCGGTGGCGGAGGGCTCGGTCTCGCCGTCACCGGATAGTACAGCCACGATCCTTGCTGCGATTGAGCAGAGTAAGACCTCACTGCTGGTGCGCATTGACCATCTTGCTGAGGAGTGCAACTTAATACGCAATGACCTTGATAAAATAAGAGGGAGAATGACCGAAACTGAACATAGGGTATCTGCCACCGAAGACCTTACAGCTACTCAGGCCATCTCCATCGCTGAGTTGCAGCGCACAGTCCAGTCCCTGGTAGCGAAGTCTGATGATGCTGAAAACAGATTGAGGCGCAACAATATTAGAGTCCTGGGTCTACCCGAGGGAGAAGAAGGGGCTCGCCCTGCTGAATTTGCGGAGGAGTTCTTTAAAACTCTCTTGGGCCTTACGGATGTCCCGCCAACTTATGTGGTAGAGAGGGCCCACCGAGTGCCCGTTGGCCGTGCCATCCCAGGGAATTTTCCCCGTCCGTTTTTGGTCCGCTTCCTCAACTATAGGGACAGAGACAGGATCCTTTCTGAGGCCCGGAAAAATCCTAATCTCAAGTATGGCAATTCCTCGGTGCTTCTTTTCCCCGACTTCTCGGCTGACTTGCAGAGAAAGAGGAAATCCTTCAATGATGTTCGCAGACGACTCAGGGATAAGAACATTAAATACAACATGCTTTACCCCAGCCGCCTGAGGGTCCAATACGAAGGATCAACCCGTTTTTTCGATAACCCTGCGGATGCAGATGACTGGCTGACCACACTACGATAAAGACCTTTGTTATCACTTCTACCTGATGCACGGATCTTACTTATCCTTGTTTAATTCATCCTACACATCTCCAGCAATTACCGGAGCAACCACTAATACACTTCTACTTGACCCTCACAGTTTGGTGTTTTTTGGGAAGAGACAGCCCTAGTGCTCTCTATTCTTCTGGAAGCACTCTAATAGCTGGAGGAACTCCAACCCCACTCCAGACTGCATAGCCCTTCTCGCTGGTAGCGATACGTGCCCCACACACCGTGGCCCACGGTTATTGGCTACACACAGGCTGGGGCGGCCTGACATGTTGTATGGTGGTTGGACTAACACCAGATGTGTAGCGCCCCGAGTTTAGGGGTTCAACTGCAATCTCAAGTTTTTGGTTTAGGGTACAAACTATTCCCAGGCCCTTTCCCCTGTTTCGGGAGAGGGATGGGATATAGTAGGAAAGGCACCTCGTGCCTGGGTTGTTTAATTTTTTTTGTTTGTTTGTTTTACTGGTTTGTTTCATAGTTTTCATATGCTATAGTGCTGACATTCAGAGATGTGACATGATGGGGTTTATGCTGCTCATTCTTGGTCTCCAAATTCATCTATACCATCAGATCCCCCCCCTAAGTCCCCACCATGATGGCTGACCTCAAAGATAACTCCTTTTCCGTTCTTTCATGGAACGTAAGAGGCCTAAATTCCAAATTTAAAAGAGCCCTCCTATTTCAATACCTGAAATCAAATTCTCCCCAACTTATATTCCTCCAGGAGACCCATCTTATGGGCAGCAAAATCCTAACTTTAAAAAAACCATGGATTCAAAAGGCGATTCACGCCACATACTCCACTTACGCCCGGGGAGTTTCGGTACTGGTACACAAGAACTTCCCATGTGTAATTGAAGAGATATGCACAGACCCCCAGGGTAAGTTTGCTCTGGTGGTATTTAACTTATGGTCTCAAAGGTATATTGTGGTGAATATCTACGTCCCTCCGCCCTTTTCCCCTACTGTTTTGTACAAGGTTCTAGAGAAGGTCACTCCTTTTTGCCCTGGGAGGCTATTGGTCATGGGCGATTTTAATGCCACCATGTCGGCTGATCTTGACAGGCCCACTCCCACCAAATCGCATTGTTCAGGTCTGTCGGCTTGGGCCCAAGCAATTGGCTTGGTTGAGATATGGAGGTGGAAACATCCAACTACCCGTTCCTACTCCTGTTTCTCGGCTTCCCACAAAACTGCCTCGCGGATAGACCTGGCATTTGCCAACCCGCTGTTGTTGGCGGATGTTTTACAGGCGTCTTATTTGCCCAGTGGCCTGTCGGATCATAGTCCTCTGACCGTGGTTTTCCGCACCCCTGCCTCCCGTAGCGCAGCTCTGTGGAGGCTGGGGCCGGAATGGATCTCCCATCCAGACCTTGCAGATGAAATGCCTAAACTGTTGAGTGAATTTTGGGAGCAGAACTCAGGGTCCGCTCCTACAGACATTACGTGGGATGCCTTTAAGGCCTACTCTAGGGGACAGTATATTTCTTCTATTGCGGCAATCAGACGAAAGCAAACATTAGAGACCCAATCCTTGCAGCAGTCGGTACTAGAACATACTAAGGCGGCGTACAGACGATCGGATATATCCGATGAAAACGGTCCGCGGACCATTTCCATCGGATATGTCCGATCGGGAGTTTGATCCGATGGCGTGTACACACCATCGGATCTAATTCCCCGCCGCCGGACGGCGCGGTGACGTAGTGGTGACGCGGAGGTGACGTTGACGCCGCCGCGTCACCGCCACGTCACCGCACCAGGAAGTAAAACACTTCCGCGCATGCGCCGAATCCATTCGGCAGCGGCGCGGCGGTGGTGGGAGCCGACATGTCTGCTGGTAAGTGTACTAACCAGCAGACATGTCGGGCGGACAGATTCCCACCGGATAGATTTCAAAGCATGCTTTGAAATCTGTCGGGTGGAGAAATCTGTCCGCTAGCCCATACACACGAGCGGAGATGTCTGCTGAAACGGTCCATCGGACCGTTTTCAGCGGACATATCCCCTCGTGTGTACGCCGCCTAACAATTATAACGCAGACCCTACCCCAGGCCGCTTTGATCTTTTGGCAGCTGCGCAGAGAGAACTAAATCTTCATCTGGTAGAAGTCACAAAGTTAGACGTGTATAAAAACAGGCAACGATTCTTTGAACAGGGTGACAGGAATGGTCGGCTGTTGGCTATGCTGGCTCAACATGACCGACCACTCACACTTATCTCCACTATAACGACCCCGGGTGGGGGGACGGTAACCACCCCTTCAGATATACTACGAGAATTTACTAACTTTTATGAAACTCTATATACCTCCAGCCTGCCCTCTGCCTTCCGACCTGAGGAGCTACGAGACCTGTTGGACCCTCTGGCCCTCGGCTGGCTGTCAGACTCAGAACGGGAAACTTTAGTGCGACCTTTCACAACGTTAGAGATTTTGAATGCAATCCGGTCCTTCCCCTCCGGAAAGGCACCAGGCCCAGACGGGCTGCCGATAGATTTTTATAAAATGCACGAAGAGGTGCTGGCACCGCAGCTGGCATCGCTATTCACAAAATGTCTCTCGGAGGGGAAGTTACCGGATTCTATGTACCACGCCTATCTGACCTTAATCTATAAACCTCAGAAGGACCCCACTTCCTGTGCTTCCTATAGACCTATTGCGCTGCTTAACAATGACTTTAAAATTTTGACCAAACTCCTTGCTATTAGATTATACCCCATGCTACCCTCTGTGATTGACTCTGATCAAACAGGTTTCATGCCCCGTAGAGCCACAGACGTCAACCTTCGTAGACTATTCACGAATATCCATGCCCAACATATTAATGACGGATCCCGCACTGTTGCCTCCTTGGACATCGAGAAGGCATTTGATACCGTTGAGTGGCCCTTCTTATGGGAGACATTGCGTAGAATGGGCTTCCCTTTGATTTTCATTAAATGGCTTCAGGTGATTTACAAATGTCCCACCTCCTCGGTGCGCCTGGGGGGCCAATTGTCTTCCCCCTTCAGGCTATCCAGGGGCACACGGCAGGGTTGCCCTCTCTCCCCGGCACTATTCGCCCTTGCAGTGGAACCGGTTGCCGAGGCGCTGCGCACTTTCCCGGACATCAGGGGTCTGCGCATAGGGCTGCTGGAGGAGAGGGTAGCATTATACGCTGACGACATGCTCCTTTTCCTCAGCGATGCGGGTCCGTCGTTACAGGGTGCGCTGACAGTACTGAACACCTTTGCCGGGGTCACGGGACTAAAGGTCAACTGGTCCAAATCGCTACTATTCCCAATCGACCAAGCAGCAAGGACGACATCCCCTTCTGACACTCCCCTTCAGTGGGTGGACACGTTCAAATACCTGGGTGTGATAATCTCCTCTCGAGCAACAGACTTCATCTCTCTTAACTTAGACCCAGTATTGCTGGATATAAAGGTCAAACTTAAATCATGGAGTAATCTGCCATTGTCCTTATGGGGCCGAATTAACCTCATTAAAATGAAGATCATTCCCAGACTCACTTACCTTTTCCGTCATTCCCCGCAGTGGATTCCGAAACCCTTCTTTAAAAGGCTTAATCAGGTTTTTTCCTCCTTCCTCTGGGGCCCCTCCCCGCCTAGATATAAACTAAGCACTTTGATGAGACCGCAAACACAAGGGGGTATGGCATTCCCAGATTGTTATAAATACTACCTTGCTGCACAACTGGTGACCGCGGCATGGTGGCTGGAACCAGATGCCTCGAATTCGGCTATAGCCCTGGAGGCGGCAGTGGTGGGCTCATTGGAGGCACTCCAATTACTGGTCTATAGGGGACCTCGTGCCCCCTACCCCCTGACCCCCTACATGTGCACCACCATACGCGCATGGCGAGCGGGGTTGGCTGTGGAAAAGTACGGATCTCATGAAATATCACCGAACGCTCCGCTTTGGCTGAATCCGTCTATACCTCATGTGTACAAAATGCCTGATCCATATGTATGGACCAAATATGGCATCAAACTTATATCTCATATAACGAAGAACAATACTTTGATCCCCTTGTCCCGACTCTCACAGACTCATAATCTACCAAATCATTATGTCTTTCGGTACCTGCAATTGTCGCATGCTTTTAATGCCCAATTCCCACATTCCTCCTGCATGGTGGTTCAGTCAGGGTTGGAGAAGACACTTCGTTCCAGATGTGCTGTAAAACCGACATCTCGTCTGTACGAGCATCTGATATTTGTGTCTCTCCCTCCTATGGATAGGCTCTGGGCTTGTTGGCAAAGAGATATCCCTACGCTGGACAACGATGACTGGGACGATGTTTGGGATTTCCCCTTTAGCTCTCTAGTTTCGTTGCGAGACAGACTTGTACAGTTTAAAATAGTGCACAGAGCTTACTTTACACCTCATAGGCTTCATAAAATGAAACCTGAGCTCTCTGCAGAATGCTGGAGGTGTGGTGTCTCCCCAGGAGACTTTACACACATTTTCTGGACTTGTCCTAAGATCCAGCAGTATTGGACTGAGGTGCTGGATCTGATTGACCTGGTCACCCTGATTACAGTGCCACTGACGATGGAAGTGTGTCTTTTGGGCCTGGTAGAAACACTGGTGCCGACTGTTGCGGGGAGAACTCTGATTGGGTTGTTACTCTTTTATGCTCGGAAAAATATAGCTATGCATTGGAAGAAACCCACGATGCCTTCTCTGGCCCAATGGAAGCGCCTCATAAACGAGAGCCTTCCCCTATATAAAGATACATATGGAAATAGAGGGTGCCCCCTGAAATATGACAAAATATGGCGTACGTGGCTAGCCGAACCTACCACTGCTTGAGAAGCTATGGAGTATATATATATAAATTGTTGTTTTGTTTTTTATTTTATTTTTTTTGTTTTGTTTTTTGTATATCTTAAGGGCACTATGTACAAACTGGGCAGAGGGAGATTGTGTGCCTGATTGGGGAATAGTTGCTTTTGATGATGGGGAAGAAGTCTGGCATGCTGGGTTTCGATCTGTGTCCTGGGTATGCATATTCTTGTCATGTGTGGCTGCGATTGTAAGCTACAAATTTGGAGACCTGTTAAGCGCTATCTGACATGCTGCTCTATCCTTGTTTCCTTTGTTTTCAATTTTTTATTTTTTTTTTCTTTGTTTTGTTTTGATTGTATGTTATTGTTGTTGACTGTTCAAAACGCAATAAAAAGATTTCTCAAAAAAAAAAAAATAGCTTCAGTCTGGGTGCATATTTCTTGCAATTCAGATTCCTCAATGACCCTGCTCTGCTGATAATCAATTATGGGAAAGTCATGAATATTACCTGCCTTACTACATTCACAAGGCTCAGTGGATATTGGACACACTTTTTCTACATCATTTAGTGCAGTTTCAGAATTAAGTTTTTCAGCTTTATTTCCATCAAGCAACTGACTGAGAACTGAAGATGTGCAAAACCCTACTCCCTGCACTTCAGCCACTTAATTTGCCCTGAAGCGGTCAGGGATTTCACTTTCAACATCACTTCCAGAAAGTTCAGCTTCATTTTCCATAAAGTCCTTCAGATTTAGCTTTCTAAGAATTGCCTCCTCCTCATCGTCGTTATCTTCCACACATTCTTCATTATTTATTGTTAGTCCATTCTGAGTGTTGGCTGTTTCCGTAGGACAATCATCAACCTTAACATCTTCATGTTCCGTTTCTGCTTTGGTAATCTTGGTGACACCAGGAACTCCTAACTTGGCAGAGTAGGCCCAAAGAAATGAACAGTGATCCATACAGCCCTGGCACACGATCTCATGAAACTCAACGTGCTCCAATGGAACTGCCCCTAGGTGCCGACTATGAACCCAGTCCTCACACACCACACACTGGATCATCTCATCTGGGGTCTCATCCTCAGGATCGGGGTACGGTCTCTTACATGTGCAGTACATGCCAAAAAAATTGTCATAGTAATTATTAGCCAGGTTCTTCTTCTCTTTATCCGGATATAACTTGCACTCCAGCTGTTTAAATTTGGCATTTCCACAATCGCAGTGAAAGTTCCTCTTTATGTAGAGCTTAAACAGGTTGTGGCCTTCATGACACTTGTATGCACAGGCCAGACATATCCCAGCAGGCTCCTCTTTATCCGGGGTGCAGGTACTGCAGGCGTACAGCGCTTGTCTCTTCACTTTTCAGAATCGCTCCCCGCCAGCACAGCAGACGCCTCATCCTGCAGGGTGTCATTCTCTTCCTTCACTGCCATTTCCACCTTTACTTCCTCCTTCACTTCCTCCTCTTCATCTTCTGCACCACTTTCAATTTCTGTAAGCTCTTCGCTGTCAGAATCATCACATGGTAGAAGATGGAAATCCTCAAGCCCGGCCTCATTTTCTTCATTTTCTCTGTTGGTGAAAGAACCGGAACAGAGAGCAACTGCTTCAGACATTAGGTCACTTTTCTCATTTTCAGCATGAGCCTTTGTACAACTAAAAAAAATTCTTGATTTGAACCATCATCTTGACAGACAAATTTTCCAGAGCAGAGATCTAACACTTTGCCCATATTTGCATCCATAGCATTCTCATCCATATTGTCCATCACAAGTCTTTGCTTGGCAGAGCTGTACTTGCTCCTGTTGCGGCCAAGATTTAGAAAACCATCAGCATGCGTGACAACAATCTCTTCGTTGTAATCCTCATCACTCCAAAGTAAGCTTTCCTTAGAAACCTCTATGTTCTCTTCACTACCAGACAGCTCTGACTTTGCTTTCTTTTTCTTCTTCTTTTTCTTTGACTTCAGACTCAAGAAATCTTTGAACTTTTCTCTTACTTTTTCTTTAACACTTTCAGACAGCTTGTCTGGCTTGCGATGAGACTTCTGGATTAAGTTCTCCTTGCTTTTGTCTTTTAGGGACGGTCGGTGGGAATTTGAACTGTTTGTGGTGCGTCTTCTCTTTGAGCTTTGCTGACTGGCCTTTTCGTGAGCTAAAGAGCCTCTTGTCTGCATATGCCTTGTGACAGGACTCTGATCCTGCTCTGACTTGTCAACGCCATGGAAATACTTTATATGGTAATGCAGCAATTTGGCTTTGCGAAAAAATTTGGAGAAATCCAAAATCTTGCCTTTAAACTTGTTGGGATTCAGTTCCAAGGTAACAGCTTTGGTAGCTGGATCATCAAGTTTCTTCAAAGTATTTGCTAAAGGTTCTCTACTGTATTTAGCAGAACTGTCAGACCGTCGATTCAGATTCATAGGAGCTGCTACTGCGGGGACAGCCGGGACCTCCTCAGCATCTTCTTGTACATGAGGGTCTTTCTCTTCTGGTTTGGTCTCGTCTGGTTTGACCTCTGGAACGCCATTCACAACATTGGATTCAACAGGCTCTACAGACTGTTCTACTACTAATGGCGGCTCCTTTACTTCGGGAGTTTCGGGCTCTGCCAGGGCACACTCCTCTGGCTTCACTTCTTGTTCCTCTGGTGAAGTACTACACTCCGGTGATGATTCTGTCTCAACAACAGATGTGGTAACCTCCATAGCATTATGGTCCTCTGGATTCTCAATCAGAGAGGGCTTGCTATCCTTTTCCTCTGTTCTCTCAAATAGTTTCCCGATGGCCTCCATTTGCTGCTGGTGCCTCTGTTCCCAACCCTCCATTCTCTCTCGGTGAGCCTGTCGTTGAGCTGCAAATCTCTTTTGGTGAGCTTGTTGGTGAGCTGCAAGGCTCTCTTGGTGAACCTGTTGTTGAGCTGCAATGCTCTCTTGGTGAAAAAAAGGCAAGGAGAGAGGCGCCTCTGGGTGTAGTAGATTAAAAGCAATTTAATTATAAAACATAAGTATCGCACTCACATTTGAGTAGTGACAGGTAAGCATGTAAAGGTAGTTGTTTCCTTGGAGTGGTGAGTTGTCATCGATTTGGGGTTTCTTCTGCAGTCTGTGGAAGCGCTGTGCAGGGAGGACACTGTCTCATAATAGGGCGATGGAAGTCGGCTGTGATGTGCGGTCCTCTACCTCAGGCTTGGATCGTAGGATGGAGAGCAGACGCAGGGCGATGACGTCACCAAAATGCGATGCGTTTCCGAGTTTACAGCAGCAAATGGGCTGGCTGCTGCACTCCTTTTTCAAGCACAAGGAAAACCAGGGAGGGGGGCTAGTTTTTAATGCATCGAAGGGGGGGAGGAGACTGAGCGGAGCACAAAGGGATGTGCAAGGAGGGGCGACACGCCCCCTCCTTGCACATCCCTTTGTGCTCCGCTCCGTTGTGCTCCGTTGTTGAGCTGCGTGAGTTTGTTGTTGAGCTGCAAGGCTCCGCTGCAAACCTGCATTCATCTGCTGTTGATTTGCATTTGCTATAACCATCTGTTTTAGCATCTCCTCCATTTTGGGTTTACTTTAACTGCCCGCGGCACTCCACCATGTGTGAGGGATTAGCTCGGTAGCGGGTGTGTGTGACCCCCTGGATGGGTTCACTACACGCTGAACTGTACAAAAAGGCAGTTGAGGATGATTGAAAACAAAATGATATGGTTTATTTTTCCATATTGCGGGATACACGTGCAAGCATCAAAACAGCATAAACAAAACAAAACATAAAATAAACCCTTGCCACTTGGGGTGTCTACCTTCCCAACACAGGAACCTACCTATGGAGTCTGGCACAGCCTACTGCTGGGTAGACACTGCTGGTCCTACAGCAGAAAACAACAACAAAAGTCTCTTTGATATTTCTCACACAGCATCCATCAACACCTCACCTCTTCAAAAGTGCTTGTGTCTGCTCCTTCACTCACAAAGCCCCTAGGATGCAGCAATCAGCCGTTATCCTTAGGCTTTATTTATAGGGGATTTTGAACAGCTGAAGGCTTCTAACTCCCCAAACCTCTCTGGCCATTTCTACAGCCGACGCCCAATAGTAATTGGTGTATTGTCTACACAAGGCAGAAAAGTATCTTCCGTCTGGGACAACACACACAGATTTACCTGACTTCCTGTCACAGGCTTTAATTGCTTAATTCTGAACAGCTGAAACCTTTTAACGCCCCAAACCTCTCTGGCCATCTCTGCAGCCGATGCCCAATAGTAATTTTTGCATTGTCTAAACAAGGCAGAAAAGTATCTCCCGTCTGGGACAACACACACAAATTTACCTGACTTCCTGTCACACCTTCTTACTTTCACTCACTACACCTACACACTCATTGCCCACACATTTTTACATTTACATTTTTTACACTTTTTTTTTTTTTTTACATCGTTGTTTCACCCACAATTATAACACTTCAATTTCCATTACACTCCTCATTTTTCACACTTCACACTTTCACTCACCTTTCTTGCACACTTTCACTTTTCACTTACACTTCATATCATACAGACCCATCAAGTTACCGACATATACATTTTTTATTTACCAAACATTTCCTTTTAATATCATACCTGTATGGGCTCCCTGGTTTGCCTTCAGTGGTTCTGGTCCCTCCCCCGTTTAGCCTCCTTTGCCTTTTGGTGAGTGTGGGGCAGCTGTGCGGCCTCTCGTGAGCCTGGGATCTGTCAGCTCGCCTGCAGCCAGTTCACACTGCCTGCCCCCTCCTCATGTTAGACCGCTTGCCGCAGCCACAGGATCCGGTTTTTGGTCATAAAACCCTACACATATTTGAATATTTTGTTTCTTAATACCTATATCATATATGCTAGATGCTCCATTGTTAATAGGGGTCTTCTTTATTATTTTTAACAAATTTACCTACACAATGTTTTGTACTTTCAGAGCATATTTTCTCTCCCCCTGAAGATGACCTCCTTGATTAGGTCGAAACGCGTCAGGTTCACATCATTATAGAATATCTATGCTAAGTTATGTTATCTGTACAGATTACTGTTGCAATTTTATCTACCCATGCATATGGTTTATTTTATCAATTTTGGAGTTCTTGTTTTGTATCCATTGCATGCTCTTCCTGTGGCAAAATCTTTTTTCAATAAATGTAATAATTTTTATATTATTACTGTTTATTCTTCTTGCTGCAATACAAAGCCCCCAGGGGTAATTTTCCTTTTCTTTTTTTGCCTAATGTGCCGCAAAGGAAAGGTAACATCCCTGCCCATGCCTGCTGGATCATGAGTCAGCGGTAATCTGAACCTTATTGTTGACCGCCCTGTCCAACAAGTCCAAAACGTTTTTGAGAGGACTGGAGGTATAGTAGGGTTGGAGATCCTATATGAGGGGCAAGGAGAAGTCCATCTTTTTATTTGATGTGGGTCTTTCAAATGCTGTTGCCAATGGATTGCATGGCAGCTTGTCATATGTCGGAATCAAAAGGAAGGAGAGGACGGTGGGTTAATGAACCCTGGGATTAATAAACAGTGTTCAATCATTGGTATAAGAATACACAAATATTAAAAATGTAACATGTTTATTGAGAAGATAAAAAACAAACCACAAGCATTTGTAAAAAAACATCCATGTTGGGTAAATGACAATTTGGCCATATGCATAAATGGATGCATCAAGACCACTCTAAAGGCCCCATACGCACGAGCAAATATATCTGTTCAAATCAATCTGACAGACCGATTTGAACAGATATGTCTGCTGGCTGTTTTGGTTTGATCGATGTACACACGATCAAACCAAAATCCCCGCCGGCAGACAGCGCGGTGACGTGGCGGTGACGTTGATGCCGCCACGTCACCGCACCAGGAAGTAAATTACTTCCACGCATCCGTCGGATCCATTCGACGCATGTGCGAGCAGATATGTCTACTGGTTAGCATACTAACCAGCAGACATATCGGTCCGACGGGTTCCCAGCAGACAGATTTTAAAGCATGCTTTAAAATCTGTCTGCTGGCCAAATCCGTCGGCTCGCCCGTACACACGATCGAATCTGTCTGCTGAGACGGTCTGTCAGACCGTTTTCAGCAGATAGATTTGATCGTGTGTACGCAGCCTAACAGTATCGCTCGGATGAGCTTCTTCAGGAGTTTATGATGTTACAGCATATTATGCAAAAAATTACAAAAAGACATAATGAATGGACAGCAAGTTAGTTTGTATATCAAGAAAAATAATACATATTACAAATATTAGATCAATTTGTACATATTGGTTACATAAACCATAAATTATATTGAATAAAAAATAATCAATAAATTGAGGTAATAATTCCAGTGCAAGCAGGGATAAAATCTTACCATAGCCAATATCAGCCCATAAAAAAGGAGGTCATGAAAAATTAATCTAGGGTGATCTCATATAGAATTGCCCTCAACTCAGCAATCCATTGTTGGGCCGCAGAAGGTATAAAGCAATGTGAAGTCCCTATAAATGTATAAAAGACAAATAGAGAACTAAATAAACAACTTTAATCAAAAGACAACAAAACTGTAAAGCAACAGAGAATCAATGGTTATCTAAAGTCATCAAAACTTTTGTACGTGAATCAAAACAATTAGGAGGTAGAGCCAATAGGATGAGCCGCTGTTTCCTGAAGTGTCAGTTAAGACCACAGGGTGCGCAACGAGTATCAAGGATTAATATCCAATAGCATTGTTGATAGAGGTAGTTCTATATTGTCAAGTTCAGTCTGGAGACTGACAAGCTGAAAAAATAATTTTAAAAGTATTATTATACATTATTATTATACAGGATTTATATAGCGCCGACAGTTTGCACAGCGCTTAAAGTAAAAAATAAATAAAATAAAAAAAGTAAAAAGAAACTAAATATATATATATATTGGTAAAGAACTAGGAATTAGAGGCGAGGTAAGCTATTAGGGATCCCTGTAGTGCTCCCCCTTATGGGGGTTTAACACTGCCTCTAATTCCTATATGGGATAATCCTAGATTCATTTTTCATGACCTTCTTTTTTTATGGGCTGATATTGGCTGCTATGGTAAGATTTTATCCCTGCTTGCGCTGGAATTATTACCTCAATTAATTTATTATTTTTGATTCAATATAATTTATGGTTTATGTAACCAATATGTATACATTGATTTTCTATTTGTAATATGTATTCTTTTTCATGTTATAAAACCTAACTTGCTGTCCATCCATTATGTGTTTTTTTTTTCTTTAATTTTTAGCATAATCTGCTGTAACATCATAAACTCCTGAAGAAGCTCATCCGAGCGAAACTGGTAGAGTGGTCTGGATGCAGCCATTAATGCATATGAAAGTGAAAAATGAATCGGCGCAATAGGACCAAATATTGCCTGTGAGTGAGTATAGAGTTTTTACGCCCTTAATTATTTTAAGCAGCTGCACCTAGCTGATTTATTTCACCTAGGTGAGATAATGATTTGAGAGAGGAAGGAAGTAGGAATGGCGCTGGCTTTTAAAATGCAGTGCTGATGTGGTATATTGTGTTACAGGCGCCTGTACTTAATAGTGAAAAACGCAGTGACATATAATCAAATACAGGTAAATTGGTGCCTTTTAATAAAACCTAATTTTGAAATCTTAGTACGGAAAATAAAGGAAAATGCTGGTGATATTCAAAATGTGTGAGTAAATAGCAATGCAATTAAGTGAAAATAGATGAATTAGATTGCTTAAACAGCTGCGATAAAAACGCAGTTCCAAGTGATCCAAAAAAATATATAATAAAATAGTGCACCTTAATAAAATCCCTGTGCTACAAAGGCTAGTGATATCCACTCCAAAGGTGTGAGAAATGACAAAGAAAAAATTAATTAATTGCCAATAATTGTAAATAAATTAAATGCTTATAGAGTGCTGCTGTTTCAAATTAATGAATTAAAGCGGAGTTCCACCCAGGAAAACCACATTTGACCATCTAGCTTAAAAAAATTAAATAAAAAAAAACTTGGAAAAAAAAAAAAAATACTCACCCGAAATACCTGTTACTATGCGGAAGTCTGTAATCTGCCTCTTCCACACCGCGGTGTCTTTTCTTCTGCTTCTTCTGCTTGTGAATGGGGCGCGCTGCTTTCTGGGAACTGTGTGTGTTCTCAGAGAGCAGCCGCCCATTCACAAGCCAGCGTGAGACTCACGCAGGCGCAGTAGGAAATGGGCAGTGAAGCCGTACGGCTTCACTGCCTGTTTCCCATAGTGTGAATGGCGGCACGGGACCTGGATCGATCGTGGGACCGGCATCGGGGGGGCCATCAACGCAGGCAAGTAGGACAAGGTAAGTGTCCTGTCCTACACTGTTAGTAGCTGCTGACTTTAAAAAAAAAAATATTGCGGCTGGAACACCCCTCTAAATAATAATTAAAAAAAATAGAAAAGGTGCTTCATGCTGTTGTGATCCACTCCAATCTGTGCTCCCATATGGACCGCACTCACCATATTTGTGCCCCCTTTTGGGGTTTGCAGCATTCACAGTGTATGCCACTGTGCAGCACTCTGGCAAAAGCACGTCCTGCTGTGGTCCTGGTGGTGCTCCCAGTGTTTATCCCATATACAGGAAAAAAGAAGAAGGAAGGGGTCCCAAGATAGTGTAGTACCATTTTAAAATTCAGCTTTTATTGGTAAAAAACAAATGGGTACTCACAATTTTGTTGAAATGACAGAGCATTACTTTAGCATGCAGAAAATGGAAGTGTTGTGGCGTTCTGTCGGATCGCTCGACCGGTTTTGTCGACCTGACTTCATCTGGAGCGTCCTAAACGCCACAACACTTCCTCATTTATAGCAAAACACTGCGTCCTCTGACAAAAAGCTGCTGTGACATTGTTCAATAACAATTAGGAGACACACATGTTACATAATGGGTTTATGTGAAATCTCCTTCAACAGCTGTAAATAATATTGCAATTAGAAATATATTTCAGTTAGAAGGAAATATATTTAAAGTATCCTTTGACTCATCCAATCAGGCTCTGCCCAATATACATTTACTAGGTACAGTGACCAATTAGGGAGAATTATATTAGCCATAGTACAGAAAGGAGGGGTATCAGTATCAAAGTCAATGCTCAGAGTTTGCTTCCCACAGATAAAAATATACTTCAATACAAAGAAAAAAAAAACTAAGTACCCTGTTTATCTGCGTATAACGCACACTTTTTTCTCTGAAAACAGAGGGTAAACAGTGCCTGCGCGTTATACGCCAATATCATGTTTCACCAGCAGGGCGCGTGTCATTGTAAAACGAAGCTTGTAAATGTTACTCCATTTTTTTCAGGCTGCTCTCCTCCTCCTCTGAGTGTAGCTTTGATTGGAGTAGGAGAGAAGTCACATGCCCATCACAGGAGGGCAGTCATGTGACCAGGTCAGTGAAAAAAAATGGAGCTATTGAGCTAAATAGAAGCTTCGTTTTTCAATAGACACAGGAGGAGCAGTGTGGTAGGGGCTGACAGTGATTTTTTTTTTTACTTAACTGTAGAGTATGCTGACAGCACTGTCCCAGGAGGGTGGTCTCCTGGGAGTGCAGGGGGGGTATAATGGATGGGGCTGTATACTGGGGAGGGGGGAATGTATAATGGATGAGGGGGGATGTGTACTGGATGGGGGCTTTATACTGGGGAGGGGGCTGTATAATGGATGGGGGGCTGTATAATGGATGGGGGGCTGTGTACTAGATGGGGGTGTATAATGGATGGGAGCTGTATACTGGGGAGGGGGATGTATAATGTATAGGGGGGCTGTGTACTGGAGGGGGATATATAATGGAGGGGGTTGTGTACTGGATGGGGGGGATGTGTACTGGATGGGGGCGATGTGTACTAGAGGGGGTTATGTACTGGATGGGGGGATGTATAATAAAGGGGGATGTGTACTGGATGGGGGAGGCTGTGTACTGTAAAGGGTGCTGAGAAAACATTTTTTCCCTAAACTCCCCTCTTAAAATTGGGGTGCGTGTTATACGCCAATGCGTGTTATACGCCGATAAATACGGTAATTAAGCGACTGGTGGCATCGGCTGACTGTCGGCCCTTTGTGAACCCCGATTGGTCCAGATGTATCAATGAAGGCAAGAGATCCACCAATCTATTGGCAAGGAGTTTTGCATATAATTTCAAATCATTGTTAAGCAATGAAATGGGCCTAAAATTTTGGGGTGTGTCAGGGTCCTTCCCTGGCTTCTGCAACGCCACAATCATAGCCCTGAGCATCTCCAATGGAAAAAAGGACGAGGAGGCAGCTTGATTAAAAACACTTGCTAAATAGGGGACTAGTTCCAGTTTGAATGTCTTATAGTACTCTCCGGTGAAGCCATCAGGCCCAGGAACTATAATAGCAACTGAACGCATCCGCTATTGCTTGTGGGTGGAACAATTTATCACAGATGAAGGGGTGAAGGACAAAGGGGATTTTAGTCTTATGTCTTAATCCCGTAAGGCGGTTAGCCAAGAGTTTTCCGACCTTGTTGCTACTGACGTAGTATGTCATTTTAAGACATTTGGAGGATTTTTCAAAGTTGTCAAGTAAAACAAAGCGGAGCTCACCTCTAAGTTGCGTTAATCGACTAGAAACTAGCAGTGATGTATTTTGTTTATTTTGGGCTTCCAGAGTATGTATCTCAGAGATGAGATCTTGTATCAGCTGCCCCCTCCTCCTCTTGGCCCTCGCACCCATCTTAATCAAAACCCCTCTTATAAATGCCGGGCACTCCACAGCATCCTAGGATCAGACACAGAGCCGACGTTGCAAGAAAAAAAAATCAGTTAGTTCCTTCTGTAGGGTCTTTTTGGAGTGGTCAGTTTGAAACAACCTCGGGTTGGAACCCCAGACAAATGTAGTACTCACGCCTGGCGAATCAGCAACCGAGAGTGTCACAGAGGCGTGATCCGACCATGTGATATCATTAATTTTAGAATCTACAATCTTAGGCAACAACCACTTGTCCGCAAGAAAAATATCTAGTCTTGTGTAAACATCATGACTCATTGAGAAGAAAGAATAGTCCCTCTCAATGCTATGGAGGCACCTCCAAGCATCATAGAGATCCTGTGAATGAAGTGTTAATTGTAGAGAGTGATGGTGTCTGTGTGAGCAGGACGTGGAGTTAGAGTTGGGCGAACCCGAACTGTAAAGTACGGACTTCGGGTTTTTCCCGAACCCGGACTCGAACCCGAATAATTGCTGAAAGTTCGGGTTCGGAGTTCGGGAAAAAAAATGCGCGGGGTTACCCCGAATTCAATAACCCGACCCTTTAGGTCTGGTATGGATTTTAAGGGGAACTCCACCCCAAAAAAAAAAATGGCATGGAGTTCCCCCTAAAATCCACACCAGACCCCTTATCCGAGCGCGTTGACCTGGCCGGCCGCAGAAAAGAGGGGGGACAGAGTGCGGCCCCCCCTCCTGAACCATACCAGGCCACATGCCCTCAACATTGGGAGGGTGCTTTGGGGTGCCCAGGGGGCTTATGAGAATCTGGAAGACCCCTTTAACAAAGGGGACCCCAGATCCTGCCCCCCCTCTGTGAAATGGTAATGGGGTACTGTACCCCTACCATTTCACGAAGGAAGTGTAAATAGTAGTTTTCAGGAAAAAAACACACACACCATAGAACAAATTACTTTATTAATTAAACCAAATAAAAATCCAGCGGTGAAAATAGACGATCGATGCTGCTCCCTGCTCCAACGTTGTCTTCTATCCAGCCCTGGGTGATCTCTCCAGCGACGGCCGGTTGGTCCAGCGATGAGAAGATCCATCCATTCAGAGCACAGCTCAGCGAATGACGCGCCGGAGCTTTGACATTTCTTTTATAGGGGAGGCGGGCCACACATCACGTGACCCTGTCCACCCCTGGCGCACACTCTGCTACGTCACTGGGACAGCCCAGACATGCCCCTTCATCAGAGCGGGACGGGGTCACGTGACGCGTGGCCCCCCTCCCCTATAAAAGAAATGTCAAAGCTCCTGCGCGTCATTCGCTGAGCTGTGCTCTGAATGGATGGATCTTCTCATCGCTGGACCGATCAGCCGTCACTGGAGAGATCACCCGGCGCTGGATAGAAGACAACGTTGGAGCAGGGAGCAGCATCGATCATCTATTTTCACCGCTGGATTTTTATTTGGTTTATTTGGTGTGTGTGTTTTTTTTCCTGAAAACTACTATTTATACTTCCTTCGTAAAATGGTAGGGGTACAGTGTACCCCATTACCATTTCACACGGGGGGGGCAGGATCTGGGGGTCTTCCAGGGGTTGTTAAAGGGGTCTTCCAGATTCTGATAAGCCCTGTGCCCGCATACCCCCACAACCACTGGGCAAGGGCACCCTCCCAATGTTGAGGGCATGTGGCCTGATGCGGTTCAGGAGAAGGGGGGCCGCACTCTGTCCCCCCCTCGTTTCTGCGGCCGGCCAGGCCAACGTGCTCAGATAAAGGGTCTGGTCTGGATTCTAGGGTGAACTCCACGCCATTTTTTTTTAATTTGGGGTGGAGTTCCCCTTAAAATCCACACCAGACCTGAAGGGTCTGGTTATGGATAGTTGGGGGGAACCCCACGTCATTTTTTTTTAAATTGACGTCGGGGTTCCCCTTAATATCCATACCAGACCTAAAGGGTCTGGTTATTGAATTTGGGGGGACCCCCAGGCATTTTTTTTTCTTTTACTAAACGTCCGTGTCCCATTGACTTCAATGGGGTTCGGAGTAAGGTTGTTCCTTCTGGAACGGTCCTCTATGTCTGCTATTTTAGCCTTGACTGCCTCCATCTCTTCGTCTTTTGCGTCATGGGCGTCAACAAGGCTGTTGATTGTGGTGGCAAATTCCCCCATCCTATTCTCAACATGATCTACCCGTGATGTCACAGCCCGCAGCTCACTCCCAAATTTATGGACGCATGCCATCATGTCACTGTGAAGGGAACTCCTCAGAGAGACCAGCATATCTTTAAGCGTGGTATCCAACACCGGTTGGTTACTCGTAGGGAAGCGGTCGATAGAGTCCGGGAGTTCCCTGGTGTCATCTCCAGATTCAAGGCTCGCACTCACCTCGTGGGAAGATTCTGTGCCATCCAACTTAAATCTGGTCTTCTCAGGACTCCCAGATGTAGAGGAGGACGTGGCAGAGTGTCCGTTGCTGCCAGGAGATGAGCGTTTAGAGGGTTTATCCTTCCTTTGCGGGAGATGAAGGGTGCTGGCTGCCGAGGGTACCGGCACACCGGCGCCATCCTGCCTCTGTTCTAGGGCGAAGTATTCTGTTTCTGTGGCTTCTGAGATCCCTTCTGTTTCTTGGTTATGTTTGCAGGAGTCAGCACAGAGTAGTTATAAAGGCAGGTTGTCTCAAACACCACTGTGTGGGCTGCTATGGGTCGATTATTCCCTGTGGGGCCTGGAGCACCATTTTTATGCGGCCATCTCGGAGAAAGGCAAGCCCCGCTTCGGATGGATCACTTCAATTGCAGTACAGAGAGCAGACTATCTCTAATTACTCCATTTATAGGAAGAGAAAACTGAACCTCATTCCCCTGATGAGGTGCAACTCCGTTCTGGGGGCTCTGATGGTGGGACAGGGTCTGGCTCAGTGTGCAGGAAAGCTGAAGGCTGTAGGCCTTGGGTGTACCAAGATGGTCGCTCTAAGTCTGCTATATATTCTTTTTACAGTCAGGTGTGGAGCCTCCAATTGCGGCTGTAGCAGGACTCAGGATGGGTGGTGGGATGGATGCCAGGGGGGGTCCGGACCACCGAGAACGGAGCGTCCGAAACGCGCTTCCGTGGGACGCAGCACTAGGAAAGTCCGGGGATTCTCGGGCCCCACTAGGCCGCACCAAGCCGTAGCTGTTGCGGACTAAACCGGGACTCAACGCGACCCACGGGCAGCACTAGGTAAGAGGGGGAGGTGGGTGAGGGCTGGGAGCATTCCCTTACCTCCAGGAACGGTTAGAGCTGGCTCCACTGGCAGAACTCAATCAGGCAATATGGCGGCGGCCTCGAGCACCGGTGGCAGGGTATCTCTGGCGTCCTCCAGCCAATTTTCCCCAGAATTTATACACCAGGCACTGCGGGAGTCCGGGTTAGATATGCCATTAAGTTTTGGGGTCAGATGGAGAGTTAAATCGCCCGATGCCTGCGGATGGTATTCGTGGAACCTGGAGCTCCTCTCTGGTGCTCACTTTTTTAGGACACATTTGTTTTCATTTGCTGCAATAATGGGCTAAACTAAAGTATATATACATATCTACCTATTAAGTTGTGCATGGTTTTATCATTTATGAGGTAAGATTATATGCATACTAGACTCACCGATTTTATTGATTATATTATTTACATCTTCATATCACTGATTTGGAACTGTACTTTTTGTTTTGTTATTATATATATATATATATATATATATATATATATATATATATATATACACACACACATATATACATAGTATATAGTGTAGACAAAAAAAAAAAAAACTTCCCAACCCTCAGCCCTTCCCTTCCTGAGTCAAAGCCAACTAATTCCCCAGATGCAACCATGGGGTAGGATGGGCCAAGAATAATTAACAGCACCCAGTCCATACATCAGAAGGAAGCCCAGAGTACTCAAGAATGCAAATAGAAATCTCACCCTGCCCTGGCTGCACAGGACTCTCTTGCCAATCTGTAGTTAAACGCCTCTCTATTCTGAGCCCTAGGCATGGTATGTCTTGGAAGAGACAAGGGGGGAATAAAGGAGGGGGGGGGCAGGATAGGGATCAAGAAAAAAAGATAGCAAAAGATAGCAGAAGTTCTCTGCCTTTGCATCATATATAGCCAAGTTAGATAATCAACAAAGCTCACCAGAAAAACGCCTGTAGAGGGATATTATTATCAACCACCTAAAGATTAGCTAATGTTGGCTTTCAAGAAGGATATGTGATGACAGTCCGTGTCCCCTCTTCACTCTCAAAACCTGATTAAAGATTATAGCAGATGAACAGGTTGTAGTATTGTGCGGTCAAAAGAAGATACTGCCTGTAGCTTAGTTCTGCAGAATACATGTGCCCTTGTTACATGTGGCCTGTAAGCAGTCTCCATAGAAAGGAAGAAGAAAGTCGGAAGAAGGGGTGGAGCATTACACAGAAGGGAAGTGTGTAATAGATCAGACAAAGAAAATACAGAAACTGTGCATTACCACAAAAGGTCACTAGATGGCAGCATGTAAACAAACATAACATCCATACAAAATGGTTAAGAGAAACAGTATTATATATAACAAATTATACGTCGATTGGGTGGCACAGTCCTCATCTGGCATTGTAAATGTCACTATATACATCAGAAGGGTAGTGAAACAACTGCAAATAACAAACAGTGGTATTTGCCTTGATGTCTTGAAAACCTGAATGACAAAAAAAAAACATGCATATAATGCAATAACAACAACTCTCAATTTAAGGCTTCAAGTTATGTCAACTAAAGATCAAGACACATTCTTCTTAAAGTCACAAGTAGGATCCAGCAGCGTAGGCAAACAAGTTTATTCTCCAAAGAGCAAGAGCAGAACAAGTTCCGTGATAGGTCTGATGAAAGTCTTGACAGTCCCTTGTCTTAAAACCTTCACCACCTTGCGTAACTTTCAGTCATCACTAGGAATGCTCTTTACAATAAGTCCCATAGGCCATTCGATTTTTTCAGCTTGCTGGTCCTTGAGCAAAACAAGGTCTCCAACTTGGAGGTTGGGGTTCAGATCAGTGGCAAAGGTCTTGATTTTAGGACGAATCTCTGGATCTTTGTCAGGTTCTAGAAGACTGAAGACATCAGCTGTGGTTTCTTCTGGATGACCCAGAAGGAATTCAGGACCTGTTATCCAAGAAGAATTTGCAAAGACACTTGCAGACATTGGCCTGGTGGTATGATCTGCAGGGTTAATTTCCGATGGAACATAATGCCATTGTTCAGGTTTAGATTTCCTGATTCTCTCTACACGGTTGCTGACATAGACGTAGAAACGTCTAGTCTGGTTGTATATGTAGCCCATAACAACTTTGCTGTCTGTGTAGAATTTGATGTCATCTATCTGAATGTCTAGCTCACATAGTATGAAATCTGCTATTCCTACAGCTAGCACAGTTCCACAAAGTTCAAGCCTGGGAATCGTGTGTTCAGGCTTTGGTGCTAACTTAGCTTTCCCAAACAAAAACCCTATGTAGGCTTGATTAGAAGAGTCTCTTACCTTGAGGTAAGCGACAGCTGCTATGGCCTCAGTAGATGCATCTGAGAAGATGTGAAGCTCTTTCCTTTGACTTGTAGCAAGGGAGAAAGGAGTGTAGCAGCGTGGTATATGGATTCCATCTAAGGCATGTAGAGATTGTTTTCAGGACTCCCACTTTGAAATCTGGTCTATTGGTAGTGGAGCATCCCAATCTTTAATAGTCTCTGAGAGCTGTCTAAGTAAGGATTTACCTTGTATGATGATGGGAGCTACGAATCCCAATTGATCGTATAGACTGTTCACCACTGACAGAACACCACGTTTGGTGAATGGTTTGTCTGCAGAGCTGACTTGAAAGCCGAAGGTATTTTTTAATAAGTCCCACCAACGTAAACCGTATGTTGCAACAGCGACGGTATTCAATCATCTCATTGTCCATGTTGTTGTCACGGTGCCACAGAAACCTTAGGAAGTTCCTATGGTCTTCACGTGCAATGAAGCAATGAAACATTTGTTCAATGTCAGAAGTTATGGCGACTGGCTCTCTTCTAAACCTCAAGTACACCTTCAAAGTTGTTGGTTAGGTTCGGACCAGTGAGAAGAACATTGTTCAGGGATACGCCTTGATGCTTGGCACTGGAGTCAAATACTACCCTGAATTTCTTTGGCTTACATGGATGATACACCCCGAAGAAAGGCAGGTACCAGCACTCATCATGTCTTTAAAGTGGTGGAGCTGGTTCGGTGTGATCATTGTGAAAGATCCTTTTTATAAAGGCAAAGAAATGGTCCTTTATTTCAGGTTTGTTCTTTAGTGTTCGCTGAAGTGAGTTGAATCTGGATAGAATCTGTTCACGGTTGGTTGGGAGATTAACCGGTGAAGCACAAAGAGGTAATGGTGCAACCCAGCTGTTAGACTCATCCTGGAAGATTTCACTAGATGGCAGCATGTAAACAAACGTAACATCCATAGAAAATGGTTAAGAGAAACAGTATTATATATAAAAAATTATATGCCGATTGGGCGGCACAGCTCTCTTTTTTGTAAGCATGTACAGGTCCTGGAAACTAGACCCGTTTAGCATCTCAATGCTTCAATGAACCCGTATTTAAAAAGCCAGCACACCACATACCTGACAGGATGCAAAGAACTGTCTTACAAGAACAACAGGAGAATTACTATACTCTTATCCTGCCCCATCCACCTAAAGTGTCCTTAAAGACATGCTCCTGCCATGAAAATCCTCTTTTCCAACAGGATTTAGCCAACATTATATCACATGTGCAAGGTCAACTTGACCATCTGAGCAAAAATTAAAGATCACATAGAGAGGAAAATGAGGGAAATTGCCACAGCCCATAATAAGCTGGTAGATTCTCATAAAGAGCAATTTGATAATCTTAAATAGCTAAAGGATACAATGTTGGACCTGTGGACCTACCCTGCAGAAATTATATAGCAATTCTTTTTTAAACTAGTACGTTTTTATTTGGATTTTACAAATTAACATACAAAGACAGGTATTAAACCTGCAGCACAATACAAATGAACAATATAGGGTGTGCAAGGAATAAGGACAACACCGCATGTAGCATAGTGCATGGTATAAAGTCTAAGTCAATAATTAACAGCCATAGTAAATTAGACATTACCTCATACTGGGTAAACCGTGGGAAGCGGTGATAGGCCTTTCTCTGGACACCCCCCGTTACTGTATCACGACTGTGTCCAGGATCCGGACCAGACCCCCCTCTCCGGAATTGAGAGCCATTCAAGCAATAGAGTTACAACAGGAGTCGGTACAAATAGTTGAAGAGGAATACAACGTAGTAATCAGAGATACGCTTAGTTCACCCTGACATTCCTTGTAATTAGGTTAGTCATACTGGAGGTAAAGGAAGTGAGGGGTTATTTTTTGTACCAGAGTAGCCATGGTTGCCATTGTCTGAGGATTTTTTTTTTGTTTTTGGTTACCGTAGCGCCAGTGTATGTTCGTAGGTAAAATGTAGGTGGGTAGTTTGGATCACTTCTCCTAGAGTGGGTGGAGAAGGGTTTTTCCATTTTCTAGCTACAGTATGTTCAGGTTCATTGAGAGTAGTACGTGGGCAAGTGTGTGTTTCAAATGTTTTGGGTAGGTGTCCAGGTCAAGAAGCAAGATTACTAGACTAGGTTTCAGAGCTATCAGTAAATGGGATATTTCGGACAGTATATGGATTCCCATAGGTGAGACAAGGAAGGGCAGCTCCAGAAAATGTGGAGCATATCCCCCTTCTCTCCACAGTGTCTCCAGCATTTATTGTCCCGAGGTGTTCTATACTTAGATATCTTATCAGGGGTCAAGTACCATCGTTGGGTGATCCAGAGTGTAGAGCAGCATGTGACGTCAAAAGTTGAGTTGCAAGCTGTAGGACATTGTTTTGTTGTAAATGTGTGACCCAGATCTAAATCCCATTGGAGCAGGGGGGTTGTTTTAGAGAAAACATCCTTTTGTTGAAGAATGTTGTAGAAGAGCGATATTCCTTTTAGCATGGGTTTGGGATTGCTAGGGAAAATCCAAGCAGGGTGGGGGATGTTACGTTCCCATGAGGGTGAGGCCTGGAGGTAGTGCCTAGTTCCTAAGTAGAGGTAGAGGTCTGAATTAGGGAGGTGGTACGTTTTTTTGCAGGTCGGAGAAGGATTTAAGTTATTAACATTGAAAAGATCATTAATGTGTAAGATGCCTTTCTCTCTCCATTTTGTGTAAGATATCAGGCTAATGTTGTGTTGCAGTGCTAGTATGAGGATCCTCAGCTTGTGCATATCGGGGTGATCGTGACTGACGTGTACAAATTTGTTCCATACTCGGACTGTAGCCAGCATAGTTGGAGGAACAAAGGATGGTATTTTAGATGAGATGGAGGTAGAGAGTAGCCATGTGGATAAATCTCCACTTGGTACATAGGTAGCTTCAATTCACCGCCAGATGGTGCACGGGGAAGGTGAGAACCACTCCCTGACTAGTGTTGCTCACGAATATTCGAATTGCGAATATTCGCTACGAATATTGCATATTCGAGTATTCGCGAATATCGCGAATATCGCGGCGAATATTCGCTATTTCGAATATTCGAATGTTTTAAAACATTTTTTGGAACAGATCACATCCTAGAGATCCCCATCGACGTCTAAAAGCATTGCTGGTATGATTAGAGACCTTGGGCCGAGTAGCTGCAGCGCTCATTTTATATTGCCGAAAAATCGCAATGCGATTATTCGGCAAATAGCGATATCGCGCGATTATTTTATATTGTAATATATCACGAATATTCTGAGCCAATCAGAGTACTCCATTCCGCATTTCTCGAAATTTCGAAATTATTTTGTATTGTAATATATCACAAATATTCTGAGCCAATCAGAGTGCTCCATTCCGCATTTTCTCGAAATTTCGAAATTATTTTGTATTGTAATATATCACGAATATTCTGAGCCAATCAGAGTGCTCCATTCCGCATTTCTCGAATATTCGCAATTATTGTGTATTGTAATATATCACGAATATTCTGAGCCAATCAGAGTGCTCCTTCCGCATTTGCCGAATATTCGCAATTATTGTGTATTGTAATATATCACGAATATTCTGAGCCAATCAGAGTGCTCCTTCCGCATTTGCCGAATATTCGCAATTATTGTGTATTGTAATATATCACGAATATTCTGAGCCAATCAGAGTGCTCCTTCCGCATTTCTCGAATATTCGCAATTATTTTATATTGTAATATATCACGAATATTCTGTGCCAATCAGAGTGCTCCATTCCGCATTTCTCGAATATTCGCAATTCGCATGCGCAATCGCAATTCGCATTCGCGATAGCGAAAATTCGCAATAATTTCATTTCGAAAATATATCACGAATATTCGTATTTAGCGAATATCTGTCGAATATTCGACTATATATTCGAGATATATCGCGAATACGAATATGGCATATTCTGCTCAACACTATCCCTGACCTGGGTGAGCACCGAGGCCATGTAGTAGTCCCGGAAATCCACATACCCGGTACCCCAGGCTTTTCGGTGTTTGACCAGTCTGGGGTCTGCGCATTTAGCTTTTTTACCTTGCCAGATGAAAGAAGAGAGTATTGTTTTTAGAGATTTAAAACAGGAAATGGGGATGACAATAGGGAGAGTTCTGAATAAATATAAAATCTAGGGAAGATGAAACATCTTAAACGCCGCTAGGGGGCCCATCCCACAAACCACATAGTGTAGACATTGCCGATTAGTTTCCAAATGAAATGAATCGGCAACATCTACACTATGTGGTTTGTCTCATTTGTTTTTTGAGATGCCTATGAAAGCTTGATCCATTGAACAAACACAGGAGCCAGAATCAGCATAAGTCTTGTAGGGAGACTTTTTAAACACCCAGGGCTTTTTCTGACCGCTTCATCTGTGGTCACACCATCTGGTAAGGAGATCATCACACTATACCACTTGGGTGTATAAGAGGTGGAAGATACACACATACACACTGTCGGTTTGTGTTTGGAAGTCACATTATCATAGAAGATGTAACGGAATGAACCGTGACAACCAGGGACTTTGGAAGGATGAGAGATACTCCTGTGCCAGGGACACTAATAACTCCTGGGTCCACCCTGTGCCCTTGTAGGCGTAGGGTGGCTAATAAAATCATAATTCATGTATTACATGAGATGGGACATGAATAATAATTCATGTTTACAGGATGTCTTGAGATATCACAAGTTTTTGGCTATTCAATGTGGGCACACATGCTTTTGAAAGGTGTTGATTGCATCTACTCCTAGACATTACATTGTCTATTGTATAAAGGTGTTAATTCAGGTCTGCTGCTAGACCTTTCAATTGTCTGATAACACGGTTTAAAGTCTATTGATGCCCAGGTGTCAAGACCCTTTAGAGACAGTACGTCTGTCTAGATATGTGGATTGAGGTCAAGACATTGTGTGATTGTATTTTATTTGGATTCTATTGATAAAGGAATGTGATAGATCTTGTCAGTATCGGTGCCGAAATATCTGCTAGAGAACTAGCCATAGTGTATGATTAGGAGCGTGGAGATTGCATTGTCCTGTGATTAACTTTAACATGCTGTACTCGATATATAAGCAAGCTAAGAAGCCAATAAAGTGTTCATTCATTTGGAAACAAGTACAGAGCTGCGTGTCTCGTCTTGATTATGGGAAATGGAATGGATCGTGTATGTAGGATTGTCGCTCTGTGTCGGATAAGCTTTTCTGACTCACCCACCAACTGAATTGTTCACTTTTGGGACTTTTTCTATGAAATACATTTTTTATTGAACTTTTTCTTTTTTCATTGCTATATATGTATTCAATATTCTATGTTATTCAAACTTATATGTGCACATAATTTATTCATATTTATGTTTTAGTTCACCCCTTTGGGAGAGAGATTTTCATATTAAGTGATATTATTTGCACCTGGGTGGTAACACTAAGGTTATATAAAATATTGGTTTTGCGCCGTACCTTATTTGTTTTTTAACATAGTTGAAGAGCAGTTTAGTAGTTTTGGTCAACTGAACTCCAAGATAAGATATATTTTTGGTCCGCCCATGAGTATGGGAACTGTTGTTGTAGTAGTAAGCTTGTTGGAGAGTTAACACCTAAATTTAAGATATGAGATTTGGACTCGTTGACCTTGTAATAGGAAATTCTGCTCAACCAGGCTAGCGTCTCCTGAACCGCCGAGAGGGATGTAGTGGGGTTGGACAACATTAATATCACATCATCCGCAAAAAGCGTTCCTGGTCCCCTATAGTTATTCCTGTGATACTGGTGTTAGAGCGTATGTGTTGTGCAAGAGGTTCCATCACCAGGTTGAATATCAAGGGGGAGAGAGGACACCCTTGCCTTGTGCAGTTAGAAATGAGAAATGATGATGATAAAGAGTCAGCTGAATATACTTGGGCAGAGGGGGGTGGAGTATAGGGCCATAATGGCGCTATGGATTGGACCCGAGAACCCAAATTTTAACAGTGCAGAGGAGAGGTACCCCCAATGTACCCTGTTGAACGCTTTTTCAGCATCCAGGGACAGGAGAACAAAGGGGGCACCGGAGCATCTAACCTGGTGGATTATGTCAATCATCATCCGTGTGGCGTCAGAGGCTTGTCGGCCCTTTGCTGATTGGTCCATATGGATAAGAGAGGGAAGGATATTGACTAGTCTGTTGGCAATAACTTTCGCATCGATTTTGACGTCTACATTAGGTAGAGATATGGGCGCGAAAATTCTGGGGCGATGTCGGGTCTTTCCTGGGTTTAGGAAGGGTGATTATTATTGCATTTAGCATTTCCTGGGGGAAGGAGGAAGAGGATGCGGCAGAATTTAAAACTTTGCATAAATTGGGAGCCAAGGTGTGATGGAACTTTTTATAATATTCTCCAGTGAGTCCATCTGTTCCTGGAGATTTGGAGTTGGGGAGATACTGAATAGTTTGTGTTATCTCATTAACTGTGAAGGGAGCGTTAGGATAGGTTAATTGCAATGGCGAAAGTGAGGAAAGATGAACATGTGCTAAAAATTTCTCTATGTCATCTTGGGAAGGTTGTGTAGTATTGACATCTCTACTTATGTTGTACAGATCAGCGTAATACGTGCTGAAGGCATTGGCTACTGTATCTCATGGGGTTTAAGTAATTTGCTTTTAGTGTAAGGGTGGTAAAGGAAAGGAATTTTAGATTTGAGCCTGTGTCCTTGAATTTTTAGGGACATCAGTCTACCTGCCTTATTGCTTGTGGTGTAGGTGGAGGCTTTAAATTTGGTATATGCTTTCTCATGGGATTCCAGTAATAGAGCACTAGTGTTGCTCACGAATATTCGTATTGCGAATATTCGGCTCGAATATGGCATATTCGAGTATTCGCGATATATTGCGAATTTCGCGGTGAATATTCGCTATTTCGAATATTCGTATTTTTTTTATTTTTTTTTTAGAACAGATCACATACTAGAGATCCCCATCGACGTCTAAAAGCATTGCTGGTATGATTAGAGACCTTGGGCCGAGTAGCTGCAGCGATCAATTTATATTGCCGAAAAATCGCAATGCGATTATTCGGCAATAGCGATATCGTGCGATTATTTTCGAGAAATTCGCAATATTGTTTTTAGCTAAAATAACACATATATTCGATTTCAGAGTGTTACTGTCGAAATTCCGCAATAAATTTCTCATTCGCATTTTTGCGAAATTACGATAAAATATCAAGAATATTCTGAGCCAATCAGAGTGCTCCATTCCGCATTTCTCGAATATTCGCAATTATTTTGTATTGTAATATATCAAGAATATTCTGAGCCAATCAGAGTGCTCCTTCCGCATTTGCCGAATATTCGCAATTATTTTGTATTGTAATATATCACGAATATTCTGAGCCAATCAGAGTGCTCCTTCCGCATTTGCCGAATATTCGCAATTATTTTGTATTGTAATATATCACGAATATTCTGAGCCAATCAGAGTGCTCCTTCCGCATTTGCCGAATATTCGCAATTATTTTGTATTGTAATATATCACGAATATTCTGAGCCAATCAGAGTGCTCCTTCCGCATTTGCCGAATATTCGCAATTATTTTGTATTGTAATATATCACGAATATTCTGAGCCAATCAGAGTGCTCCTTCCGCATTTGCCGAATATTCGCAATTATTTTGTATTGTAATATATCATGAATATTCTGAGCCAATCAGAGTGCTCCTTCCGCATTTGCCGAATATTTGCAATTATTTTGTATTGCAATATATCACGAATATTCTGAGCCAATCAGAGTGCTCCATTCCGCATTTCTCGAATATTCGCAATTATTTTGTATTATAAAATATCACGAATATTCTGAGCCAATCAGAGTGCTCCATTCCGCATTTCTCGAATATTCGCAATAGCGAAAAATCGCAATAGCGAAAAATCGCAATAGCGAAAATTCGCAATCATTTCATTTCCAAAAAATATCACGAATATTCGTATTTAGCGAATATATCTCAAATATTCGACTATATATTCGAGATATATCGCAAAATCGAATATGGCATATTCTGCTCAACACTATAGAGCACGCAGCTCCTGCCCATAATTTAAAGATTTCGGTTTGAAGGGTAGGAGAGGGATGGGATTTGTTCTGGGTTTCAGTGGCATCAATATTGGCAGTAAGTTGGTCTATTTTCCGTGAGCTGTTTTTCTTGGCTCTGGCACCTAGCTGTATTAGAATACCTCTAACAACGCCTTTGTGGGCATTCCACACCACCAGCGGGTCGGGCAATGAATAAGAATTCAAGGAAAAATACTCTGTCAATTGCTGTTGGATAGAGTTCGCAAAGGTAGTATTGTGGAGAAGAGAGTTGTTAACCCTCCAAAGGTAGGATTTGGGAGTGAGCATCAATAGTGATGCTGATGGGAGCATGGTCCGACCAGGTGGCAGTGTGAATCGCTGATGCCGATATTTTTGCAGTAAGCATTTGTCAGAGAGGAACAGGTCAATTCACGAGTAGGTGTTGTGACGTGGCGACAGAAACGTGTTATCTCGTTCCCTCGCATGACAACACCTCCACACATCAAACAAATCATTGGAAGAAATACATTTAGCTAATGGTGATACATGTCTTTTAGCTCCAGCAGTGTAGTCTAGATCATAGTCTGGAACCAGATTAAAGTCACCGCACAACAGTAGGTGGCCCTGCTGGAGGCCTTTAATGGTTTTCAGGGTCGCTTTGAAAAATGACATCTGACGTTGGTTTGGTGCATACAGTGACACCAGGTATATTGGACATTGTTGATTTTGCAGCTTTGGACTTCGAAAGAGGCAGTGTTGCGAATAGCTATCAGGACCCCTCTCTGTTTTTTTCTTGAAGGAGGTGGAGAAAACATGGGGAAAGAGTCTATGTTTGCATACGGGGGAAAGATCTTGGGCAAAATCAGTCTCCTGTACACACGCAGGGCCAGATTCTCATAGAATTTCGCTTGCGTATCGTAAGCCATTTGCACTACGCCGCCGCATCGTACTAGAGCAGGTGCCGTATTCTCTAACCATTTGCGCCGTCGTTTGCGTTGGCGTAGCGAAAATGGGCCAGCGTAAGCCCGCGTAATTCAAATGAGGCAGCTTGTATTTAAATTAAGCGCGCCCCCACGTCGAACGAACTGCGCATGCACCGGCCGGGGAAAAAGCCCAGTGCGCATGCTCCAGCTCACGTCGGAAAGCGTCGTTAAAACCGACGTCAAAACGACGTGATCGTCACTACGCAATGCCCCTATTCGCGAACGAGTTAGTAAAACGACGTAAGCGACGGAAAAAGCCGACGCTGACCCGACGCCATACTTAACATGGCATCCGACGGCATCCGACGGTACTTCGTAAGGTTACTCCACATAGAAGCTGGGTTAACCTTACGCGGACGAAAACGACGTACGCGACGACGGGGCGGCGTAAAAGCGATCGGGAATCTGCATACTAGCCTCATTTGCATATGAAAATGAGAAAACAACGTAAAGGCCACCTGGTGGCCGGAGTTGTCATTACAACTACGATCCGCAAGTGTAATGGTTTTACACTTGTCGGATGTTGAAGCATAGTTACATAGTTACATAGTTACATAGTTAGTCAGGTTGAAAAAAGACACAAGTCCATCCAGTTCAACCATAAAAAAAATAAAAAAAATAAAACAAAGTAAAACACAGTACATCCTCCCATACACCCAACTCCATACCCACAGTTGATCCAGAGGAAGGCAAAAAACCCCAGCAGAGCGATGATCTAATTTGCTACCGGAGGGGAAAAAATTCCTTCCTGATCCCCCGAAAGGCAATCGGATTTACCCCGGATCAACTTTACCTACAAAACTTAGTACTCAGTTATATTATGTGCATTTAGGAAAGAATCCAGGCCTCTCTTAAAGCAATCTACTGAGCTGGCCAGAACCATGCTAAGCATCACGCGCATAGATACGAATGAATGAATGAATGAATGAATGAAAACTTATATAGCGTGGCACATACGAACTGAATCGCCTCTTGGCGCTTGTTGTTCCTGTCTCCTTTGGTATCAAAAGAGATGAGTCTTGATCTTTCTCCTGAAAGCTAGGTGGTTCTCCTCCAACCGAATGCTGGTTGGTAAAGCGTTCCATAGTCTGGGACCTTGGACCGCAAATCTTCTATCTCCTTTGGACCTGTAGTTGGCTTTCGGTATCTGGAGCAGATTTTGATTGTTGGATCGCAGAACGCGATTGGGATTGTGAGCTTTTATTTTTTCGCATAGATAATGGGGGGCATTCCCATGGACACATCTATGCGTTAGACAGAGTGCTTTAAAAGTGATTCTGTCTTTTACTGGTAACCAGTGAAGGGATCTCTGTGAAGGTGAGATTGATTCCCAAGGTTTTTTCCCAGTCACAAGTCTAGCGGCCGTGTTTTGAACAACTTGAAGACGAGCGATTTGGTACTTGGGGAGTCCGAGGTAAAGGGCATTGGCATAGTCCAGTATGGAGTTTACAATTGTTCCCACCACGACCGCTATGTCTTCTTTGGGGATGAAAGGAGTAAGTCTGCGTAGTAGGCGCAGCAGATGGTGAGATCCGCTGACTACTGACCCTATTTGTGCGTCCATTGTCTTTTTTTTTTTTTAACACAATCAGAGTTTATTGACTCAAAAGTTGCATGGTACAGTATAAATGTACAGTACAAAGTGAAATGCACAAAATTCTACAGTAACATGACAAAAACAGAACCAATGCAAAAGGATAAACATAATGTAGTCTTTTAACAATTTACTATAAACTAGTCCAAGAGAATGTAATTTCTTCCGAAACCTTAGTTAGAAAGGAGTGAGGAGGGAGAGGGGAGAGGAAGAAGAAAAAAAAAAAAGGGGGGGGGAATATGGCTGAGAGGACGTTACAGGGTAGAAGGAATGTCCATATCTCCCAAAGGTTGATAGGTAATTATTATAAAGGGGGTCTGAGAGAATACAGCAAGAGATAAACCCTTAATCCATGGGTGAAGCAGTATTCAGGGCTGTAGTTGAACTGATCTAAAGTTCTCTTGTTACAATATCAGAAATACCAGAGTGTTAAGCCATTAGTAACTGGTAGTCGCTGGAGTACTTAAATGAAATCCAGGGTTGCCAGGTGTCAATAAAGCGGGTTGAGTTTTCATTTCCCATGGCAATCAGCTCATCCATTTTGTGGATGTAATGCACCCTGTTTAACCAATCTTTGATCGAGGGACATTTGGTGGTCTTCCAATGTAAGGGGATCAATGTTTTTGCAGCTGTAAGTAGGTGTCTAGTTAGGGTCTTTTTATACCTGCTAATGGACAGTCGGTTAATATGTAGGAGACATGCAGCAGCGTCAAGTTGGAGGTCAGTGTCCGTGATCAGCTTAATGTGGTGAATTACCTGGGACCAAAAATTACATATAAGGGGGCAGCTCCACCAGATATGCATGAAGGAACCTTCGTCAGTTTTACATCTCCAACACCTGTCTGATTTATCAGGTGACCAGGATCTGATGTCCAGAGGGGTAATATACCATTGGCTGAGGATCTTGTATGAAATTTCTTGAAATCTTGAGCTTAATGAACATGTATGGGCGAATATACAAGCTTTCTTCCATTGGTCGTCAGTCAGTGTGATATTTAGGCACTTTTCCCATTTAGTCTTATGTCTATCTGCCCTTTGCGGTTGTTGGTTACAAAGCCAAGTGTATGCAAGTGATGTAGTTTTTAAAATGGGGGAACCTGAAAGGCAGATTTGTTCTAGTTGGGTGAGGGTCTTGTAGTACGCTGACTTGAACCCGCCATTGACCAAAAAGTCCTGCAGTTGGAGGTGAAACCAGAATCCGGGGAAGGACTCCCCGAGCTCTGATCTAAGTGACTGGTGGGATTTGATCCTATTGTTCGATAGGCAGTGAGTAGCCAGGAGCTTCGCCTTATCTGTCTGGTTTAGTTTAACGTCTGTACCTGGGGGAAAATCTGGGTTATCCGTTATCGGGGTTAATGGGCCAGGTATGTTGGCCAGGTGAAATTTCACAGCTGAGCCATGCCAGACCGATAGAGTAGCTGCCACTAGGGGGTGAGTGAGTTTGTTTGTCCGTTTTGAGTCTATAGTCCATGGGTAGTATGATATCGTTCTAGTGTGGTGAGTCTTCTCTAGGGCTACCCAGTCTTTGGTTGATTGGTGACAATGCCAGTCAATGAGTCTGGTGATGTGTGCTGCCATAAAGTATTTTTTAAAGTCTGGGAGGCCAATTCCTCCCATGTTTTTTGGTAGGGTAAGTTGGGAGAAACTAAGTCTTGGCTTCTTGCCAGCCCAAAGGAATTTCAATTGGGCTGAGCGGAGTTTGGCAAAGAAAGAAGAGGGGAGTTTAATCGGCAAGGTGTTAAAGTAATATAATAATTTCGGTAGGACTGTCATCTTGAGAATGGATGCCCTACCGAACCACGTGAAGGTTCGTGAGGTCCAGTTGTGTAGGTCTTTAGTGATGGCTTGTAGTAAGGGTGTGAAGTTTGCTGAGTAAAGGCCGTCAATTGTCGGAGTAAGTTTTATCCCAAGGTACTTGAGGTGTTTTTGTTCCCATCTGAAACTATGGTTGCTTTTCAATCGTTCAAATTCATTTGTGTCTAGGGTCAAGTTTATCGCTTCAGACTTGCTGCGGTTGATTTTAAAATTGGATATGAAACCAAAGGTATCAAAGATTTTTAGTAAGTTGGGCATTGAGATATGTGGTTTAGAGATAAAGAACAAGAGATCATCTGCGTAAGCGGCAATCTTGAACTCTCTCTCGTCAATGTGGAAGCCTCTTACATCCTGTGATAGGTTGATGGTCCGTATAAGTGGTTCTAAAGATATAATGAATAGGAGGGGTGATAGGGGACAGCCCTGTCTTGTACCATTTTTGATCTCTAGGGGTTCTGAGAGGATGTTGTTAATTTTGATTAGTGCCCGTGGATTGGTATAGAGAGCCTCTATCCAATTAAGCATATGGCTGCCTAATCCTATATGTCGACATGTAGCCATCATGTATTCCCAGGAAACCCTATCGAAGGCCTTCTCCGCGTCCGTGGACAGGAGAAGGCCCTTGATTCCCATCTGTCTAGCATAGTGTACCAGGCTCAGTGCCTTCGAGACATTGTCTCTGGCCTCCCTACCCGGCATGAAACCGACTTGTTCTGGACCAATTATTTTGGAGAGAAGGGGTTTCAGTCTATTTGCAACTATCTTGGCCAGCAACTTAATGTCGATGTTTAGTAATGAGATGGGTCTAAAGTTAGCGCATTCTGAGTGATCTTTGTCTGGCTTCGGAATCACGGTAATGTGGGCCATGAGAAGCGAGTTGGAGTCATGTTTATTGTAGGCTAGGTAATTAAGGGCCTTGAGCAGTGGGGGTGCAAGTAGTTGAAGGAACGTTTTGTAGTATTGTGCCGTGAACCCGTCAGGGCCAGGGCTTTTACATGGTTTAAGTGAGCTTACTGCTTCAAGCAATTCTTCCTGGGTCACGGGTTTCTCTAGCAGGTTGGCATCATCTAATGAGAGAGAAGGGAGTTCACTCCTCTCCAAGAACTCCCCAATCGCTTCCGTCATGGAGTGTGGAATATGAGCTGGCTTGTGTTGTGGCGGTAGGTTGTATAGTCTTGAGTAAAAGTCGTGAAACTGTTCTGCTATGCGGGTGGAATCACACTCAAGAGTACCTTGTCTGTTTTTGATAGCGTGTACAAGTCTTGTGGAGGAGGCTTCTTTCAGGGCTCTAGCTAATTATTTACCACCTTTGTCGCCATGCTCATAGAATATACGTTTTTTAAAAAAAAGGGACCTTTGGGCTTGCAAATTTAGTACTTGTGATAGGGATGTCCTGCATGTGGAAAGTTCTTTTTCCACCTGGGCAGAGAGAGTTTTTTTATGTTGCAATTCCAAATGTGCTATCTTGTTTGACAATGATGTTATCTCTTTGTTCCTCTCTCTTTTTTTAGTTGCGCCCCATCTGATCAAGTTTCCTCTCACCACGGCCTTATGGGCCTCCCAGTTGTTCAGTGGGTTTGTGTCCGAGTCTACGTTGTTTACGAAATAGGATTTGATGGAGTCAAAGATGTCGTCTTGTATAGTCTGGTCTGTCAATAGGGCGGGGTTGAGTCTCCAGTTAAAATTTGGTCTCGCAGGGAAGCCTGGTTTCAAAGTCAGTGAAATGGGGGCGTGGTCCGAGAGGGAGATAATGCCTATCTCGGATCCGGTCAGTCTGGGTAAGTCTCTCTGAGTAATAAAGATCATATCAAGTCTGGAGTATCTCTTGTGAGGGGCGGAGTAGAAGGAGTAGTCTCTTTCAGTGGGATGAGCCAGTCTCCACGAGTCTATCAGAGAGAGTGACATAAGTAGCGCCTTCAGTCTCTTCAAGACCCTGAAGGGAACATGTGTGTGTCCGGTGGATGAATCCTGTAGAGGGGAAAGGGGGACATTAAAGTCCCCTCCCAGGAGGACGCACCCCTCAGCAAACCATGTCAATGTGTCTATGATTTCTCTGCAAAAAGTGATGTGGTTCCTATTGGGGAAATATACGTTGGCAAGTGTGAAAGGAGATCCCTCCCATGTTCCCGTCAAGAAGATGAATCTCCCTTCCTGGTCAAGTAGGCTATTCTTAAGGATAAAAGGGGCGTTTTTATTGATTAGGATTGACACACCTTTTGTCTTGGCTAAGGGGTTAGTAGCATGATAGGCTACTGTGTATAGGTTGTCTGTCATCTTCGGGATATTTTGGCCCTTGAAGTGTTTTTCCTGTAAGAAAACCAGTAGTGGTTTAGTTTTCCTAAGTTCTTTAAAGAATTTGGAACGTTTTTCAGGGATGTTCATGCCATTAATGTTATGAGAGATCAGCGTGGGGGATTTACCAAGAAAGAAGTAAGCCATTTGGACCTTGATTTAGAGGCTAAAAAAAAAAAAAAGGGGGGGGGGGTTGGGGAGGGGTTGTGGAAGTCCCACTAGTGTGTGGGGGGGGAAGGGATGTAAGTGTGTTGGAAAACCAACAATGTTCATGAGTCGTAGCCCTTTCTTTATACTTTTTATAAAGGGGCTTTAGAACACTTCTATGTTAGGTGTGACCTATAGAGAGAAATGTCAGTGTGACTCTGGTGGGTGCACGGGAGGCGCCCTCGCAGACGGAAAGGAGACCAACTATATGTTGTGGTCCCGGGTCAGAAACGTGAGGTTGTAATCAATCAGATGTTAATCTTGGCCGTCCCCCGAAGGGGTAGAGAATATTTGTGAATCAAAGTAGTAAGTAGGGATAATGATGCATCTACCTATGTGATATAAACCATAGTGAACCGCAGTTTGGTGAGAACCGATGTGAACCGTTATAAACCTATATACACCGAGGGTTATGTTTTATAAGAGAGAGCCAACTCTACAACTAAACAGACAAGTCAAATACCGACTGGGCTGTGACAAGAGTGTAACACATTGCAATCGCATATACTACTGTGTATCTCCTAACATGCTGAAAATGCAGGTCCCTGCAAATAGTTAACTTATCTGCCGTCTAAAAGCCTATTTGAAACCTCCCAATCACAATCCCAGATCTATCTGGAGACCCAGATTTGATACACTATCCACATCTCTAAATGTATATGGGTGCTGGAATGTAGTGGAGGTGATCTGCCTTCTAAGCAAAGGGTTAGAGATGGATGTAGGTCAACTCTGAATGTCAAACAACAACTCACAGTTTTTCTTGGCGGTGGCATAGAGTCATGTCACCTCTTGCGCATCCCTGGAAGCCTCCAATGAAGTAGTAGGATATAAGTGAGCATGTAGGTGACACTGTCTTCATCTCCAACTTAACCTTAGAGGGGGATGTAACATGGAGGGGTAAAGAGAACAAAGAGAGGTAATATAAGGTGACACAATACCAGCAAAAGGAGCATGCACTAGACCGTTGAAGGAGGCAGAGCCTTGTCCTGTGAAATCCCAAACATATTAACAAAGTGGGAGTCTATAGCTCATTATCATGTAGCCTGTGGGTAACAAACCAAAACTATAGCAGGCATATCAAGATACAGCTCGCTCACCGTGCGGAGCGTAGAGGATTGGTGTCCCCTGGTGGTCAAAGAGTGCAAGGCTTCCCAGTGCGTACAACCGCTCCCAGCAAAATACAGAAGAAAAAAAAAAAAAAAGAAAATAAAAACAATATAGGCAAAATGTTGTAAAGTGGAACAGTTAGTAGTTATTGCCATTAGATCGTGAGCAAATAATGTCCCCCATTACCTCTTGACTGCATATTAGATGACCAGGTAAAGTGGGGAAAGTTAACGATGCAACACTGCTTCAACTTGTATGTCTTGGTAAGATCAGGACTCCATTACAGTGTCGACGAGGCCGCCGTGCCGCACGGTTCAATAACCGGCGGGTAGATAAGTAATCAAAAAAAAGGGACCAAATAAAATAGAGCAAAAATATGGGAAAAAGAAAAAGAAGAAGAGTGAGGGGAGATATGCGGTGTACAGTACCTTCGTAAAACTGCTCTAGGCACAGCCGCCCTAGGAGTCCCTGGCATCGCGACCCGCATCGCTGGAAAGTTATTCCTCGGAGCAGCTATGACGGTATATGGTGCAGCTTGTTGAAGAATAGGTGCGTCGGTTCATCCAGTAGACTCCTCAGTAGCGCAGAGTTGGGTTGAATCTCTCCCAGAGCAGCTCAGCTCAACATAACTGGACCCTCATCTTAGGGCCCCTGGTAGCTGGAGACGCATGGTTGTTCTTGCGGGGTGTCTTCCGATGCTTGCCCGGAGTGTAGGGAGATTTGGACGGAGAAGGGTCCTGCGCTGGGGGATGGTGAGTGAAAGCCGGCGGGACCACAAACTCCGCGTACCAGTCCGGTAGTTCCACCGGGGCTATCTGCATGTTCTCGCAAAACTGCTGCAGCTCGCTTGGGACTCTGAGCATGTATTGTCTGCCATTGTGGGTAGCTTGTAAACCGAATGGGTATTTCCATCTGTAGGTTATGCCTTTTTCAGACAGCACTTCCAGCAGCGGCTTCAGAGCTCTCCTGTTCTTAAGGGTAATGGGTGAGAGGTCCTGGAAGAGCTGTATATTCACATCATTGTAGGTAACCTGGCCATTTTGCCTTGCTTTTTGTAGGATTTCTTCCTTCAAGGTAAAGTTCGGTAGCCGGCAAATAATATCTCTAGGTGGCATGTTGTCCGGGGCTTTGGGGCGCAGCGCCCTGTGGGCCCTATCATACTCTATGGGTGATGCTTCGGGCCTGTCCAGGAGGTTGTTGAAGATGGAGGACAGAGCAGGTTGAATTTGGTCTTGGGGTACAGTTTCGGGGACCCCCCGCACCCTGATGTTGTTGCGACGACCCCTGTTGTCCAAATCCTCTATTTGCCTATTGGCATCGATCAATTGTTGAGAGTGTACCTCTACAATGTTGTCCAGCCTCGTAAGGGCCCTGTTCCTTCTCTTTCCAGCTCTGTCCGTCACCGCCATTTGTTCTGAGAGCCGCAGCAGCTCGGTTTTAATATCCGTTATGGCCATCGAGAAAGAATTCTTGATATCCGCCGCTATCTCCATCATCATGGCATAATTTAGGGGGCAGTCGGGTCTGTTGCCGTCCCCATCTAGCTCCTCAGATGCTGCGAGTGAGGCCTCATCATCTTCCGTGTCCTCCCTCTCCTCGTGTCTGGGGACCGGCGCCATCTTTGTTTTCTGCTGTCTGCTCGTATAGCGAAATTTGTTTAGGTCTGTGGTTGCCGTTTTGCCCACGGGTGTACCCATCGACCTAAGGTGCCAATTAGGGTGGTTCTTCCGAGTCTGGTTGCTCATAATATTCTTAAAAAACTGCCGTTTTTTAAGCTTTTTCTGACCCTGGGACCGGAGCTCCTCTAATCTGCAGCCATCTGCTCAGCTCGCCAAGCCACGCCCCCCCCCATTGTCATGTACGAGTCGAAAATGACCCCAAGACTTTTGACTTTGGCGCTAGGGGAGATGATTTTGCCCAGAATGGGCGGGGGGGTCCATGATTCTTACGCTTGGCGTGAAACAGGAGAAGTTCTGTTTTCGCTCCGTTGAGTTTAAGATAACTCTTTGTCATCCAGTCCTCTATCAAAGAGAGGCATGTCTCTAGATTGAGGTGGTGATCCTTTTTATTGCAAATGCGAAAATATAGTTGCGTGTCGTCTGCATATGAATGATAGAGCAGTTTTTGGCTGCTGATGATGTCAAAAAGAGGACGGAGATAGATGTTGAATAACACCGGCGACAGGGGGGATCCTTGAGGGACTCCGCATGATAGTGTGCGTTTCTCAGAAGTGAAAGGTCCTAACTTCACTATTTGAGATCGGTTTTCCAAAAAAGAGGAGAACCAAGATAAATCGCCTTCTGCGACTTTGGCTACTTCCGCTAGCCTTGTCAGTAGAAGTTTATGGTCAACTGTGTCGAAGGCTGCGCTTAGGTCCAACAGAACCAGGAGACAAGATTCTCCTTCATCTGCGGCCTCGAGAACGTCGTCCCATATCTTGAGCAATGCTGTTTCTGTCCCGTGTCTGGGCCGGAATCCCGATTGATATGGATCAAGTAGGTTGTGGGTATCTAGATGCTGTTGCAGCTGTTGTACCACTGCTTTCTCCATGACCTTGGAGAGAGCATTTAGGCCTGTTATGGGACGGCGGTGGAGTGGATCCTTAGGGTCCAGGGTGGGTTTCTTCAATATGATGCCCTCCTTCAATTTAGAGGGCACTATGCCCTCCCTGAAAGATTGGTTAATAGGCTGCGTGATGGAAGGTGCCAGGGTGTCAGCACACTCCTTCAGCAGTTTAGTAGGGATGATATCATTAGGCGCAGTGCTGTTACGCAAAGCACCGATGGTATTTTTTGTGGCATCAATAGAAATGGGTTCCAGCTTGAACTTACCTGGTTGTGGTGAATTACTGCAGGAGTTGTGTAGATATTTACGGGGGGGACTACGGGGGGAATTGTTTTGCTGAATGCTTTGCCGGATCCCCTCAATTTTATTAATGAAGTAATCCGATAATTCACTGCAAAATTCTTGAGTGTCTGAATTGGGGGCTTCAAGACATCCTGAATTCATGGTCTGAGTGACCAGCTTGAAAAGTTTGCGGGGGCGGTTGAGGGCGCTGTTGATAGCCTCAGAAAAATATTTTTTCTTGGCTTTGTAGATTTCTTTGTGGTATTTTCTTGTACTTGCTTTGTAGATGGAAAGGTTTTCATCTGAGGAGCGTCTTTTCCAGGCTGCTTCCGCCCTTCTGTGCTCTTGCTTCAGTAACGCCAGCTGGTTGTTGAACCAGCTGGAGTTATTTTTCCGGATGTGGGTTTTACGTTTCGGCGCTATTAAGTCAGCTGACTGTAATAGGGCTGTGTTTATGGCCTCCAGTGTTTCTTCAGCCGTTTGATGCGGCTGAATTGGTTTTATTTTTTCCCTTAACGTGGCTTTGAAGAGTTCCGAGTGGAGCTTCTTCTGACATCTAGTCCAGTGTGTTGTCACTGGACTTGATGTTTTTGTTAAGGGGGGAAATTCGGAAATAATGAATTTAATTGCATGGTGATCTGTCCATGGCAACGGTTCATTTTCCAAGTTTTTTATTTCCAGATCTTGTCTGAAAATAAGATCGAGCGTGTGACCTGAAGCATGTGTGGGCCCACATACTAGTTGTTGTAGCCCTAATCCTTCCAGGTGGTCGATACAGGCGTCGGCAATGGGGTCTTGCGGGGAGTTGGCCCAGAGGTTGAAGTCCCCGAGCAGCAAAAGGTGTTTGCTGTTAAGGGTATAGGTGGAGATAAAGTCTGTCAATGATGGGAGAAGCTGCGATTTTGGGCCGGGTGGTCTATAGCAGAGTAAAATCCAGACGGTCTCCTGGGAGTTTACTTGCAGTTGCAGAGTAAGGGTTTCCATCAATGGAAGAGGGTTTTGAAGGACTGGTTTAGTGATCGCAAGATGAGTCTTATGGATCACCGCCAGTCCTCCTCCTCTTTGCCCTATTCTGTTTTCCGTTATAATACGGTAGTTTTCTGGCACCAATTCTCCTAGAATGGTGTTACAGTCGGCTGTGAGCCAGCTCTCTGTAATAAAGAGACAGTCTAAATTGTATTGTAGGATGAAATCATGGATTTCAAGTCGGTGTTTTACTGCCGATCTTGTGTTGATCAGAGCACATGATATGTGCTTAGGCTGGGGCTGGGGCAAACGGCTGAGGTTTTTGATAGTCGATCGACGATCGATTCTCAGAAGTCGCTCATTTCGAAGGGCTTTTTTGGTGACGGCTGATAGTATTGCGGCAAATCGCCTCAGATCCCAAATGGTCTCTGCCGAGTATTGCAGTTTAACCATGGTCGCCAAACACCGGGGGGGGGGGGGGGTGGTGAAGGATAATCAAGGATTAACTGAATCCTCTATCCTGGGTTGGTCCATACGAGTAAAAAAAAACTGCGATACGACGGGGTATCTGAGATACTCCGTCGTATCGCCGCTGAGAATCTGGCCCAAAATGTCACAGTTATGCGTCACTGCAGTCTTCCACATAGATAAGCGATTGGCTGTTGGTAAGTGAGAGTGGGACAGATGCAGTTCAGTAACTCACGGTTAGTAGCAGTGGTGTAGTGGAATCCTTAGGGAGAAGTTTGGCACCTTGAACTGTGCTCAACCTCCAGTAGGTCAGTCCGTAAAGTGCAGGCACTAGGGTGTCAAAGTGCTCAGGATGCCTTGACTGGCACGTGAAGTCCTGTCGCAGGGTTCGTAGTGGTGCAGAAGAACTGAGAAACAAAAAGCAATCAAACAAAAAGAACAGATAAACCATATAAGAAAAAACGTGAGCAAGTCAATAACACGGGAAAGTCAGCACAGTATAACTGCAGGATTGTGCTGACTGAACTTGGGGGAAAGTTCAGGCTCTGTAGAGAAATGAGCAATAGGCCGGCTTGGGCCCAAAGTATCATCTAGCTGTAAATTCGGACAGACATTGGTTAGTCAATGTGCCTTGTGAGCACTGCGTTGGGATCCTGTGTGAAAGGCATTGGGTTTCCCTGCAGAAGTGTGATTAGCCTGCTGGATATCTGGGATAATGCCCCAGGAATGGAGGAGCTTCATACCTCCTTCAATTGTGGAGATGGAGTGGGGATGCCATTGTGAGTGACTAGAATGGTAGCTAGATGGCGCCATTTATAGATAATCTTGTGGTTGGAAAGGGCTTTTGTTACCGTCTTCAGCTGTCGTCTCAGTTGTAGGGTATGCTGGGATAGGTCAGAAAATAATTGAATATCTGCGTATAGCGCAGGTAGATTAGCTCTGGAGAGGATTTGTTCCTTTGCTTAAAAAAGAGTGGACGCGGAGAAGCACGTCTCTGGGGACCGTGTCTTCCAGGTGGCGCGGTTTGGCGATCCTGTGGATGCAGTCAATGGTGAGCTCTATATGGGACAGCTCTGGTAGCAGGGTGGAGAACATGGCGCTGGTATATTTGTGGAGGTCTGCGGGGGGGGGACCGACTCCGGCACCTCGCAAATTTTGATGTTACTGTGGCGTGATCGGTCCTCGAGGTTCACCAGCTTAGCTTTAATCCAGGCCGTGTCCTCCTTCTGTGACATACATTCATCTACCAAGCCATTCACTGTCTCTGTGTATTCCTCCATCTTGTCTTCAATGTAATGTACCCTGTCTCATAAATAGATGGCTCCTGGGGAAATTCACTTTCAAGCCCAGGTAACCAGAGGCATCAATCCATCAATAATATTTTCCGGTTGAAAGTGAGTATTGCCCTACCCCATATATGGCCATTTCACCTGAGTTATGATTCTTACCAGAGTCTAACATTACAATTATTTCCATATTTTCTTTTCAGATCCCCTTTGGGGGCTGAGGTATCCTTCATCACACATGCTATTGAAACCCCTCATTGGGTTCTGGCTAGCAAACCTGCAACTCCTTTTTCTTTACGATTTAAGGTAAATTATTCTGCGATTTCATCCAATATTTCAGGTATACTTGCTCTCTATGGGCCAGATTCAGGTAGATGGGCGCTTCTTTACTTTGGAGTAACGTTTCTCATTTACATTACTCCGCCGACACTTTCGGCGCAAGTACTGTTATTCACATAGCAGTTGCGCGTAAACTTGCGCCAGAGTAACGATAATGCGCTGGCGTAACCCGACGCAAGTGGAAGTGGGTGTGATCATATGTAAATGATGGGCGGAGCCCAGCGCAGAGGCTTACGTTCAGCGCATCATCCACGGAGCATGCGCAGTAAGTGAGGATTCACTCGGCCCCCTTTGCGCATGCTCACAATTTCCGTCGGCACCACTTCACGGGAAACGCCAGCGCAATGTGTTCCGTTGCGCGTATAAAAGCGCCAGCGGAAGCGCCATTCCGGCGCAAAAGTATTTCCGTTTCCCCCCACCCCAGGGAATTTACTTTTGCTCTGTTATGGCTGCTCCCGCTACCCCCAAAGAGAGGAGGAACCTCAATTTTAATGCCCAGGAGGTCTCTGTGGTCATCTCTGGTATGGAGACTTACAATGATTTCCTGCATGGGAAGAAAAGTAGGAAGACCACCCGGGAGAGGAAGCAGGCCATCCTGGACACCATTGCTGGCAGGGTGAATGTCTTGGGGTACTCCACCCGGACTGCTGGGGATATACAAAAAAAATCAATGACCTGCGGCGCAAGGTCCGTGGCAAGGTGGCCACCATTTGGAGCCATGAGCGGGGCACAGGTGGTGGATCCCCATGTCCGGTCAGCCTGGCCACAGAGGAGGAGGTGGTCGTCCGCTGCCTGGAGAGGGAGCAATTGGAGGGGGTACCAGGCTATGATTCTGTGGAGGAAGGCTCCAGGACAGGTAAGTATTTTTTATCCCCTATTTGGTGTGTTGCATGTGTGGGGGGGAAGGGTACATGTGCCAAGTGTGTGGGACCACCAACATGTGTCTGCTTTGTCATCCACAGATGACGGAGCTGGGCCATCATCTGTCGGCGGCCAGTCCACCCCATCCCCCCAACGGCACCCAGTGCCTGTGCCCCTGGGTGGTGAAGACACCGAGGTGGAGGAGGAGAGTGCCCACACAACACCTGCAGAGGTCGTTGTGGAGGAGCCTGTTGGGGCAGAGCAGGACTTTATTTTATTGTTGGAGGTGTCCTCCTCTTCTGCAGGACCCTCTCAGATCCCCTCCCCCATCATAGGAAGCCCCTCAAGGGCGACTCCATCCCCCCGGGGACAAACATCTACTGGCCCCAAGAAGGCCACCCATAAGACCAGGGGGGTGTCTGATCTGGTCCAGGACCAGGTGGCGAGGGATCACGCCAGGCAGACCCAGCAAATGGGGGACATAGTTGGGCACCTGAACAGAGTGGCTGACAGCCTGTGCTCCGTGGCCCAGATTTCTTCAGCAGTGCAGGATGTGAGCTGCAACTGCGCTGCAGTGGTGACCAGTCTGGGGGAGGTGCAGGGTGACATAAGGGACCTCACTGCAGCCGTCCATGCAAACACTGCTGCCATCCAGCCAAACAGTGCTGCCATCCGGGACCAGGGGAGGCTGAGTCGGCGGGCCCAGCATTATCAGGTCACCCGGCAGCTCAGGATGCAGGCCCAGCAGCTCAGGGTGCAGGCCCAGACCAGTTCGTACCTCGGCCGGATTGCCGTGGCCTTGGAGGGCAGGCAGGCCACACCTGCCAGGAGTGGCCCACCCGGGGATCAGCCACCTCCAGATGCCCCCCCACCCCCACCCACTCCATCCAGGCAGCTGAGGAGCCAGAGAGGGGCCGCCAGAAGAAGCCCCCGGCATCCCAGCTAATTTTTTTTTTTTTTATTGATGCTCAGGACATGAGTTTATTTTTATTTTTTTTTGGGAATGCTCAGGTTATGAGATTTTTATTTTATTATTAATGCTCAGGTTATGAGTTATTTTATTTGTGATTATGCTCTGGATATGAGATTTTTTTTTTTTGGATACTGCACACGTTGCAATGTGAATGGTGTGTGAATGTGAGGGGGTGGCACTCCTGCCAGTAAGGGGTGTCACCCTCGGCCGTGGTGGTGAAGTTAACCCCACGGCTGTATGAATGACGTGTGAAAGGTGTATGAATGGACAGCGACATCATTGGGGCCTTGACGCTGGCGTTGCTGCTCCCAAGTCCTACATGCTGGACTTGGGCTAATCCAATGCGATGTGCATGTGGTGTGTGTGATCTAGGGACATCAGTGGTGTGCATGCGTGCATTGTCTGTGTGATCAATGTTTTGGTTTATTGTCCAAAGATGCCTACGGCGAGGACCCTCCTGACTGCTCTTCCATCAGCTGAATGGGTCTCCTCTGGCAGGGGGGGGCTGTCTGGTTGGGGTGTCAGGTCATCACGTATGTCAATCTGCAGGCCTTTTCTCATGGCAAAGTTGTGCAGAATGCAACATGCACCGATGATCTGACACACAAAGGTAGGGGAATACAATAGGGTCCCCCCAGACTTATCCAGGCAGCGGAAACGGGACTTCAGGAGCCCAAATGTTTGCTCCACCACTGCACGGGTTTTTATGTGTGCTTCATTGTATTTTCTCTCTCCTCTGGTGTGGGGGTTCTGGAAAGGAGTCATGAGATGGGGTCCCAGTGCATATGCAGTGTCACCTGGAAGGGAAAAGACAGGAGGATGTTAGTCATGCATGTGCCACTTGTGATGTCAGCATCATGGGAGGGGATAGTCATGCCTGCCACCCATGTCACTCACCAACCAGCCAGCTGTCCCCATACATGTTCTGCTCGAATTCTGCTGGGATGGGACTCTGACGGTATATGAAGCTGTCATGGCTGGACCCGGGTGTTTGGCACGGAAGTGCCATATGAGGCGTTGGGCATCGGCTATCACCTGTACGTTGATGGAATGCCAATGCTTCCGATTGCGGTATATGTGCTCTGTGGCACTGGGGGGCTGGAGTGCCACATGTGTGCAATCAATGGCCCCCACAGTGCGTGGGAATCTGGCAATGCTGTAGAAATCTGTCATTGCCTTCAGCCGCAGCTCCTCAGTGGTGGGTCTGATGAACTGGTTGGACATGCGTCTGAGGATTGCGGGGACAACCTGGTGCACACATCTGCTTATGGTGGACTGTGACATCCCAGCCACCACTCCACTTGTACGCTGCTGGTGATGTCCTCCTGCAGGGTTGTGGTTAGTTCAAGTATTGCATCTGGGCTGAATCTGAAGAGGCGATACACCTCCTCCTCCCCCATGCCAAAGAGGCTCATGCGCGTGCGGTATATCCTCTCACGTGCCCGCCTCCTCCGTACCGGGGGACCCAGTACTAGTGCTAGGACCGCGACTGCCCCTGGCATGTTGGCACACAGAGGTGTTGTCCTTGCAAGTGTGGTTGTTCAGCTTGCTAGTTTCGTCGGTAAAGCTGCTGCTGTAGCTGCTCTCCTGCTGACCTGAGGCCGTCTGGAGTAAAGATAAAGCAGCTATTTGTAGAAATAACTTTGCACCGGACGGACGAGATACGCGCGGCGCATGTAGCCAGCGTATGGTGCTAATCCGTTGGTGCTCCCTCATTTGCATATTTGCAGGGGAAATCAATAGGCGCGACTGATGTGCCAAACGAAATAATGCGCTGACGAGACTCTGGCGTCGGAAAGTTAAGCCGATCGGAAATGGCCCGTTTTCTGTCGCATCTAGTTTGGTGGGTACGGCCACATAGAAACGACGGCGCATCTTCACAGTTACGCGGCGCATATCGAATTACTCCAGCGCAAGTCTTGCTGAATCTGGCCCTATATGTTTTTTCCTCTTACATATCACACATTCATTCACCATTATCTCACACTTGCATTCTTTGGTTATTATCCTTCTTCCTTTCACTCACTACACCTACACACTCATTGCCCACACATTTTTACCTTTACATATTTTACACTTTTTTTTTTTTTTTTACAGCGTTGTTTCACCCACAATTATAACACTTCTATTTCCATTACACTCCTCATTTTTCACACTTCACACTTTCACTCACCTTTCTTTCACACTTTCACTTTTCACTTACACTTCATATCATACAGACCCATCAAGTTACCGACATATACATTTTTTATTTACCAAACATTCCCTTTTAATATCATACCTGTATGTGCTCCCTGGTTTGCCTTCAGTGGTTCTGGTCCCTCCCCCGTTTAGCCTCCTTCGCCTTTTGGCGAGTGTGGGGCAGCTGTGCGGCCTCTCGTGAGCCTGGGATCTCTAAGGGGTTACAATGTTCTGGCGCCACCAAAACCAAAGGCCCATATTTCTGCCGCTGTTTAACCACTTCAGCCCCGGACCATATTGCTGGTCAAAGACCAGAGCACTTTTTGCGAGTCAGCACTGCATCGCTTTAACTGACAATTGCACGGTCATGCGACGTGGCTCCCAACAAAATTGGTGTCATTTTTTTCCCACAAATAGAGCTTTCTTTTGGTGGTATTTGATCACCTCTTCGGTTTTTAGTTTTTGCGCTATAAACAAAAATAGAGCGAAACTATTTTGAAAAAAATGAATATTTTTTACTTTTTGCTATAATAAATATCCCCCAAAAATATATAAAAAAAACTATTTTGTTTCCCTCAGTTCAGGCCGATATATATTCTTCTACATATTTTTCGTTAAAAAAATGATTACGTTTACAAAATAGGGGGTAGTTTTATGGCATTTTTATTAATATTTTTTTTTTTACTAGTAATGGCGGCGGTCAGCGTTTTTTTTTTGGTACTGCGACATTATGGCGGACACTTCGGACACTTTTGACACATTTTTGGGACCATTGGCATTTTTATAGCGATCAGTGCTATAAAAAGGCATTGGATTACTATAAAAATGCCACTGGCAGGGGAACACTAGGGGGCAGGGAAGGGGTTAAGTATGTTCCCTGGGTGTGTTCTAACTGTAGGGGGGGTGGACTCACTAGAGGAAATTACTGATCGCTGTTCATACATTGTATGAACAGACAGTCAGGCATTTCTCTCCTGACAGGACCGGGAGCTGTGTGTTTACACACACAGCTCCAGGTCCTCGCTCTGTAACGCATGCGCATGCGCGTGGGAGTCAGGGGAGAGCAGGGGGCGCGCGCCCTAATTGGCTGCTCGGTGAGATGATGTATAGCTACCTGATCTCGCCCAGCAGAGCCGACCTGCCTCCGTATAACTTGGGCGGCTGGTCAGCATTAGTGTTGCTCACGAATATTCGCATTGCGAATATTCGCTACGAATATTGCATATTCGAGTATTCGCGAATATCTCGAATATCGCGGCGAATATTCGCTATTTCGAATATTCGCTATTTTTCAAATTTCGCAAAAAAATTCGCAATAAAATTCGCAATAGCGAAAATTCGCAATTTTTTTTTTTTATCAAATATCACGAATATTCGATATTAACGAATATTCGCAACCGCATATGTGAAATTTCGTTTTTTTTTATATAAAATATACCGAATATTCGTAAATATCGAATATTCGTGATATTTTATAAAAAAAAAAAAAAAAAAAAAAATCGCAAAATTTCACATTAGCGAAAATTCGCATTAGCGAAAATTCGCAATTTTTTTTTTTTTTTATAAAATATCACGAATATTCGATATTAACGAATATTCGCGAATATTCTTCGAAATATTCGCGAAATATCGCGAAATCGAATATGGCGTATTCCGCTCATCACTAGTCAGCAAGCAGTTGACAAGGGCATGTAATTACACTTGTTTATAAACTTTTTTTTTCATTGATAAATGTCCCCTGGGGCAGGACCCGGGTCCACAAACACTTTTTATGGCAATAACTTGCACATAAGCCTCTAAAATTAGTACTTTTGATTTTTCACATTTGCGTCCCATAGACTTTGCGTGGCCCTAAGTGGCTTGCATAGTGCGCCTATAGGGAGGATCGGCCCTGACAAGACCCTATGGCCCTATATACTGTAAGCTGGGGATAGGTAGCGGGTACAAAAGCTCCCTGGGATGAGCAGGCACAGATACCAAAGTCCATAGGATAAGTGAACAACAGTGGGATTTTTATTGGTGCTATACAAAGTCTATTTACAGGTGCTGTACAGTGTGCAGAAAACAAAACAAACAAAAGTAGTTTAAACAAACACCTAGCCGTGTCTCGGCTCTAACTACACGATATGTAGGCCCTAACTACTAAGCTGAACAAGCCTACCGCTTGTTAGCTCAAAATACAAACTGCTCACCAGTCTTTTAACAACCTCCTTGCTCCTACAGATCCACACTATCTGTTTCCCAGGACAGAGCAATGGCTGTTTAGCTCAGGTGAGCTTAAATTGGCCTGGGGGAGAGGGCCAACACCTGACCTGGATCAGGGATCAGAGATCTCTGAACGTGTAAGAGAGGAGCCTGGGAGAGGTATAAACCCCGAACTGGACTTTCCCAGGCTCTCTCTGGGACGCTCTGCTACACACCCTCCCCTCTTGTTTCAACCCCAGGGTTGGAACACCTGTAGCCCAACAGGAGTGAACACGGGACAGGGCATCTACATTACCCATCTCAACCCCTGGCCTGTGTTTTACCGAAAAGGAATAATCCTGGAGGGCCAAAAACCACCGGTTCACCCGCCTATTAGTCTCCTTCTTTTGGGCCATCCATTTCAGGGGAGCATGGTCAGTTATTAACTCAAACTGGCGCCCTAACAGGTAGTACCTGAGCGCGTCCACGGCCCACTTTATGGCTAAACATTCCTTTTCAATGACTGCATATTTTTTCTCATGATCATTGAGCTTTCTGCTTAGGTAGACCACAGGGTGTTCTTCCCCATTGTATACCTGTGATAGTACTGCCCCGATACCTACATCAGAGGCATCTGTCTGAACCAAAAAATCTTTGGAGAAATCGGGGGAGTATAGCACTGGCTGTGCACAAAGAGCCTTCTTCAGGACTTGGAAAGATTCTTCTGCTACTGGGGACCATTTTATCATTACGGAGTCTTTCCCTTTCGTCAGGTCTGTCAGTGGGGCAGCTATAGTGGCAAAATTTGGAATAAACCTTCTATAATATCCCGCAATGCCAAGAAAGGCCCTGACCTGCTTCTTGTTTGCAGGACGTGGCCACTCCTGGATGGCTTCTACTTTATTCACTTGGGGTTTAATAACTCCACGGCCAATAGTATAGCCCAAATACTTGGCTTCCTCCAAACCAATGGCACATTTTTTGGGATTTGCCGTAAAACCTTCCTTGAAGAGGGAATCAAGGACAGCTTGGACACGGGGCAAGTGAGACTCCCAGTCAGTGCTATGCACCACTATGTCATCTAAATAAGCTGCAGCATACTGCTGGTGCGGTCTTAGGGTCCTGTCCATGGCCCTCTGAAAGGTTGCAGGGGCATTTTGCAACCCAAAAGGCATTTTCTTATACTGGAATGATCCCTCCGGGGTCACAAACGCAGTCTTTTCTTTGGCACTATTAGTCAGGGGTATTTGCCAATATCCTTTGGTCAAGTCCAAAGTGGTCAGATAACGGGCCTTGCCCAGTCGGTCTATAAGTTCATCTACCCTGGGCATCGGGTACGTGTCAAACTTTGTTACTGCATTGAGCTTTCTGAAGTCGTTACAAAACCTCCAAGTGCCATCCGGTTTTGGGACCAACACGATGGGGCTAGACCAGTCACTATTGGATTCCTCAATGACATCTAGTTCCAACATCCTTCTAACTTCATCACTGATGTCCTTTCTCCTCGCTTCAGGAATTCGGTATGGTTTGAGCTTGACACGGACCCCAGGTTCAGTAACAATATCATGCTGAACCGCTGAAGTCGTGCCAGGCAACTCTGAAAATTTCTCTCTATTCCTTATTAGGAACTCTCTAGCTTCCTGTTTTTGGGAATATGACAGGGTGTCTGGAATCGTGACCTCAGGGATCAGAGGGGATTCAGTACCCTTAGGCGTTACCGGTAGGGACCTCGCAGTTAACGCCAGTCTATCCTTCCAGGGCTTTAACAGGTTCACGTGGTAAATCTGTTCGGGCTTCCTTTTACCTGGTTGATACACCTTGTAATTGACTTCCCCAACTCTTTCAATTACTTCAAAGGGGCCCTGCCACTTAGCCAGGAACTTGCTCTCAACAGTGGGAACTAAAACGAGGACCCTGTCACCCGGTGAGAAAACACGGAGTTGGGCCCCCCGGTTGTATATTCTCTGTTGGGCTGCTTGAGCCTGTAGTAAATGTTCTTTCACCACTGGTATTACGGCTGCAATCCTGTCCTGCATTTGAGCGATATGCTCAATTACACTTTTGTGGGGTGTCTGTTCCCCCTCCCAAGTTTCCTTGGCTATGTCCAAGAGTCCCCGAGGGTGTCTCCCATAAAGCAACTCAAATGGAGAGTACCCTGTAGAGGACTGGGGAACCTCCCTGATAGCAAACATCAGGTACGGTATCAGGAAGTCCCAGTCTTTCCCATCTTTGTCAACAACCTTTTTTAACATGCCCTTTAACGTCTTATTGAAACGTTCCACCAAGCCATCTGTTTGCGGATGATACACAGAGGTTCGCAACTGCGTCACCTTAAATAACTTGCACAGCTCCCTAGTTATCCGTGACATAAATGGGGTACCCTGGTCTGTCAGGATTTCTTTAGGGATGCCCACCCGACTGAACACCATAAACAGCTCTTTGGCAATATTTTTAGCAGATGCGGCGCGTAAGGGAACGGCCTCAGGGTAACGGGTAGCGTAATCCATAATCACGAGGATATGCTGATGACCACGGGCGGATTTGGGGAGGGGACCCACAAGGTCCATGGCAATCCTCTCGAAGGGCACTTCAATAATGGGCAAGGGCACTAAAGGACTTCGGAAGTGGGGCTGGGGGGCTGACATCTGACACACAGGACAGGATTGACAATAATTCTCAATATTTTTCTGTATCCCAGGCCAGTAAAACCTGCGCAACACTCTTTCAGTGGTTTTCTCAACCCCTAAATGGCCTCCTAGCAAGTGCCCATGGGCAAGTTCCAACACCACCCTTCTGTAAGGCTTGGGGACCACCAACTGTTCAGTAACTTCATCATTCTTTTTACATACACGATACAGTAAATCATCATTGCTGCTGAAATAAGGAAAACAGGGCCTATCCCCTGGTTCAACAGGTACATCATTAATCACCATTACATTTTCCCAGGCCCTGGCAAGGGTAGGGTCTTTTCTCTGCTCAGTACCAAAATTTTCCTTGTGCACATTAAGGTCAGTAAACTCCAACATAGGCTCCGAGTCGGCAGACGGCTGTCCGGCTCTACTGGTTGTGGGGACTTCCTCAGGCTCCTCCAGCTCTCCTGCCATAACCGAGAAAGGAAAACTCGGAGAGCCCTGAGATGAGTCCCCTGAACCCACAATATCGGAAGTAGTCAGGAGCTCTGGCTCTGCGACTGAGTCAGGTACTGCGACCGGGTCGGGACGATCCCACAGTTCCCAAAACTTAGGGAAGTCCCTACCAATGATGGCCTCGTGCACCAAGTGGGGCACAAGTCCGACCGCATGGGACACCGTACCTAAGCCAGTTTTAAACTGAACTGTGGCTATAGGATACTCCCGGGTATCCCCATGTACACAGATCACAGCAACTTTTTTAGCATGAAAATTCACAGTTTCAACCATCTCAGCTGTAACCAAAGTAACCAGACTTCCAGAGTCCAGTAAGGCCGTAATAGGCTTATCATTAACAGTCATGTGACACATGTGTTTCCCCACATTTGGCGCTGCGGCGCATGAAACAGCAGCAAACATGGACTGCCTTCTATTAGACAGATCACACTGCATTGGTTCATCAGTCAATGGACAGTTTGCTGCAACATGTCCCAGCTCTTGGCAACGAAAACACCTGATGTTTCCCCAAGTTGGTTTGCTGACAGGCAGTGGTTTCCCTTGCTTGGGACGCCAAACTTCAGTCCTGGCACCAAAAATCCTCCCCCCTATTTCCTTGCCATGCTTACCACCCACTTCCCCTGGAACAGTCTTACCGGTTGCCTGGGGAGACCGTGGCTTTGGGTGGAAAGTCCGTGCGGTTGTTGGGATGGTGACCAGGTTCTCTGCAGCAAAGTACCTTTCGACGAGTTCCACCAGGTTATCTGCCGACTTGGGGTCCCCTTGACTCACCCACCTCTGCAGGGGAATTGGGAGTGACCTCAGGAATTGGTCCATGACCACACGCTCCACTATTTGTGGCGCAGACAGGGACTCAGGCTGTAGCCATTTTCGCACTAGGTGGATTAGGTCGAACATCTGCGATCTTGGGGGCCTCTCGATTTTGAAGAACCAGCTGTGGACCCGTTGGGCTCGAACGGCCAAGGTGACGCCGAGTCGCGCCAGAATTTCCTGCTTGACCTTTTCGTAGTCTTCTGCTTCTGCTGACTCCAGATCATAGTAGGCCTTCTGCGATTCACCAGAAAGTAAGGGGGCAATCAGTCCTGCCCACTTGGTTTTAGGCCAACATTCCCTCTCAGCGGTCCGTTCAAACGTTAACAGGAAGGCCTCTGGATCATCATCCGTAGTCATTTTAGACAGAAAGCGAGCCACATGGATGGCTGAAGGCTTGTCTCCCATATCCTTAATTTCCGCAGGTGCCCACTGTGCTAGCGTCTCTGCAACCTTAGTCAGGGTTTTCCTATCCGCTTCTGCAGCAGTGGCAAGCTGTTCAAACAGCCTCTGCGATTGCTCCTGTACCATAGCGTTGGCTTGCTGCAGCGCAGCATTAGTTTGCTGTTGTGCAGCGTTTGCTTGCTGTTGCGCAGCATTGAATAGCACCATTTGTTTGAGGATTTCCTCCATGTTGTCACTTTAGGTACTGGCCTTTTAAATAGTAACTTACTATTGCTGATCGCAGCCTCCACCATATGTAAGCTGGGGATAGGTAGCGGGTACAAAAGCTCCCTGGGATGAGCAGGCACAGATACCAAAGTCCATAGGATAAGTGAACAACAGTGGGATTTTTATTGGTGCTATACAAAGTCTATTTACAGGTGCTGTACAGTGTGCAGAAAACAAAACAAACAAAAGTAGTTTAAACAAACACCTAGCCGTGTCTCGGCTCTAACTACACGATATGTAGGCCCTAACTACTAAGCTGAACAAGCCTACCGCTTGTTAGCTCAAAATACAAACTGCTCACCAGTCTTTTAACAACCTCCTTGCTCCTACAGATCCACACTATCTGTTTCCCAGGACAGAGCAATGGCTGTTTAGCTCAGGTGAGCTTAAATTGGCCTGGGGGAGAGGGCCAACACCTGACCTGGATCAGGGATCAGAGATCTCTGAACGTGTAAGAGAGGAGCCTGGGAGAGGTATAAACCCCGAACTGGACTTTCCCAGGCTCTCTCTGGGACGCTCTGCTACAATACTTTAAACAGCAGTATACAGGCGGTGCAAACAAGACAAGGACTGTAGGTTTGTTACGTAGAATCTGAACCATGTCATACTTTGCTGCTGCATATTGCACAATTTCCTAAAGAGACCCTCAACAAACTACATGACACTTGTGCCTGGTGATGAGGCCATAGATGTTCCAGTGGTGGCCCGTGAAAGAAAAATTGTAGAAAAAAGGGGGGTTGCCATCCGGGGGCCCCCTTTGAACAAATTATGTGAAGAACTCCTGTTCTCTGAAAGCCTCCATTATTTCTGCAAGTCAAAATTTAGCAAAAAAAATAATAATGTCAGTCAAGCTTTAGCTTTCTTCACATATCCAACCCACAAACTCATCCACTGATCATAAAGTCTAAAAAAAAAAGTTTTGTATCGTCGTATTGCACGATCGTTTTTCCGACGTTTTCTACCGACTGTAAACGACGTTCTCTATCCCTTTATACACTGCGCATGTGAGAAGCTCCGCACGTTTCCACGCCCATGACGTTCGTCCTAGTGATTGCCACGCCCCTTTTTAGTCAGTCAATATGGAGACTAGAGGAGTCTGAAGACATGATAGAGGAGAGACAGCAAGCTGCAACCAGGCAGGAGACAGGCCAGGCACTCACCAGGAGGAGCAGGAGGTACAAAGCCACCAACATGAGCTTTGAAGAGATGGTTGAGATGGTGGCTTTTTAAAAAAAGGAGGACTATGACGGCATAAAAGGGCCTTACAAAAACCCCAATAAACTCAAGGCCCAGATCATGGATAAGGTACGGAGGGCTATCCATGCAAAATTCGGGGTGCAGAGGTCCACGGAGAGATGGAGTGATTTGAAAATCCGAGAGCCAGAGCAGATGGAGAGAATTCGAAGAGTCCTCAGAAGATGTAAGTAATTTTCATGTCTGCTCTGAATTATTATTTTTTATTTTATTTTGTGGCATGTGCTTTTTATCGCAGGTTGTGTATATATACAGTTCAAGAACAGATGTTTGAAGGTTCATGTTTGTGTGGGCATAATAATTGGTTGGTCATTCTATTTAAGACCTTTTTATGCGAGACAATTTTTTTAATTAAGGTAGATGTGTTATTAAGTTGATTTAAATAATCCAACTTAAGTCAATATACATTAAAAGGAGAGTATGCTCAGCAAAGCAGTTGATTACACATATGCAATCAGTAGCACAATGGTTGGCATGGCCGATCCGCCCTATAGGCTCACTATGCAAGCCGCTTAGGGCCCGTAAAGCTGCGAAGGGCCCCCCAAATAACTAGAGGCCCCGCCTGGTAAGAAGTGATTTTCGCCCCCTAACCCCCGCTTCTCAACTCGCTGGCTGCATGGGAGAAGAGGCAAGAAGTCAGCACCCCTTGCTTCTCAATTTAATGGAAGATGTCATTTCAGACAGCAGAACACCCCCTCCACCCACTTCTTAACTTTCTTTAATGTGACATGTCACTGTCGTTAGCGCCCCCACTTCTCATTTTTAATGTGCCATGTCATTTTGCTTCGGGCCCCAGGGAGGTCAGGATCGGCACTGAGTGTTGATCACAAGAACAACCTAGTTAGTTAGCGTTTCAAACAGAGGTGATCCAGTGTCAACTTGTTGTTTTGCCATGTAGGAAACTTGGCCAAAGATAGAGAAATGCAGCAGCTTTGGTAATGGATAAAATCCTGTGTTAAGCTTAGGATTGTAAAAACACACAATTGTACGACACTTTTTAAAAAGAATGATTGATATTCCTCTTTCAGGCCTCTAATCTTTTTGATACATCTATCCCTTTTTTACAATCTCATAGGCCGCAATCAAGCTGCAGCAGTGGAGCTGACCAACCCCACACAATGCCAAGCCCCACCCTCGCCGGATGTGCAGGAAGTGCAAAATTCCACCACATCAGGTCAGTGTCATACAGCACAGCTTCAGGTAATACATGTAGGCCTGCATAATTTTAATTACATGTTTTTTTTTCCAAATTTCAGCTGTTGGGGGCGGCTTAGACACCGACAGTGCCCAGGTGCTAATTGGGGGGATAATTTGCTGCATGGATGAAATAGAGGACACAAACCTCGCCCTCTTGAAGACCATAAAGAACAACAAGAAGGTGCTCCAAAACCTGAAAAATCTTGTTGACATTCTGGGGAGGGTTTAAAAAAAATAATAATAAAGAAATAATTAAAAAAAAAACATAAAAAATAAAATAAAAAACAGTAGATGTAGACAATTGTTTAAATGCAAAAATATAGGTCTTAAAAATAAAAAATAAAACATTTCTAGTTATTTAAAAAAATAAAATAAAATCACACATTTTCAGTGTGATACAATAAATATTTTTGGTTACTCAACAACGTCTGGCTTCTTATTATATCAATGCTGCCTAAAACACTGCAACCCCTCACAGATACTGTAATTGGAGCGCAATGAAGAGGCACGTGCCAAAGTATTGCATCAAAAATTGTTATTAGGCGCCCCTGTTAAACAGGGGCACAAAAATTGGGCCTTAGGCACAACACAACACTGCAACCGCTCACAATACCTCCAATTGGAGGACAACAAACAACCACGTGCAAAGTATTGCATCAAAAATTGTTATTAGGCGCCCTTGTTAAACAGGGGCAGAAAAATTGTGCCTTGGGCACAACACAACACTGCAACCCCTCCCAATAACTCCAATTGGAGTGCAACAAGGAGCCACGTGCAAAGTATTGCATCAAAAATTGTTATTTTGCACAAGCGCCGTAGATGTACGCTGTAATGCAGTGGGTGTGACCTTAAGCTGACCCCTGGAGGGCATCCTGCCTCTTTGGAGATGTGCCTGTGCCTCGTCCTCCTCCTCCTCCTGCTACTCCTCCTCTCTTCTATCAGGCACACAGGTAGAGTCAGTGACCTCATCATTCCCTCCCTCCTCATCACTGTCAAAAACCTGGCAGTATGCTCCAGCTGGGGAAACATCATCACTGCCAGATTGCTGTCCCTCTTGGCCACCCCCTCTCCCTGGGCTCACATCAATGCCTTCCTCTATCTGTGTTCCGTCATCGGAGTCTTCAAAACGCTGTGCATCTTCCTGCAGCATGTACCCAACACTGTGTTGAAACAGTTCGGGGGACTCCTCAGGAGGACATGGTGGTACCAGGGAAGTATTGTGTGAAGCCATTGTGCAGAGGGAAGAGGACGCCTTGGCAGCTGCTTTGCCAGATAAACTTCGATCAGTCTGTGTGAGAGAGGATGAGGAGGATGAGGATGGCTTGGTAATCCATTCTACTAATTTCTCTGCATGTTGAGGCTCAACACGGCCAGCTCCCGAAAAGAAGGACGAGCGGCCACGGCCACGGCCACGTGCTGAAGAGGATACACCACATCCACCACCAGCGTTACCTCTAGATGCAGAGCCTGCTTGCCCTCGTGACTGTCTGCCTCTCTTTGTTGTCCTTCCAGACATATTTATGCGTTCAGGTGCTATGTAACAGCACACGTGCGGTGACACCAAATGCGCTCAGGTGGTATGTAACAGCACACGTACAGTGACACTAACTGCGCTCAGGTGGTATGTAACAGCACACGTGCGGTGACACCAAATGGGCTCAGGTGGTATGCAACAGCACACGTGCGGTGACACCAAATGCGCTCAGTTGGTATGTAACAGCACACGTACGGTGACACTAACCACGCTCAGGTTGTATGTAACAGCACACGTGCGGTGACACCAAATGCGCTCAGGTGGTATGTAACAGCACACGTGCGGTGACACCAAATGCGCTCAGGTGGTATGTAACAGCACACGTGCGGTGACACCAAATGCGCTAAGGTGGTATTAAACAGCACACGCACAGTCAGAGCGACTGCGTTTCTGTGCAATTCAATAGCCCACTTGCATTAACAGCAACTGCCTTTCTGTGCAAATAAATAGCACACTTGCAGTAACAGGTAATGTGTCTATGTGCAATTAACTAGCACACGTTGACTAACACGTTAGAGCAGTGCATCAAGCACAATCTCCTGCCTGACAGATACTAATAGCAGATCTAGCTAAGCTATACAGTTTATAAATATATTGACAACTCCTAGGGATGTCAATATATTTTCGACAAACTGTAAATTTAACTATACTGACTACTAGCCTCCCTGATCTATCTATCTATCTATCTATCTATCTATCCAGATTCACGTAAATTGGCGCATATTTTGACCAGCGTAGCGCACCTCCTTTACGTTAGACCGGCGCAATGTAGAGGCGCAATCAACGTATCCTCGTAGTATTTGCACAGAAATTAGCGCCGGTGTAACGTAAATTCCGAGGCGTAAGGCGGAGTAATTCAAATTGGGAAGGACGTGGGCGTGTTTCATTGAAATGAGCCGTGACCCCATGCAAATGAAGGGCCGGCCGGATCGCGCATGCGCACATGAAGCAGACCATGGTCAGCACCTCTGTGCGCATGCTCACAACTCGGGAACGGCGCAATCAGTGAAATTGGAAGTGGACCCGGGCAACTTAGTGAACTACGCAGACAGCATAAAGAGACAGACACAAACGCCCTTCCTTTGCAAAAGTACATCCCTTTGTATCCCTTCCTATACAGCAAGGTGCTTTTGTTCTGTTTGTTGCGTTGTGACTTGTCTTTGTGATATTTGTTGACTGTTTGATCTAGTGTTTTGTAGAATATATTTAATAGTGTCTTTTGGTGACTGGTTGTGAGACTTTTTGGTTGATAGATTTTGTTTGTTTGTTTTGTTGCTTGATTTTTTCCTGCTTGTTTTTGTGTGTGATTTTTGGTGATTGTTTGGGAGAGAGTTATTGTATGAGTATGACTGAGAGGAAGCGGATGAGCAATTTTTCTTTGGGGGAGAAACAAATTATTGCCCGGGCCCTTACCCAATATGGCCCTTTCTTTCACGGCCCTGGAGAGTGCCAACACCACCCCAGCCAGGAAGAAGGAGATTTTGCAGAACATTACCGACCAGGTAAATGCATTGGGGGGGGGGGAGACCCGTACACGCGAGGGGATCGTAAAGAAAATCAATGATCTCCGCCATCTGGTCCGTGGGAAGCTGGCCAAAATGGCAGCCCATGCCAGGGGCACTGGAGGGGGCCCACCATGCCCTGTTAGGCTGAGAGTGGAGGAGCGTGCGGTGGCCCACACCTTTAATAGACAACAAGTGGAGGGCCTGCCTGGCTATGACTCCAGTCAGGAGGCCGTGATGCCAGGTAAGGTTTTTTTTTTTCCTATCTGGTGTGTAGCATGTGTGGGGGAGGAGGGAAAGGAATATGTGGCAAGTGTGTGGATCCTCCAACCTGTGAATGTTTTGTGTCATCCACAGATGTGCAGGAGGGTGCTGGGCCATCTGGCCTGACCGCACCATCCCCGGGACACCAGCCTGATGAGGACCCCCAGACAAGGCTGGAGTCCTCGGAAGAGTTGGAGGAGGAGGAGTTTGAGGAGGATGTCATGTCAGCCAGTGGATTGTTGTTTTTGGAGGAGTCTTCCCCTCTGGCTGGCAGCAGCCAGCCCTCCATAAGGGGTAGCCCCTCCCACTCCTCCCCCAACAGGGCTCCCCTCCCAAGGGCCTCCCCTTCTCCCCGGCCACAAGCATCAGCTGGAGGCAGGAAGTCGTCCCAGAAGACCAGGGGGTGGCCGAGGTTCTGCCCGCCAATCTGAGAAGGGACCAGGCCCTTCAGACCCACCATCTGGGACAGGTCAGCCAGACTTTGGTGCGGATGGAGGAGAGCCTGTCCTCCATAAAGGATACGCTTGGGGACCTAGACTGCCACTCCCTGGCTCTTACAAACTGCCTAAACGAACTACAGACTACTACAGCAGACGTTGGGCAGGATGTGAGGGCCCTCACCCAGGCTATCCAGGCCAATACAGCAACACTAAGTGCTGGCCTGACCAGAATTGCCGTGGCCTTGAAGGGCAGGCCGCCAGGTGGGCAGAGACCAGGGGCTGCTCCTCCTTCCCCGGATTACCCCCCTCCAGCCAGCAGCATTAATTTGGTTTCCCCCTTTTTTTCTTTTTTTTTTTTTTTTTACTTTTTTTTTCAGGACTTTTTTTTTTTTTTTGGATTTCTTTTTTTTTTTGCTGGAAATTTTTTTTTGGTGCTTGAAATTTTTTTTTTTGTTTTTTGTGTGAATGATTTCGGAATGTGGGGGTGACATTCCTGCCGGAAAAGGGGTGTCACCCTCATTTGTGGTGGAGAAGGGTTCCCCAGGACCAGGGAGAAGTGATCCCCAGGTCCGTGTGAATGGTGTATGAATGTACAGTGACATAATTGGAGCCGTGGAGTGGCATTGCTGCTCACAAGTCCTGCATTGTGGGCTTGTGCTAATCCAATTTGATGAGGATGTGATGTGTCTGTGCTAGGGACCACAGTGGTGTGCATGCATGCATTCTCATTGTGCCCTGATTAATGTGTATGTTTAACGTGCAAAGATGCCTAATGTGAGCTGTCTCCTGGCTGCTCTTCCCTCAGAAGACAGGGTAGCCTCGGTTAAGGGGGGGATTGTCTGGTTCAGGGGTCAGGTCATCACGTATGTCAATCTGCAGGCCCTTTCTCACTGCGAAGTTGTGCAGCATGCAACATGCACCGATGATCTGGCACACAAAGTTTGGGGTATACAACAGGGTCCCCCCAGACTTATCCAGGCATCGGAAACGTGACGTCAGGAGGCCAAAGGTGCGCTCCACCACTGCACGGGTACGTGCGTGTGCTTCATTGTATCTTTCCTCTCCTGGGGTTTGGGGGTTCCGGATAGGAGTCATGAGATGAGGTCCCAGTCCATATGCAGAGTCACCTGGAAGGGAAAAGACAGGAGGATGTTAGTCATGCATGTGACCCTTGTGATGTGTGCATCATGGGGGGGGACAGTCATGCCTGCCACCCATGTCACTCACCAACCAGCCAGCTGTCCCCATACACGTTCTGTTCGAATTCCATTGGGATGGGGCTCTGATTGTAGATGTAGCTGTCATGGCTGGACCCGGGGTGTTTGGCACGGACGTGCCATATGCGGCCTTGGGCATCGACTATCACCTGTACGTTGATGGAATGCCAATGCTTCCGATTGCGGTATATGTGCTCTGTCTCATGGGCGGGCTGGAGTGCCACATGTGTGCAATCAATGGTCCCCACGGTGCGTAGAAATCTGTCATTGCCTTCAGCCGCAGGTCCTCAGTGGTTGGTTTGATGATTTGGTTGGCCATGCGTCTGAGGATTGCAGGGATAACCTGGTGCACACATCTGCTCATGGAGTATTGTGACATCCCAGCCACCACTCCACTTGTTCTTTGAAAAGAGCCACTGGCAAGGAAATGGAGTGTTGCCAGAACCTTGATCAGTGGCTGCACTGCATGCGAGCGGTGTGTTGCGCTGGTGATGTCATCCTGCAGGGTTATGGTTAATTCCATGATGGCAGCAGGGGTGAATCTGAAGATGTGATACACCTCAGAATCACTCATGCCAAAGAGGTCTATGCGTGTGCTGTATATCCTCTCCCTTGCCCTCCTCCGTGCCCTCCTCCGTGCCCTCCTCCTCCTTTGCTCATCTAAAGTCATTAGTATAGCTATGAGCAAGGATGCCCCTGTCATGTTGGCATAACGTTTGTTGTCCAGCAAGTGTGACTGCTCAGCTCCTCACTAACACTGTTGCTTTAGCTGACATGTAGATGGATTGTCTAATTTTATTCCACCTTTTATATGGTCTAATTTTAGACAGGACATGCAGCTGTTGCGCAGAGCGCATAGCCTGCGCTGCACCAACGTTCTTTTGTGGATCCCCGTAACTTCCTCATTTGCATATTTGAATAGCAAATTAATGGTGTGTCTAGCACAGTTTTGCACGGACGGATACGCCGGTCTATCGAAATTACGCCGGTCCAAAAAAAGTAGATTTCTTGCGTATCTCGTTTTGGGGATGCGGTGTATCGAAACGCATGCGCAAATTTAGACTTATGCCGCGCATCTCGTGTAACGCCGGCGTAATGGCTCTGTGAATCTGGCCCACTGTGTCTCTATCTATCTATCTCTCTCTAACTCACTGTCTGTCTAACTTGTCTGTAAGGCAAGCCGTAACACACTACACAAGGCCGCCCGGGAGGCGGCCTTTTATAGTGTGGGGCGTCTGCTAAAGCCCTGAGCCCTAATTGGCCAAAGCACACAGGCTTTGACCAATTAGGTCTCTTCGTTTTTTGGACGCTGTGATTGGCCAAGCATGTGGGGTCATGGTGCATGCTTGGCCAATCATCAGCGCGCAACACCGCAGTGAATTATGGGTCATTCGAACTTGGCGCGAACGACCCGATTTGTTCGTTTTCGACGAACGATCGAACGTGCAATGTTCGATGCGAACATGTGTTCGCATCGAATGCGAAGCTCATCCCTAGTAACCACCTCACCTTTGGGCGCACCTCCACACCCTCAAGGCCCGCTGTATCTCTTCCTCCAGACCCAACACCCACATATCGATGCCCACCTCCGTAAGATGGACTCTATCACCCCGAAGGTATCGCCAAGTGTCCACCTCCAACTCCGGATGCCTGGCCACCAAACCCCCATTCCTCACCACAAACCTTCCCACATCCCTATTTACTTTCCTCCGAGCTCTATTGACACCTTCCACCGATCTCGCCATCCTCCATGATGTCCTTGGCACCATGTCCAACCACTCCACCACTGTATCCAGGAACGCCGTACGGATACGCATAAAATCAAACTTAATGTCCCGCGTGATGTCCAGCATTGACAGGACCCCCAAATCGTTCCCTCCCACATGGAGCACCAGCACGTCAGGTGGGCGGTCCAACCGGGCAAACCGGTGTACCTCCGGAACCACCCTGCTCCAAAGCATCCCGGGAAACCCCAGCCATCTCACACACCTGTCTTGGTACCCCCAGCTGTCAACCGTCCGGTCGCACGTCCGCTCATCTGGCCCCCCAATGCACGAACGAGTGTCCTAGTATCCATACCAAGCCCTGTCCTGTACCTGAAAAACAGCAAGCAACATAACACATCACCAAATAAGATCAACCAATCCAACTATCCCTTATCCATTTAAACAAGCCCGAAAACAGTGACCCAAAAAAAAAAAAAACATTTCCTCTTTTTTTTTTAATACAGGCCCCTTCCCTGCGGCACCCAACAACAGTTGAGGTCTAACATACAGCAAAAACCTCCTGGATTCCCACCTACCTATCCGCTTGACCGTAGCCTCATCAAGCCCATTTCGCGCCGCCTCCGTAGCTGCCCCAATCCGAAAAGAATGGGGCGAGAAGTCCCTTTCTGGCAGTCCCATAGCCCCCACACACCTCAAACACAGCCCCAAACTGATAGCGTGACAAGGGAGACCTATCCTCATGCAACAAGCAAGAACCCTCCCCAGCCGGGCGCATCTCCATAAACTCCCGCACCGCCCGAACCGGGCAAAGGGGCGAACCAGGCAAAAGGGTACACCTGTACCGATTTACCCCGCCCCCTCTGATCCGTTTTGGATCTCTTCAAGAACATGGTCATACCTTCCCGTGACACCACCACATCCGCTGCCAACATACCCCCTTGAACCTTCTTCGAAGGACTCACCAATTCCCCAATCTGAAAGGCCCCAAAAAACGCCATTGCAAAAGCCACACGAAACAACACCACCTCATAACGTGAAGAACACAACGTACTTAATTCCCCCATAATCCCTCTCAAGATGTCGAAAGACACCGGGCGTCTGGAATCCGCAGCCCGCCCTTGCTTTCTATATCCTTTCATGGCTTGTCGCACCCAAAAATCCTTCGTGAAATCCGTGCAATCTTGCCATTTAAACCAAAAGGCCAAACCTGCCTACCTCCTATTCAGCACGGATTGCGACACTCCGTCCGCCATATTTCTGGCCAAAAAGTACAAAACCAGCTCCCGGAGCTCTGGTCCCGCAGGATCCACCTCCACCTCCCGTGCCAATGCCTGCCACTCCAACCAGACCTTACCATAGGCTGCCCACGTTCCCGTACTCACCGAACGTCTGATCCAGTGAGAGATGATTCCAACGAAATCCTCCACAGCCAATCTGGACAAGGGACCCCGTGTTGTTCCGCCTCTGGCGCCAGCTCCCGGAACCTGTCCCACTGGAAGTGAGACAAGGCGTCAGCCACCACATTCTCAACCCCTGGTAAGTGCACCGCATAAACAAATATATTCAACTGCAAGCAGCGGAGTACCAGATGCCTCAGCAGACGAATAACTGGAGAAGATGCCGTCGCCCTATTGATGACTTGCACCACTCCTAAGTTGTCCCCATGGAACCAGACCTTCCGATCCTGGAAGGCCACGCCCCACAACTCCACTGCCAGTGCCACCGGAAACAGCTCCAGCAGCACCAAGTTCTTTGTGAAGCCCGCGGCTAACCACGATTGGGGCCAAGCGCCCGCACTCCACCTGCCCTGGAAAAACGCCCCAAAACCAGATCCTCCGGCTGCATCCATGTACAGGTCCATGTCGAAATTGCTCTTTCTTTTCTCTCTCCCTATTAGAAGATATATTAAGACGTATAATAATACTAATTTAGGAATAAGATCTGTTTTGATCCAATATATATAGGTCTGAGTAAGCAGGGAATGGGAAAGGAGGGATTAATAATGTAGATTATGGGGAGGAGGGTTGGGGAAATATAAGGTAAAGTAGAAAATAAGGTATATATTTTTTGTGTCGGTGATACATACATATTAGGAAAATAAATGTTATATGTAGAATATCCCAACTAAATATCAGGGGCTATGATTTATGGGGTGTAGAATAACTAATCACCCATAATAACTAGTGAATAGATCTGGCATAACCTTTCCCTTTTCCTTTCCTTTAAATATCTAAGGACAACGGTAGAAGCTATGAGGTTGCAGGGAGCACATCTCGTAGTCCCGTTCAATTTTTGTCTCTTTTTCCCCTTTTTTTTTTTTTTTTTCCCTTCCTTCTTTTTTTTCTTACCCCCTATATAGGTCAGGCACAGTTGTTGCCTATTGTGTGAAGAATCACACAGTGCATTGCACAAGTCGGTGTATTAGAATCGTTTTTTTTTTTCTGTTAATTTTCTGGTGTTTTTTTTTTTTTCTTCTTCTCTGTTTATAAATTCTTTTTTTTTTTTTTTTTTTTTTTCCTTTTTTCTCTTGACATGGCTACTTCAACAGTATCTCAACCATTTTTAAATATATGTTCCTATAATGTTAAAGGTTTAAATATCGCCTCTAAGAGAGGACAAATTGTATATCAAATGCATAAACTTAAAGTTAATATGCTCTTTCTACAAGAAACGCATTTTCAGACTGACTCCTTTCCCATCTGCCCCAGTGACCATTTCAATCGATGGTTCCATAGTACTAATCCAGAACAAAAGTCCAAGGGAGTATCTATTGCAGGGATCCTCAAACTACGGCCCTCCAGCTGTTGCAGAACTACACATCCCATGAGGCATTGTAAAACTATGACATTCACACACATGACTAGGCATGATGGGAATTGTAGTTCCTGAACAACTGGAGGGCCATAGTTTGAAGACCCATGATCTATTGCCTTCCATAAGAACTTGCCTATTGAATTAATTGATGAGATAGTAGACAATCAGGGAAGGTATGTCTTTGTTAAGTTTTCCCTGTGGGGAATAAAATTTACCGCAGCAAATATATACCTGCCAAACACTAATCAATGTCAAACAGCAATGAAATTATTGGAAACATTGTTCAGTTTTGGGGAGGGGAGACTTATTTTGGGGGGAGACTTTAACTTACCAATGGACCCACAATTGGACTCCTCCTCATCAAAAACTGCAGTTTCAATGTCTAGGTTAAAAATACTGAAGCATGCTCTCTATGATCATCACCTAATAGATGTATGGAGGATATTAAATCCCAAATCTAGAGACACATACTTTTCACCGGTCCATCAGTCATATAGTCGGATTGACTATTTCTTTGTGGATCATATTTGCCTTGATTGGTCACCAATATGTGATATCGGCACAATGGTGTGGTGAGACCATGCTCCACTATTTTTGAAACTTACCATCCCTTCGGTCCCACTTAGAGAATGGGCATGGAGATTAAATGACGCATTATTAGATAATGCGGAATGTTCTATGTGTATAAACCAAACTATCTTAAACTTTCTGGCAGACCATACACTAGATTCCACAACACTCCCTACTCAATGGGAGGCCCTGAAAGCAGTCCTGAGAGGAACTTTTATCCAATTAGGGGCCAGTATGAAAAGGAAGCGTTCAACGGAGATTACGAAGGCAGTCCAACGGCTTAGAAAGGTAGAAACAGAACACAAGCGGGTAAATACGACAGAAACTTTATTGGAAGCAGAAGCAGCGCGAACCAGCTTGCGCAACCTATACGAATCCTCAGCACGCACACATTCAAGTAAAGTGGCACTACATCAATATAAATTTAGTGATAAATGTGGAAAACTATTAGCCAATTCTTTAAAAACATATCAGAGTCCTACCTTTATCTCAAACCTTCAGAGCCCAAATGGTGAAATAATAACTTCGCCATCATTAATTACAAAAACATTTACCGATTTCTTCCAGTCCTTATATAATATACCTCCATATCAAGCTTTGAATCCGCTGGATAACGAAGCAGACAAGGTAACAACCTATATATCAGATACTTCGTTACCTGTGCTGGAGGAAAACGTTGTAGAAGAACTGGAAACATTGATTACTGAAGAGGAGGTCGCCAAAGCTATTACTAATACCCCGGGAGGTAAAAGCCCTGGCCCAGATGGCTTCACGCCAAAATTTTATAAACATTTTTCCCCCCTGCTTACCCCATTTTTGACTCGGGTATTTAACTCTATAGCGAATGGATCAACATTTCCGAAACAAACTTTGGAAGCGCACATTTCTCTTATTCCGAAAGCAGATAAAGACCTCTCACTATGCACAAACTATCGACCCATATCCTTAATTGGGGTCGATGTAAAAATTTTCTCTAAAATTATAGCTAGCCGCCTACAACTACTACTACCCCAGATTATTCATTTAGACCAAGTCGGCTTTGTTAGCGGTCGAGAGGCAAGAGACAATACGCTCAAAACTCTCTTGCTGACGGACTATGCTCAAACTCAAGGTATTCCTCTATGTTTATTAACTGTCGACGCCGAAAAGGCGTTCGACCGGGTAAGCTGGGCGTTTTTACGAGCCTCCCTTGTACAGATTGGCATGGGTCCACATATGTTTGCAAGGATTATGTCTCTTTACCAATCACCCTCGGCTAGAGTTAGAGTGAATGGGTCGCTGTCCCCAGCTTTCCCTATTTCCAATGGAACGCGCCAAGGGTGCCCATTATCCCCATTGTTATATGTTATAATAATGGAACACCTTGCAAATGCTTTGAGACAAAATTAAAATATAGCGGGTATCCAAGTAGGTCCCATACATGAAAAATTAGCTCTTTTTGCGGATGACCTTCTAATATTTGTAACAAAACCTCATATTTCCCTTCCATCTATACTTCTGGAATTTCAGAGATTTGGCGAAGTCAGTAACTTTAAGGTTAACTGTAATAAATCAGAACTCCTTAATATATCTATACCGCGAACAAAAATGAAGCGTCTATTAAAGGATTTTTCGTTTAGGTCCTGCTCAGATTCGATTCGGTATTTAGGGATTAACATCCCAGCATCAATGGCACAAATATATTCGTTAAACTACCTTCCATTACTTAATAAAATTCAAAAGATACTAGCATCCTATGCATTTACGAGACTCTCATGGTTTGGTAGAATCAATACTCTTAAGATGGATATACTTCCTAGACTAATATATTTGTTCCAAACAATCCCAATCCATATCCCAGCTACATATTTTCGTAAAATCCACCAGATCTTTTCTAAGTTTATATGGAATTCAAGCCGATCAAGAATTAACTACGCTACATTATCTCTTCCAAAAGATAGAGGTGGAGTGGGAGCACCAGACGTATCTATATATCATAAGGCATCTATACTAACACATATTATCGATTGGTTCCATCATTCAGAATCTAAGTTATGGGTCCAACTGGAAGGGCATATGAGTCCTATAGACTTACGGGCACTTCCATGGACCTCATTTACTCTTAGAAAAGGACATTCAATACCGGTAGATCTTACTAGACAAACACTGTACATATGGGACCACCTGATACCTATTTATAAAATATCAAAACAACAGAGCCCTATGACCCCCTTTTTTGGAACGCCAGACTTCTTACCAGCCCTACACTCAATTACGTTTGGTCCTTGGCACAAAGAAGAACATAGAAGAATTGCTCAAGTCTTACAGACTGACTCGGTATCAATAGTAGATTACACATTAACAAGGACTAACCATAATCCGACACAATGGTTGCAGAGACATCAAGCGCTAGGGTACATAAGATCAATTCCATCAAAGCAAGATATCTGCGCTGATCCAACCACATTTGAAGCCTTGCTTCTGCAAGAAGAGCCAATAACACACTCAATCTCCGTAATATATTCTATTCTTCTGCTATCATCTCGCTCAAATCGCCCACCGTACACACGGAAATGGGAAAAAGAACTTCAAGAGAATATAGCTATATCAGAATGGGAAAAAGGATTCACTTTGACCTTTAAGGCGCCAACAGATACAAGAACGCAAGAAAAATCATATAAAGTGATGAGCAGATGGTATAGGTGTCCCTCTACTATGCACCAAATTAACCATGAAATACCTGATATCTGCTGGCGCTGTAAGGAGTCAAAAGGTAATATGATACACATTTGGTGAAGGTGTCCTCAGATAAGAATGTTCTGGAAACAAATCTTCGATCTCTATGAAAAATTAGGAGGAAAACCAATTCACGCCTCCCCAAAAATAGCTCTTTTAAATATGATCCCGGGACCTTTAACCACTTAAGACCCGGACACATACGCTGCTAAATGACCCAAGGTGTTTTTACAATTCGGCGCTGCGTCGCTTTAACAGACAATTGCGCGGTCGTGCGACGTGGCTCCCAAACTAAATTTGCGTCCTTTTCTTCCCACAAATAGAGCTTTCTTTCGGTGGTATTTGATCGCCTCTGCGATTTTTATTTTTTGCGCTATAAACTAAAATAGAGCGACAATTTTGAAAAAAAATCACTATTTTTTTACTTTTTGTTATAAAAAAAATCAAATAAACTAAATTTTAGTAAAACATTTAGGCCAAAATTAATTCAGCCACATGTCTTTAGTTAAAAAAAAAAAAATTGCAATAAAAAAAATAGCTACCTAGCAGGAACAGCGACACTAATACAGCGATCAGAAAAATGATCGCTTAGTGATGCTGGCAATAGGGAGTGAAAGGGTTAACTAGGGCAGTGATCAGGGGGTTAAAACTTTATTAGGGGGGGAGGGGGGGCTATCCTGGACCTAACACTAAGTGATTTTACACTGCCTGTCACACTGACACTAAATGCAGTGATTAGATCACTGCATTCAGTGACACTATGACAGGGGGGTGGGGGGGGGGCGATCACAAGGGGTTAATGTGCCTATGTGAGTGTGTGTCAGTGTTGTGTTGGTGCACACTTACTGTGGATGTCTTCTCTCATCAGCAGCGGTGGGAAACACCACTGCAATGAGAGGTGACATCATTTCCTCCTTCCTGTGTAAACACAGGAGGAGGAACTGACACGAAGGGGGAGCGCTCCCATTGGCTGGGAGCGATCGCGGGGGGGGGGCGGAAAACACGGACATCCGCCCGCTCGTCGGCGATCGCTCCCAGAGCCAGAGTGCACGAAGGCGGGGACGTAAATTTACACCCTTGTGCCTGAACGAGCCATTCTGTGGCCGTATATGTGCGTGCGGGGGTCCTTAAGTGGTTAAAGAAAGTAAAAGAAGAGGTGTTCAGGCACTTCATCGCAGCAGCTAGAGTAGTTATCCCTCGATATTGGAAAACAGAGACAATACCTTCCCTGGGGGAATGGGCAAAGGAACTAGAATGTATTAAAGAATTGGAAGGTCTAATGGCACGGGAAATGGGAAGGGAGGAGCAGTTCCTCGATACATGGTTTATATGGTCTGAATTTCAAAAATCAGATGAATTCTATATTTGGGCTACAGGTAACCTTAACGATGTGTAGCCATGAATATTTAATCAATATTATTTATTTACTATTTTTCCTGCACTATTTATATAATATAGTATGGATAGCGGGTTTCTTTTCTTTTCCCTTTTCTTTTTTTTTTTCTCTTTTTCTTCTTTATATTGGTCTACTATAGGATGACTCAAATCTAAGTTATGAAGACAAGTAAGAATGTATAATGTAATCAAATTAATATAAGACAATATATTATATTTATGTAATTATGTGAGATGAATATAAAAATAATAAAATAATATTGTAACCGAAATTGCTCACCGGACCCGACATCCACAATGCCCTACTATTGAAGGATTCCAAGAACGAGTGCCTCTCCTCCAGATGGGCCCGATGATCACTAACCAGCCGCACATAATGATTCGGAGCACGCGCTCCCGCAGTGCTAGCCGACAGCCGTCGGCAAAACACCCTGCCCATCGGGAGGATACGACACGCAAAATTGAGCTTCCCCAGAAGCGACTACAAAACTCTAAGTTGCACCTTTTGCAATCCCAGCAGCGCCTTAATCTCCTGTTTGAGACCTTCCAATTTGTCCAGCGGTAAGCGACACTCCATTGCCTCAGAGTCAATGACAATGCCCAAAAATTGTATGACCGTCCTAGGCCCTTCCGTTTTTTCGGGCGTCAAAGGGACCCCAAACCATTCTGCGATGTGTTCCAGCGTGGTCAACAATATAGCATAGGTCCGAGCAGAAGCTAGCCCCACACACAGGAAGTCGTCGAGGTAATGGATTACTGAGTTCACTCCTGCCACATCCCGAACCACCCATTTCAAAAAGGAACTAAAAAGTTCAAAGAACGCACACGAAACGGAGCAGCCCATCGGTAGTGTTGCTCACGAATATTGCATATTCGAGTATTCGCGAAATATTCGTATTTTTCAAATTTCGCAATAAATTTCGCAATCAATTTCGCAATACATTTTGCAATCAATTTCGCATTCGCGAAATTTCGCAATTTTTTTATAAAATATAGCGAATATTCGTAAATATCGAATATTCGTGATATTTTATAAAAAAAAAGAAAAAGAAATTTCGGATTAGCGAAATTTTGCATTGGCGAAAATTCGCAATTTTTTTTTTTTTTTTATAAAATATCACGAATATTCGATATTAACGAATATTCGCGAATATTCTTCGAAATTTTCATGAAATATCGCAAAATCTAATATGGCGTATTCCGCTCATCACTACCCATCGGCAGGCAATGATCGACATAGAATTCTCCGTCCCAGTGGCACCCCAATAGCCTGAAGCTATTCGGGTGTACCGACAGCAGCCGGAATGCCGACTCAATGTAGGACTTAGCCATCAAGCCCCCCCGACCGTGCCGCTAAACCCAACCCACCACCGCATCAAAAGAGGTGTAACTCACCGTGCAGTCAGCCGGACCAATGCCATCATTAACCGACCCCCTTTGGGAAATGAAAGATGATGAATGAGCCGAAACTTGTTTGGCTTCTTCTTCAGTATCACTCCGAAACGGACCCCCCATACGACCTAACGCAACCTCCTTCCGTAGCTTCTCCGAAACCACTTTAAGATGATGTAGCGCGGATCTCAGGTTCTTTGCCACCGGCAGAACCACCGGAAGCGAGCACGGAATCCGAAACCCCTCTGAAAACCCCCTTTCCAACAACAAAGCAGCCGCCCTGTCCGGATACTTACAGAGAAACGGCCGCATCCTTTCCACCATCACCAGAGTTCTCCCTCTTGTTCGGAGATTCTCCGGCATGCCCTTTTCCCTGCTTGAAACACTTGGGGTAGGGGTGGGTGCCTCCGCAGCCCAAACACTCGTGTTTGAACTGACAGGTCCCCACAAACTTGCAGCTACCTTCGTTAAACTGCCAACAGGTCCCCTTCCTTTTTCCGGCCGATTGTCCCTGAAAAAACGTTGTGGACGTATGCGGGGCCGACATAGGCCGCATCCAAAGGCCAATGTCTTTAGTATCCCACCGAATTTCTGTGCGCTGACGAAATTGTTCATCGTAGCGGAGCCACCCAGTGCCCCCATAACACCTGTAAGCCTCACTGATCGCTTCTTGATAGCTGAAAAGAGCCAAAAAATGTTCCGGGTTCTTCTCACCTATCACACTCGCCATTATCGAGTAAGCCTGCGACCAATTCGCGAAAGTCCTGGGTATAAGCCTAAACCTCTGTTTCTCCTCATCTTCCTTCTTAGACTCTTCAGGCCTAACCTGATCTAAATTAAAATAAATTAAAACGGCAACAGCGTAAATATCTCCACATATTCGCTCTTCCAAAAATTTTTCCCGCACTTTCTGTTTTAAGTGTGAACCCAGGGGCGCTTCGTAGCACGTGTAAACTTCACCTTTAGCTGCATCTGCCAACCAAACCAAATCCCGCTTTTTTGTAGCGTCCCCCACCGTGTCCGCCTTGTCCCCGGCAGGCACAGCGGGGCTAGCACCAACATTTCCACCATCCAAAACCACTGTACCTGGCACGACAGCCGCCGGACCCCTAGCAGAGGACAGCACCCCCGAATCGCCAGCTGGCGTCCAAGCTGCCGCCGGACTCACGCCCAGATTGTCCCCCCCTTTTAGCTGACCAACAACTCCAAACCCACCAACAGCCGCTGTAACCCAGAGTCAGCCATCACTTCACCCCCCTGGGCCCCACCCCCTATGCCAGCCCTACCACAGTCACTCCCCGCAACCGCAGGCACCACTACCATCTCGCGAGGATGGCCCCACGGATCCCTCTAGGCCTACCAATAGACCGCAAAGAATCATGAAAAACAGAAACTGACTTACCGGGCTGCCTAGAAGCAATCCCACCAGCCAATCGTCCCGTTTCCTGCGGTGCTGCAACCGATCTGGAACCGAACTCCTCATCCGACTCTGACAGCTCCCCCTCCGACATGCCTCCCGGCCTCCTATCCTCCTCTGACAGACCACCAGGCGACTCGGGCCTGGCGTCCGAGTGTCCGGCGCTCGATTGGCTCCCTCTGCGCGCCCTGGACCCGCCCACGGATTTCGCCGTCTCTTTTCTAGGGGAAGTTCCTCTGTCCCGCATGCCGTCATCAACATCACTTCCCCTCACCCGCACCGCACCTGGGCTGGGCTGAAGGTGGCTGGCCGTGGAAGGTGCTGGGCTAGGCCACCGCAGAAAACGATCTCCCCCGATGAGGCCCAGGGCCCTCCGGTGCACAACCAGGGGCGGGGCCTGCAGCTGCCTGATTCCCCCGTCTGGCGGGCCTAGCCGCAGGGGGGCTAACCCCCGCCGCCAACGATCTCCCCCGTCGACTGTCCAAGCCATCGGCGCACATGCGGAGGCCGCAGCAGGTTGTTCCACACGTAGGGTGGGCCTAACCGCTGCTCCAGAGCCCGAGGACTTGCCGCTCCCCACGTCCCGCTCTCCCCGCCGGGTGGTACTGGTACCCCCTCCCGCCACCGATCGCTTGGCGGGGGGGCCCGATGCTGCTCTGTACGGGCTCCTATCCCGCCGCTGTGCCCCTGAAGAGGGGCCTGGCGAGTACCGCGTCGGAGGCCGCGACCTGCGGCCTCTAGCAGATTCTCTCCCCGACACCTGCACACTGACCCCGCTCGGCGGGAGAAGCGGCCCCAGAGCCTCCTGCGGCCACCCCTCGCCCCGCTTCTCCGCCTCCCGAGTTAATCCGCAACGGAATCTATGGCCCCACAGACGTAGTCCTACCTGTTAACTTTTCCCACGCGTCTGTGCCCAGGAAGAGGGGCAGGAGTCATTTATAGACTCCCCTCCCCTAACCACTCTCCTCTCACCACCAAGCCCTCCCCCTCTACTGGCAAGGGTTCTGTTAACCCTGTCATGCCGGCCCTGCGCTGATGCAGGCTTCTTTTTGCTCCGGGCCTTTCTAAATGTCCCATTAGGAATAAACTCTGCAGCAGTGCACAGGGTTTTTGTGTTTGTTTTCACAGCATATTTACACATTATAAATGACTTAGCTACCAAAACACCCCATCCAGCTTTGTGACAGCCTCAGCCTTCTTCATTGCTTCTTCTTTGCCCAGACTTGATGAGGGTTTATCATTTTGGGCCAACTTGATTGGCTTACCAGAGATTATGTTAATGGGAGTTAATTTATCCTAGTACCCAGCAGATGCTGGTATTGTATGCTGAACTGCTCATGCACAGCTCAGTGTACATTTAGAAAAAAAAAACTTGGCTGTATTCTGAAATAAGTATCATTGAAGTGCTTCTAACTTATTTTCATATAATGTGAATTGCTAAAATAAAAATAAAAAGTTTTTTTTTAACCACCGTCCTACTGCGCATTGTCATATGATGGCGGCAGGAACCCTTTGTCCCTTTGAGCAGCCCTCATATGACGTCTTTGGCTTCCTGTCTCTCGGGAGCAGATGCATGTGCCTAGCAGCCGCAATGTTCACCGGGCACCCGCGGTTACCTGTCACACAGTAGGGACATTAATCTGTGTGTGTAACATCCTGTCAGGTCAGAGGAGACGGATTGTGTGTTCCCAGTAAAGAGGAACACCAATCGGTCTCCTCCCCTTGTGAGTCCCTGCCACTTCAGTTAGAATCACTCCCTAGGACACAAGATTAACCCCTTGATTGCCCCCTAGTGTTAACCCCTTCCCTGTCAGTCACATTTACACAGTAATCAGTGCATTTTTATAGCACTGATCGCTGTATAAATGTGAATGGTCCCAAAATAGTGTCAAAAGTGTCCGATATGTCCGCCGCAATGTCACAGTCAAGATAAAAATTGCAGATTGCCACCATTACTAGTGAAAAAAAAATAACAATTAAAATGCCATACATGCCTATTTTTAAGCGCTATAACTTTTGCACAAACCAATCAATATACACTTATTGTGATTTTTTTTACCAAAAATATATAGAAGAATACATATCGGCCTAGACTGAGGAAAAAATGTTTTTTTATATATATATATTTTGGGGATATTTATTAAAGCAAAAAGTCAAAAATATCGCTTTTTTTCTAAATTGTCGCTCTTTTCTTGTTTATAGTGCAAAAAATATAAAAATTGCAGAGGTGATCAAATACCACCAAAAGAAAGATTTGTGGGGGGGAAATATCAAAATTTCATATGGGTACAGTGTTGTATAATCGCGCAATTGTTATTCAAATTGTTACAGCACTAAAGCTGAAACCTGGCCCAGGCAGGAAGGGAGTGAAAATGTCCTGCATTAAAGTGGTTAAACATGGGTACTGATAATAACTTCCTGTTTGTATCAACTTTATAAGTATAGAATTCATCCAGAAAGTTTATAATAGATGGTCAATTGCATAAAATAACTTTGCAGTCATTTGAAATGCTGTGAACATGGAGAGGCCTAGTCGTAAAGCTAATAAAAACAAAACCTGCAGTCTGTTGAAAATTAATAATGTCATAGTTTACTGTATTGTTGCTGCCCATAGGCGTGCGCACCGGGTGTGCCGGGTGTGCCTGGGCACACCCTAATGCCCAGGCACACCATCGGGGCTTTTTTGCTGTCAAAATGTGTGAGAACTCTTTTTCTCTAATTTGCACTGGTAACTGCAAGTGGGACTATTTGTCATGGAGGATGTGTACAACTCCTGTGGGAACTGCAGCCCCTGGCTGCGGAGTAATCAGTCAGTCAGCCGCATTTTCCGATGCTGACTCTGTAGTTCCGGCTACAGTCAGCATCCCTGTCAGCTCAGCTGAATATTACTCCGCTGCCCACTGTCAGAGATGTAGTATGCAAACTTCAGAGAGCATCGGATAGTGCTTACTTCACAGCTGTGGCTGCAGTCCTCACAATAGTTACCCACCATCCTATGCCCTGTGTGCCATAAGACAGCTGCTTGCCATCTCCTCTCTGATGCAGAATTTGGGGGAAAACTGCGTCTCTCCTCAGGTCCTGTCTGGCTCATTCGAAGCTTTCACAGCTGAAGTACAGGTGGGAAGAGCAGGAAGAGATCATAACACACAAAGACTAAAAGACAGTACATACTGTGCCATAAAATATTTTACGAACAAGGTTTTATTTTGTTTGTTTATTTTTTTTTATGGTTGAACTGGATGGACTTGTGTCTTTTTTCAACCTGACTAACTATGTAACTATGTAACAAGAACGGTAAACTGTTAGCAAATGCGGTCCAAGATAAAAAGGCTGCTGCCACAATCCATCAAATTAGAGCAATAATAAGGGCAAAATACACTCCTCTAATGAAGATATAGCCAAACAATTTGAACTGTACTATCAAACTTTATATAATCTACCCTCTAACCCGAAATGCCCCCATAATACAGTTAAAAGAACACAACTTATCGAAGATTTTCTACAAAAATACTGCCCACCAAAAATATCAGAGGACGTAGCACAAAACCTTGATGCGCCTATATCTGAGTGCAAATTTGACAAGGCCATTAAATATATGAAAGTGGGTAAAGCCCCGGGGCACCAGACGGTCTATCCCTATTGTACTACAAGACCTTCACTGATATATTGAACCCCAGATTTCTAAAAACCTTCCGGGCTCTCCACTCTGAACAAAATCCACCAGCTCAACTTTTAGAAGCCCACATATCTGTAATGCCCAAGGAAGGAAAGGATCTTACTCAGGTTACAAACTATAGACCGATATCCCTGATCAACGTGGATGTTAAAATATACGCCAAAATATTAGCAAACAAACTTATCCCACTGCTACCCTCCCTCATTTCCCTTGATCAGGTAGGGTTTATCCCAGGTAGGGAGGGGCATGACAACACGATTAAAGCTTTAAATATACACCATTGGCTTACCTCTAACAAGTTAAAAGGTTTTTTTTTTGTCACTAGACGCTGAGAAGGCGTTCAACAGGGTGGCCTGGGACTATATGGATGCAGTATTGAACCATATTGGTATCCCAGCCTTAATGAGATCATATATTTGGGCCCTCTATGCAAATCCGGTCGCAAAAGTACGCGTCAATGGCCACCTGTTGAACGCCTTCAAACTACATAATGGAACAAGACAAGGTTGTCCCCTCTCCCCTCTATTGTATGTACTAACACTGGAGCCCTTGTTGAATAGAATAAGGGAAAACACAGGGATCAAGGGAATCCAAATAAATGAAAAAATGTACAAGATAGCCGCTTTCGCGGACGATATGCTTCTTTTCCTTTCAGTTCCCCATATATCCCTACCTAATCTATTACATGACTTAGAACAATTCCAAACTATATCCAATTTAATAATTAACCATTCAAAATCAACTGCGCTAAATGTTACGCTATCCCCGGGCGAGATTGAGCTTTGTAAGAAAAACTTTCCTTTCACCTGGGCAGAAAATTCCTTTACCTATTTGGGCATTGAAATTCCTAAAACCCTGTCAGATGTATTCAAACTGAACTTTACCCCAATTCTAAAAGAATCTAGAGAGGATCTCAAGAGATGGAATTCCTTGAATGTCTCTTGGTTTGGTAGGACCTCGTTGATTAAGATGACAATTCTACCCCGCTTTCTCTATGTTATGCAAACTATTCCTATTAAACTTCCCCCTGCCTTTTTTGTCTCATTCCGACAAGCCTGCTCCTCTTTTATTTGGAGAGGCAAATCTCCAAGATTGAGATTCACAAAACTGAACTTGCCCAAACACAAGGGAGGGATTGCACTCCCTGATCTGCGTAAATACCACCAAGCAGCCCTTTTGGCGAGCATAGTTGATTGGAACAATCACCACTTAATAAAGGACTGAGTTACACTAGAACACTCACTATTTATCCTACCAGTCAGGAATCTTCCTTGGATCCACCCGAAACATCACCATCCAGCTGCCAAGCTTCACCCTCTCATTGGCCCCACCTTAAAAATATTTTGTAGGCATCATGCCCATCCCCGTGGCTAGGCCCACTTACCCCACTAAACAACAATTCAGATTTTCCTCCTGGGCTAGAACGAAACTTCTTCCCCAAAACTTGGCCTCACAGGAACAAATTGTTATTGCCCTTTTTTTAAGTCTGGTACCTTACTAACTAGAAGTGAACTAAACAGGGAATTGAAATCGAATGTCTTTTCACATTGGCAATACTTACAACTCAAACACTTCTTGACTACAAAGGAGCATATCCGTATCTGGTCAAGACGCCCCACAATTCTAGAATCCTTAGCATTACAAGAACAACCTCAAAGACACACCATCTCTATATTATATAACTCATTATTTGATACCGGTGCAGACTTCTCCAGTGCGTCATGTCTGGTATGGGAAAAAGACCTCAACTTAAACCTGTCACAAACAGAATGGGAAATCTTTATGCACGCCCACAAGGGATCTCTAAATGTTGCCACCCAGGAGTGTGGCTTTAAGATTCTTACCAGATGGTACAGGACTCCCACTTTGCTCCATAAGTTTTCATCCCAAATTTCTAACAAGTGTTGGAGATGCGGACTTGAGGAAGGCTCGATGCTCCATATATGGTGGTCATGCCCACTGATCCAGTCCTTCTGGGGGATGGTTCAATAGACTATCACTTCAATCACCTCAGATGATCTCAGACTTGAACCGGCACAATACTTGCTACACCACAGTTCAATCCTCAGAAGGGGATACATGAAATCTCGAACAATGTTCATGATAAACGCTGCTAGACACTGTATTCCATGCCATTGGCGATCAACTGTCACACCAACAAAGATAGAATGGTTTCGCAGACTAATAAACATCGAGAGAATCGAAGAACTTATCAGCATTGCTCAGGAACAGATTATTGCATTCAATGCGACTTGGTACAAATGGATTGAGTTTAAAAACACCTCAGAATACAAAGCCTACAACTTGTAATTAAATGGACTCTCCTGTAGGTTCAGTGATTAAACACAGCGAAATTTAAATGTGAATCTACAAGTGAAATGACCTACGTCTGCAATCAAGCAGGGCCCTAATCAAAAGGACTCTCCTGTAGGTTCAGTGATTAAACACAGCAAAACCTAAATGTGAATCTGCTAGTGAAAATGACCTACGTCTACAATCAAGCAGACGAGATCTTGATAGGGGGCCCTAATCGAAGGGACTCTCCTGTAGGTTCAGTGATTAAACTCCACAAGACCTAAATGTGAATCCACAGGTGGAATGACCTACATCTATAATCAAGCAGATGAGATCTTAAAAGGGAAGGGGCTATTCAAACCACTCCCCTTTTTGGTGGTCACTAATTAAAATAAAATATATAACAAAAGGTAATAAATGTGTATATGCACTAAATGGGTGTATAAACCTGTTAAGAAAACACACAGAGTGAAAAAATACCAGTGTGCTCACTTGCAGTATAGAACCCAATGAATCTATATAGGTGTTTCAAACCTATTGAGAAGGGCACTATAAAAGGTCCGTGACCGTGCAGTCAATAACAATAATTCGTAAGGTGACCATGCAATCAATAACAATAAATGATAAATCATGAAATGAAAACATATATATCCTAATGTCCACTGTGATTGAGTAGAGGCAATCAATCAAATGAATATCAGTCCATACACCCAAACGGTGTAACGAATGTATTCTTCTTCTGAGATGCTCAAATGGGGTAGGAGATCCAAGATACAATCCTCAAACAGAAAAGATATAAATAGGTACCCTTACGTGATCAGGTGGACCCTCAACTCACCATACGGTGGGGGGTCTTCAGGGCTTGTAAAGGCCGATTGCCTAATCATGTATCCAGACAGTGGTGCCAGGTGGAGATGATATCCGGAGAATCAAGGGATGGCTTTTGATGTTAAAATAACTCTGTGATGGTATACATTCACTCCCAGGCATAGGAGGGGAAAAGAGAAGAAAAGCGACTCCTCATAGTGTAAAACCACCAATTTAATAAAATAAAAATAAATAAAATTCCACTACATCACACATGTGACAGGGATCACTTAAAACATAAAATGTAAAACCACACGTGAAAAAGAAAAAAACTTGTATCTGATAGCAACAACTCTCCCCCTTGATGGGTGGACAGAGGTATTCCCAAAGGGGAAACAAAAAATGCAGTAAAGACTTGGCAAGTCAGTGACCCGACCGGTTTCGTCTCATGTAGACTTCAACTGGGGTATCTAACTGTGACATGCATCTTACCTGCATTTATAGGCCCGTAATATCTGCGTCCATGAGACCTCAATCAAAGCTGGCGTGCGTGTCAAATCTAACACGTGAGTGGTGTTTGCATTCCAAATCCCGGGAAAGTGTATGGGCGGGGATCAGTATTGCATAGCCCAATCATTCACATGGAGGCGTGGTTGCTGGCCCCCTCTCTTCTCTCATAGGAGGAAGAGGGCTAAAGAACTTCAGGAGTATGGGAGTATGTGGGCGGGAGTATCAAGTGTATACCCAATCGCTACCGAGGTAGTGTTGTCACGTCCCCTTCACTCGCTCTCGTGGGTAGAGAGGGAATGGGGTGCTCCATATTCAGGCGAGCTGAACTCTGCCTCTGTACGCGCAACCAACGTGACGTTCTGACGTCACCGATCCCTACTGAATTTTTTAATGGAAAAAAAGAAATTGAGGATGGACCTATTAGATAAAGAAATTAAGGACATCAAAGAAAAATTAGTGTCCTCCAAAGCCACACCTGAATACAACACATTATCCCTTAATTTGAAAAACCATCTAGAGAAAGAGGAACGCGAACAAAAAAACGAAAAAACAAAAGAAATACACTAGAGATGTTGCAGATTATAAAACAAACTCTGTCTTTAGGTGGCAGAGCTCGGACGACACAAGAGAAACCAATGAATCCCAGAATACTAGCATGGAGGTATCTCAACCCTCAACCAGTGATGCCAAACTTTTGACCTTCTCACAACCTGCCCCTATTACAATACCCCCCAGTAGAAATGAAGGACACACCAATAGGGGAGGGGGACCAAGAACCCCTAATTACCAACAAAGTGGACACCCACCCAATAGGGGAAGGGGTAAAGGCCCTCGGGGCAAGTTTAAGAACCAAAGAGATTATTCCCGTGATACACGCCCCTATGACTTATCTCCACATGTCAATAGAGACTATAATGACTACCCTCCGAGGTACTCTCAGACCACCCCTGGACGGAGATGACTAAGAAACGAAAAAACGCCGTTCATCCGGCGAAGCTGGAGGATTTCTTCTCCCCCAGGCCTAGCGGCACGCTCCAAGATGGCGCCGGCGGCGGATCTCCGGCCTCCGGAGGAGGCTCATCCATCTCCACACCGAGCCCGGGAACGAGAGCTGGGACCCAGCGTCGCTCCCCAGAAGCATCCACCCCACTCTCCTGCAGCCCGGTGAAATCCAAGCCACGTCTGTCATCAGAGTCGCACGGCTCCCAGGTCAGTGCAATGCAGGGGTCCATGGAGGACACACGTGAGCTCTCAGCTCCCATCAATACCTTCCCTACCTCCAATCTCCCGGTTTCTGACACTACCCTAAAGGACATGCTGGTCTCCCTGCGGAGCTCCTTGCATTCAGACATGATGGAATGCATGAGGAGCTTCAGGATGGAGATGGGAGAACTGGGGGGCAGAGTAGATCATGTGAAAAGGAAAATGGGAGAATATGCTTCCTCCTACAACTCCCTAGTGGACTCTCATAATGACCAGGCAGACGAAGTCGCATGGCTCAGAGCTAAAGTCGCAGACCTCGAGGATAGGTCTCAAAGGAACAACGTCAAATTACGGGGTGTCCCTGAGTCTGTCTTGCCTGCCCAGCTCCAGCAGTATGCCCGTGAGCTCTTGGGGTCTCTTTTGCCTTCCATACCTAAATCTGAGCTAGTAGTCGATCGGATTCACCGCCTGCCCAAACCAGCCCACCTTCCGGAGAACGTCCCCAGGGACGTCCTGATGCGGGTGCATTTCTACCATGTAAAGGACCAATTTATGATGGCTTTCCGCAAAAACCCCCACTCATCTGATCGCTACGCCAACCTACAAGTGTATGCGGATCTCTCACAGCACACTATGCGGAGACGCAGGTCCCTAATCCCAGTGACGAAGGCTCTCCGCAACCACAATATCATCTACAAATGGGGCCAACCGACCAAGCTCATTATAACTAAGGACGGTGCTTCAAGTGTAGTCATGACCCTGGAAGAGGGGCTTACGCTCCTGCGCAAATGGGACATCCTTCCTGAACATCCCCCACTTGAATCAACCTCTTCCTCCTCTCCCAGGGTTCAGACCCAGGACGACTGGACACTGGTGTCGCATAAACGCAACAACACCAAGAAGAAATCTTAATGCCCTTGTGCCTCAGGAACCTCGCTACTTTGTTTACCACATTGATTCACTGACTTCACTGGAGCTCCTCCCCACGAACTCCCCTTTCTTGAAATATGTGCAGCTACCCTGCATCCAGATCCCGGATGGGATCTCCCTTTTTATGCTCATTGTTTTTTGCTTACGTTCTAACCTCCCTATTTTTGGTTTCCATTACTTTTTTCCCTCTCCCCATTTCCCTTGAGATGGATCCTGTCCTGTTTCCAACGAAGACGCTCCGTTCAACGTCCTCACCTACCTCCTGGACCTGGCTGAATGTGATGGAGCCGCGGTGGTGTCACAAGGTACTTTTATCACTCTTCTTCATGATCCACTATGGCGCTAACGGTTACCTCCTTTAATGTCCGAGGCCTGAACCATCCGGTCAAAAGGGCTTCTGTGTGGAGAGAGGCCCTAAAGCTACGCTCAGACGTCCTCTGCCTTCAAGAGACACACCTGATGGCATCTGGCGCCCCTCCTTTTTCTCACGCCAGGTTTCCCCACATCTTCCAGGCACCTGCCCCCAAAAAGCAAAAAGGTGATCTCATTGCCATCAAAGATACTGTCACTTTTGCTCTCCGGGACTCGTTGACTAACCCTGACGGCAGGTTCCTGGTTCTGGTTGGATCCTTCAACAACAAACTGTACACTCTGGTCAACCTCTATGCGCCCAACACTCACCAGCTTCGTTTCCTGAGGAAACTCTTTTGCAAAATTAATAGGATACGGAAAGGCGCTCTGGTTATGTGTGGGGACTTCAACCTGACGGTTGACTTTGAGATGGACACCACCTCTAGATCCAAGCGCCCCCAGCCTACCCTATGCTCCCTGCTACACGCTGAGAGTGTGTTCGATGTCTGGAGGTGCCAACACTCCTGTGAAAGGGACTACTCTTTCCATTCCTCCAGGCATAACTCTTACTCACGTATAGACTTGATATTGGTAGACAAAATTCTATTACAGAGGGTGTCCTCGTCCGCCATCCACGACATCACGTGGTCCGACCACGCCCCGGTGTCGGTGGTGGTGGACGGGGGGCCCGTGGTCTCCTCACGTGGCTTACCTATCTACTCAATTGGAGGCATTTTTCGCTATAAATTCTGGGTCTGTCTCCAGTCCGTTCTCCGTTTGGTGTGCCCATAAGGCTTATATTAGAGGCATTTTGATCCAACTTAGTGCACGGGTAAAGAGGCAGAGAGCACAGAAATTGGATTCCCTACTCACTGAAATTCGTTCTCTAGAGTCGCAGAACAGGCAGGCTCCTGACGCCCCGACTGCGGCCAGACTTTTCGGGCTGCGTTCGGACCTCAGGAGATTGCTTCTTGAACGCTACGACAAGCATGTCCAATCCCTTAAACTGTCCCACTATGCATCCGGTAACAGGGCGGGTGGACTTCTAGCTCGGCGACTGAAAAGTCGCAGAGTGAAGGCTACTATCCCTTTTCTTGTTAAGAACTCGGACAACAGTAACATTTATAACCCTCAGGATATAGCAAACTCCTTCGCGGAGTTCTACTCCTCTCTTTATAACCTTCGAGAGGACCCCTCCACCCCTCAGCCTGTGGAGGAGGCTGTCCGCTCCTTCCTGGCTGATTTAGCGTTGCCTACCCTGTCCCAATGTCAAATAGACTCCCTGAACATGCCGATCAAAGAGCCTGAGATTTTACGGGCAATTAGGACTCTCCCTACTGGGAAGTCCCCAGGCCCGGACGGGCTCCCTAATGGTTATTACAGGGCCTTTGGCTCCCTCCTGGCCCCGGCGTTGGGCGAGGTGTTTTCTGAAGCGATGCTCTCTGCCTCTTTCCCGAGTGAAATGCTCAATGCTTATATTGTGACCATTCCAAAACCAGGGAAGGTACCTACCACGCCTGCTAACTTCAGACCCATATCTCTGTTGAACACAGACGTGAAGCTATATGCCAAGATTTTGGCATATAGACTGCTTCCTATCCTACCTTCCCTAATCAACCCAGACCAGACAGGGTTCACCTCAGGTAGACAGTCGTCGGACGCGACCAGACGGGTAATTGACTTGGTGCACTATGCTGGGGCCTCTCGGACGCCTTCTCTGCTCCTTTCTCTGGATGCGGAGAAGGCGTTCGACAGGGTGCACTGGGGTTACATGACCAGGGTCCTGGAGAAATTTGGGTTCACTGGCCCCATCCTGTCAGCGATTTTAGCGCTTTACTCTTCGCCTTGTGCACAGGTTTACACCTCTGGTATGCTCTCCTCTACTTTTAATATTTCCAACGGCACCAGACAGGGGTGCCCTCTGTCCCCCTCCATATTCAACCTCCTCATAGAACCCCTGGCAGAAAAAATTAGATCCCACTCTGATATCCCGAGTTTCGTGCTGTCGGGCCGTTCCCATAACATAAGTCTGTTTGCAGACGATATTATTCTTTTTCTGACCTCGCCCCATTCCTCCTTGTCCCAGGCCCACAGGGTACTTGCGGAGTTTAGCCGCATATCCTATTACAAAATTAACTACACCAAATCTTTTATCTTAGGTCTCAACCTCCCCCCTCGCCTTCAGTCACTTCTACAAACTTCCTTCCCATACTCCTGGGCAGCGTCAAGTATACAATATCTGGGGATCCAAATTACAACAGACCTAACCAAACTGGCCGATGCCAACTACGTTCCACTAATTGATAAAATCTCCGGGGAGGCTGCTCGCCTGGCCAAGGTCGATTTGACGTGGTCGGGACGATTGGCCTCCTTCAAAATGTTGCTCCTACCTCAGATCTTGTATGTTTTCCGCACCCTCCCCATCCCTCTAAAACGCAACCATCTACAGTCCCTGAATAAAATCCTTAACCGCTATATTTGGGGAGGCAAGCGCCCCAGATGCGCGAGATCCCTTTTGATCAAACATAGATCTGTAGGGGGTATGGGTCTAATTGATATCAGGAACTACTATAGAGCGGCCATACTCACCCAACTCAGACGTTGGATATCTCCCTCTCCTGACATCCTGTGGTGCGGCATAGAACAGGCTCTTTGTCCGACCAGGGACCTTCATAGCCTCCTGATACTTGATACTTGGCAGCCCATTTCCCTGCGTCACCTGCCGTTAACGTTCCAAGCCTCTCTGTTGGCTTGGAGGGAATTGCGTAACCTGGCACTTAAGTCTTCCAATACCACTCCTGTCCCGATCCCCATTGAGGCACTCTCGTGCGTTATACCATATACCTCCTTCTCAAACTGGGCAGCTAAAGGCATCACCTGTATTGATGATCTATTCTGCTACAATGTGCTCAAGCCGTTTGACACACTTGCTGCAGAGTATGGTCTGACGCATGCAGATTGCTTTAAACACGCACAGGTCTCCCACTTCCTCAAGACTTTGCAATCCCGCCACTTACTGATCCACGATGCCATTTGGCAATTCTACACTAAAGCGACCCCCTCCCCTAAGGGTATCTCCCTTTTTTATAACATTTTTCAGGATAAACTAATCCTCAAGACGTCTTCCCCCCCCTTTCGGAAGTGGGAAATAGATTTAGGCAAAACATTTACCGCGGACCAATGGCGATACTCGTTCAAACTGATTTACAAAGCCTCCAGGTGCGTCAATCATTGGGAGCTCTCCCAAAAGATAGCCCTGAGGTGGTACCTTACTCCATATCGCATGGCTCAATTCTACCCCTCGGCCTCCTCCCTTTGCTGGAGAGACTGTGGAGAGGTGGGCAACATTTTCCACATCTTTTGGCTCTGCAAGACCCTCACTAGCTACTGGAGGGGTATATTCAGATGTATCTCGCGTGTGACAGGCATTTTGACGCCCCCTACTCCCGAACTGGCGCTTCTAAACATAGGAATAGAGGGATTTCCCCCAGATTTCCGAATTGTAGTCACTCATATCTTGCTAGCTGCTAGACTACTGTTGACTAGAAGTTGGAAATCCAATAAGGTACCAAATGTCACAGAGGTCCTCGAGATTACGCGGACGAACTACACTTTTGAGTCCCTATTGGCAAACAGGGAGGGTAGGAGAGCGAAGTTTGACATTCAATGGAAGCCCTGGACAGAATGGTTCCGAGTACAGCAGAATTGAATTGTCTTCCTTACATCTTGTTCCTTTGATGTGTCTTAAGCAAATACCTTTGTAGATAGGTTTGTATAATGGTTTCACAGTTATCCATCCTTTCCCTTTTGCCCCTATCTCCTCTTCCCCCTTCCTCTTCCCCACCCTTTTTCTCTACGCATGACCTTCCCGATGTACTCCCTAATATCCTGTCTGGAGTCTGGCAGGGGGAGTGGTGGCTGCTCCCCCTCCTGCTCTTATGTGTTGGTTTATATTAGTGATATTGCCCTTGACTTATGAAACTCATTCTGTCTATGGAGTTGTTATTATTGTACAATCTTCCCTGCTATTCTTTGGGAATGCGGGTGCGTTTCTTTACATTCCTTTTGTTTGTACTTTGAAAATTTCCAATAAAAATTATTGTTAAAAAAAAAAAAAAGAACCAACCTAGGTCCACCCACCAAGGGGATTTTCCTCGGGATCAGGAAGACTACCCCAGGGGGGGGAGAACAAAACGGGGTTCGAGAGGGGGGCGACGTGCCCAGTCGAAAAAGAAGAAGAGTATAGCAGGAGCAGGTATCTTTAATCTCAGTACAGTCCAACTCACAGAAACAGAAAAAGTAGTTTTGGACAAGGGTTTGAAATTTGTCCCTCCCAAAACTCTGAACAAATTCAATACCTTTATTGATGTGCAAAAGTATGTTCGGAAGCTTAATATCCAAAGATACTTCATTAGTAATCCCAGTAGACCTAATCTCCCAGAAATATCTTCGCAGATGGTACACACCGGACTCTCCAACCCATCTTTATTCAATCCTTCGTGCCCCATGGCACCAAATGTCAGAGTCTTTAGGGATCTGGTCTTAAAAGACCTAGATGAACTTCCCCTCAAAAGGACCTACTCTGACCCTAGAATTAAAATGGGCCTAAAACGTTTGTGTGAGCATAAAGACCTCGTTATTCGTCCAGCGGATAAGGGGGGGGATAGTCGTTCTAGATAAATCTGCGTATCATGGAGAAATGTCCCGTATTCTGGGAGATGTTGAAACCTATGTTAAGTTGCCCTCCAATCCCACATCTAAGATTAAAGCCTCTTTAACTAAACTCATTGAAATCGGAACACGTAAGGGCATTTTAGATAAAAAGGAACTAAGTTACCTCATCCCCAGAGTTCCACGCATTCCTGTAATGTACTACTTGCCTAAGATCCACAAGGATGGTGTATGCCCTCCCGGTAGGACCATCATAAGTGGTATCAACTCTGTCACCTCCCGCTTAGGGAAATATATTGATTTCCACTTACAGCCGGTTGTCAAACACATTCCCTCATATCTTAAAGACACGAGACACACAATTGCAAGACTCCAAGAGGTCACGTACAGTGAGGATATCATGCTGGTAACAGCGGATGTAGCCTCTCTGTACACCAGTATTGCCCATGATTTGGGGTTTGAAGCGGTTAAGTGTTTTCTCGGAAGGGTTGACTATCTGCCCACCATCCAAAAAGAATTTATATTAGATCTTTTGAAATTTGCCACCTCAAATAATTACTTTTGGTATGGTGGAGAATTTTATTTGCAACAAAAGGGGGTGGCGATGGGGGCTAAATTTGCCCCCAGTCTGGCCAATATCTTCATGGCCAAGTGGGAGGAGGATGTCGTCTATGCTTTCAATCGACCAGAGATTGTTCTCTGGGCTCGATACATAGACGACATCCTCCTCCTATGGAGAGGCGATCGCCAATCCTTGGATGAATTCATGTCCGTTCTGAATTGCAATGAAGTCGGAATCAGCCTTTCATATGAGGCAAGCTTTTCGAATATCCATTTCCTGGATTTAGAGATCCAGGTTCAGGATAATCAGTTGACAACAAAAACTTATTTCAAAAGCACAGACCGCAATGGATATATTCCAACAGATAGTTGTCACCACCCCGCGTGGCTAAAATCCGTACCACGGAGCCAATTGTTGCGGATAAGACGTAACTGTTCTAATATCCAAGATTTCCATATCCAAGTGCAAATTCTGAAGAATAGATTCTTGGATAAAGGCTATTCCAGCTATGAGGTTGACAGGGAGATAGACAGGATTGAAGGCATTGATCGCACTACATTAACAATGGAAAGACAAAAAGCGATCCAGGAACCAAGATTTAGGAACTCCTTTTTTACTACTTTTTCTGTTCAGTATAGACAAATTAAGGATATCATTAACAAGAACTGGAGGATCTTGAAAGAAGATTGCATTCTGGGACCAGTACTTCCCACTAATGCAATGGTAATATACAGAGGAGCCACATCTCTCAAAAACCAGGTAGCACCTAACATTCCAGATCCCCCTGTTAAGCCTTCCTTTTTTCCCCTCTCAAAGGGTTTCCATCCCTGCAGGAGGTGTAAGGTGTGTGTCAATAACGTAAATGGGAGGAGGAAAACAATCAGCTTTAGATCCACCCACACAGGGATGGAGTTCCCGATGAAGCACTTCTCCAGTCTCCACATGCGCTACGACACATATTGTGTACCTTATCACCTGCCCTTGTGGGAAACAGTACGTTGGTCGTACCATACGGAGCTTTTCCACAAGGGTAGGTGAACACATTGCGAAAATCAAGAAGGGCTACACAAAACATACTGTACCCAGACACTTTCTGGAAAAGCATAACAAGAAACTGGAGGGAACCAGTTTCCAAATAATAGATAAATTTGTACCTCATTGGAGAGGAGAGCCTAGTGTAAGAGGGGTATCCAAGCTGGAAGTATATTGGATCTTCCAACTCAAAAGTTACGTACCTTATGGTTTAAACGTGGAATGGGATGTGAACGCCTTCATCAACCAATCCTGATGAGGGACTCCCATAGATCAACGTTCACACCCAATACCCTTTTCATTTCTGCAACACTGTAGTGTAGATGGTACATATACATATGTGATTGATCTCACTCCAGGCGATCATCTTAGACGCCAAGGAGTGATGTATCAACAGTATGCAGTTGGCCATCATTGATAGCATTTGGTTCCATATGCAATTTGTGTTCATATAGTTTTTGATATTCTCCCCTTTCCGTGATTAATTGATAATTGATCACGTTCTAGACGGACACATAGATGCACCATGTACCAAGGTTATGTGTAAATATTATATATGCATATAGGTTTTTGTATATTGTTTCTTTCCGTGACATTATAATATAATCGGTCTAGATGGTATTTCATTTTATTTTGTACTCCTCGTCTTATCCCTCCATGAGACCGATATGGGCGTCTAGTTGCGATCAGTTGGGCATATTTGTCCTCCGTTCTTTGAATGGTGTAAACCTAGAATGATCCTTGATTCCCGTGGAGCGCACGTTTCATGCGAGTGGAACGCATGACGCCAGCATACTTCCGCACCATGTGATGTCCACGCTATGGGAGCGGGACGTGTTGGTGCCTGGAACGCACTGAGGCGCCTATCGGTGACGTCAGAACGTCACGTTGGTTTTGCGTACAGAGGCGGAGTTCAGCTCGCCTGAATATGGAGCGCCCCATTCCCTCTCTACCCACGAGAGCGAGTGAAGGGGACGTGACAACACTACCTCGGTAGCGATTGGGTATACACTTGATACTCCCGCCCACATACTCCTATACTCCTGAAGTTCTTTAGCAACCACGCCTCCATGTGAATGATTGGGCTATGCAATACTGATCCCCGCCCATACACTTCCGGGATTTGGAATGCAAACACCACTCACGTGTTAGATTTGACACGCACGCCAGCTTTGATTGAGGTCTCATGGACGCAGATATTACGGGCCTATAAATGCAGGTAAGATGCATGTCACAGTTAGATACCCCAGTTGAAGTCTACATGAGACGAAACCGGTCGGGTCACTGACTTGCCAAGTCTTTACTGCATTTTTTGTTTCCCCTTTGGGAATACCTCTGTCCACCCATCAAGGGGGAGAGTTGTTGCTATCAGATACAAGTTTTTTTCTTTTTCACGTGTGGTTTTACATTTTATGTTTTAAGTGATCCCTGTCACATGTGTGATGTAGTGGAATTTTATTTATTTTTATTTTATTAAATTGGTGGTTTTACACTATGAGGAGTCGCTTTTCTTCTCTTTTCCCCTCCTATGCCTGGGAGTGAATGTATACCATCACAGAGTTATTTTAACATCAAAAGCCATCCCTTGATTCTCCGGATATCATCTCCACCTGGCACCACTGTCTGGATACATGATTAGGCAATCGGCCTTTACAAGCCCTGAAGACCCCCCACCGTATGGTGAGTTGAGGGTCCACCTGATCCGGTAAGGGTACCTATTTATATCTATTCTGTTTGAGGATTGTATCTTGGATCTCCTACCCCATTTGAGCATCTCAGAAGAAGAATACATTCGTTACACCGTTTGGGTGTATGGACTGATATTTATTTGATTGATTGCCTCTACTCAATCACAGTGGACATTAGGATATATATGTTTTCATTTCATGATTTATCATTTATTGTTATTGATTGCATGGTCACCTTACGAATTATTGTTATTGACTGCACGGTCACGGACCTTTTATAGTGCCCTTCTCAATAGGTTTGAAACACCTATATAGATTCATTGGGTTCTATACTGCAAGTGAGCACACTGGTATTTTTTCACTCTGTGTGTTTTCTTAACGGGTTTATACACCCATTTAGTGCATATACACATTTATTACCTTTTGTTATATATTTTATTTTAATTAGTGACCACAAAAAGGGGGAGTGGTTTGAATAGCCCCTTCCCTTTTAAGATCTCATCTGCTTGATTATAGATGTAGGTCATTCCACCTGTGGATTCACATTTATGTCTTGTGGAGTTTAATCACTGAACCTACAGGAGAGTCCCTTCGATTAGGGCCCCCTATCAAGATCCCGTCTGCTTGATTGTAGACGTAGGTCATTTTCACTTGCAGATTCACATTTAGGTTTTGCTGTGTTTAATCACTGAACCTACAGGAGAGTCCTTTTGATTAGGGCCCTGCTTGATTGCAGACGTAGGTCATTTCACTTGTAGATTCACTTTTAAGTTTTGCTGTGTTTAATCACTGAACCTACAGGAGAGTCCTTTGATTAGGGCCCCCTATTGGCGCTACACTTTATATTTACTTACTTTCACAAAATTTCCATTTTGTTGTGTTGGCTGCCTGATTCTATTCATCCATTTAACTTTAGTTAGCGCAATATATTTTTATTATTATTTCACAACTTGTAACTACCTGAAACCCAGGTCTGTCTGCACCGAGATAGCGGGCTTTGCTGTTTTCCATATCATACACACATACTTCCCCTTCCCAAATCCTAAATACGTGTACAAAAATAAAGGAGAAATTATATCTCATACCAACACTTCAAGCAAACTTTAGTCTGTTCCATATGCATATTGTATGCACCATTTCTGTTGTACTGTTCAGACCTTTAAAAGTCTCTGTACTGGATTGTGTAATATTTTTCTTTTTGTACACAAAATGTATATTTTCGTTGTATTTCGCACTATTTTTACTCAATAAAAATTTATGGAATAAAAAAAAAGAAAAAGGGGTTAAAATCTTCCGTGTTGCAGCGCTTCTGAAGAGCTTTTCAGGCGCTATGGCAGTCTAGGAGTGATGTATACAGCGCTCCTACACTGTCCTAAAGATGCTGCTTGCAAGACTTTATTTCCCATCCCACAAGCTCACCACCCTAGTGTGAAAGCACTTGGGCTTTCACACTGGGAAAGCATGAGAGGAAGTTTTCAGACGATTTACAGTCGCTATTTTTAGCGCTAAAACACCTGAAAACTGTCTCAGTGTGAAAGGGTCTTATAGATGTAACTAAGGATGAACCGAACACCTCCCGGTTCGGTTCGCACCAGAACTTGCAGAACATTGTTTTGAACACACAAACACTGTTAAAGTCTATGGGAGACGAACATGAAAAATCAAATCCAGGGGACATGTATCAATGCAAAAAAAAGTTTCAAAAACTGCAATTTTTTTGCGTGCAGTGATTATAATAATTCTTAAATGAAACAATAAAAATGAAATATTGCTTTAAACATCGTGCCTGGGAGGTGTCTATAGTAAACTTGTAAAGTGGCACAGTTTTCCCGTGTGTAAAACAGTCCCACAGCAAAAGGTAATTTCCAAAGGAAAAAAAAGTGATTTAAAACAGATTGCGGCTGTAATGAATTGTTGGTTCTCTGCAATACAGATAACACTCATTGAAAAAAAACGGCATGGAACCCTGAACCAAAATGTAAAAATTAATTGCGTGGGGGTCCCCCCAAAATCTATACCAGGCCCTTCAGGTCTGGTATGGATTTTAAGGGGAACCCTGCACCAAAAAAAAATGGTGTAGGGGCCCCCCCCAAAATCCATACCAGACCCTTATCCGAGCAGGCCGCAGGAATAGAGGGGGGACAAGAGAGCACTCCCTCCTGAACCATAACTAGCAACATGCCCTCAACATAGGGGGATGGGTGCTTTGGGGCAGGAGGGACTCTGTGCACCACCCCAATGCACCTTGCCCACTCTCTCCTTTCCTCTCCCCTCTTTTTTTCCCTTTTAAAAGAAGAACAGTTCCTAAGGTATATGGACATGTGTGCATCTATAACCTATTTTGTATTGTGTTTTTTGTAAAGATTTTTTATATTTAGAAACTGTATATATCTTTAGGGAATATGTAAATATATTTCTTGAAAAATTGTTTTATTTATCATGTAATTGTCTTGTTGGTCTGTGTTGCTGCACAGCTCCTTATACATTCCCTTCGGCCTAGGTTTCCTCGTGGTGGCATATAGTAGGATTATGTGGCCGCAAAATGCCATCTGACGTTGCCACCTAATGGCTGTGATCGGCGTTTTTGTCAGCGGGAGGGAGGTGCTTGTTGCCTCCTTTTGCTGCCTGTTGCTTTGCAGCGCCATGGGTACCCTGGCTACCTAGATGCTTCCCATTGGATGCGGCGCGCCGGTCCAGGGGTCTGGCGCATGTGCAGTAAGCACATGGCTGGGCTAATGACGTTGCTTCCTGGACGTCAATGCCGGGAGAGGTGTACAAAGATGCCCAATGCTGGCATCCCATACAGTAACCTCTATCACGATCGGAGGCTGTCAGTAGTGACGAACATCCGACGGGACAGTTCGCGAACGCTAACTGCGAACAATCGCAAATGTCCGCGAAACGCAAGTTCGCGGCGGGCCCCATCGACTTTAATGGCAGGCGAATATTAAAAACCTTTAGGTCATATTTGCAGCCACAAAATACTTACTAGCTGTGCTCAAATAGTCCCACAACATGGACAATGACCTACCAGAAGTATTAAGTGAAAAACCGGATACATAAGTAAGTGCCGGCCATTACAAGCCCCAAAAATTAGCTGACAGGCATTCACCTGACAGTAAACAACTTTGTATTCTGTGGCTAGAGGTACATTAAGCCATTCACTGGATACAGAAGTAAGTGTCGGACATTACAGGCCCTTAAAATTAGCCCACCGCCACAGGCATTCACCAAGCAGCAAACAACTTTGTATTCTGTGGCTGGTGGTATATAAGGCATTCACCGGATACAGAATAAAGTGTCGAGCAGTACATGCTTATCGTTCATGACTCCCCCTGCTGCACTGAATGTCCTTTTGGACAAAACACGGAACGAGGGGCAAGCCAACAGTTCCATTGCAAATTGTGCAAGCTCTGGCCAGAGGTCAAGCCTGTCCACCCAGTAGTCCAGGGGTTCATCACTTCTCAGTGCGTCCACATAGGCCGTTAACCTGATGTAGTTGGACACCTGTCGGCCTAGGCGTTCCCTGATGTAGGATCCGGAGGACAGCTGTCGATGGGTCGGCTAAAAAAATGATCTCATATCATTATTGACCAAGACATTTTCAAACCGCCGTCTTCTTGCAGGCGCTGTTGGATTGGTACCCAAAACTGTTTCTCTGTGAGTGGAAATTCCTCTGCCAGCAGACGCAAAAGCAGAATGCAGCATTTCTCAAAGAAAGGCCTGGAAGTGCTGCATTCTGATAGCCCTACATATGTATTTCAAGCATGTGCTTGGTTGTTGGCCTGGAAATCAGCTTTAAGTGGAGATTTTCTTTAAATACAACATCACATATTCTGAATAAACAAAATACTAGCGCTACTGTGCAAAAATAAATTTGAACAATACTAAATAATGTAATATAATATAATAAATCTGTGACACATTTAAAAATATATATAGTAAGGAGAAAAAATGTGTGTGACAATACACATATACTAAATAATATTGTGATAGGTGTTTCCAAAAACGTCCATATAGCAACAAATTAAACTTAACAAGACAAATTCATAAGTGATAAACTCCAAGTGAAAACAATTAAAGTGTCCAAAGAAAAAGTCTTCTTAACCAGTTAACCACTTAAGGACCGCCTACTGCACATTTACGTCGGCAGAATGGCACGGCTGGGCACATCAACGTATATATACGTTGATTCTAGTACCCAGCCGTGGGTCACAGGCGCGTGCTGGAGTGCGGCGATTGGTCCCCGGAGCTGAAGAACGGGGAGAGCCGTGTGTAAACATGGCTTCCCCGTGTTTCACTGTGGCCGCAGCATCGATCGCGTCATCCCTGTTATAGGGGGACGCGATCGATGACATCACACCTACAGCCACACCCCCTACAGTTGTAAACACACACAGGGAACACTCAATTTAAACAGCGCCCCCTTGTGGTTAACTCCCAAACTGCAACTGCAATTTAAATGCATTTTTTGCTGTGAAAATGACAATTGTCCCAAAAATGTGTCAAAATTGTCCGAAGTGTCCGCCATAATGTCGCAGTCATGAAAAAATTCGCTGATCGCCGCTATTAGTAGTAAAAAAATAAAAATAAAAATGGAATAAAACTATCCCTTATTTTGTAAACGCTATAAATTTTGCGGAAACCAACTGATAAACGCTTATTGCGATTTTTTTTACCAAAAATAGGTAGAAAAATACGTATCGGCCTAAACTGAGGAAAAAAAAAATATATATATTTTTGGGGATATTTATTATAGCAAAAAGTAGAAAATATTGCATTTTTAAAAAAATTTACGCTCTATTTTTGTTTATAGCGCAAAAAATAAAAATCGCAGAGGTGATCAAATACCACCAAAAGAAAGCTCTATTTGTGGGGAAAAAAGGACGCCAATTTTGTTAGGGAACCACGTCGCACGACCGCGCAATTGTCAGTTAAAACGACGCAGTGCCGAATCGCAAAAAGGGGCAAGGTCCTTTAGCAGCATTTTGGTCCGGGTCTTAAGTGGTTAAATGATCTTCTTGATTGAGACCTTTCACCACACCAAAGTGCTCAGTGACTACTATTTTGCGCTACAATTTTCTTTATTCAGAATTTTGGTATATGGTATTATTTTAAAAGTATCTGCTTTTCGGGATCTGCGTAGTGATTGGCGCAGTGGGGTGGAAGAAGGCAAAAGGGTGAGCTTATCAGTTCTTGTTTCACTATTTGTTTATTGCTTTGAGCTGGTTTACCACATGCAGCCATGGATGTCATCAATTTTTTGTCTGGTAGACAGATAAATCTTGAGTGCATCATTCCTTTAATGAGGGAATGACAGAATGCGAAGAAGATCTCATAGGGTTACTAAAAACGAGACTCTTTTGGAAAAACAATTGAAAACCTGGTGGGTCATCCTCACATTTGAACATTATCAGAAGGAAGATATTCTTTTTAGAAGTTTGAGATGGGAGGTGTCCCCCCAGGATGGTCTAATGGAGTCTAAATATATGGAGGAGTGGTTGGAATTTTTTAATAGGGCGGGAAGGGAACTCCATGGGTTGGTTTTAAAGAGGAAACACATCAAGTTGGAATTGCTTAATGAGGGTATCAGTAGTTTACAGGCTAAACTGGTACCTCATAGCGAATCCAAACAGGTTAAGGATTTCAACATTAAAATGCGGATACAAAATAGAAAAAATTGATAGTGACATTCAGAAAAGGAAGGTCAAGAAGTTCAATAGGGACTCTAATGATTTTAAAAGCAAAAGTATCTATACGTGGCAAGGTGTTGGAGCCACCAGTGTTACTGGTAATGAGGCCACTGGGGGCACTGACACTACTGAGAAGAATGCTCCAGCTGGGCACACTGCGGGGCGAGTGGCCCAGGCTGTGAGTGAGAAAGTATCAAATAAAAAAGGGAGGAATAACACCATGAAAGGGAATGTCAATAATACCCTAGGGTTCAGAACTATCCCCAACCTAATAGGGGGGGGAGGCTTTGACCCATACCCTTGGGTGGATTACCCACAATGGAACCAACAGGCTTCCATCCAGCATATGAATCAAGGCTACCAGATTCCTGTCCAGAACAGATATCAAGCTTTAGAGTATGAATGGTATGGAAGAAATGGAGGTTACCAACAGTCTTTTTTAGACCAATGGGGGGAGGGGAGGGGGTACTCCATACAATCAACCCCAATATGGAAACAGAGGGGGGAAGGAACCCTGCTCCCTATTACCCAAACAGATATATGCCACTGCTTCAAAGGGGAGGAGAGGGTGCAGGGCAGGCAAACGTGTCCAATCCCAGAAAAAGAAGAAGGGCCAATTAAAAACTGGAATCTATAATGTTAGCCAAGTTATTTTAAGTGATAGTGAAAGGAATATTTTAGATTTAGGTTTAAAATTTCCCCCGAAAAAACAAATGAATAAATTTGATGTATTTATTTATACGCATAAATTCATTTGCACATTAAACATGAAAAAAAAATTTTTTTTGAATCATCCTAGTGACACATCCAAACAGGTAGCGAGAACCTTCATGAATATAGATAGTGGTCTGCGTAACAAGTCAGTTTTCAATCCCCAGAATGCCAATAATCACTTTGTAGAAGTATTTAAAAATATGGTAATAAGGGACATAGACAAACTCCCCCTTAAAAAACGTATCAATCCCGAATACATCCGGGAGGGAATAAAATCCCTGGAGGACAGAAAGGGAATTATTATCCGCCCAGCAGATAAGAGAGGAGGGGTTGTGATATTGGAGAAATCCTTTTATCATAATCAGTTAACCCAACTGTCAGGTGATCTAACAGAAGCCTATAAAGTTCAACTCAATGTATTGATTGAATGGGAATTAGATATGGGGAGTTGAATGCAAAAGAGAGTCAGTACTTGAATCCATCTTCGTGCAGGATACCGGTTATCTACACTCTGCCAAAAGTTCACAAGAGTGTTGACAACCCCCCTGCATGCCTCATCGTGAACGGTATTAGGTCGGTTACGACGAGGCTTGGGGAATACCTTGACTGATTTCTCCAGCCTAGTGTCAAAAATACTAAGGCTTATCTTAAGAATACAAGTGACCTCCTGCGGTTGCTGGAGCGGGCTGAGTTAAAACCAGCTGGGGGGCATGGCCAGACCTGACTAGAAGATTGACGCTGGACTCCTTAGCTCCTGCCACCTCAGAACAAAAACTGCAGATACCGGAGATTCCTACCCTTGGTTTCGGTCAAAGAGGATGGGTACATCCTCCAGAGCCTCTTCTGCATCCAGATCGCGGTCCACGAGGGAGAATACCGGCACCGCTCAGCAGCACATTCCTGAAATGGCTCTTCACTAGGCCTCACACACCCCCTCCCTCCCGAACGCTCTGAGATAGTTCTCTCGGCCCCTCATGGGGACTCTTCACAGACGCCGGAGGGTGACCGGAACGGGGCACTTACCTCAGCACAATGTCAACTCACTCTGGAGGACCTGAGGGCTGTTGCGACAGATATCAAGGACACCCTGGCGGACGCCATTGTAGATCTCCGTATAGAGGTTCGCTCTCTAAACTACCACGTCTCCCACATGGAAACGTTAGGTGGAGGACCACAGCATTGTCCTCAAATGTTCAGCGAGGAAGATTGACGATCATACCCTCCAACTTTGGGACATGAACCGCCATCTTGAGGATTTAGACAATCGTGGCCGCCGCCCCAATTTGAGAGTATGGGGCCTACCAGAATCCATCGAGGGGGACCTCATCTCCCAAGCTGTGACTACTCTATTCAACATAGTACTGGACAGGCCCCCTCAGACCGCCATAACCTTTGACAGGATCCACCGCGCCCTGCGCCCCAGGGGAAGGGACTCGGAACCTCCACGAGACATCGTCTGTTGCTTGCCCGACTACACACTTAAGGAAACCATCCTGAAGAGGGCTAGAGACAGGCAACTCACCCACGGTGATCGCCCGATCCAAATCTTCCAAGATCTGTCGGGGATCACTTTGAAGAATCGGCGGGACCTCAGACCTCTGTTAGAGGCCTTATGCGCTAAAGATATCAGGTACAGGTGGAAGTTCCCTTTCTGCCTGTCAGCCTCACACCAAGGCCGTAATGCCATGCTGAGAGTCCCTGAGGATCTGCCCCGCTTCTGCAAGACTCTGGGGATCCCACTAGTACCGGTGCCGAAATGGTATGCTGTCTTTTGGCAGTCTGTCAACCGATGGCCTAAACCACGAGAGGAGCCGATGGACACCCAAGCCTCGCGGTTCAGACACCAGAGATCTCCGTCGGGATCCAGGAATACAGCCGGTTCACAGGGATCCAGAGCTGCCCTGGATCTGTCCCCTACCCCCGGTGCTCGGAGGGCTCGGAGGGATTACTGACAGAACCTAGGGTCGGCTGTCCTATTCTGTACCCGTTTACCTGCAGTTCAGTGCTATCTTTAATGGACTTTATTTGATGTTCCAACGTTTTACCTGTTTTTATATTTTGAACTTTATGTGGACGTTTACTGAATTCCCCCCTTCAAGGGCAACTTTAATTACCTAACCCAGGACAGTCAGCGGATGCTGTTTTATTGACTGGGCTTCTTCACCATGTTTGTATGGTGCAGAACGACACAATCACAACATCTTTGTCCTACTATGCTCGAGTCAAGGCCCCTAAAAACTACGATGCCCACACTGCTTTGTGGCGGAAGCCAGCCTATAAACCGGACATTGACTACGTCTCCCATACTGCAACACATCAGGAAGTGCCCTGTGACCCCCACCGCAATAGGACGTGCATTGTGACCCGGACACAGAGAGGGTACATCCGCTTCCTGTGGTCCCCGTCTCGAGTTAATGCTGTTTAAGCTGTCATTCTCCCTGATGCCGGGTCCCCTACACCACTGTGAGCACGGGCTGACGGTGCGCACCTGTCCACCCAAGAGACCACGAGACCCGCTCCTGGGTGCCTTGACAGGCGGTCATCCCACGCCACCGCAAAAAACGCTTAGCGGTAGGGACCGGAAGTCCCAGGGCTGCAAACCCTCTAGAAATTACCTCCTTTCCTTTGTGTTGCCTGATGGGATACGGTCACTACCCTCCTTCAACCATGTGGAGGACTTCTGACCGACCCACAAGCTCCAACTTCTCCACCAGACAGCGGTACTTCAAACGCTGGTGAGTCCCGCCGTGTGTCCGCTCAGACGACCGCCGCACGAGAGGATACCGGGCTACTTCAACAGCGTCTTTAGCGACCTGCTCGATTGTGATGGTACGCAATACTGGTCCCTGTGGATTTCTCCCAGTAACTGTTTCCAGATTCACAACTATCAACTGCCAGCCCTTCGATGTTGGACTGACTACCTGCTCTCCAAGACTGGTGATATAACCTGAGGCCCTCGGATTGCTTAAGGACTCCCAAGTTTGTTCCAATTTACCTTTGTCTTCTACTTTTCTTCTATTTCTAAAGTGTTTTTGAGAGCAGAAGTAGGTGATTAGGGGGGCCCACACGTCTTGTGACACCTCCCTTTTAGCACTATTACCCTTTGGTGGGTTTTCAGGGTGGTGGGATGGCGATGGTGGATAGTCTGGAAGAATCCCCATGGATTCCACCTTTGGGTTCAGGAGAGCCGCTGACCCTCCCCACCTGACAATCCCTGCCTTTTAGATGCCCCCGGGACTCGCCCAGTTGCTGGACCGCCCCACTGTAATCCTAGATCTATGAGTCTGTGTAGTGCTTGATGCCGGGGCCCACTGCCCAGTGTGCTGAGTTCTCGCGGCTCTAATGCTGTGCTCCTGAGCCCTGGTAGGTTATATCTCCCGCACATACGGTTCAGCATGTAGTGTTCAGGGCCATATATAGGCACATTTCTCCCTTGTTTAACGCTTCACATTTTTGATATTGTTCTGGGGTGGCTTGTGGTAGCTTAAACTACTATATTTCATTGTTACACCTAGGATATATTGCCATCCTATATTGTTTGTGCTGTCTTCTGGAGGGACCTCTCCAACCCCCATACAGCTGCGCGCAGTGGTTTGCATACCCTGGGGCAGGGCCTGCTCTCCCTGTGTGCACTGTACTCCACCAACTTGTCCCCTCCCCCTTAAGTGAGAGGACTCACCTCCACTCTCCTAATCGGTTAACTTTCCCCCTGAACTGATACATACACGTAGCCCTTAGTGCTCCTTCTGTCTCCCCCTTCTACGTCTTCCCGCATGTCTCCCGTCTCTCCCCCCTTCCCCCACCCCCCTTTACTCATATGATGGATAATGCCAGTCAGGCCCCACCTGTTCCAGGACAGGCCCAACCCCCAATGGACCTCAAAATTTACTCGCTGAATATACGAGGGCTCAACACCCCCGAAAAGCGTTCATGCTTACTATACACTCTACAAAGAGAAAAGCCACACATTGTACTCCTGCAAGAGACCCACTTTAGAATGAACAACATCCCTAAGCTCCATAATCACTACTTCCCAACGGTGTACCACACTACCAACGACGTATCCAAGTCTAAGGGGGTCTCCATCCTACTATCCAAACACTGCTCGATTCAGGTTGAGGATATCCAGCGAGACATACAGGGTAGGTACCTCTTTATCAAAGGGAAAATGCACAGCACACCCATCACCGTAGCGAACGTTTACGCCCCTAACTCGAATCAAGTGCAATTTTTCCGTGATACACTTCAGCTCCTCACGGCCCTTCAGGTGGGCTTGTTGGTTCTGGGAGGGGACTTCAACATCCCGCTGGCTCCCCTTCTAGACACATCAAACGGGTCGACTTGTCTGACCTACCACGCCCTTCGGGCCATAAAATCCCAACTGAGCATACTCACCCTGCATGATTCCTGGTGCACGCTGCACCCATATGAAAAAGATTTTACCTTCTTCTCTCCCATGCATGACAAATACTCCCATATTAACCTCCTTTTTATCACCCAGAATGACCTACATCTACTCTCTGAAGCTACTTTTGAATCCATGGTCCTTTCGGACCATCACCCGATCACGATGTCCCTGAAGTGGCCGGGTCGGCGTCCCAGATCTGGGATCTGGAGGATGGATGACTCCCTTCTCTTAGATCCCGCAGATACCGTAAAACCCCTGTAATACTTTCTATAAAATAATAAAATAATATTGAAAAAATTAATTTTGCTGAAAATGACACTGAGGGCGCGGCACGGGCTACAGTATGGGCAGCCCACAAATGCGTCATCCGCGGTGAAATTATCTCCCTGATGGCGAAACGACACAGACTCAGAAAGGCTCGCATTGACAAACTGTCAGACCGTGTTAGGACCCTGGAACAAACCCACAAACGTACTCTGGCAGCTGACGCTCACAATGCGCTCTTAACGGCCAGAAAAGCCTTGTTGGGAGAACTTCATACCCGGTTACAACGTAAGTTCGCAGGACTCCCATCATTTACGCATTGCCTAAAATTCATAAAGACAAAACCAATTCCCCCCTTCAGACCCATAGTAAATGGGATCGATTCTATAACAGCTAGATTAGGACAGTATGTTGACTGATACTTACAACCAGCAGTGCAGAAAACACTAGCGTATCTCAAAGATACGAAAGAGATGTTGAGACTTCTAGATGGAAGAAACGATGATGGACCACTTCTGATGGTGACAGAGGAACTATCATCGCTATATACTATTATCCCCCACTATTTACAAATAAACACAATGCTGGCGCAAACAAGAACCTACTGTAATTTAGACTGTCCTCAGTGCAAAGTCCTATAAGCTATAACAAGCTTGGTGGTGAGTCACAGTTTTTTGGATGAAAGGCAGCCTTGTGTGGGGAGCCGAAGCAATGCTCCAAAGACATGTAAAAAACAAACAAAAGGACAGGTGCCAATAAATAAAACTGCTGAACTTTAATGATAGAATAACACAAAAGCACTCACATGATAATTGAAGTTCACAGGCATAAAGTGAGGTGAGGGTCTTCATGGATCGTCAAACCAGCCGAGGATAGATAGCGTCCCAGGGAAATCATCCAGCTAATGTCTGCTAATCCCTGAGCTTCGCTATTCCAGCAGAGGCTTTTCCATCCAAGAGACACTGTGCAGGTCAGATGACAAAGTTGTAGGACATTATCTAGTAAAAGGAGGCGCTCTTACCTGGCCTCAAAATCACTGATAAAGTTTTCATAAAGAGTCACACTGCGCGGAACATCTTCTCTCCCTCCAGTCATGTGATTTGGTGAAAGAGACTGAGGTCTCCTCCCTCAGTCTCTTTCACCAAATCACATGACTGGAGGGAGAGAAGATGTTCCGCGCAGTGTGACTCTTTATGAAAACTTTATCAAATTTACCAAATTTGCACCTAGTGTCGCAGGGCTTTTTATGTCTGTGTGGGAGGAAGAGTCGATATTTATGGACCAACCATCGGACCTTCTGTTATACAAAAGATACATTGACAATATCTTTGAGAAATTGAATAATAACAGCAAAAATATCATACTGACCTGGCAGATAGAGGAAAAAACCATACCGTTTCTGGACCAAGAAATCTCAAGAACTAACAACCTTTTTACCACAAGAATTTTTTTTTTTAAATGTAGACCACAACAGTTATCTTATCACAAGTTGTCACCATAAAAACTGTCTTTTTAATATACCAAAAGGCCAGATGATGCGCCTTCGACGTAATTGTATGAACATTAAAGAATTCCAGATGCAGGCAAAGAAAATAGGTGACAAATTCGTACAGAAAGGATATGAAGAAAAGATAAAGGAAGTAACTGAAATATCTAGAAGTCACCTTATGGAAAACAAAAGGCCTGTTAGTAGGGTTGACCTGGCTCCTGCTGTCTTGGAATACAATGCCCAGTACAGAAAGATAGAGAAAATTATTGCACGCCACTGGCATATTTTGAAGTCGGATAGAGGACAAAGAGATACTGCCAGACAGACCGAGGTTCACCTATAAAAGAGCCCCCACCTTGCGTGACCAATTGGTAAAAAGTGTGATTGACCCCCCAAGAAGACAGTTCATCTTTTTCACGGGTAAAGGTTTTTATCCCTGCAAAAGATGTTATTCTTGTACTCACACTAAACGACCAAAATTAAAAGTCACCAACTTTCAGTCAAACAGCAACGGTACTCAATATGAAATCAGAGATTTTATTGGGTGTAACACCGAGGGTGCAGTTTATGCCTTAGAATGTAGTTGTGGCCTCCAATACATTGGACGCACTAAAAGGCTTCTGAGGATCCGCATCAAAGAACATGTAAAAAACATTGATTGCGGATTCCCTAAACATAGGGCCAGATTCTCAGAGGCGCTACGCCTGCGTAAATGTATATGCGCGGCGTAATAGTAAATGTTCGCCTGCGTATCGATGCGCGGTAAACACAGAACCACATACGCGCGAAATTTGTTTCCGTCTGGCCGGCGAAAATGCATTAAGCTAGCGCGGCGTAGGCGCATAGTTACGCATGAAAAATATTCAGTTCCCATTGAATTAGCATGCAAATATGCAAATGAGGGAGATGCGCGTATTCCCGAAACTACGCGCGTCCGGCGTTGGCTACTCGTGGTGCGCGTAACTCGAAAGCCTTGAGTAAACATACCCCTCATAAAAGCACGGGTAACTTTGCTCAAGGCCGTGTGCAAGTCAGCTGGAGAGCAACTACAGCAGCACCGTAACGGACTAGCTGAGCAATCACACTTACTGGACAAGACATTCGTATGCCAATGATGCCAGGGCCAGCCATGGTCTTATCACTACTAAGGTATGCAGAGGAAGAGGCGCATAGAAGGAGGAGTAGGAGGAGGGGGGCACGTGAGAGGATCTACCGAGCGCGCATGAGCCTCTTTGGCATGGGTGATGAGGAGGTGTATCGCCTCTTCAGATTCAGCCCTGCTGCCATCCTGGAAATAACCACAGCCCTGCAGGATGACATCACCAGCCAGACATACCGCTCACGTGCACTGCAGCCACTGGTGAAGGTACTGGCAACACTGCATTTCCTGGCCAGTGGATCATTCCAGCGTACAAGTGGAGTGGTGGCTGGGATGTCACAAACCAGCATAAGCAGATGTCTGCACCAGGTTGTCCCCGCAATCCTCAGACGCATGTCCAACCAGTTCATCAGACCCACCACTGTGCACCTGCGGCAGAAGGCAATGACAGATTTCTACAGAATTGACGGATTCCCACGCACCATCGGGGCCATTGATTGCACACATGTGGCACTCCAGCCCCCCAGTGCCACAGAGCACATATACCGCAATCGGAAGCATTGGCATTCCATCAACGTACAGGTGATAGCCGATGCCAAATACCTCATATGGCACGTCCGTGCCAAAGACCCCGGGTCCAGCCATGACAGCTACATCTACCGTCAAAGCAACATCCCAGAAGATTTTGAGCAGGACATGTATGGGGACAGCTGGCTGGTTGGTGAGTGACATGGGTGGCAGCCATGACTATCCCCTCCCATGATGCACAACAGAAGTGGCACATGCATGACTACCATCCTCCTGTCTTTTCCCTTACAGGTGACTCTGCATATACACTGGGACCCCATCTCATGACTCCTTTCCGGAACCCCCAAACCAGAGGAGAGAGAAGATACAATGAAGCACACATCAAAACCCGTGCAGTGGTGGAGCGCACATTTGGCCTCCTGAAGTCCCGTTTCCGATGCCTGGATAAGTCTGGGGGGGCCCTATTGTATTCCCCCAACTTTGTGGGTCAGATCATTGGTGCATGTTGTATTCTGCACAACTTTGCCATGCGAAAGGGCCTGCACATTGCCCTACGTGATGACCTGACCCCCCAACCACACAGCCCCCCCCGCCAGAGGAGACCCCGTCAGCTGATGGAAGAGCAGTCAGGAGGGTCCTCGTGTTACGAATCTTTGACCTTTAAACACACACACATACAGCATGGCACACAGACAATGCACGCGTGTACACCACTGATGTCCCTAGATCACACACACCACATGCACATCGCATTGGATTAGCCCAAGTCCAGCATGTAGGCCTTGGGAGCAGCAACGCCACGTCAAGGCCCCAATGATGTTGCTGTCCATTCATACACCTTTCACACATCATTCATACAGCCGTGGGGTTAACTTCACCACCACGGCCGAGGGTGACACCCCTTACTGTCAGGAGTGCCACCCTCTCACATTCACACACCATTCACACTGCACCGTGTTCAGTATCCAAAAATAAATAAAAAAAGCTCTTATCCAGAGCATAATAAAAAATAACAAAAAGCTCTTATCCAGAGCATAATAAAAAATAACAAAAAGCTCTTATCCAGAGCATAATAAAAAATAACAAAAAGCTCTTATCCAGAGCATAATAAAAAATAACAAAAAGATCTTATCCAGAGCATAATAATAAAGAAAAATAAAATTAATGGGCCTGGCGGGGGCTCTGCCTGGTGCCACGGGTCCTGCCCCTCACTTGCCTGGGGGCAGCCACAGATGGGGGGGGGCAGCAGGTTGAGGAGGAGCATCCCCACGTCCCTCCCTGGCTGCCTGCATGCCCTCCAGGGCAACCGCTATGCGGGTCTGCACAGCAGTCTGCGCCTCGACAGCAAGGCGCAGGGCATGAACCTCCCCCACAAGTTCCGAGGTGTTTTCCTGCAGCTCCCCCAAGCTGGTCAGCGTTGCTGCGCTGTTAACAGCAACATCCTGGATGGCATCTGTAATATTGCCCGAGGATGCCAGGCTGTCGGCCAGGCGCCTCATCTCCTCCACGACCTCGGCCAGGTGCTGATTTTGCTGGTCCTGCTGTCTGACCAGCTCTTCCGGCAGGACCTTGGATACACCCCTGGTCTTGCACGTCGCCTTGCGGGGAGTGGCAGGGGACCGGGCATAAGGGGAGGATGTTGAGGGGCCGGAGATGAGGGGGGGGGAAAGAGAGGGACTGGAGAGGTTGGAGGGGGACACTGAGGGGTTCGCTACAGGTAGAGGAATAGCCTGGGCTGGTCCGGCCAACCCACCATCCTCCTCCACAACAACATAGAGGGCCTGGTCCTGGACTACCACACCCTCCTCAACCACCTCCTCCGTTGAGGTGTGCCCACTTCCCTCCAAGTCCTGTTCCAGGGGGGCAGCCAGAGGGACTGTATCTTCAGGGGATGGATCCTGATGGGCCCTGGCATCAACAGATGGCCCCGCTCCCTCCTGCACATCTGTGGATGACACAAAAGATGCCCATGTTGGTGGACCCACACACTTGGCACATGTTCCCTTCCACCCCCATACAAGTACACAACAGATAGAATATAAAACACACTTACCTGTCCTCACGGCTGGCTTCTGGGACTCATAGCCCCCAACTCCCTCTACCTGCTCCGTCTGCAGGCAGCGGGCAACCACCTTCTCCTCCTCACTCAGGCGGACAGGGCAGGGTGGGCCCCCTCCAGTGCCCCTGGCATGCCGAGCTATGGCAGCCAGCTTGCCCTTCACATGACGCCGCAGGTCATTCATTTTCTTCTGAATGTCCTGCGGTGTCCGGACCTCATGAGAGAGGGCATTGACCTGGCACGCGACCCTCATTAAAATCTGATCCCTCCGGGACTTGCTGGTCCGGGCACTGTCAGCACCATGGAGCCGCGAGTCATACTTCTCCATGGCCCTGACGACAATGGCACTCTCCTCTGGGGAGAAATTCTTCTTCCTCCTCTCCTTAACCGCGGTTGTCATCTTGTCCAGCACAAACTTTGGCCGTCACTATCAAAAAAATGGGAGACGTTTGCGCTGCACGGGCGCATGTGTGGGCGCATTATATACCCTGCGCTGGCGCATCGTAGGGAGGCTTTGCGAATGCGCAGAAGGCATCCACGTCACGGCGCGGGTCATCCATGTCACGGCGCGGGTCATCCATGTCACGGCGCATGCTCCGTTCGTCCCGGCCTGCATTTGCATGGGGTCACGCTTCATTATAATGCAACACGCCCACTTTCCTCCTACTTTGGAGTTGCGCCGGATTAAGCCCATGATTTTACGCGACGCAGGCGCATCTTGGAGCGCATTTACTTAGGGAATACGGTACTTGCCACTCCGTGTTACGTCGGCGTAGTGCATCTGAGATGCGCAACACCTGCATAATTAGGCGCGCATCTACGAGAATCTGGCCCATAGTGTTTTGTGACACTTTGCAGAAGCCCATCAGAAAGATCCTTCGCAACTCAGGTTCTGGGGCATTGTGCCATACTTCAAACCCTGGCGAGGTGGCCACAAGGTGAGGTCTTTAAGCCAACTGGAGTCCAAATACATTTTCTCTATGGACACTTTTGCACCCAAGGGATTAAACATTGATTTTGACCTGAACTGTTTTCTGAGTGACTTTTAGATCAATGGTTTTGTTTCTTGGGGTTTTTTCTTCTTTTTTCTGGGACCAGACTGTGAAGCCTTATTTACGTTGTATATTCATCATGTGTCATCATGCTGTGGGCTGTGCGTGAGGTGTTAATTTGTACAGAGCACCTGCAATGCGATACAGCGATCCTTTACTATCACAGATCACTCGTTAGTGTGTCATCCATCATGTGATTTTTTTTCGTTGGTACAGATACCCTTCCACCATAGACACAGGTTTAATATCCAGGCCCATCCATGTTTTTTTCCTCAATGTGTCACCATTGTGATACCTAGTACTGTGATGTGCCATCGGCACCATCTGGTATATGTCCATGGTATTAGGTCTTTAGTCATCCATCCAGCATACGGGTTGGGTCCACTATCCCTCCCTCCCCTGTCAATCCTGTCCTTTCCAGCCTATCACTTGGCCCTCGGCCCGGTTCATGCACGTGGGTGTAATGGACCTGCCCCAAGGACCATTGTTATATGTAGATCACCCAGTGATCCTGTCACCATATGTTTCATCACCTTAGCTAATTTAGTTCTGCAGCTATTTGTTTTTTTTCCTATTGGGTCTACCTCTCCCATCAGGTTCAATAACTTTTTATTAGTTTTATATGTTTTATCTTTTTATTCAGATTTGTCCCTATTTTTTACACATTCTCAGTGTCCACAGTCCCACTGTATGCACCCCCGTTTGCCTGCTTTCTCTCCCGTGCAGGACTAGGGTGGCGTTACACTAGTAGACCCGGCTGTCCCTAGATCACTTTTAAGTTCTAAACTGTTTCCTTAGCAAGTGACTCCAGCAAAATGGCACTGATTACAGATAGCGTCTGAGTTAGCTTGCGGTCTTCGGGAAAATGGCCACCGGGTGTCCAATTGTGCAGACTATATATTTTTGGAGTTAGAGTACCAGCATCATCCCCTGATGAAGTCACGTGGTGTGACGGGATTGGATCGCTGGACAACTGTAGCACCTGACGGACGGCAAACAAGTGAGCTCGTCAGTGTCCTGCTTCTCCTCTCTCTTAAAGTCTTCCGCGTATCACGCGGAAGGTGCTAGATCACTCGAGCAGCGATGTCACAAAAAATATGAAGGGAAGGAGGGCACATCGCATAATCCAGTATAACAAATTAATTTAAAACAACATAATAAAACTCACATTATTTACAGAAGAGCCCCAAACTTTGGGGATTGGGTGGTACGGAAAATTTTAGATCCACCTAAAAAAGTGAGCCTTAGTGATGACTTCAAAGGCTTTTACTCCTGCCGCAGGTGTATTTGCTGCAGAACAGTGAGAATCAATAATAGGGGTAAGAATGAGTTTTCAGATAAAGATGGACGTGTTTATGAGATTGAACAATGTATCACTTGTAATTCATTCTTTGTGGTATACCTCTTGTGGTGCCCATGTGGGCTGTATTATGTGGGGAGAACTAAGCGTCTCCTTATAATATGCATAGCTGAACACCTGGCTAATATCAAGATTTTTTTTAATACATCATAGTTTTTCCCTACACTTTAAGGAAAAACACAACCAAGACCCTTCACTCTCCAATTCTGTGGCATTGACTGTACCTTTCTTGCCTGGAGGGGGGAAGAATCGAGTGAGGGAACTCTCTAAGAGAGAAACAAAGTGGATATTTCTCCTCAGGAGTCTCCACCCTAGAGGATTAACTTGACCTTAATTGCTTTATTAATAACTCCTAATTTTAATTTTATTGTAATTTTAATTTTAGTTATTGCCATTAGTTATGTAGACACCACTCCGTCGTTTTGAGATTTGATCTCTAATTCTGATAGATGTTGAGAATACATTGGGGAATCTGCTTGACCTGAGATATATTTATTTTAAAAGAAGTGAATATTAATAATACAATATTTATGATATACATGTTTTACATTGAATGTGTGAAGATAAAAATATATGTATGATATATATATATATATATATATATATATATATATATATATATATATATATAATGTAGATTATGTTTATTATTTTCTTAACCCATGGAGGGAGATGATTACGCCTTTTAAACTATTTAGATTGATGCACTAAAATTATTTGATTTTTTCTCAATTTAAGGTTCTGAATTATTCTTATATTATAGAGATTCATTGTGCACACATATGCGAGAATTTGTAATGATTTAAAATATATACAATTGTGATGCATTTGACCTATCAGTTCCTTATAATTATTTCCTGCTTGTCAAGGCTTGTTGTATTGTGGTCGTGGAGACACGAACTGTGCGCTGACGGAGCATGATGCACATTTGCCTAATATATGCAGGGAGGTGTAATGATTTGAATATGCGCTGGCGCTATATGACACACGTTTGGCTTAACGAGTGAACGTGATGATGTAGCGCAAGGCGCTTTCGAGGTCAACCAATGGATAAAGGGGAGGTGAACAGCCCGTGTAACCATCCCTATTTGAAATAGTCCTGAGCGATGAATCTAGTCTAGGGGAAGTTACACGGCATACCGGGAGAACGTCCAAATACTGAGTACCGACCACCGTGTGTTTCAGTGCCTTTGAAGTAACGAGTTACGAGTGAGACGAACGCAGCAGGGGGGTGAGCTAACGGTTTTCGTAGGTCCGCCAAGACCACAATACAACCATTCATCCATGGTGTAGAACCCGCTGCTAAATTCACTGTTGAAGTGCCTTGATTTGCTGTGCTAAAGTTGAGTGCAATGTGAGAAGCTTTTTTACTGTTTTTAATAAATGAGTTTGATATACTTCACTATTGGAGTCACTTTTACTTTTTCATGTGGAGCAACGCTTTGACTTGTGAGAACACTGGGGGAATTGAATATTTTGTGTGGAAATATATTCAGCTGTTTTTGCCAAGCATGCGAATGCAAGGCATATCCTAGTGGTAAGCACAATTCCTGGGGGTGTGGAGTCACTGAGCACTTTGGTGTGGTGAAAGGTCTCAATCAAGAAGATCATTTAAGAAGACACTTGTTTTCACTTGGAGTTTATCACTTATGAATTTGTCTTGTTAAGTTACATTTTTTGCTATATGGATGTTTTTGGAAACACCTATCACACTATTATTTAGTATATGTGTATTGTCACACACATTTTTTCTCCTCACTATATATATTTTTAAATGTGTCACAGATTTATTATATTATATTACATTGTTTAGTATTGTTCAAATGCTCTACTGTGTGTTGATTTGTGACTTCTGTTAGAATTTTGTATCCTGCAGTTCATCCATTTAGTAGGATAGGGACAATTATTTGCTTAGTGAGACATAAACTAAATCCCCAAATAATTATCTCTTTAATTTCTCTTTCTATTATCACAAATTGCCTTGTGACTATAAATATCCCAAAGAGAGACATGTCTGATTTGATGTATTTTATATATGAGTAGTTTTTTTTAAACTACTTCAGTAAGATTGCAAACAAATTTTTTTACAGAAAGACACACAACAGTTTTTTTCTTTCTTTTCATCCTAACTGGCTTAGCTCTCTATTTAAAGCTAAGCTTTCCATCGCTAAACATGTAAAGATAGTGGTAAACTCGTAACACATTCCATCAGCTTTTTAAAAGCCATCTGTCATAAAAATGTAACGACCCACCTAATATTGAGTTGGTCCACCTTTTGCTGACAAAACAGCCCTTTTTGCTGCCAAAACACCCCTCACTCATCACAGTATGGATGCCAGTAGACTTCTGAAGTTTTGCTGTGGTACCTGTTATCAGTAGCAGATCATTTAATGGGTCACTAAAGGAAAAAAAAATGGGCTGAAATGACTGTTTACAGGGTATAGAGACATAAAAGTTAACTGATTCCTTTTAAAAATGATTAAAAATAGATAAAAATCAATCATATTATCCAGTGGTCATCAACCATTCCTGCAGGGTCCACTAACAGGCCAGGTTTTATGTATTACCTTGGGGAGATGCAGACTAGAATACTGCAATCACTAGAGCAGCAAATTATATCACCTGTGATGTATTTAAGTTATCTTGCAAACCTGGCCTGTTAGTGGGCCCTGCAGGACAAGGTTGATGACCACTGATATAATCAACCTACAGATCTAGTTTCGTTTGTGCTGTTATTTCCTGTCTCTCTGATGTACAGATTCAGAGAGCCAATAGAGGGCAGTGATGGTTTGTCTAAAACCCCTCAGCACCAACCCACTTTCAGTTTACACACAGTAATCACACCTCCTTGATTAGTGACCACAGTGAGAAAGCTCCCAGCACTGTGCTTATAAGGAAACAGACAACCAGGAAGTGTGGAGATCAGAGCAGAATTACAGAACATCAAAGCAAAAAATGAACAATGAGGACATGAAAACAGCACTGCAGTAAGGTAAAGGAAGCTATTTAGCTAAAAAAATATTCCTTTAGTGACCCTTTAAGTCTTGTAAGTTGGAGCCTTCATAGATCAGACTTGTTCCAGCACAGATGCTTGATGGATTAAGATTTGGAGAATTTGGAGGCCAAGTCAACACCTCAAATTTGTTGTTGTGTTCCTCAAACCATTCTAGAACACTCTGCACCCCACTACCCAGGAGCATGTCCCTTGGTGCGGCTGCATGTTGTCCCCCCCAGCTATGTAATTTCTTCTGCACTTTATTTTGCTTGAATGCCACGCACTGTGCCCCTTTTTTATTGCTGAGTTTGCCTCATTCTTTGTTGGCGGTTATTGGCGGTTGACGCCAAAGAGTTCCTGATCCTTTTATTTTTTTCTTTGTTTTTTCATTCATGTCTCACACTTTGTTTTTGTTTTTTTGGAATTTTATTTCTCAGGTTGTAATGCAATTTTACTATTGATCACACTTGTCATGTTTGTTTGTCATAGAGTTTTTGAGGCCTTTGGTCCATTAACAGATGTGCTGTTTATGCTTCAGTGGTTTACTCTTTCTCCTCTAAGGCCACGTACACACGATCGGTCAAAACCGATGAGAACGGACTGAAGGTCCGTTTCATCCGTCCACACCGATCGTGTGTGGGCCCCATCGGTCAGTTATCCTTCGGTCAAAAAAAAGAGAACTTGCTATAAAATTTGACCGATGGACACCTGACCTATGGATCAAAACCGATCGTTAGTATGCAAAAGCATCGGTTAAAAGGCCGCACATGCTCAGAATTAAGTCGACGCATGCTTGGAAGCATTGAACTTCGTTCTTTTCAGCAAATCATTGTGTTAAAACATGTAAATGTCACTGCGTTCTAACACAATCGTTTTTTTTTTTAACCGATGGTGTGTAGGCACATCAGACCATCAGTCATCGTTCTCATCGGATGGACTGATCGTGTGTACGTGGCCTAAGAGATATGGCAGCAACCTTCAGCAGAGGATTGGACAGGGGAGTTGCCCTAGCATATGTTTGGAGCCCACCACCTGTTTGGTCATATTATCAGCAGTGCCCCCCTTCATTTTGATGTCTGATGATTAACTGTGTCTCTCACAATGTGAAAGGCTTTAACTCTCCGGGTAAGAGAAAGAAAGCCTTTTCTCACTATGAGCAATTAAATGCCAAGATCCTGTTACTACACGAGATGCATTTCTCCCACTCCTCTCACCCCAAGTTCTTTAATAGGGCCTTCCCTCAGGCCTTTTATACCATTCACTCCTCCAGATCTAGGGGTGCTGCCATATTCCTGCATTCTTCCACCCCTATGGATATACACCAAATTTATAAAGACAAGGAGAGTCGTTATGTTATCATTAAGGGGGTGGTTCATAATAATGAGCTGACTATTGCCCCTAATGATGCCGCAGTCTCCTTTTTCACTACATTCTTCGAGATTTTGGCTAGATATCAATCACCACATATGTTAATGGGGGAGATTTTAACGTGGTTGCTAATCCTACCCTGGACAGATGCTCAACCTCCTCGGGCTGGAGGGCTTTCCCTAAATCACTCTCCCAAAAGCTATATGATTTTCAACTAGTAGATACCTGGTGAACCCATAATATGGGGGCTAGGAGTACACTTTTTTCCCACCCCCATAACAGTTACCCCCATAGTTGGACTATATCTTTTCCACCCTTACTATTCTAGCCAACTCTAGGAAAGCTTCCATACATAGCTGTGTGTGGTCAAACCACCACATTGCGTCTTTCGCCACAGAGCTTGTTAGACAGGCCCCCTACTCCATTCTCCTGGAAACTGAACGAAGCACTCCTCTCTGACCTTGCGGTGGAGACAGAAGTAGCCCAATTCATTGATACTTACCGTACTTTGCTCTTAATGTCCTCCCTGAGACCCCCTGTTCCCACAGTTTGGGCGGAACATAAGGCAGTGTTGAGGGGTAAGCTTATTAGCCTGGCCTCGACTCGCAATAGACAGAATAAACAAACAATTCTGCAGCTCTCTAGGGAGCTATATGTCTTGGACAAAAACTCTGCTTCCCTGTCATTGGAGTTGACCAGACGGACTATTGAACAAAAACGTCTGGAGTTGGACTCATTGCTCTCTGCTAATCTTGAGAAGGACCTGAGATGGTTTAAAGCCAGGTTCCTTTTACATAGTAATACGGCTTCCACCATGTTTGCTAGTAAGCTGAATCAGTCTCTCCGCCCCTACATGTATATAAAGTGTCTTCCCCATCTGGGAAGCTAACCTCTCACACTCGAGAAGTTCTCGAAATATTAAAAAATTATTACCCTGCGCTTCTGGGGACTCCCCAATTGGAACCATCCAGGGCAGCTCTAGACAGGTTTGACAAGATACCTCTCCCCACCCTCTCCACCTCTCAGTCTGACAAACTTAACTCACCTATCTCCCCATCAGAAGTCCTCAATGTCATTAAAAGTCTGAAAAATTGCTCTTCCCCTGGGCCTGATGGCTTTTCTGCCATATATTACAAGAAATTTGCCCCTCAACTTTCCCCAAGACTGGTTCAGCTTTTTAACTCTATCCTCCAGGGTGGCAGCTTCCCTGAATTTCTCTTGGCCAATATGTCTCTCATTCTGAAGCAGAATAAGGACCACTCCCTACCTCAGAACTTTAGGCCCATATCAGTCATTAATAATGACTTGAACATCTTTAGCAGGATATTGGCTGACAGACTTGGGGGGATGATTTCTTCCCTAATATCTCCTTTCCACTTGTTTTCTAAAAAAAACTGTTTATGCTTAACCTTGACATACATAAGGTGTTTGACAGTGTGTCTTGGAACTATGTGTCTCTCCTACTACAGCGCTATTGTATTCGGGGGTTATTTCCTTCACGCCTTTCATGCTATGTACCAGAAACCCAGCACTCAAATCAAAATGTAGCTCTAGCCATTGAGCCTCTGGCTATTGTAATCTTTCGACACCCTGACATTTCTGGCTACAATAAGGCTTCCTCTACATATAAATTCTATATGTACGCCGAACATCCTTAGTACTCTAGCTTTGAGTTCTCCCTGTGAGTTTCCCCTCTGCCAAGCTGGAAAATCTTAAGCGATCTTTTTCTCTTACATGGGCTAAGTCCAGTCTTTCATATTTGAGGATAAAGCTTTTAGGGGATTATGCAGGTTTATTTAACCTCAACTTCCCCCCCTCATTGTTGCCTTAAAACATCTACTCAAAACCTGGGCTCCCTATAGGATCTCATTCTTGGGAAGGATCACAGCAATCAAGATGACGATCTTGCCTAAGCTTCTTTACCTATTTAGGGCCCTGCCACTTCGGATATCCAAGTCCTATCTTCTTAAACTGCAGGCTCCCCTGAATAGATTTATTTGGAATAATAGGCCCCCTAGGTTCTCCTGGGAGGTGCTTTATCGGCCGTACAGATCTGGAGGTTTGGGTGTTTCTCAGATCTGTCTATACTATCTGGCCAGTAGACTTTCCCAACAGGCCCAATTGAACATTACTGACTCGAGGGTCCCTTGGGTCAAATTTGAACAAGACTCTATTGTCCCTTACCACCTACCTGGGTTGTTGTGGTCCTCTAGATCTTTTGCTTCTGACCTGTTCGGGAGGAACCTGGTTCTGGCTCATGTGTTGAAGTTGTGGGATAGGTTTCAGTCTGGGCTGGCTCTCAAATTGGGGGTTCCTCCTGGAGCCTCCTTTTTGGGCAACCCTAGGTTTCCTGCGGCTTTTGAGGCCCCAGGCTGTTTTTGGTGGTGGACGAGTTCTGGTCTGACGTCTTTGTCGGATTTCCTTCAAGAAGACAAGTTTGTCTCTTTCACCCAGCTTCAGGCCCCAAAAAATATCCCTGCTGGAGAATATTACAGATATTTGCAGATCCACCAGTTTTTCCAGACACACCAAAAAGGCTTAATCTCAGTAATTTACAAATCTATGGAAGGGGGGGGGGGCTCCACACTTAAACACATGACATAAGTGGGTGCAGGAAATGAACCTTGAATGTGACCATAGAGACTGGGAGGCTAATTGGCAGAACCTATGGAAATGCACAATTTCTCTCACTATCAGAGAGATGGCTATTAAACTATTTAGAACAAAGTTGGTGAGGCACAGAGAGTCAAATCAGGACACCACATCCCATAAAAAACTTTTAAACAGGAAAATGGGAGAGGTAACAAACCCCGGGACTTTAAAGGTGTCAACATCTACTATCAATAAATCAAAATAGATATGTAAAAAGACAAAATGTATTGTTTTAACATATACAAAATTATTTAAAAAATCTCTACATCAACTTTGTTTTGTCCCAAGGGACACACACGGCTCAGACAGGAGCCACCATGAAACCTGTATGAAGGATGCCCAACATGTTTCGCTCGGTTAGAGCTTCATCAGGAGCACATACAGGGTATACTGAAAAATTTAAGAAAAAAACAGTATCGTAAGGAATAAAGTATATCAAGAAGAGCAGTGCAGCGCAAACCTAGATTACATAATAATAAAGATAAATATGCTCATAATAGTGAAAAAATAAACACACAAATGATTAATAGCAGTGTGAAAGCAAATAAAAGAAAGTCCAAATTTGCAATGTGCAAACAACTTGGAAGAAAAAATCCTGTGATCAAGAAATTCAAAGTGTCTTCACCAAGTGACTGGAAAACCAATATTTCAAATGTGATCCCTTCACCAGTAAAGATGGGTACTCTCACCTCACACAAAGACCTTTGTTTTACCAAAGGTCTAATAGGCATAGATCAATGGTAGGAAATCCAGATGGCTCAAAGATGTATACTTTTTGGCTGAAGGACCCGGAGATAAGCAAGTATCCTCAGTGGCACCAACGGACCAGTATGCAAAGAAAAAAGGCCAAATCTAAGAGCTTCCATATAAAACCGGACGCGTATCGTAATACAACTTCCTCAGCAGGGCGATGCTGAGGAAGTTGTATTACGATACGCGTCCGGGGTCAGGAACCATCCCACGTCACTCGTTGTTGTCCCACATCTTCATTCGAGCTGTTTGTTTCATGGTGTTACATGCCTGTATTTTCTACCCAAATGTGAGTATCCTGCACATGTTTTTACGCATTAAAGATACCTGGTTTTATATGGAAGCTCTTAGATTTGGCCTTTTTTCTTTGCATACTGGTCCGTTGGTGCCACTGAGGATACTTGCTTATCTCCGGGTCCTTCAGCCAAAAAGTATACATCTTTGAGCCATCTGGATTTCCTACCATTGATCTATGCCTATTAGACCTTTGGTAAAACAAAGGTCTTTGTGTGAGGTGAGAGTACCCATCTTTACTGGTGAAGGGATCACATTTGAAATATTGGTTTTCCAGTCACTTGGTGAAGACACTTTGAATTTCTTGATCACAGGATTTTTTCTTCCAAGTTGTTTGCACATTGCAAATTTGGACTTTCTTTTATTTGCTTTCACACTGCTATTAATCATTTGTGTGTTTATTTTTTCACTATTATGAGCATATTTATCTTTATTATTATGTAATCTAGGTTTGCGCTGCACTGCTCTTCTTGATATACTTACTTCAGGGATTTTGTGATTGTCCTTTTTGGTGTTCAGCTTGCATCCATATGAAATCCACTCCTTGAGTATTTTTCATTTTTACACTTAATAGCACATTTTATTGTTTTGATCTTTTGTATTTTTGCGCTGATTGCACTTTCTCTTTTTTATACACTTTGCATCGTAAGGAATAAAGCATGAATGCACTAATTATTCATTACAAGTTCATTAAGATAAATATATTGATTTTAAAAGAAATATAATCACATAATCAATAGGGAAAAACAGTTTTATGATAACGATATTGGATGCAAAATACAAGCACAGATGTGAATACATCGAATGATTGGTATTGGGTCAACCCACTCACCAGCCTGGGCCGTATTTTAACCATATACATATAATGGGAACAAAGATTTGATATAGAGTTCAGATAATGCCACCGCTCGCCACAAAAAATCTGCGCAAACCAAGTCCATCAATATCAAAATTGGCAGCTATAGTAGAAAAAAGCAAAATAAGTAAATGGGAAAAGGAACAAGAAAATCTACAGGCAATAAACTAAAAGCATTGGCTGCAGTATTGAAACAGACCAATGATTCAAAAAATCAGAAATTAATAGGGCACAAGAGCCACATATATGGATATATGATAGAGAAAAGGTACCTTAATTCTTTAATTTATAGGGGTCAATGAAGGAGAGCTAGAGTGAAGTAAAGGTATTCCATCATACTGAAATTAGAAATACCAGCCACCAGCAGAATATCAGCACTAGGCACACAATCACCTCCACTTGTATAGCTGTAAAAAACAGATAATGAATGGGATGATTAAAAATGGGGAGGATGGGGAGGATGACCAAGATATTCAAATAAATATTTGAATATTGGGAAAGTTAAATAGTTGGACAAAGCAGTCCAATAGACCAGTATAGATCATTCATACCTGAATGTGTCGTTTTGTCCCAAACCAGAGAGGGCTGAGAAATCATCCGCTCAGTGTCAGGGAGGCCTCACTGACTGGGGGCAGCAGTGTCAAAAGTTGCGGCCATCGCCCCACTTAAATATACCCCCTCGAGTGGCGTCTGACGTCACCACCGAGCGTGGGCTTAGTGCAGGGCCTCCAAACATGACTCTGGTTGGTTACCAGAGACGCCACTTGCTGCGTGTGCGCAGAGCACGCCAATCCGCCACCTGGGAGGTGCCGCCATGCGCACTCATGCGGCAAAGGTGTCATTCATAACGCAGGTGCTCAGGGCGCCATCTTGGAAAAGGATAATCTCTCAGATGGAACTGAGGAGATTGACCAGAATAGCTGGCCAATTAAGGGACTCGAAAATGGTAACCTAGGGCAAGGAGGCGCTGGATAGGGATCACCAGGGAGGACATAATTGACCCCAAAGTCCACCCACAAAAGGTGCGCCCCACGTGCCCATATAGCAACTATAATGTGAGATGGACCGGAAAACGGGGCTCAGCAGTGGCAAACAGTGGAAAATTAGCAATGAATGCATTGGATAACATCACATCGCAACAATACATTGGATAACATCTATACTGTATATAGATCACATCCACAGAGAGAAGAAGTAGATACACCCTGTATTTATTTACAGGGTTATTTTGTATATGGAGTAGTTGCCCAGACTGTTAAGGAGGAACCCCAATATTGCATCCTCGTTAATCAATTATCAGACTGAATATGAGTTAATCAACATTAACAGTAAAGCATATATATATATATATATATATATATATATATATATATATATATATATATATATATATACATACAACCTGAAATGGTAAAAAAAAAAAAAAGAATGAATGAAAAAATAGGGAAAAAATAAAACCGAGAAAGAACAAAGAAATCAAAATGAAAAATGAAAAATGAAGAATAAAATAAAAATAAATAAAAATAAAATGATATGAAATGGAAAATTGTATTAAAGAAAAGGTTTGAAGCTGAACGCATCGTTAAGCCCTGGAAATTTAAGGGCAGATAATTGGTGTATCCACTTGGCTTCTTTTTGTAGAAGCTGTTTGTCATAATTTCCCCCTCGGTCACCTGGAGGGATATATTCCAGTGCGAAAAAGTGCATATGGAAACTATCGAAATTATGGAACAAAACTATGTGTCGATCAATGGGGGTTTCCATCTTTTTTTCCCCACTAGTGATACGTGATCGCGGATGCGATGAAAGAAATGCCTCTTAGGCCGCGTACACGCGATCGAATTTGTCCGCTGAAACTGGTCCGTCGGACCGTTTCAGCAGACATCTCCGATCGTGTGTACGGGCTAGCGGACATATTTGGCCAGCGGACAAATTTTAAAACATGCTTTAAAATTTGTCCGCCGGAGATACATACATGGATTGGACGCATGCGCGGAAGCATTTTTCTTCCTGGTGCAGTGACGTGGCGGCGTCAACATCACCGCCACGTCACCGCGCTGTCTGCCGGTGGGGATTTTGATCCGATGGTGTGAACACACCGCCGCACGAAAATCCCGAGACATGTCCGATGAAAACGACCTGCGGACCGTTTCCGTCGGACATGTCCCTTCGTGTGTACGCAGCCTTAGTCTTCCCAATATAAAAGGCATTGCAAGCACATTGCATAATATAGACAATGGCTATTGATTGGCAATTAAATGAGAAGTTGGGTTTATAAGTACGTCCATCCGGGAGCAAGATAGTGGATCCCGAATGGACGTACCTACAAAAGGGACAATTGTGACAGGGTCTAGTGCCCATCAGTCTGGTCGGGATAGATATCCGAGGAGAGTGATGGCTGTGGACCAATTTGTGAACGTGATCGGCTAAAAGTAATTTCCGGATAAGTGTTTAAGTGCTTAGATACAAGGTCATCCCCCATCAACAAATACCAATATTTCTTGAGAATATCACATATCTGCTGATGGTGGCCTGAAAATCGAGTAATTAATCTGGTCCCTGAGCTGGATCTGTCAGGTTTGGGATCATGTAATAGTGAACATCTGTTTTTCTGTTTTGCTCTAGCATATGCTTTTTTAAGGCACTTGTTGCTATAGCCTCTTTCCTCACCCAGGTTCTTGTGAGGGTCGACCAAAAAATGTTATCTGAAAAGATATTTAACACTCTACGTGATACTATTCCAGACTATGATGCTAAATGGAACCCTTGTTTTTTTTGCTGCGTCTAAATGAGTAGCCTGAGTTTTTTTTTTGTTTTCTTGTTCTCCTTTTCTTTCCTTTTGTCAGTTTGATGTTAAACTTGCAGTTTATAATGACATTACCTGCTATTACCCAACTTTATATGGCTTGAATAGTGTATTTTTTTGTATGATCTTTTCTTCTTGCTGTATGTTCGCTTACTGTTGTGTCATACCTGTTGATCACAGGCTGCCTTACTCTTTTTTGTACTGCAAAGTTTTTGATATTTTCAATAATAAAGTTTAGTAGAAAAAATAAATAAAGTGTTTGGGGACCTGGGTCCTGCCCCAGGCGACATGTATCAATGCAAAAAAATGTTTTATAGGAAGGTTGTCCACGAGGTTTAGGAGTGTGTCTTTGGGAATGCTTGACCATTCTTCCAGAAGAAAATTTGTGAGGTCAGGAAACCCTTAAGGTGTCAGCATACCAAGACATTTTCGACAATTCAATGCTCTTAACTTTGTGGGAACAGTTTGGGGATGGCCCCATCCTAATCCAACATGACCAGTGCACAAATCAAAGTCCATAAACACATGGATAAGTGAGTTTGGGGTGGAAGAACCTGACTGGCTTGCACAGAGTCCTAACCTCCAGCTGATAGAACACCTTTGGGATGATTTAAAGCACAGACTTCAAGCCTAGGCTTTCTTGCCTACATCAGAGCCTGACCTCACAAATGCGCCTCTGAAAGAATGGTCAAACATTCCTGTAGACACTCTCCTAAATCTTGTGGACAGCCTTCCCATCAGAGTTGAAGCTGTTATATCTGCAAAGGGTGAGCCAACTCAATATTGAACCTTACGGACTAAGACTGGGATGCCATTAAAGTTCATGTATGTGTGCAGTAGGGATGAGCCAAACACCCCCAGGTTCGGTTCGCACCAGAACGTTCGAACAGACCGCGGGTTCGCACAAATATTTCGAACCCCATTGAAGTCTATGGGACCCGAACGTTCTAATTCAAAAACGGTAATTTTAAAGACCAAAATTCAATTAAATGTTGGAAAACGTCGTTCAGAACGCGGGTCTTGCCCCAGGGAACATGTATCAATGGAATTTTTTTTTTTTTTAAACTGAGTTTTTTTGCGGAGCAGCTATTTTAATGATGCTTAAAGTGAAAAAAAAATCCTTTAAATATCACACCTGCTGGGTGTCTATAGTAGTGGCACGTGTTTATAAATGTCCCTGCACAACATGAGAGGACTATAAAAAAAAAGTAATTAATGCTACTTGCACAAGTTCTGTGTGGAAACATTATGACGAATATTTTAGCGGTGGTGGGGGGCCATTATTGTTTTGTAAAAGACATTTTTTAGAAAAAAGGGCACCCCTCAAACATACTGTAATTGGAGCGCCGCAAGGAGCCACGTGCAAAGTATTGCATCAGAAATTGTTATTAGGCGCCCCTGTTAAAACAGGGGCAGAAAAATTGGGCCTTGGGCACAACACAACACTGCAACCCCTCCCAATAACTCCAATTGGAGCGCAACAAGGAGCCACGTGCAAATTATTGCATCAAAAATTGTTATTAGGCGCCCCTATTAAAACGGTCAGAAAAATTGGGCCTTGGGCACAACACAACACTGCAACCCCTCCCAATAACTCCAATTGGAGCGCAACAAGGAGCCACGTGCAAAGTATTGCATCAAAAATTGTTATTAGGCGCCCCTGTTAAAACAGGGGCAGAAAAATTGGGCCTTGGGCACAACACAACACTGCAACCCCTTACAATAACTCCAATTGGAGCGCAACAAGGAGCCACGTGCAAAGTATTGCATCAAAAATTGTTATTAGGCGCCCCTGTTAAACAGGGGCAGAAACATTGGGCCTTGGGCACAACACAACACTGCAACCCCTCACAATAACTCCAATTGGAGTGCAACAAGGAGCCACGTGCAAAGTATTACATCAAAAATTGTTATTAGGCGCCCCTGTTAAACAGGGGCTGAAAAATTGTGCCTTAGGCACTGCTGGCGGAGCCCAGAAACACAACATTTCTTACTAGCTATCAGCAAGAAAAGTGAGGAGGAGAGGAATATTCCATCAGCAGCATAAGAGGACAGTCACTCAGCATCAGCAGTCTAAAAGGGATCCGACATTTCAACAAAAAGATATTATTCATTAATATCAGCATCAGGTGCTTGGTAGCTGGTGTTGATCCAAGCCTGATTCATTTTGATGAAGGTCAGTCGATCAACAGAGCCGGTGGAGAGGCGCACCCTGTGATCAGTCACAAAGCCTCCAGCAGCACTGAATGTCCGTTCTGAAAGAACACTGGATGCAGGGCAAGCCAGTAGCTCAATTGCGTACTGGGCAAGCTCTGGCCAGTGATCCATCCTCAAGACCCAGTAAGCCAGAGGATTTTCGATGGGGAAGATGTCCAAGTCGGATCTTGCCCCTAGGTATTCCCGGACCATGTAAACCAGACCCTGGCAATGGTTGCTGGAACCGGTCAGACCTTGGGCTGCGGACTAAAAAACAGCCTGAACGCCTCCGTCAGACGACCACATTTTTCACTGCCCCTTCTGTGACTCACCGAAGCCTCAGCAAGACGTTGTCCAGAGCCAGGTTTTGGTAATCCCTCCGTTCTGGGAACGCATTACACAGACCCTGTGGGTCAAGGCCTCCTGCAAAAGTTTCATCTTCTGCTCCCTCTGCGATGGCAACATAAGGTCCGCAACCTTACTCTTGTAACGTGGATCAAGGAGAGTCGCCAGCCAGTAATGATCCCTCTCCTTAATAGCACGTACACGTTCGGGCCACAGTCTTCTGGGTCACTGAGGACGACAGGATCCACAGGCACCTCATCCCAGCCATGTAAAACTCCACGTGCTCCTTGGGACTGTAAATGATCCCTTGAAGACTGCTGCTGCTGAGTGCTAGGCTCCACCTCCATGCTGCTGATACAATCCTCCTCCTCCTCTTCCTGTGTGCTAGGTGGGCAAGCAGGACCACTGTCTGGGTAAAGGGGGCATTGAGAGGTAAGGAAGTCCTCCTCTTCCTCCCTCTGTTCTGCCTCAAGGGCCCTGTCCATTATTCCACGTAGCGTGTGCTCCAACATGTGAATAAGAGGGACAGTCTCACTGATGCATGCACTGTAACTGCTCACCATCCTCGTGGCCTCCTCACATGGTGACAGGACAGTGCATGCATCCCTGATCAAGGCCTACTGGCGTGGGGAAAAAAAACCTAGCTGCCCTGACCCAGTTCTGCTGCCATATTGGCACAGGTACTCATTGATGGCCCGCTGCTGCGCGTGCAGCCTCTGCAGCATGGCCAACGTTGAGTTCCATCTGGTGGGCATGTCACAAATTAGGCGGTTCTTGGGCAGGTTGTATTCCCTTTGGAGGTCAGTCAGCTGAGCAGTGACATTATAAAACCTCCGAAAATGCACACAGACTTTCCTGGCCTGCTTCAGGACATCCTGCAAGCCCGGGTACCACCTCTCAGCCTGACCCTGCAGAGCTGACAAAACCTCTTCCCCAGTGTGGCTCCTGTCTCCCAAGCACACCAGCTCTAGCACCGCATGGCATCTCTTGGCCTGCATTCCTGCGTATCCCCTCGTACGCCTACGGAGCACGGCTGGTTCGGAGAAAACATCCCCACAGGAAGAGGCCACAGAGGAAGAAGAAGAGGAGGGGGTGGAGGAAAGAGGTGTGTCACAAGCAGTAGTATTGTTTTGGAGGCGTGGGGGTGGAACAACCTCCAAAACTACTGGACCTTGCCCTGCGTCCTTCCCAGCTGCCAGCAGAGTCACCCAATGCGCCGTAAAAGACATGCAACGTCCCTTTCCATGCCTGCTGGACCATGAGTCAGCGGTAATATGCACCTTACCACTGACCGCCCTGTCCAGCGAGGCATGGACATTGCCTTCCACATGCCGGTAGAGAGCCGGAATAGCCTTCCGTGAGAAAAAGTGGCGTTTTGGTACTTGCCACTGAGGTACTGCACATTGCACAAACTCACGGAAGGGGGCAGAATCTACCAACTGAAAAGGTAGCAGTTGAAGTGCTAGCAATTTCGCTAAGCTAGCATTCAACTGCTGGGCATGTGGATGGCTGGGATTGTACTTCTTTCAGCGCTGTAGCAGCTGGGGCAGGGAAATTTGCCTGGTACAATCAGTAGATTGACCGGTACTACTAGCTTGTGACACACCTATTTCTACACCTTCACTGCAGGCTTCAGAGAGGACTGGGGGTCTACTGGGGTTGGAGGTCCTAGAAGGGCAAGGGGGGGTACACTTTTGTCTTTGGTGTGGGTCTTTCTGGTGTGCTTGCCAACGAGCTGCATGGCAGGTCGACATATGTCTGGACAAGCATGTGGTACCCAGGCGGTTGATGTTTTGGCCATGCGAGATACGCTTGCGACATAAGTTGCAAATAACAAAGGTACGATCTTGTGGACATGTTTCAAAAAAGGCCCACACCAAAGAACTTTTGCTGTACCGGTCAGACACAGCAGCGCCATGCACAAGCGCCGTAGATGTGCGCTGTAATGCAGTGGGTGTGACCTTAAGCTGACCCCTGGAGGGCATCCTGCCTCTTTGGAGATGTCCCTGTGCCTCGTCCTCCTCCTCCTCCTCCTCCTCTCTCCTATCAGGCACTCAGGTAGAGTCAGTGACCTCATCATCCCCTCCCTCCTCATCACTGTCAACAACCTGGCAGTATGCTCCAGCTGGGGGAACATCATCACTGACAAATTGCTGTCCCTCTCGGACACCCCCTCTCCCTGGGCTCACATCAATGACTTCCTCTATCAGTGTTCCGTCATCGCAGTCTTCAAAACGCTGCGCATCTTCCTGCAGCATGTACCCAACACTGTGTTGAAACAGTTCGGGGGACTCTTCAAGAGGACATGGTGGTACTAGGGAAGTATTGTGTGAAGCCATTGTGCAGAGGGAAGAGGACGCCTTGGCAACTGCTTTGCCAGATGAACTTTGATCAGTCTGTGTGAGAGAGGATGAGGAGGATGAGGACGGCCATACACGGGATGTAGGTACAAAATATACATGTACATATTACAATATGTAATATGTATATGTACGTATTTTTATATATATATTGTATATTTTGTACCTACATCCCGTGTATGTATGAAATTAACAATTATGTTTTTCTACACTCTTGTAGTTTAATCAATCTAAAAGCCGTGACTGTTACCATCTACCCCTGAGGAAGCTTATTACAAGCGAAACTGTTGGGATACAACAATCAACTGTTGGCTTAAACCAATCAACTGTTGGCTTTATTTACCTTTTTATTTTATAGTATTCATAGAACTTTTTTGTTTCCTGTGAATAATTATTGTATTGATGTCTATTTAATAAACATTTTTTTTACTTTTGTACCTCCTGGCTCGTACAATATTTTCTTTCTCATGCTAACAATAATAATTTTTTGCTATATAGCACCGTTTAGAAAATCCCATCTCCTTCTCTCTTCCCCTTTTTTCCATATACTAACTAGATCTATCTATCTATCTATCTATCTATCTATCTATCTATCTATCTATCTATCTATCTATCTATCTATCTATCTATCTATCTATCTATCTATCTATCTATCTATCTATCTATCTATCGTGGGGTAGATTCACATAGAGATACGACGGTGTATCTACTGATACACCGTCGTATCTGTGAGATCCGACGCTCGGATCTATGCGGCTGATTCCTCGAATCAGGTTCCGCATAGATCTCCCTTAGAGCCGACTGGTGTAAGTGAGTTACACTGTCGGATCTTAGGCTGCAATCTCCCGCCGTCCGCTAGGTGGCGCTTCTGTTATTATGGGCGACGAATATGCAAATGAGGAGAACCGCCGATTCAGAAACGAACGCCTGGCCGTCGCTTTTTTTTACGTCGTTTGCGTTCGGCTTTTTCCGGCGGATCGTTACCCCTGCTATATGCGTGGTAAGTGCGGCGTATCCTATGTTAAGTATGGCCGTCGTTCCCGCGTCGAGTTTTTAATTTTTTACGTCGTTTACGTAAGTCGTTCGGGAATACGGCCATACGTTAATTGCGTTAACGTCGAAAACAATGACGTCCTTGCACGCTGGGAAATTTAGCCGGCGGCGCATGCGCAGTACGATCGGCGCGGGGACGCGTGTGATTTAAATAGTAAACTCCCCCTACCCGCGGAATTTGCATTCCGTCAGGGGGATTTACGATCCGCCAGGGCAACTTACGAGGCAAGTGCTTTCTGAATACAGCACTTGCCTCAAAAACTGGCGCAGGCAGATCGTAAAAAAGATAGATCACGCGGATCAAAAGATCCGCTGATCTTTGTGAATCTACCCCTGTGTCTCTATCTATCTATCTCTCTCTCTCTCTGTCTGTCTGACTGCAAAGCAAGCCGGAACACACTACACGAGGCCGCCCGGGAGGCGGCCTTTTTTATAGTGTGGGGCGTGTGCTAAAGCCCTGAGCCCTAATTGGCCAAAGCATCCAGGCTTTGGCCAATTAGGTCTCTTCGTTTTTTGGGCACTGTGATTGGCCAAGCATGCGGGGTTATGGTGCATGCTTGGCCAATCATCAGCGCGCAACGCCGCAGTGAATGATGGGTCATTCGAATTTGGCGCGAACGACCCGATTTGTTCGTTTTCGACGAACGATCGAACGGCCAATGTTCGATGCGAACATGTGTTCGCATCGAACATGAAGCTCATCCCTAGTGTGCAGGCAGGTGTGTTAACACTTTTGGCAACATAGTGTAATTATATATATATATATATATATATATATATATATATACACACACACACACACACATATATAGTTCATGCATAAAAAATTATCCCCAAGGTTTACTGGGTAACAGATATTTTCAGGAGTTAGACCTCCCTCGTTCCCAACAACTTTGGGCCAGATTCACATACACTTAATATTGCGCTGCGTAATCGAAATACTCTACGCTGCCGTATTTTACCAGGCTCTACACCGAATTCTGGTAGATTTTTGCCCGTACGCTACGGCGGCGTAGTTTATTTCTTGCTGCGTAATCGAAATACGCGATTAGGGGGCGTGAAGCATTTAAATTAAGCGCGTCCCCGTGGCAATCGAACTGCGCATGCTCCGTTCAGAAATTTCCCGCCGTGCATTGCGCGAAATCACGTCGTTACGTCATTCGTTGTTTGAGTAGCGTCGTTTACGAACATTCCTATTCCCGGACGACTTACGTAAAAAATAATAAAAGACGTCGAAAAACGTAGAAATTTGACGCGGGAACGACGGCCATACTTAACATGGGCTGTCTAATATTAGAGCAGCAAAAATCTGGTATAGTGTTACGCAAAAAAAAGATGACTAAAGGATGTCGTAAGAGATTGCGAATGAAGATCGTAATTTCGGGAATCGCCGGCAAAAGCTCATTTGCGTACCCCGACGTGGAAAATGACGGGAAGTCCACCCAGTGGCCGCAATTTTATTGCAGCGTAGATCCGAAGGCGTACGAACACGTAATCCAGTCGAATTAAAGCCTGCAGCCGTCTATTCATGGTTTGAGGTTTTCGACTAGCTAAAAAATGCGCGTAATTTGAAATTACTCCAGTCTAACACCAGTTAGACAGGATTAAGGGCTCTGTGAATCTGGCCCTTTGTTTTTATTTCTGAGGGCCTCCGCATTACTACTGGATAGGTAGTAATGTTGTAGATGCCAGCAGGAGGACAAAGAGCTGACAGGAGATAGAAACTCCCAGAAGTATAAATTACCTAGAACAATTTAAGAGATAATTTGTCAATACCAATGAATAGGTGGTGTTTGAAGCAGCACAGGACAGAGGCAAGTGAAGTAAGTACAGTACCATTTAATCGGTGTATAACACGCACAGGCGTATAACACACACCCTAACTTTAACCACTTCAATACCCAGCCATAGAAAATTGACGGCCTGGGATGGGATTTACCATCCTAAGTGGCCGTCAATTGACGGCCTGGGCATTGCAGGCGAATATCTGGATGATGCCTGCAGCCAGAGGCATCATCCAGATATCCTCTTCTTCAGCCGACGATTCTGCACAATGTAAGAATGATCATAGCGGCGCTTGATCGTTCTTACAGGCCGCGGGAGGGGACACCCCCCCCCTCCCGCCGCCATCCGGTGCTTCTCCGGGCTTACCTGTGCCTTCGGGGGCCCGGAGAACGAATCGTCGGCGGCGGCAGGAAGCATAGAGATGACTGGTGACCAGATGGTCAACAGTCATCTCTATGACCGTCGGAGGACCCGGGCGCGATCTGATGACGTCACGCCCGGGTCCCCGTAAGTAAACAAAGCCGCAATTGCGGCTGTAAGCCCCCATTCATGAGATCGGTGAATTTTTTTCACCGATCTCATGGTTTCCAGCCTAGAGGAGAGATGTGAGGTCTTATTGACCCCACATCTCTCCATAAAGAGGACCTGTCACACACATTTCCTATTACAAGGGATGTTTACATTCCTTGTAATAGGAATAAAAGTGGGAAAAAAAATATGAAAAAAAAGTGTAAAAATAAATAAAAAATAAGTCAAAAAAATAAATAAAAGATAAAAAAAAAATTAAAACGCCCCTGTCCCCGATAGCTCGCGTGCAGAAGCGAACGCACACGCAAGTCCCGCTGACATATGTAAACGCCGTTTAAACCACATAAGTGAGGTATCGCCGCGTGCGTTAGAGTGCCAGCAACGAATCTAGCACTAGATCTCCTCATAAAACAATTTTTTTACAAAAAAAAGGCGCTTGAAAAATAATTGCGTAAATACCGTGCAAGATAAAACTTTGGAATGACCGCCATTTTATTCCCTAGGGTGTCTGCTAAAAAAAACATATATAATGTTTGGGGGTTCTGAGTAATTTTCTAGCAAAAGAATGATGATTATTAGGCCTTGTACACACGAGGGAATAAATCCGCTGAAGATGGTCCGACGGACCATTTCAGCGGAAAAATCCCCTCGTGTGAAGGGGCAAACGGACGCTTTTTGCCGGATTCATCCGGCGGAAAAATTCCAAAGCATGCTTTGAAATATTTCCGCCGGATAGCTGGCTGGCAGATATGTCCGCTGGTTAGTACGGCAAACCAGCGGACATATCTTGCCGCACATGCGTCGTATCCTGTGAATGGATCCGACGCATGCGCGCGGAAGTGTTTACTTCCTGGTGCGGTCACGTGGCGGTCACGTGGCGGCGTCAACGTCACCGCCGCGTCACCGCGCTGTCCGCCGGCGGGGAATTTGATCCGATGGTGTGTACAGCCATCGGATCAAAACATCCCGGCGCAAATATACGCTGTAAACGGTCCGGGGACCGTTTACAGCGGATATTTCCCGTCGTGTGTACAAGGCCTCACATGTAGGAGAGAAGTGTCAGAATAGGCCCGGTATGGAGGTGGTATAAAAGCCTGGTATTGAAGCGGTTAAGGGGGAAGTTCCAGGGAAAAAAAAATTCAACAGCCCCCAACACGCATGTTTACCCTCTATTTTCAGGGTAAAAAAGTGAGTGTTATAAGCCAATAAGTACAGTATTTACACTTTCTATTACAGGTATAACTTTTCTATGGAACCTTAGCATAGTGACAAGGTCACTTTATAAGCACACATTTTTCTCTTCTCACTAGAGAAGATCATTGTTTTCCCAACAGACAATAGTTTTCAGAAACACAAAGTTTCCTTTATGAAAAGAAGATCATAATCCAATACACTACAATACAACATTACATACATTTATACTGTATGTGACTCTATTTGCATACAGTCAGCACAGCAATTGTTTTGTGATATGTGAAATAGTGTAACTCTAATTGCCAAATATTCCCAAGACACAGTTGCTGTTGAAGTAGTTTAAATTTAGGTAAAACACATAATGCTGTTATAGAAAACCAGCAAGGCACAATCCAGGTACCCGATCTATCTTCAGAATAAAATACAATATAACCATATTCTGCACATTAAATGTAATTTAAAAAAATCTTAATTTTAGCAAATTGTGATAAAAATGCAAAAACATGTCTTCAATATGAAGAAGAGTTTAGAAAAAAAATAACAATGTATCACATTGACGGCTTTATTTGGATGGTTTATTTGTTTCAGAAATTAAATGCATTTGGTTTTCTATTCAGAATCTTTAAAGTACCTGTCACCTGAACAGACATTTTGTCAGGACTACTTAAATGTTTCAAAGGTATTTTGCATATTCATGATCCCTGCCAAAATGAAATATGAGATTTGAAAAGAATAGAAAGCATTATGAGTGCTTGGATAGATCTGAAGTGATTGAGAGATTCTTAGAAGCATGATGAGCAAACTGAATGGTTTAACTGCCGAGAGAATGGTATATTATCGGTCAATGAACAAATGAAATGGAATTGGGAGCTTGATTACAGGTTTCATTTTTCTCCTGCAGCTCTAACCTTGAAGGAAGTTGCTACAAAAGAAAAAAACAAGACTTTATTTTGCCGTTAGTGACCATCTTAAAATCGAATCTATCAAAGATCTGTTCAGTCTGCTCCTATTTTCTGTTTCACCCTGGCATTACCCCAGCATTCTGGTAATTTGGTACCAGTCTATATGCTTTTCAGCAAATGTTTTAAATGAAGAATCAGAAGTGTAATCCACTCCCAAAACATGGGCCTACTGCTTAAAAGCTCTCCCACAGCACACCTACTACATAGGTGGCACTGAAATGCAACATGTTTATTTGTAAACTATTTAGCCTTGGTGGAGGTTTGTTTTTTGCTTTGCAAAAAATAACTTTGATCAGAGAATTTTGTCAGGTTAGCCAACTCAAAGGTTGCTTAATGTGATGGTTGTCTTACTCGACCATCACTTTGCTAGACCGTCAGATTGCTTAACTGTCAAGTTAGCCAACCGTCAGATTACTTTATTGAGAATCCAGGAAGTGTGAGTTTTGAGGTAACTCAACGGTTGATTTTGTTGGTTGACTTTGTCGGTTGGTTAACTCAATGGTCCACTTAGCCTGACGGTTTGCAAACTCGCAGATTCACCTAGCCAACCATCAGATTAGTCAATCATCAGATTTTAGTCAACCATCAAGTTAACCAACCGTCAGATTACTATATTGAGAATCCAGGAAGTGTACATTTTGAGGTAATCTGTGCAGTACCATAGGAAAAAAGAAACAAGGTTGGCTAACTCGACGAATAGTTTAGCCAACCATCAGATTATGCAAACGTCGAGTTCGCTAACCTGACGGTTGGTTAACTCGATGGGTCACTTAGCCAGCCATCAGATTAGTCAACCGTCGAGTTTGTCGACTCGACAGTTGCCTAATGTGACGGTTGTCTTACTCGACTGTCAAATTGCTCGACCATCAGATTACTCAACCGTCGCATAAGCCAACCATCAGATTACTATATTGAGAATCCAGGAAGTGTGAATTTTGAGGTAAACTCAACGGTTGACTTTGTCAGGTTGGCTAACTCCATGGTTCACTTAGTCAACTGTCATATTAGCAAACTGTCCAGTTAGCTAACCTGATGGTTTGCAAACTCGATGGTGCACTTAGCCAACCGTCATATTAGCCAACCATTGAGTTGGCTAACCTGACGGTTAACTAACATGACGGTTGATTTAGTCAACCGTCAGATTAACAAACCCCCAAGTTAGCTAACCTGACGGTTTGCGAACTCGATGATTTACGTAGCCACCATCAGATTAGTCAACTGTCAGATTGGGCAACCGTCAAGTTGGCTAACCTGACGGTTGCCTTACTCGACAGTTGATTTAGCCAACCGTCAGGTTAGCCAACTCGACGGTTGCTTAATGTGACGGTTGTTTTACTACCCCATCAGATTACTCAACCGTTGAGTTAGCCAACCGTCAGATTACTATATTGAGAATCCAGGAAGTGTGAGTTTTGAGTTAACTCAATGGTTGATTTTGTCAGTTGACTTTGTCGGTTGGTTGGCCAACTCAATGGTTCACTTAGCCTGACGGTTTGCAAACTCGATGATTCACTTAGCCAACCGTCAGATTAGTCAACCATCAGATTAGTCAACCATCGAGTTAGCCAACCGTCAGATTACTATATTGAGAATCCAGGAAGTGTGAGTTTTGAAGTAATCTGTGCAGTACCATAGGAAAAAAGAAACGAGGTTGGCTAACTCGACAAATAGTTTAGCCAACAAACAGATTAGGCAACCGTCGAGTTCGCTAACCTGATGGTTGGTGAACTTGACGGCTGACTTTCTCAACCGTCATATTAGCAAACCGTCAAGTTAGCTAACCTAGGGGGGCGTGGCGACCGAGCTCTGACATGGCCGCATAATGTGAGAGCTCCGCTCAGCCGGCGGAGAGACCCGTAGAAAATACACAGCCGCTAACAGCAAAATGGCACATCCCCACGCCCAGCAATTCCCTAGAGCCCGACGAATCCGCGGAGATGACCCGACAGAGAAAGAACCCGCAATCCCCAAAGAAAGTGACAGATTTCTTCGCGGCGCGCGGGTCCCCACAAAATGGCGCCAGCACAGGAGGAGCTGCACAGGAGCCGCGAGTGTCACCCGCACCTGTTTCACACGCTGAACATTTGAATAATCAGCGTGTGTCTCCCTCACACAGCGACACGTCCTCTGGGGAATCCAGCCCTTCCACCAGGAGCCCAGTCAAACAGAAGCTGCGGACGACCTCTCCTGACAGGACGCCTGGGGACCCGGATATGGAGGTAAGCAAGCCTTCGGACGATGCAGGGCAGCAGCTGCTCAATCCTCCTGACCCCATGGTGGCGTTCCCTACCTCAGACAGGCCTATGTCTGACACAATGATGAAAGATATGCTGATGTCCCTTAAAGCTTCTTTATATGCTGACATGACAGCAGGCATCAACCACTGCCAGAGGGAGGTGCAGGTTTTAGGGAACAGAGTGGACCAAGTGGAACACTGCATGAGCAATATCACATCATCCTTCAATACAATGGTGGATTCCCATAGCAACCATAGCGAGGAAATTGCCTGGCTTAAGAACAAAGTCGCAGATTTAGAAGACCGTTCCAGACGGAACAACGTTAAGATAAGGGGTATACCCGAAACAGTCCCGGCTACGCAGCTCCAGTCCTATACACAGGCTTTCTTCTCCACATTAGTGCCATCCCTGTTGCCACAGGATCTCATTGTGGAACGCATCAATCGCATAACAAGCCCTTGTTTCTGCCAGACTCTACTCCCAGAGATGTGCTGCTAAGAGTGCATTTCTATCATGTTAAAGAGCAGATTATGGCAGCGTCACGCAGAGCAGAAAAACACCCACCCTACGCCGACCTACAGCTACTCCCGGATTTGTCCAGACACACCCTACAACAGCGTTGCAACCTGGCGACCATAACTAAGGCGCTGAGAAACCATAACATTCTTTACAAGTGGAAGTTTTCTGCTAAACTATCGGCCACTCACAATGGTGCATCAGTCCTAATCTCAACGCTAGACGAGGGACTGGCAGTGCTACGCCAGTGGGGTATATTGCCGAACCAGTCTTCACCGGCCGCTCAGGCTCAGACGCCTAGCCCTATACAGGATGGATGGCAGCTGGTTACAAGGAAACGCAACTCCAAATCCAAATCTGGTGGTGCTGTGTGAATGTACCAAGATATAAACCACATTGCTCTCTCCGGTCACAGGGGTTTTGTGTATTAATATAAAGAGAGTAGGAATCGCGCTAGTCATATATCTATGGCCAATGAAGGGCACAGTGTGTGATGTGGTTATTATATCCCAAAAACAGAAAAACCAACAAAAGTGAATTGATACCAATAACACGCAAGAATAAACCTGTACGTGGAATCCACCTAATAATCACTAAAGAACTTGCTGATGCTAGATATCTGTGATCAGTTAAAAAACACACAAGCGTAAGTGAAATTCAGTGAATAGTCCTGGACTAAATATAGTCTCAAAAAATATAATAAAATTGAAAAAATATATGTATCAAAGTGCAAAAATTTTAAATGAATGAAAAGTCACCCTAATAGTCATAGGAAAGCTGACTATTAGTCTATTTAGGTGGGTCTGTGCAGTATGGTTCTTCAGGTCTGAGTAGATGTATCCTTTCCACACCATTGATATGTGTTTAAACAAAAAAGAAAATCTGTAGCAGGTATAGGTGTATCTGTCTCCGGAATGTCGATCACACAAAGGTATTCCCCGGGTTTGAAATGTGGAGTCTCAGCACCAAAAACGAAACAGAAACAGAGAGACTTGCATAGTGTGAAACCGTATATACTGCTAATCAATCACACCTGTGTAGGGCAGTCATGCAAACGGGGGAAGGGATAGTGCAAACCCACCACCACTGCACACACTGACCCTTACCAGAAATGGCCCCCGCAGGGTAGATGCAAGCAAAAAAAGAAGAATCGTAGTTCAACAGCCGTGGGGACATCCCTTGATCAAGTCTTACGAAGACGAAACGTTGGGAGGAGACGTTCCCACGTCACCGCATCCATCTGGAAGGACGCACGCGTAGCTACAAGCCGGCCGGCACTCTTGTTTTAAAGCTCCATATACTTGCATCTGTTGTAAGTGCATTTTATCTTTTTTCCTTGAATAAATCCATTGGGTTTTACACTATGTGAGTTCTTATGTCATTACATGTTATCAACATAACATTGCCATCTGCTGATGTCCCCACGGCTGTTGAACTACGATTCTTCTTTTTTTGCTTGCATCTACCCTGCGGGGGCCATTTCTGGTAAGGGTCAGTGTGTGCAGTGGTGGTGGGTTTGCACTATCCCTTCCCCCGTTTGCATGACTGCCCTACACAGGTGTGATTGATTAGCAATATATACGGTTTCACACTATGCAAGTCTCTCTGTTTCTGTTTCGTTTTTGGTGCTGAGACTCCACATTTCAAACCCGGGGAATACCTTTGTGTGATCGACATTCCGGAGACAGATACACCTATACCTGCTACAGATTTTCTTTTTTGTTTAAACACATATCAATGGTGTGGAAAGGATACATCTACTCAGACCTGAAGAACCATACTGCACAGACCCACCTAAATAGACTAATGCCGCGTACACACGGTCGTTTTTTGCGATGAAAAAAAACGACGTTTTTTAAAACGTCATTTAAATTGATCGTGTGTGGGCAAAACGTTGTTTTTTGTCTTAAAAAAAACGACCAAAAAAAAATTCCAACATGCTTGAATTTTTTGTGTCGTTTTTCAAAACGTCGTTTTTTGTTTCACAAAAAGTCACCGTGTGTAGCAAAAACGTCTTTTAAAACGACGTTTTTCAACCCGCGCATGCCCAGAAGCTAGTTATGAAGCGAGCTTCAATGGAAAAGAGTGGTGAACGTAACCTTGCTTTTTGTGAAAAAACGATGGTGTGTATGCAAAATTGTCTTTGAAAAGTGACGTTTCAAAAACGTCGTTTTTACTTCACAGAAAACGTCGGTTTTTTTCATCGCAAAAAAACGACCGTGTGTACGCGGCATAATAGTCAGCTTTCCTATGACTATTAGGGTGACTTTTCATTCATTTAAAATTTTTGCACTTTGATACATATAATTTTTCAATTTTATTATATTTTTTGAGACTATATTTAGTCCAGGGCTATTCACTGAATTTCACTTACGCTTGTGTGTTTTTTAACTGATCACAGATATCTAGCATCAGCAAGTTCTTTAGTGATTATTAGGTGGATTCCACGTACAGGTTTATTCTTGCGTGTTATTGGTATCAATTCACTTTTGTTGGTTTTTCTGTTTTTGGGATATAATAACCACATCACACACTGTGCCCTTCATTGGCCATAGATATATGACTAGCGCGATTCCTACTCTCTTTATATTATTGTTTTATGTTGTATAACATTTTTGAGTCGCAGCTGTCACCTGTTAGTTATTTACTGGGTATGCGCAAATTTATCTTCTTCTATTTTCTTTTTGTGTATTAATCCCTGCTTTTTTTCCCCTCCAAAACTTAAGCAGCAGTTACGTCTGCGCATGGATCGGTTTATAGATCTCTTTCTTACTATGTTTTTTGTTTCTGTACACTTAGTTCAATTTTTTTCATGCCACCTTTGTTTTGTTTTTTTCACGTTCAAAGATAGGAGAACAGAACTGAACTTTTGTCTCAACCTGGAAGCATCCGGCATTGTATTTCTCACACGGACCAATGCCCAGGGTCACAGTGAGTACGCGCACCCCACAATACAGCAGATAATCCACACACTGCCTTATGCCAATTAACTGCTTATCCATTAACGCAAGGGGGTTGAACCACCCTGCCAAAAGACTTTCCATGTGGGCTGAGGCGGGGAAGCACAAAGCTGATATCCTGTGCGTCCAGGAAACCCACTTTTAGGAATCTAAAGCCCCCAAATGTACTCATAAGCACTATCCGCATATCTTTTTGGCGTGTACACCCGGACATAAGAAAGGATGAGTGCTCATAGCTCTCAAGAACATGCTTTCCTTCCAACTAAAGGAAGCCATTCCTGACCCCAACGGCAGATACATCATTCTGAAAGGGGACATCAATGCACGCCCATACACACTGGTGGCTCTGTACGCCCCCAACTCACACCAGCTACGTTTTCTTAACAGACTGTTGAAAAAAATTAAATCCCAGCAATATGGGAACCTTGTAGTGTGTGGAGATTTTAATCTCATTGTGGACCCAAAGTTGGACACATCCGCGCAGAAACAAAACAGACCCAAGAACTTAGGCAGGACACTCCATAACAAAGAAATGTTTGATGCATGGAGGTGCATCCATGCAAACTCAAGAGACTATACGTTCTTTTCTGGTAGACATTGCTCGTACTTCCGCATTGACCTATTCCTGGTGGACAAATGGCTGCTACAGAAGGTCTCAGCGGCTCAGATTCATGATATCACGTGGTCTGACCACGCTGCTATAACTTTGACCATTGCTGATCAGGCTGCCTGCCCCTCCCCTCTCATCTGGCGCAACAATGTCCAACTCTTGCAAGAGCCACAAATCTCAGCGAAAATTGCCCAACATATCTCCAAATTTTTCCTACTCAATGCCAATTCAGTAGAGGATCCCTTTACTGTATGGAATGCCCATAAGGCATACCTGAGAGGGTATACTGATCCAGATCAGTGCTAGGGAAAAGAAACGGCGCACAATTAAAATCAACTCTGTTCTCACTGACATACACGGTTTGGAAGCGCTTAACAAGCAGGCACACAGTCACACCCTTTCAAAGAAACTCTCACAACTGAGGGAGTCGCTAAGGGAACTGCTGACCCAGCAATATGACTACCACCTCAGGCGCTTCAAACTGAACTCCTATGCCAATGCGAACAGAGCAGGTAAATACCTGGCCAATAGATTGAAAGCTGCACGCACCAAATCGAGGATTGATCACTTAATCCATCCCACGCTTAAACACAAACTCAGTAACCTACAAACTATCGCTGATCAGTTTGCCGCTTACTACGGCGGCCTGTACAACCTAAAAGAGGATCCCTCCACCCCTCAGCCCACATCAGCACATATCTCGGAATTCCAACAAAAAATTAATTCACCCTCTTTATCGGCAGACCAACTACTCTCCTTGAACTCACAATTCACCACAGCCGAGATAGAAAGTGTGATAATCACACTACCTAATGGCAAGTCCCCGGAGCCCAATGGATACTCCATCGAGTTCTTTAAAATCGTTGGTTCTCTCCTGTCACCACATCTATAAAAGATATTCACAAAAGCGGCGAATACGGCTTGTTCCCCCCTGACATGTTACAAGCCTATATAATTACTCTCCCTAAGCCAGGTAAAGAACCAAATACTCCCTCCAATTTTCGGCCTATCTCGCGCCTAAACACGGACATCAAAATATATGCTAAGATGCTGGCCAAACGCCTTGCAGAATTCGTCCCATCCCTCATCAAACGCGACCAGATGGGCTTTGTGAGGAGAAGGCAGACCTCAGACGCAACCAGGAGGGTCATAAATGTCTTACACCATGCGGAGAGTACCCGAACGCCTTCTCTGCTACTTTCTATAGACGCAGAGAAGGCGTTCGATAGGGTTAATTGGAATTACATGCAAATGACTTTGACTAAATTTGGGTTTGAGGGTAGAATCAGGGCTGCAATACTGGCCCTGTACTCATGCCCCTCAGCAAGGGTATACACATCTAGTATGCTGTCAGCCCCCTTTCAAATAACTAATGGGACGTGTCAGGGGTGCCCACTCTCTCCGACCATTTTCAATCTCATGATCGAACCCCTGGCGGAATCCATTAGGTCACATAACATCATATCTGGGTTCCAAATTGGCTCTACTCCCCATGTCATAAACTTATTCGCAGACGATGTGATACTAATGCTGACAAATCCGCTTAAGTCTTTACCTGAGGTACATGACACGCTAATGTCTTTTGGTAGGATTTCCTACTACAAGGTTAACTTTACAAAATCCTTCATTCTTAGCCTAGGCATGCCGACCTCAGACCGCCTCCAACTACAAAAACTACTTCCTTATGTTTGGAACGATAACCACATAACTTATTTCGGTATCCAAGTGACCAATAGCACTAAAACTCTCGCTGACACCAACATGAAACCGCTTCTGCACAAACTCAACACACAGACCAACAATATCTCCAAAAAGAGTTGTCATGGATGGGTAGGCTAGCAGCATTTAAGATGCTTATATTACCACAAATCTTATACATGTTCAGATCACTCCCTATAGCCATTGCCCCTCAGTACGTTAAAGCACTCTCCACTATCCAATGGAATCTCCTATGGGGAGCAAACAAAGCTAGATGCACACGCAAACCATTACTTCCTCACAGAAGTGCGGGGGGAGCAGGCCTGGTAGACATTCAAGACTACTTGTGGGCAACCAGACTTGACCAACTTAAACTATGGTCTGCCTCCACCGACACACCACTATGGGTAGATATAGAGAAATCCTTAGCCCCTACGCGCGACTTATGCCCTGTACACACAATCACTTTTTGTGATGAAAAAAAATGACATTTTTTTTCATGAAAAAAAACGACATTTTTCAAACTTCATTTTCAAAAATGACGTTGCGTACACACCATCATTTTTTGAAAATGATGAACAAAGTGATGGCACTCTAAAGGGGAAGTTCTATTTGCCTTGAGGCTGCTTTTAGCTGGTTACTTGTTAGTAAAACACGATTCCTGCTTTTTTGTCTGTTACAGCATGATGAATGTGCTTACTCCATTATGAATGGTAGTTTTACCTCCCGTCTCCTAACTTGCTTCTGGGCATGTGCGGGTTTAAAACGTCATTTTTTACGTAGTTTTGCCCACACACGATCATTTTTTATGACACAAAAAATTACATTTTGAAATTTTTCATAAAAAATTCGAGCATGTTCGAATTTTTTTTTTGGTCATTTTTCAGAAGACATAAAATGACATTTTGGCCACACACGATCATTTTAAATGACATTTTAAAAAATGACATTTTTTTTCATCACAAAAAGTGATCGTGTGTACGGGGCATTAGTGTTAGTTCTCCTAGGAGACTCGTGGATACCATGGGATGTGACCAACATGCCCCCAACAATCGCCACGTCACTACAGGCTTGGAGATTCCTCCTAGCCAATGACCTCCCTAACAGTAGCGACATAGTACACAAATTTCTTCTTGGCTGGATAGAAGCACACATTCCAATGCTTTCCTTAAAAGCGTTTCTTGCACATGGGATGCATTCAGTACAAGATCTATTAGATGAGAAAAGACCTAAATCGGTAGACCGCATAATGCAGGAATTTAAATTACCACCTCACCTATTCTTTACTTGTATGAGAGTAGTACACTTTCTACGGAAACACCCCCTCCAGACAATTTGCCTGCCAACGGCAGTATGGCAACACTTGACGCAAGGTCAAACACACAACAAAGGCATAGCCACTTATTATAACTTACTACAACTTAAAAAGGTTTTCCGTAAATCGCCGAAGCACATTCGTTGGGAAACAGACCTGGGCTCAACGATCACAGAAGCGCAGTGGATATTTGCGTTCCGCTCTGTCCAAGACGCGTCTCATTGCTCTGGTCATTGGGAATTAATGATCAGATATATCAACCGTTGGCAATATACCCCCTGTAGACTTGCCCTTATGTTCCCCTCTGCCTCACCTCTCTGCTGGAGGAACTGTGGGCATTAAGGCCACCTTCTCCACATGCTGTGGGAATGCCCTAGCGTAGCCAGCTTTTGGAACCAAACCTTTAAACTGATGTCATCCATTACAGGTCTACTTATTTCACCCAACCCAACTCTGGCTATTCTACATGTAGGTATGGAAAACATCCCGCAAGACATGAGACAAGTTGTCTCACACATCCTATTAGCGGCTAGGTCCCTAGTACTTCAGAACTGGAAATCCATCACAACACTTAATATCGCTGATCTAACTAGGAAAGTTCAACAAAACTACACATTTGAATGGCTTCTAGCGTCCATGCCCTAAAATGCAGCTCATTTGACAAAAGGTGGGAAATATGGACCAGTAGGTACAACATTGGATAATTTCTTGTATGATCTGGATATTGCTTCTCCTTTTTCTGTTGGTTAACTATGATTTCTGATATCTCCCATGTCTCTTTAGTTGTGGCATTGTTTTTGTTATTCTTATCCTTATGATTTTCTTTTTCTTTGTATATGCTAAACCTCAATAACCTCAAAAAAATGTATAATCCTAAAAAAAAAAAAAAAAAAAAGTTAGCTAACCTGACGGTTGGCGAACTCGATGGGTCACTTACCCAACCGTCAAATTAGTCAACCGTCAAGTTGGCTAACCTGACGGTTGGCTAATTCGATGGTTGACTTAGCCAACCACCAAGTTAGCCAACCGTCAGGTTAGCCAACTTGACGGTTGCCTAATCTGATGGTTGTTTTACACAACCATCAGATTACTCAACCGTCGAATTAGCCAACCGTCAGATATATTGAGATTCCAGGAGGTAATCTGTTTTAAAACCTGGCAAACTGGACAAATAGCCAACCATCGAGCTAGCCAACCATCAGGTTAACTCAGCCATCAGATTGCTCGACTGTCAGATTACTCAACCGTCGAGTTGGCTAACTTGACGGTTGACTTTGTCAACATTTATCAGATTAGCCAACCATCCTCCCAGAATCTTGCTCCCGCGTGTCCCCTTTGGGCGCTCTCCTGGAAATATCCGTGACCGACCCGGCGCATCATGGATCACGGTAGATGGCTGCTAATTGCGTCCGTTTACCAAGTGATCGCTCAGTCAAATGATTGAGAAATCACTTGTAAACAAACTGGCGTCTTGTGATGATGCCGGTTTCCTCTCTCCCCTCTCTGTACCGATCGTTACAGTGTGACAGGGGAAGAGAGCGGATGGCAGCAGCGCTGCTCTGTGACAATTGAAGTCGCAGATCCATCCATCCCTGCTCAGCCATCCCTGCCCATACCCTGCCCATACCTTGCAATACTCTGCAATATCCAACCATGGTTGGCCATACCCAGCCATACTCGGCCAAGCTTCACTTTGTGTTTTAAAAAAATGCGTTTTAACCACTTCCCGCCCGCTGGCCGTCATATGACGTCCTTGACTTTGTGCGGGGGTATCTGAATAATGGGTGCAGCTACGGGCATCATTCAGATATCAGCTTTTTCAGCCAGCGATTCCCTACACCATAAGAATGATCATAGCAGCTGCTCCACCGCTTGATCGTTCTTACGTCGCCCTCCGGTGCTTCTATTTCATCAGGTGAGATGTGGGGTCTTATTGACCACATATTTCACTGTAAAGAGGACCTGTCATGATGTAATATATATATGAATTATGAATGAATATGGATTCCTATCACAAGGGATGATTACATACCTTGTAATGGGAATAAAAGTGATCACAATTTTTCATTTTTTTTGGGGGGGGGGGGAGTGTCAAACCAAAGTAAGGTAAAATGAACAATATGTTTTTTTTTTAAAGTGCCCCTGTCCTCGTGTGATCGAATGCAGAAGCGAACACATACGTAAGTCCCGCCCACATATGAGGTATTGCTGCGAACATCAGAGCGAGAGCAATAATTTTGGCCCTAGACCTCCTCTGTAACTAAGAACATGTAAGCAGTAAAAAATAAATAAAGCATCACCTATGGGGATTTTTAAGTAGCGCCATTCCACGAGCGTGTGCAATTTTTGAAGGGTGACATGTTAGGTATCTGTTTACTCGGCGTAACTTAATTTTTCACATAATGCAAAAACATTGGGCTAACTTTTCCGTTGTGTTTTTTTTAAAGCAAAAAAACGTGTTAGATAATTTCCTGCGCAAATACCATGCAAGATAAAAAATTGCAACAACTGCCATTGTATTCTCTAGGATCTTTGCTAAAAAAAAGCATATAAATTATGATTTTTACAAGTAGGAGAGAAATGTCAGAACGCCTGATGGTGCTCCCTGCATGTTGGGCCTCTGTATTTGGCCACACTGTGTAAAAGTCTCACACATGTGGTATCGCCATACTCGGGAGGAATAGCCAAATGTTTTTTGGGGTATAATGTTTTCTATGCACATGCTGTGTGTGAGAGATAACCTGCTTATATGACAATTTTGTGAAAAAAATATAAAGGAAAATAAATCTTGATTTTGCAAAGAATTGTGGGAAAAGTGGCAACTTCAAAAAACTCACAATGCCTCTTTCTAAATACCTTGGAATGTCTTCTTTCCAAAATGGGGTCATTTGGGGGTATTTCAGAAAACGAAGGAGCCGGCAGCATGGAGGGTAGGGATGAGCTTCGTGCTCGACTCGAACCCATGTTCGAATCGAACATTGGCTGTTTGATTGTTCGGCAAAATTCAAACAAAATGGGTCGTTTGGCCAATTATGGCTCAGGGCTTTAGCACACGCCCCACACTATAAAGGCTGTCTACTGGGCGGCCTCGTGTAGTGTGTTGCAGCGGTTTTAACAAAAAGAGAGAGAGAGAGAGAGAGAGAGAGAGTGTCTTTTTTACTAGATAGATAGAGCAGGCAGGCTAGTCAGTTTAGTTACATTTACAGTGTGTAGAGGATATATATAAATCTCAGGAGTTGTACATATATTTATACACTGTATAGTTTAGCTAGATCAGCTATTCCTATTTGTCAGGCAGTTGATTGTGCTAGCTGCAGTCTTCTAACCTGTTTTATTGCCCGTGTGCTGTATAGTTTGCACTTAAACCTACTTGTAGTTGACTGCACTTGTGCTGTATAGTTTGCACCTAAAGGTACTTGGTGTTTAATGCACTTGTGCTGTATAGTTTGCACCTAAACGTACCAGGTGTTTACTGCACTTGTGCTGTATAGTTTGCACCTAAACGTACTTGGTGTTTACTGCACTTGTGCTGTATAGTTTGCACGTAAACCTACTTGGTGTATACTGCACTTGTGCTGTATAGTTTGTACCTAAACATACTTGGTGTTTACTACACTTGTGCTGTATAGTTTGTACTTAAACCTACTTGTAGTTTACTGCATTTGTGCTGTATAGTTTGCACCTAAACCTACTTGGTGTATACTGCACTTGTGCTGTATAGTTTGCACCTAAACGTACTTGGTGTTTACTGCACGTGTGCTGTATAGTTTGCACATAAACCTACTTGTAGTTTACTGCACTTGTTCTGTATAGTTTGCACCTAAACATACCAGGTGTTTACTGCACTTGTGCTGTATAGTTTGCACCTAAACATACTTGGTGTTTACTGCACTTGTGCTGTTTAGTTTACACTTAAACCTACTTGTAGTTTACTGCACTTGTGCTGTATAGTTTGCACCTAAACGTACTTGGTGTTTACTGCACGTGTGCTGTATAGTTTGCACATAAACCTACTTGTAGTTTACTGCACTTGTGCTGTATAGTTTGCACCTAAACCTACCAGGTGTTTATTGCACTTGTGCTGTATAGTTTACACTTAAACCCTACTTGTAGTTTACTGCACTTGTGCTGTATAGTTTGTACCTAAATGTACTTGTCGGTTACTGCAAGTGTGCTCATTAGTTTGCACCTAAAGCTACGAGGTGTGTGTACTGATGTTGTCCTCTGCAGGCCATTATAATGTCTGAAAGGACAACAAAGAGAAGCAGAGAGTCACAAGGGCAAGCAGGCTCTGCATCTAGAGGCAACAGTGCTGGTGGTGGACACGGTGCATCCTCTTCAGCACGTGGCCGTTGCACACGCTCATCCTTCTTTTCATGAGCTGGCCTTGTTGAGCCTCAACATGCAGACAAATTGGTAGAGTGGATGACCAAGCCATCCTCATCCTCCTCATCCTCTTACCCAGGCTCAGGGTACTTTGTCTGGCAAATTAGCTACCAAGGCGTCCTCTTCCCTCTGCTCAATGGCATCACTTACTCCTTCCCTAGTCCTTCCATGTCCTCCTGAGGAGTCCCCCAAACTGTTTCAACACAGCGTTGGGTACGTCCTGCCTGAAAATGTGCAGCATTTTGAAGGCTCCGATGATGGAACACAGATAGAGGAAGGCAGTAATGTGAGCCCAGAGAAAGGGAGTGCCCGAGAGGGACAGCATTCTGGCAGTCATGTTTCCCCAGCTGCAGCATACTGCCACGTTTTCGACAGTGATGAGGAGGGAGGGGATGATGAGGTCACTGACTCTACGTGGGTGCCTAATAGGAGAGAGGAGGAGAAGGAGGCACAGGCACATCTCCAAAGAGGCAGGATGCCCTCCAGGGCACAGCTTACGGGCAGCACACCAACTGCATTACATCGCAGAGCTACGCCTGTGTAGGGCGCTGCTGTGTCTCAGCGTTACTGCAAAAGTTCTTTGGTGTGGGCCTTTTTTGAGACATGTGCATCAAATTGCACCATTGCTATGTGTAACATATGTCTCAAACGTATCTCGTGTGGCCAAAACATCACCCGCTTGGGCACCACATGCTTGACCAGACATATGTCGACCTTCAATGCAGTTCGTTGGCAAGCATTCCTGAAAGACCCACACCAAAGAACAAATAGGACCTCCCTTGTCCCTCATCAGCTGGGATCTCCAACCCCACTATACCCTCAGTCCTCTCTGAAGCCTGCACTGATAGGACTGAAGGTGTAGAATTTAGGTGTGTTACAACCTAGTAGTACATGCGGGCAATCTACTATTGGTACACCAATGTCAGATTGTAACAGCCAAATTTTCTTGCCCCAGCTGCTGCAGCGCCGAATGAAGTACTCTCCCAGCCATCCACATGCCCAGCGGTTGAATGCTAGCTTAGCGAAATTGCTAGCACTTCAACTGCTGCCTTTTTAGTTGGTAGATTATGCCCCCTTTCTGTGAGTTTGTGGAATGTGCGGTACCTCAGTGGCAAGTTCCCAAACGCTACTTTTTCTCACGAAAGGGGATTCTGGCTCTCTACCACCATGTGGAAGGCAATGTCCATGACTCGCTGGACAGGGCGGTCAGTGGTAAGGTGCATATTACCGCTGACTCGTGGTCCAGCAGGCATGGACAGGGATGTTACCTCTCTTTCACGGTGCATTAGGTGACTCTGCTGGCAGCTGGGAAGGATGCAGGGCAAGGTACAGTAGTGTTGGAGGTTGTTCCGCCACCACACCTCCAAAACACCACTACTGGTTGTGAAACACCTCTCTCCTCCACCCCCTCCTCTTCTTCCTCTGTGGCCTCTTCCTGTGCTGATGTATTCTCAGAAACCAGCCGTGCTCCATAGGCGTACTAGGGGCTACACAGGAATGCAGGCAAAGAGATGCCATGCGGTGCTAGAGCTGGTTTGCTTGGGAGACAGGAACCACACTGGGGCCGAGGTTCTATCAGCTCTGCAGGGGGAGGCTCGGTGGTTGATGCCACGCCAGCTTAAGCCTGGAATGGTGGTTAGCGACAATGACACCAACCTCCTCTCTGCCCTGCGACAGGGACAACTAACCCATGTGCCCTGTTTTACTCATGTCCTGAATTTGGTGGTGCAACGGTTCTTGGGCAGGTACCCAGGCTTACAGGATGTCCTGAAGCAGGCCAGGAAAGTCTGTGTGAATTTTAGAAGGTCATATAATGCCACTGCTCGGCTGACAGACCTCCAAAGGGAATACTACCTGCCCAAGAACTGCCTAATCTGTGACATGCCCACCAGATGGAACTCTACATTGGCCATGCTGCAGCAGCTGCACGAGCAGCAGAGGGCCATCAATGAGTACCTGTGCCAATATGGCAGCAGAACTGGGTCAGGGGAGCTTGTTTTTTTTCGCCACGCCAGTGGGCCTTGATCAGTGACGCATGCACTATCCTGTCACCATTTGAGGAGGCCACAAGGATGGTGACCAGTGACAGTGCATACATCAGTGAGACTGTCCCTCTTATTCACATGTTGGAGCACACGCTACATGGAATAATGGACAGGGCCTTTGAGGCAGAAAAGAGGGAGAAGGGGAGGACTTCCTTACCTCTCAAGGCCCCCTTTAGCCAGACAGTGGTCCTGCTTGCCCGCCTAGCACACAGGAAGAGGACGAGGAGGAGAAGGAGGAATATGATTGTATCATCAGCATGGAGGTGGAGCCTAGCACTCAGCATCCGCACCAGCAGTCTTCAAGGGATCATTTACAGTCCCAAGGAACCCATGGACTTTTACGGGGCTGGGATGAGATGGCTGCGGATCCTGTCGTCCTCAGTGACCCAGAGGACTGTGCCCTGAATGCCTCAGCAAACCTACGCTGCATGGCCTCCCTGATCCTGCAAAGCCTGCTTAAGGATCCTCGTATTTGGATACATGCGGTGGTCCGTTTTGCTGTGGGAGCGATCCAGGATGAGGGGGGAGCCATTGGTTTCTGGCCATCCCTTCGTGATCACTCCCAGTGAATCAGATGCTTCCTCTTCCTGTGTAATGTAAACAGAGGCAGAGGAAGTAGTGTCACGCTCCACCACTCTTTTTGACCGGAGCTTGTGGATTGAAGACATCTAACACTACACTAACACCAGTTCACATAGGCACACAATCCACCCCAAGTCACCCCCAGATCACCCCCCCCCCCCCCAGACCCCAGTCACAGTGTCACTGATTGCAGTGATAATTTATTTACTGATCACTGCTTTAGTGTCATTTGTGACTGTAAAAAGTGTTAGAGACATTAGCTTTAGGCCACTTTAGGTCCAGGGTAGCCCCCTACCCCGCCAATAAAGGTTTAACCCCTCGATCGCCACCCCAGTTAACCCTTTCACCCCCTATTGCCAGTGTCACTAATCAATCATTTTTTTGATCACTGTATTAGTGTCGCTGGTGCCGCTAGGTAGCCAGTTATTTTTCAGGTTCGCCGCCAGGTTTTTATAGTGTCAGGTACCTCCATACATTTTCTAATAAAGGTTTTAACCCCCTGATTGCCACTAGAGTTTCACCAGTATACGTGTCACTGGTGAAGCTGGTTAGCCATGCAAGTTATTTAGTTGTGCCGTCAGGTTTTTATATAGCTTCAGGTACACCCATATATTACCTAACAAAGGTTTTAACCCTCTGATTGCCCCCTAGTTAACCCTTTCACCAGTGATCTCCGTATAAGTGTCACTGGTGAAGCTGGTTAGCCATGCAAGTTATTTAGTTATTTAGGTTCGCTGTCAGGTTTTTAGAAAGCGTCTGGTACCCCCATATATTACCTAATAAATGTTTTAACCCCCTGATTGCCCCCTAGTTAACCCTTTCACCAGTGATCTCCATATAAGTGTCACTGGTGAAACTGGTTAGCCATGCAAGTTATTTAGTTATTTAGGTTCGCCGTCAGGTTTTTAGAAAGCGTCTGGTACCCCCATATATTACCTAATAAATGTTTTAACCCCCTGATTGCCCCCTAGTTAACCATTTCACCAGTGATCAACGTATAAGTGTTACGGGTGACTCTGGTTAGTTAGTTTGCTGTTTATAGCATCAGGGCACCCGCCATATATAACCCAATAAAGGTTTAACCCCCTGATCGCCCGGCGGGTGATATCAATTACATTTTAGTGTCAGTCAGGGTCTGCGTCGCCCCAGGCAGCGTTAGGTTAGTGGCAGTAATGCTTAATGTGTTCTCTGCTTCCATGGCCAGGAGAAGATACAAGGCAATCCTGCGGTTCTTGCATTTCAATGACAATGAACTTTGTGGACCATGTGGAGACCCTGAATACGACCGGCTCTACAAAATTCGGCCCCTCATAAACCACTTCAACGAACGTTTTGCAGCCTTGTATACTCCCCATCAAGTTATCTGCGTTGATGAGTTCCCAATTACATTTTATGGCCACTTGTCTTTCAAGCAGTACCTTCCCAGCAAGCGTGCAAGATACGGGGTCAAGCTCTATAAGCTCTGTGACAGGGCAACCGGCTATACATGAAGCTTTATGGTTTATGAGGGAAAAGATAGTCAGGTAGAGCCGGAGGACTGCCCATATTACATAGGGAGTGATGGCAAGATTGTGTGGGACTTGGTGTCACCCTTATTCGAAAAGGGGTACCACTGGTATGTGGACAATTATTACACGAGCGTGACACTTTTTAGTCACATGTTTGATCATCAGATTGGAGCATGTGGCACCGTGCGACCTAATCGCCGGGGCTTTCCCCAGTGGCTTGTAGATTCCCGTCTTAGGCTGGGGGAGAGAGCCTGCTCAAGGTGTAATAATTTGCTCGCTGTGAAGTGGCGGAACAATAAGAATGTTTTCGTTCTTACCACCCTTCACGCAGACACGACAGTACAAATTCGTACAACGGCTGGTGTTGTGGAGAAACCCCTCTGTGTCCACCAATATAACAAAAATATAGGAGGGGTGGACCTCAACGACCAGTTAATGGCACTGTATCATATTGCACGTAAGGTGAGACGCTGGTACAAAAAAGTGTCTCTGTACTTATTTCAATTGGCGTTACTGAATGCTCATGTCATATACAGAGCTTCAAGACGGACTGGATCCTTCCATAAATTCCATGATAAGATCATCTTAGAACTCCTGTATCCAGGCGGTTTTGCACCTCACCATTCCCAACCAAATGCAGTAAGCCGACTGCATGAGAGGCATTTTCTGTTTCTCCTTTGAGAGTACCCCTACCCAACGAGCCCCCCAAAAAAGATGTTGTGTCTGTAGCACGCAGGGATATAGGCGTGACACCCGTTATTATTATCTCGCCTGTCCCGGCAATCCTGGTCTCTGCATTGGTATGTCTTTTTTACGCTTTCACACAAAAGTGAAGTTTTAGCATAGGGTAAAGCATTTCACAGGCTAGGCACAATTACACAGGGTCTCCCAAGATGCCATCACATTTTGAGAGACCCAAACCTGGAACCGAAAAGTTGAACAGTTACAGTTGAAAAAAAAAAAAGTAAAAAATAAAAAACACAAAAAAATATATTAAAAAAAAAATAGTTGTTGTTTTATTGTTCTCTCCCTCTCTAATCTCTCTCTATTGTTCTGCTCTTTTTATTGTATTCTATTCTGCAATGTTTTATTGTTATTATTTTTTATCATGCTTGCTTTTCACGTATGTAATTTACTTTACTGTTTTCAGGTACGCCATTCAGCTGTTGCGCGTATTTATTTATCTTTTTTTTTTTTTTTTTAAACAAATATTTTATTGGGTTTTACAGGTGATACAGATAATACTGTGTACAGTTAATATTGTACGTCAAATAACAACATAGAACCATGGAATATAAAATCCGTAGCATGTTCACTAGGAATAACATTGTGGTATAATAACGGAATCAACAGAATCAACAGAGGTTTGGCTGGATAGCATTAGGAGAAGTATATATCTCAGGTAGATCTTTCCACCGAAGCGGCACCCCAAAGGGGAACTCAGTGCCACTAGGGCGGGAGGACCTCGTCTGTGGTGTCCAACCATCATTGGGTTATACAAGGAATTTGAGGTTACATGTTTCAAACAGAGGAGAGAAGAGAAAAAAAAAAAAAGAGAAAAAGGTGGGCAATCGCACGCATTGCTCGGTCAAGAATAAGGGTCGAACGGGTCGAATGGTCTATAGTTCTATAGGTCTCTTAAGCTCAGCTAAATGTGGCTTTAAGCCATTCGGACCATGGTTGCCAACCAGTATGGTGTTTCATGGTTTGTTGTCTAGTGGAGGTAGTCAATTTCTCGTAGCTGTAATGTAGGGCCACCAGGTCCTTAGTCTGAGTCAGGTTTGGGATGTCAGTGGATCTCCAGAGTCTTGTAATGGAAAGCCTGGCTGCAAGTAATATATGAGTGGTAATATGCCTAACAGGGAAGGGTATATCCTCAATGGTCAGGTTTAGGAGTGCCAGTGCAGGTGTTGGAGGAATCGGGGATCTAGTGATTTGTGAAATCAATGTAAAGACGTCGCTCCAGTACGTTTGGATGGCGGGGCAAGTCCAGAAGATATGTAACATATCTCCCCGTGCAGTACCACACCTCCAACACATGTCGGAGACATGATTGCCAAAGGATGCCATCCGGGATGGAGTCATATACCATCTAAGAGAAATTTTTTGTGTGAGTTCCCAGAGGGTCGAGCACTTGGTGGACTTGTATACTGCTTCGAGCGCTCTTTGCCATTGGGTAACATCAAAAGTGAGACCCAGATCAGTTTCCCACTTCTGGTGTTGGCGTGACTTGGTGAAGGTTCGTTTGTGGTGTAAGGTGTTATAAAAGTAGGATATACCCTTGATCCCAGACGTGGGGTCAGTAAGGTATCTCCATGTCTTCGGATGAATACCGTATAGGAGGGTTCCAAGAGATTCCAAGCAGTGACGTATGCGAAGGAAGGTGAAGCTGTCGTTAGGAGGGAGTTGGAACTCAGATTGGAGGGCAGAAAAGGGTTTAGGAAGGGCGTTGTGAAGCAGGTGCTGGAGTGAATGAATCCCTTTGCGTTTCCATGTAGTAAGTGGTAAATCCGGGGATAGGTAGTGGAGGACTTCCAGAGGTATGTGGTACTGTGGGGTGCTTGGAGTGTAATCCACTATTTTGAGCATTTTCTTCCATGCGAGGACTGAGGCCCTCATGGGTGGGGAGATAGTTGATGGGATGGGGGTCCCGAGGGGAGTACTTAAGAGCCAATTTTTTAGATTGGGGCGGGAGAGCGTGAGAGTGAGGGCTTCCACTTGGCCCCAGGGGGCGCTCGGTTGGGATTGAAACCAGGTGGGGAGTTGTGCTAGCACTGCTGCTAGGTGGTAGTCACCAAAATCTATGGATCCAGCGCCACCCACTAGTTTATGTTTAATCAGTTGTGTGTGTGCACATCTAGGACGTTTGTCTTTCCATAAGTATCTATTTAGGAGCGTTTGGAGGGCTCTAAAAAAGGATACCGGCAAGGGTATTGGGAGCGTTCTAAAGAAGTATAGTATTCGAGGTAGGCATAACATTTTGAATGCCGCCAGTCTACCTGACCATGACAGTTCGTGTTTGGCCAATTGGGAGGTGTGTGTTTGTATGTCTTTAAGTAGAGGGAGGAAGTTGTGTGAGTAAAGGTTTTTAAGGGATCTCGGAAGTTGGATGCCTAGGTAGGATATGCTAGTGTCTGCCCATTTGAACGGGTACTGTAGTTGGAGTAGATTCTTCATTGTAGCGTCTATGTTGATGTCAAGTATGAAGGACTTGGTTGCGTTTACCTTATAGTATGAGACTGCACTAAACCAGTCAAGCAATTTCTGTACTGTTGCCAGGGAAGAGGCCGGATCTGTGAGAACCAATATGACGTCATCGGCGAAGAGGCTGATTTTATGTGATGTTGGGCCTATTCGCATTCCCGAGATGTTTGGGTGAGATCGGATATGTTCCGCTAGTGGTTCCATAACCATGTTAAAGATTAAAGGGGATAACGGACAGCCCTGCCGCGTGCCGTTGGTGATGCTGAAGGGGCGAGAGAGCATACCCTCAGCGAATACTTGGGCGGAGGGATCGGAGTACAGTGCCATAATGGCGGAGAGTATGTGTCCTTGGAAACCAAATTTATTGAGTACTGCTCTAAGGTATGACCAATGGACTCTGTCGAACGCCTTCTCTGCATCCAGGGAGAGAAGCAGAGAAGGCGTTCCGCTGGTCTCGGCGTGGTGAATGAGGTCAACCATTCTTCTGGTGGCATCGGAGGACTGCCGACCCCTCGTAAACCCAGTCTGGTCTTTATGGATTAGAGTGGGCATGACATCTATCAGACGTGTGGCTATCGTTTTGGCGTAGATTTTGAGATCAAGGTTAAGAAGGGATATCGGGCGAAAGTTTTGGGGGAGATCCGGCTCCTTACCCGGCTTAGGAATCGTTACAACCAATGCATTCAAATATTCGGTCGGAAAAGAGGAAGAGGAGGCAGCTCTATTAAATACCTCTGTGAGGTGTGGGGCTAGGATGTCAGAGAATCGCTTATAGTACTCTCCAGGTAGGCCGTCGGGTCCAGGCGTTTTACTGTTGGGCAGGGAGTCAATGGCAGACTTAACGTCTTGGACTGTAAATGGGGCATTAAGGATGTCAAGTTGGGAGGATGTTAATTTAGGTAGGTTGAGGTCACAGAGGAATCGATCAATGTCAATTTGTGCAGGTTGTGGGGTAAGGGGGTCCTGTTTCAAATTATATAAGTCCCCATAGTAGGCGCTAAACGCGTCAGCGATGTCCTGGGGGTTGGATAGTGGTTGGTGCGTATGAGGGTGGAGTAGTCGTGCAATTTTAGATTTAACTCGTCTTCCCTTAAGGCGTCGAGCCAATTGTTTCCCCGCCCTATTGGAAGTGGAGTAGGTAGTGGCTTTCAGCCTTCTATAGAGGAATTCATAGGAGTGTAATAGCAGGGTTTTAAGTTCTTGTCTGAGGGACAACAATTGGTCTGTCAGGGGTTTCCGAGAGTCTACCTTATGTTTGGATTCCAGGTCGGCAATTTGGGACGTCAATTCGTCTAGTCGCTGCGTCCTCTTTTTCTTATGATAGGAGCTGAGTTTAATCATTACACCTCTCACAAACGCTTTGTGCGCACTCCACACCACGGCAGGGTCAGGGACGGAGCCCCCATTTATAGTAAAGTACTCATTGATGCTATTAGATATTTCGGTGGCATATTCATTTTGTTGAATAATATAATTATTTGCCCGCCACAGATATGTGTTGCGTTGTGGGCTGGAGTCTTCGATTGTAATGGATATGGGGGCATGGTCTGACCATGTCGTGGTGTGGATTTCTGAATTACAGATTTTTTGCAGAGACCACTTGTCCGTCAGAAATAAATCTATTCTGGAGTATGTGGTATGTCTGGAGGAGAAAAACGTGAAGTCCCGTTCGGAGCCGTGATGGCATCGCCACACATCATACAGGTCATGGGCGGGAAGAAAGTGTTTCAAAGGCGATTCACGCCGCTTTGCAGCAGAAGTGGTGTCTAGATTAGAGTCGGGAGCCAGGTTGAAGTCTCCGCAAAGTACTAGGTTGCCCGTCCGGATTGGGCTGACCTTGCGCATGATCATCCTTAGAAATTTCATCTGGTGGGAGTTCGGGGCGTACAAATTAACGATGGTATATGGGGTTCGGTTGATGTTGGCGGTAAGAATTATAAAACGGCCCTCAGGGTCAGAGGTGAGGTTAAGAAGCTGGAAGTCTACCGTATCTTTTATGGCAACCATAACTCCTCTGGTTTTGGTAGAATGAGAGGCATGGAAGATGTGGGGGAATTTGTTGTGCTTGCAGAGGGAGGTATCCGTGGACAGCAGATGGGTTTCCTGCACACATAGGACGTCACTGTGAAGATCTATGGCGGACCGCCACAGTGAGTGCCGTTTTGCTGGATGGTTTAAACCATTGGTATTCAGGGACAAAATAGTGAATGGCATTGTGGGTGGGTGTTGGTAGCGAAGTGAAGAGAAACACTTACAGTTAGGCGTTGTAGACTGCAGGAGCCGATGGTTGAGGACAAAAAAGTAGTAAACTGGCGGCAGGCCAGAGACCTGGTGTAGTACGTTTCAGCAGTCTGCGAATAGAGCAACACGTTAAACAGCAAAAACAAAGATTCAAGGAGGAGGGGAGAGAAGAAAAAAAAAAAAAAAAAAAAACACAAAGCGAAAACAAAACCGTAAAAGATAGTCGTGTTGAGCACGCTAGTGGCGTAGCGTAACTATCCTGTGAGCCCACAGGGCGTCTAGGGTGTAGAGGGGGTGGTAGTCACCACTTAGGCCTCTATTTGGGGGTAAAAAGAGTCAAACGGAGCAGTGAGGTATCAGACAAGGAGAGTAGCCATTGCAGAGAGTAGGGGAACTTGAAGATCGATGTGATAAAGGGCCTCAAGTTAGGAGGACATCGTTCAGGTACGGGAGCGATCCGAGGTTCTGCGGGACGCTGGTGGTCGTCGTTCAAGCGTAGCAGGTTTAGGTGGGTCTGGTAGAATTCCCCAGGCGTGCAGGAGATGTAGGCCCTTGTCTAGGTCGTTCACAGCATGTGATTGGCCATTCCTGGTGACAAGAAGGGTAGCTGGATATCGCCACTTGTAGGGAATTTTGTGGTTTTGCAGGCCTTTAGATATAGGGCTCAGCTGGCGTCTTTGTTGAAGAGTGAATTTGGAGAGGTCAGGGAAAAATTGAATCCCCGTGTACGGAGCTGGGAGAGGTGATTTCAGTTTTGCGCCCATTATGAGAGTTTCCTTGGTGTGGTAATAGTGAATTCTCATCAATACATCTCTGGGCACTGATGCGGCCAGGTGGGGCGGTTTTGCGATCCTGTGGATCCTATCAATGAATAATTCTTGAGGGGGTGCATCAGATCTCTAGCATAGTTGTTCAGATCTGCCGGCAGCACTGATTCAGGGACCCCACGCAGTTTAACGTTATGTCTGCGGGACCTGTCCTCGAGGTCTGCTAGTTTGGCGCGCATCCATGCTTGGTCCTCTTTAATGTCCTCAAAACAATCAATGACCTCATTCACAGTGGAAGTACAGTCAGTGAGGCCCACTTCAACATTAGACACTCTGTCACCTAAAGAGTGTATGTCTGAGGTGATTTTAGCAAACAGGGAGGAGAGGTCAGTCATGAGGGAAGTCTGCAGGGAGAGCAGCATGTCCTTTAGGGTTGTATCCATGACAGGCTGGCCTGATGTGGGGAAGGACGCAATGGAGGAATGCAGGGCCTGGTTAGAGAGGAGGGGGTTAAAAGCCTGGGCCTCAATTGGTATGTGAGGCGGCCGCTGCTGCGGCGCGTCCAGCCGCATTTTAGCCTTTGCTGGGCTGCTGGGAAGGGTGTCAGCACTCGGGGGACCTGTGGGCAGACCGAGGGTACCTGTATCTGGCGATGTGTCCGGGTATTCGTCTGGAAGATCCGTGTAGGATTCCGGCGGTGCCGACGGGGCGGCGCCATCTTGTCCTCCATAGCTCTTCGCCGCCGGCTTGTAGGCGAATTCTGTGAGCTTCTGAGGTATGTGGTCTGTCATTCTTTTCCGGGATACGCTCATTTTAATCACCGGAGCGTCTGCTACGTGGATGTCCGTTTTAGGAGCGAGGATGGCGGCCCAAAGCGCTGGATTGTGTCCCCTGTCTGCAGCAGTGAGAGATCAGGCGTCCATCACTGTCTCCGGTCGGCCACGCCCCCCGTATTTATTTATCTTGACATCAACGGCATTTTCTCCCACAATATATAAAGCCATGACTCCAGTGCTGTAGGAGGTGATTTTACCACCACAGTTAAAAAAATAGCATATATGCCGAAGCATGGGGGCATTAGGGGCGGAGGAGCGATTTTTCTCTTAATGCCGCGTACATGCGGTCGACATTCCAAAAAAGTCCAACCGTGTGTACGCGGCATAACTTTTTTTGCGGGCGGATGCCCCCATGCTTCGGCAAATACATATTTTAGGCACAGGTTGCGTTAAATTTTTATTTATTTTTTACTTTTTTTGGTATTTGATTTGCATGTATGGTATGATCTTACTGTTATACTGTAATGTTACTTTGTTTTAATGTTAACCATCATTTTCTTAGCCATTCAGTTGCAGCGTGGATTTATTTAGCTTGACAGCAACAGTGTTTTCTCCCACGATACATAAAGCCGCCACTCCAATGCTGTAGGAGGTGATTTCACCACCACAGTTAAAAAAAGAGCATATATGCTGAAGCATGGGGGCATTAGGGGTGGAGGAGCGATTATTGCTCCTAATGCCGTGTACACATGGTCGACATTCCGACAGAGGCTTGCCGCGGAAAAGTCAGGCCGTGTGTGCGCAGCATAACTTTTTTGCGGGAGGATGCCCCCATGCTTCGGAATATATAAATGGTGCATGTATGCCCATCATTAGAAGTGGGTGAATGAAGGGAGGTATTCTAATGGTGGTCATAACCATCAATCATTTTTTTTTTCATTCAGCCAACAGGCTGCATGAAAAAAAAAAGAAGATTACAATACATGTCCAACAAGAACTGGTATGTTGCTGGACTTTGAATGGATATACCAGAATGATGCCTGCGGATTTAGGTATCATCTTGGTATCATTCTTTTCAGCCAGTGAAGCAGTGAGAGGGAATGCCCCCCCCCCCCCCCTCCGGACAATGTCTCAGGAACTTGGAGCAACCAAAAGTGTGTCACCCCGATACGTAGCCTTCCAGAAGTATCAACCATGGACTTTGGGGACACCACACCTTGGGTGGAAACCCTGGATACAACTAGGGAAACTATACCTAATAAAGAGATCTCACCCTCACTTGCTTAGCCTTTGGTTCGGAAGTCACCGAACTCCTGTGTAATGCCCAAATTGGGAGGTTCCCGGCCCTTGCCTAAACTCGCCCGCTTACAGCAAGTACTGATGAGAAGGGTGGCTACCGAGTATGGCTTGGAGTTCCCCTATGTACCTAAGGAACTTGTGATGGAAAATGAAGCTCGCCATGAGCAATGGTACGGGGAGGCTATTTGGGATTATTTGAAAGTGTCAACGCCATTTAGGAACCTGGATCACTCTTTTATAATGGCTGATCGATTCCAGAGGTGCAGACTTGACTGGAGTTCTGGCCAACATATTCACGCTAACCGGATTGTTCTTCGCAGGCCGGGTAAATATGATGTGATATATTTTACCACCACATTGGACAAGGACGGAAACTCTCTGAGCCTGCCAGATCCTAGGTTCTACCTGTAACTTTTATATCAGTCAAACTGACTTTTCTTGCTTTTGTACTCTGATTCTTCTGCTAGTGGAGAGTGCTCTTGATTTATGACTTTGTTTTCCACCATCAAAATTCGTTTGCCTTAAAAAGAGAAAAAAAAAAGATAGAAAACAGGACAGAGAACATTTTTTTTTTTTATCTCTGAGGGAAAGTTTTCTTTTTGCTGTTGAACTCTGGGGGTTATAGTAGGGTTCCTGAGAACGCTGTGATCAACAATGTTCTTTTTGTGTTTGTTCAACCCCTGTTCAAAGGACATTATGTGATGCCTCTGATACTAGGTGGCAGTGGTTTATTGAACTAGGGAAAGACTCTTATAATAACGCTGGATTTCAAACTGATTTAAACTTAAAAGAAGGAAAACGCCATCCTCTCGGGGATGCAGTTCTGCTTCTATGTGTACATATGTTTGATACTTTAAAGTAACGTGTTTGCTATGCATATCTTTGTGTGTTTTCTTTTAGGTACAAGATCTCCTATCAAGACAATTTTAGGAGAAGAACAGCCGGAGGAGTCAAGGGCAGAGAAGGATTTGGGTGTTCTGGTAGATCATAGACTTAAAGTGGATGTTAACCCTCACATATACCCAGTAAAGAGAACAGCCTCAGATGATACACAGAGATTAAACAAATCTCCAGGGACATACACTGTGTGGAGCTGATTGGAGAAAAGGCACACACCCCCCTGCAAATAGGCAGACAAACACAGAAACTTGGAGAGCTGTGTTGCGAATTGACAAACTCTCTGCTTATCTATTTTTAAATTTTCAGCTGCTTGTATCTCCTGTGTCAGTAAACTTGTCAGAAGTTATCATGTTCATAACAAGGGAATGGAGCTGCAGAAAGACACAGGACTCCGAGAGCGATAAGTAACCACTACAGATACTGTATATTTGCTTAGGTCAGATTTCATGAATAGGGGTTTACATCCACTTTAAAAATACCATGCAATGACAATCTGCACTTTCTAAAGATAGCAAAATACTTTATTGTATTTAAAGATGAATAGACTGCAGAGAGAGGGATATCATTTTGCCTCTGTACAAGTCATTAGAAAGACCTCATCTGGAATACGCAGTTCAGTTTTGGGCACAAGTTCACAAAAAGGATATTGGAGAATCAGACAAGTACAGAGTAGGGATGGGCCAAACGGACCCCTGTTTGGTTTGCACTAGGGTTGAGCAAACCCAAACTGTACCAGACTTTTTGATTTTTGGTACCCGGACCCGAATCCATTTACTGTAAGTTTGGGTTCGTTGTTCGGCAATGAAATGGCGCGCTGCAGGGCAGCCAATCAACATTCCTTTAACTCGTGTGACCTAGAAGCCATCACTGCCATGCCTACTAATGGTATGGCTGTGATTAGCCAGTGCAGCATGTGACCCAGCCTCTATATAAGCTAGAGGCACCTAGCACAGCACGACACTCTGCTTTAGAGGGTAAGAAAAGGCTGGGGCTGCTGCTGCTCTGAGGGAGAGAATTAGATAGGAGTCAGACTCAGTTCTGCTTCAGAAATCAAATTACTCAGCGATCTACATAGCACAGCAAGTCACTCTGCTTTAGATACTTTAGGGAAAGGTTGCTGCTGTTGTTTGTAGGGAGAGAATTAGATATGAGTCAGTCAGTCCTGCTTCAGAAATCAAATGACTCAGCGATCTACATAGTACAGCAAGTCACTCTGCTTTAGATACTTTAGGGAAAGGTTCCTGGTGTTGGTTTTAGGGAGAGAAATAGATAGGAGTCAGTCCTGCTTCAGAAATCAAATTACACCAGCACTGCATATGTTACCGTGAGATACACCCTTTAGATACTTTTCTTCTATTGTGCTATTCAAAAAACATCCATTTAGGGCAAAAAATAAATACAAAATGTAAAAAAAAAAATATATTTTGCAGTGTTTGCTATATATCTGTATGTGTGAGATACACACTTTAGATACTGTTCTTCTATTGTGCTATTCAAAAAACACCCATTTAGGGCACAAAAATATATTTTGCAGTGTTTCCTCCATATCTGTATGTGTGAGATACACACTTCAGATACTGTTCTTCTATTGTGCTATTCAAAAAACACCCATTTAGGGCAAATCATTTTTTTGGTGCGTTTCCTGCATATCTGTGCGTGTGAGATACACACTTTAGATACTGTTCTCCTATTGTGCTATTCAAAAACACCCATTTAGGGCAAGATCCTACATTTGAGAAATATGAGGAGAACATCAAATAAGGAACGTGGCCCTGGTCGTGGTGTTGCTGGTGGAGCTCCTGTTGCAGGGAGAGGACATGGTGGATCTGTGCCAGCTACACGCACACGTGAAACACCTTCCTCAGGTGCGAGAAGGCGACAGAGCCTGCATCGGTATTTGGTCGGGCCTAATCCGGCTATACGAATGTTGAGGCCAGGAGCAGTATAGGCGATAGTAGGTTGGTGAAAAAATATTGGTGTCTGCGCTGTGCTAGTGGTATGTGCCACAATAGTGCACAAACCAGGGGGAGGGTCCTAGGAACTAGGTAAATAATGAACAAGTGTAAGCAACATGTGAAAAGTGAATACTGAAACACACAAATAAGGATAACACCATAAAACGTTATGACATCCAGACATCAAATGATTTCACAGAGTGAATAATACAAGAGTGGAATAGTGAATAGTCTGTGGTACAAGTCCAAAAAAAAAAAAAAATCTGTGAGTGAAATGCCCAAAGCAGAAAGAAAACTTCCAACATAGAAATGATGCAGATGGAGGCTTTGGTGCAGACACCCCTAGTGCTCTCTAACCGCTCAGCTTCCGGCTATGTGCAGATAGCCAAAAAAATCCACTCCAGCAGAGAAAACGCACAGCAGTAGGGGATCCACTCCAGCAGAGAAAAACGCACAGCAGTAAGGGATCCACTCCAGCAGAGAAAAACGCACAGCAGTAAGGGATCCACTGCATCAGAGAAAAACACACAGCAGTAGGGATCCACTCCAGCAGAGAAAAACGCACAGCAGCAAGGGATCCACTCCAGCAGAGAACGCACAGCAGTAAGGGATGACGACAAAGGATCTCAATGGCAGATGAGCATGTAAAAATCAGAGACACAACATAGCATAATCCTGTGATGGTACTAGAAATATAATGATAAATCACACAGACATGCACTCACTTTGTGATCATGAAAGGTGGGCCTATCTCCCACGAACTCCAAGTTCGTACAGGTCCGGTATCAATGCTCAGGGTCCCCCCAGTCCCTTCTCCAGTTCCAAGTGGCCAAAAGGCAGATGGGTAGATCTCAAGCAGGTGGCAGATGGATGTGTGAGGAGAGAGAACAGAGGAAGAGCACATAGCAAAGTACCACCGTATAAAGGTTTATTTAGAGCAATAGAAAAAATAAAACTGACATTTGCAAGATGAAAACTGGGCACAAATCCATACGAGCAGCGAACTCGTCTCTCAGCCGTCAAACGTGCACACTTTAGTGCTCCTGACGCGTATCGTCATGTGACTTCTTCAGAGGATCTAGGTTGGGTTGTTGACAGTGCCTCCAGTTCCTTCACATTGTCTCCCAACCAGTCTTGTGCTGAAAGATCAGAGTTGGCACCTGCAGCCGATGTCCATCAGTCTTTCACTTCACCCCCTTGCAAATCAGCCAAGCAGTCTGAACCCCAAATCATGCAGCAGCCTCTTCTGATTTTTGATGACTCTGTTAGCAGGGTTTCCCAGGGCCATCCACCTAGCTCTGCCCCAGAAGTAGAAGAGATTGAGTGCACCGATGCCCAACTATTTATGTTTCAAGATGAGTACATGGGAGGACCATCGCAGCACGTCTCGGATGATGAAGAAACACAGTTGCCAACTGCTGCTGCTTTTGCAATTGTGCAGACCGACAAGAAGGGCAGGGGTGAAGATTGGGTGGAAGATGATGTAGGACGATGAGGTCCTCAACCCCACATGGAATCAATGTCATGCAGGTCACCTGTGTAGTTCAGAGGAAGAGGCGGTGGTCGCACAGAGCCACCAGCACAGCAGAAGAGGGAACAGGGTGCAAAAGTGGAGCGTCCATCCCCTAGACAGTACGCCTGCTACTGCCCAACGCAGCAAGGGACCGAGCACACCAAAGCCAGGTCCAAGTAGTTATCTAGCGTGGAAGTTCTTCACACAATGTGCTGATGACAAGACATGAGTGGTTTGCACGCTGTGCAATTAGAGCCTGAACCAGGCATCTAAATGCAAAGCATGAGCTGCAGTGGAGTAGACACCTCAAAAACCAAGAAAGGTCTCTGGCTCCTTCTGCTGCTTCAGTCTCGGCCTCTTCATCCACCTCTGTAGTGACAGTGGCACCTGCCATCCCGCAAACAGAGGATCTGCCAGCAACACTACCACCTGGGTCACCAACCATCTCAACAATGTCCCATGGAAGCGTTCAGCTCTCTATCTCCCAAACACTGGAGCACAAGAGGAAGTACCCCCCTACACACCCGCGATCCCTGGCCCTGAATGCCAGCATTTTAAAATTCCTGACCTTTGAAATGCTGTCATTCCGTCTGGTGGAGTTTTAAAAGCCTGATGGCATTGGCTGTCTCACAGTATGTCGTGCCCAGCCGCCACTACTTTTCCAGGCGAGCCATCCCTTTCCTGCACAACCAAGTGGGGGACAAAATCAGGTCTGCACTGGGCAACACCATCTGTGGCAAGGTCCACCTAACTACGGATATGTGGAGCAGTAAGCACGGTCAGGGACGTAATATCTCCCTAACTGCACACTGGGTAAATGCAGTGGTGGCTGGGCCTGAGGCGGATAGCAGTTTGGCGCATGTCCTTCCACCACCGAGGATTGCAGGGCGCTTCAGTTTGCCTCTTGTTGCTAACTGAATGTGCTGAATTTGGTGGTGCAGAGGTTCCTTAAAAATTCCCCCGATATGCCACAGCTGCTGCAGAAAGTGCGGGCCATCTGTGCACACTTTAGGCGTTCTCACCCTGCTGCTGCTCATCTGTCAGCGCTGCAGCGTAACTTCGGCCTTCCCGCTCACGGCCTCATATGTGACGTGCCCACAAGGTGAAACTCCACCTTGCACATGCTGGCCAGACTGTGCCAGCAGCAGCAGGCGATAGAGGAGCCTCAGCTGCAGCACGCACGCGTGAGTCGCTCTGCCGAATAGAACCACTTCACCACTAATAACTGGGCCTCCATGCGAGACCTGTGTGCTGTTTCGAATACTCCACCAACATGGGCAGTGCCGATGACGCCGTTCTCAGCGTTACTATCCCAGTTCTATGCCTCCTTGAAAAAATGCTTTGGGCAGTGATGGAAGAGGATGTGGCACAGGAGGAAGAGGAGGAATCATGATCATTTCCAAGGCTTTCAGGGCAGTCATTCACAAGTGGCTCCAAGGGTGGGTTCCTGTACCAACAAACGCCAGGTACACAATTGTCCAGCAAGGGCACAGTTCTGGAGGATGATGAGGTGGAGGATGAGGAGGAAGAGATGGAGGAGGAGGAACCATGTTCACAGTAGTATTGCATATTCGAGTATTCGCGAATAACTCGAATATCGCGGCGAATATTCGCTATTTCGAATATTCGTTTTTTTTTTTCGCAATCAATTTCGCAATCAATTTCGCATTCGCACTAGCGAAATTTCGCATTCGCACTAGCGAAATTTCGCATTAGCGTCAATAAGAAAATTTCGTCAATGCGAAATTTCGCAATTTTTTTTTTTTAATAAAATATAGCGAATATTCGTAAATATCGAATATTCGTGATAACTGAAAAAAGAAGAGGGTAGGTGGAAGAATGTTTCCCAATAGCGATTGATAGATACTCACAATCCTGAAATGGAGAATATATAAAAAGAATTGAACAAGAAGGGTTGAGGAAAAAACCTCCTCCCAACTTTGAGGATCTTAGTGTGAGATATCAATCTTAGTAATAAGGTAGGCACACCAAACATGTACGTTGAATATCAAAATTAGAAAATTTAATTTACATAAAAACAAATTTTTTATATACATATAGAACAAAGTGATTGAAAGACGACCACAGTATTTACAGAAAGGCACAGATGGAGTTTCGTACATTCGTGATATTTTATCCAAAAAAAAAATAGCGAAATTTCGCAATTTTTTTTTTCCATAAAATATAGCGAATATTCGTAAATATCGAATATTCGTGATATTTTATCCAAAAAAAAAAAATACCGAAAATCACGAATATTCGATATTAACGAATATTCGCGAATATTCTTCGAAATATTCGCGAAATATCGCGAAATCGAATATGGCGTATTCCGCTCATCACTAGTTCACAGCAGGGTAGCACCCAGACCAGCTCATGGCCATCACTGGTGCATGGCTGGGGGGATACAGAGGACACCGATGATATACCTCCCACAGAGGACAGCTTTTAGTTGCCTCTGGGCAACCTGGCACACATGAGCGATTACATGCTGCAGTGTCTCCGCAACGACCGCCGAGGTTGCCCACATTTTACTGGGTGCTGATTACTGGGTGGCCATGCTGCTGGATTCCCGTTACAAGGACAATGTGCCGTCCTTAATTCCCTCACTGGAGCGTGATCGTAAGATGCGTGAGTACAAACACACGCTGGTAGACGCGCTGCTGGTGGAATTCCCACCTGACAACGGGGGCACAGTGGAAGCACAAGGCGAAGGCAGAGGAGGAGGAAAAGTTCGCCAATGCAGCCGGGGCACCGCCAGCACCTCAGAAGGCAGGGTTAGCATGGCCGAAATGTGTAAAATCTTTGTCAGCACGCCACAACAACCAGCACCACCAGCTGATATGGAACGTCTTAGCAGGAGGCAGCATTTCACTAACATGGTGGAGCAGCATGTGTGCACATGCCTACACGTACTGAATGACGGGTCTGCCCCCTTAAACTTCTGGGTCTCCAAATTGGGCACATGGCCTGAGCTTGCCCTTTATGCCTTGGAGGTGCTGGCCTGCCCTGCAGCCAGTGTATTATCTGAACGTGTATTTAGCACGGCAGGGGGCGTTATCACAGACAAGCGCAGCCGCCTGTCCATAGCCAATGTGGACAAGCTCACATTCATTAAAATGAACCAGGCATGGATCCCACATGTTTTGTCCGTACCTTGTGCAGAATAGACACGTATACCGGCCTTACCCAGCCATGTATTTTTGATCTTTCTCACTCTTTTGGGGTGTACCCTAATTTTAAAAATAAATAATGTAAAAACAAAAACCTATGCTGGCTACCTCGTCCTCCTCCACTGCCGCTTCCACCTACACCGCCACATCCATCTCTGTTTTGGCCCTGAGGTAATCGTCCACCATGTAATGCAGCTATGGGTGGTAAGGACTAAAAAAAATCTGAAATGCCTCACTTAGGTGGACACCTTCTTCAACGCTCCTCTCTTGACCAACAGAAGACTCAAACTAAGTTTTTCATGACACTGTAACCTACTGGAGTCAGGAAAATTTTTCAATAAAATCCTCTTTAACGTTTCCTCTAGAGATTTTATCTTTTGCACTCTCTGTGGGGACAGGATGAGTTCTGAGACCTTCCCCTTATTATGGTGGTCATGGAGAGTTGCCAACCAGTAATCATCCTTCTTTATGCCACATATCCTTGGGTCCTTTCAAAGGCTTTGAAGCAGGAGGTTACCCATGAGGTCACTTAGGATGATAGCATCTGGAAATTCCTCCTCCCATCAACGTACTAAGCCCAAGACCAATAGTCTTGGGTTTAAAAACTATTGCTTACAGATTGACACATGTCTTCCTCTTCTTTGAAGCCTATGAAATTGGCAAAATCCTCATCATCCTCCTCCCCTCTCTCCTCCTGTGTGTTCTGTGACATAGGAATGAATGATGGTGTCTGGATTAAATGGGCCTTGAAAGGAAAGGAAGTCCTCCTCTTCCTCCTGCTGCTCTGCCTCCAGTGCCCTGTCCATAATGCCACACAGAGTCTGCTCCAGCAGGAACACAACAGGGATTGTGTCACTGGTGCATGCACTGTCGCGGCTCACCATCCTTGTGGCCTCCTCAAATGGTGACGATATAGTGCATGCATCCTTAATGATGAGCCATTGGCAAGGGGAAAAAAAACAGCCTGTTGACATGCCGTATTTGCACAGGTACTCATTGAGGGCCCTCTGTTGCACGTATAGCTGCTGCAGCATTGATTCTACCTGGTGGGCATGTAAAAAAATCAGGCGGTTTACGGGCAGGTGGATTTCCCACTGAATTTCTGTCAACCGAGCACTGGCTGTGTATGACCACATGAAATATCTCTTCTGGCCAGCTTTAGCACATCTTGCAACCCTGGGTACGTATTTAGGCCAGGTATGGAACATGTGGTTACTTTCCCTATCCAAAGGCGGACAGGAGGTTTGAGCCATTATCACACACCACTGTTCCTGGTTCCAACTGGTGTGGTGTGAAACACTTCTGGGCCTGTTCCTGCAGAGCTGCACAAAATTTCTGCTCCAGTGTGGTTCCTGTCCCCTAAACATACCAGCTGAAGCAATGCATTGCACATTTTAGCCTGACTTTGGGAATAGCCTTTTGAACTCTTAAGGGGTACCTGATGTTCATTGGACAATTCTGCAGAGGAGGGTATGGAGGTGGCGGAGGAGGGGTAGAGCTCACAGGTCTGGCATCATCACCACCAGCTATATGGAGAAATGGGGGCACAACAAGCTGCAGCACAAGCCCTGTCCTGAATCCTTTTGAATTGCAAGCAGTGTTACCCAGTGTGCTCTGAACGATATATATCATCCATGCCTATGCTTGCTGGACCACGTGTCAGCAATTAGGTGGATTTTATGGCTGACTGCCTTGCCCAATGATGCCAGAACATTCCCTTCCACATGATGGTAGAGAAATGGCCTGGCCTTACGTGATGACGCAATCATGTTTGCTAAACACATAGAGGCTGCTGGGAGAGGATACACGTCATACCCTGCCAAACGTAAGTGAGGCCTGGATCGCACGCTGACAGAGGAGATTACAGGGGCACACATACCTTTACCCCACATACACGTCTGGAATAGCTTGGTGCCGGCCTAAGGGCACATATAAATGTGAGTGCAATAGTCTTTTAACTTTGATTTTTTAATAAAAGAGTTTAGCTTTACTACACTATGATGGCTATCCATTTTTTATGAATATTGATAGAGCAAGAGAAGCCAAATTGTATTGCTTAATTGGGAAAGCTGCAGTTTGATCGACTTAATAGGAGTGGTTATCCAAATTAATGAACCAAGGGTGCATAAAAGGTTGTATCTGGTGAGTGGCCTTTGCATAAGGTGGTGGTGTAGTCACAAAAATGGTGAAAATGTATGCCCTTTAATCCATGAGTAGGGAACAAAAGTATTGGAACAAGCTGATCATTCACGGGGACTATTCATTATGATTGGTGATTTGTTTGCAGCTGCACTTTATTGCTATACGAACTCATTGGAATAAGTCAGTTGATTTATCAAATGGTGGCACTTTTTGAATTGTTTTTATATTTGTAACTATAATTGTTTCATAGTTTGCACATGCACTTTTAATCACTATATGTGGTCCAGGAGCACAGCACACCTAACCTGTATGGGGATTGTATCATTTAATTATATTCATAATTGGCAGTAACACACACAAAACTATATAGTGTTAAACTGGCAGTAATGCGCACAAAAGTAAATGCTATTAAACTGGCAGCAACGCACACAGAACTATATGGCATTAAACTGGCAGTAACACACAAAAAAGATGGCATTAAACTGGCAGTAATGCACAAAAAACAATATGGCTTTAAATTGGCATTAATGCACACCAAACTATACAGCGTTAAACTGGCAGGAACGCACACATAAGTAAATAGCATTAAACAGGCAGTGACGCACACATAACTATATGGTGTTAAACTGGCAGTAACACACAAAAAACTATATGGCATTAAGCTGTCAGAAACTCACACAAAACTATATGGCTTTAAACTGGCAGTAACACACACAGAAGTAAACGGCGTTACACTGGCAGTAACGCACACAAAACAATATGGCATTAAACTGCCAGTAATGCACACAGAAGTAAATGTTGTTAAACTGCCAGTAACACACATAACTATATGGCATTAAACTGTCAGTAATGCAGAAAAATATGGCGTTAAACTGGCAGTAACACACAAAAAATCTATATGGCATTAAACTGGCAGTAACACACAAAAAACTATATGGGCCAGATTCAGGTATGAGAGCGGATCTTTATTTTGGAGTAATGTTTGTCATTTTTATTTTATTTTTCACATCAGACTTTACCATATCTAGAGAGTCACTCGTGTTTTCACAAGTAGAGAGGCACCGTTATCTCCACTTTGGTAATGCATCATTTGTGAATTTCTATTTTATTTATTTACTTTTCATTTTTATTTTATTTGTTTCTTATTTATTTTTTTATATTATAGATACATGTTTATGGATATTCCTCTGCTTATTATTAAAATATGCCCTTATAGTTCTACACTTCCTCCCGTTTATTCTCTCTTTTTCTACTCTCCGGCTTATCTTCTCTATATCTACCCTACCCTCTACCCAACCCCTTCCCTCTTCCCCCCTCCCCTTTATGTGGTTTGTTTCTAAGTTCATATTTATTCGAACATTTTCTTTATGTATTCTTGCGTCCCCTTATATTTCTCCCATTTTTTCCATTTCCTATTGTGTTTTTCAAGTTGGCTGTTATCGCTGCTGCTTAAATATTCAATTTTATTATAATTTTCGATTCGTGAGAACCACTCTTTTATGTCTGGTTTATTTATGTTTAGCCAATTTTTTGGAATTAGTCCTTTAGCAGCATTTATTAATTGCGGGAGCAGGGTTTCTTTCCTACTATTCTTAGGACTTTTTATATCGTGAAACAGGCATGTGTAGATATTATTGTCTAGCTCTTCGTGGGTTATTTCCTTTGTGATTTCTTGGATTTCTCTCCAATATTCTATTATTTTGGGACAACTCCACCAGATGTGCAGGGTTGATCCTATGTGGCCGCAAGCTCTCCAGCATAACGGGGAGTTGTCCTTGTTGAGCTTATTCATAATTTCCGGTGTCTTATGCCATCTAGTGATGCACTTATAATTCATCTCGATAGTGTTCATATCTGTAGCGGTGTTGTGCACTGATGCTATAATTCTTCCGAGTTGTTGGTCTTCAAATTCTTTATTTATTTCCCGTTCCCATTTTTTTTTAAAAGTCCGGTTTGTCTTGTATCTCTATGTCCATCAATATTTGGTATATTTTAGATGTTATATGTTTTATTGGTCTTTGCGTGGCACACAATTTTTCAAGTTGAGTAAGATTCTCTCCCTCTCTTATTGGTGTGGGGATTGATTTTACCAAATGCTGAAATTGTAAATATTCCCATTGGTTGATGTTCCATCCAAGTTCTTCTTTTATCTTCTGGAATGATTTAATCTTTCCCCTTGCTATAATATCTTTTATTTGTGCTGTTCCTATTTTATTTCCTAATCGTGTCTCTTTTCCCGGCAGAAAATAATTTGTGCTCGTGAGTGGTATTAAAGGTGAATTGTAAATCCAATTATTCTGTTTATACAATGTGTCCCATACTCGAAAGGCATTCATGGTTATTCCACGTGTATTTCTGGCCAGATCTCTATATTTGCGGGTTATCCATATATTTTTATGTAGTGCTGTTGCTGTATTACTTATACTATTTTCTATTCGTACCCATTTCTTTTCTTTTTCTTTGTATTTGTTTCCCCATTCTACTATTCGTGTTATAATTGTGGATTTATAATATCTCTCTATATGAGGTGCTGCTATTCCACTACATTTTTTACTTCTTGTGAGTGTTTTAAAATTTATCCTAGGGGTTTTATTATTCCAGATATACTTTATCAGCATTGATTTCATTATCTTAAAAAAAACTTTGGGGGAGTTTTATGGGCAGCGTCTGGAATTTGTATGTTATTTTTGGTAAGTTCATCATCTTGAAGGCGTTGATTCTTCCGATCCATGTGAGGGCTTTTGTAGCATTTTTTTTTAAATCTGTTTTCACCTTGTTTAATAAGGGAATAAAGTTGGCAGGAAACAGACCCTCTATTGTGGGTGTCAACTTAATCCCCAAATAGCTCAACTCCTGTACCCATGTATATGTCTGTTGTTTTTGCAGGGCTGACTCTTCCTTTTTTCCCACACCAATATTCAAGATTTCTGTTTTTCTGGGATTTATTTTGAAGTTAGTTAATTCTCCATAATTTTTTATTTCTTTAGCAATCTCTGATAGAGTTGTAGTTGGGTTTGTTATGAACATTAAAATGTCATCGGCATATGCTGCTACTTTGTGCTCTTCTTCCCCTATTTTTGCTCCTTCTATTCTGGAGTTGTTTCGTAGCGTTGCTAGAAAAGGTTCTAATGCTAATATATATAACAGAGGGGACAGGGGACAACCCTGTCTAGTGCCATTAAACATTTCAAAGGGGGCGGAGACTTTACCATTAACCTTCACCATTGCCGTTGGTCTATTGTATAAGTTTTGAACCCAGTGTCTAAATTTTGGCCCTATCCCCAGATGTTGAAGGGTTTCTGTCATAAAACCCCAGTCCACCCTATCAAACGCTTTCTCGGCGTCAATTGAGAGAAGTAAGACTGGGGATTTTACTACCTCATTTTTTTGCATTAGTAATATCGTTTTTAGGATATTGTCTCGGCCTTCTCGTCCTGGTACAAATCCGGTTTGGTCTGCATTGATCCAATCTGGTATTAGATCTTTGAGTCTTGTAGCGAGAATTTTTGCATATAGTTTGGTATCCGTATTTAGTAACGCGATTGGCCTATAGTTGGCCTATAGTTGGCCTATAGTTGGCACATATTGTCTTGTCTTTATCGGGTTTTGGTATTAAAGCAATATGTGCCAGCAAAGATTCGGGTCGCATTTCGGTCTCTTCTCCTATTTGGTTATAATAATCGCATAGTCTCGGGACCAGCAATTTTTGGAATTGTTTGTAATATTTGATAGTAAATCCATCGGGTCCCGGGCTTTTCCCATTTGGAGTGCTAAGTGCTCTTATTATTTCGTCTTGTGTGATCTCCATTTCTAGAGCTGCCAGACATTCTTTTTGTACTTTTGGCAGGTTTGCGCTGTTTAGATAATCTTGTATTTTCTCTTGTCTCTTTTCTTCCTCTTTATGTAGATTATCCTTGTCTATTGCATAGAGCAGGCATCCTCAAACTACGGCCCTCCAGCTGTTGCGGAACTACAAATCCCATGAGGCATTGTGAAACTCTGACATTCACAGACATGACTGAGCATGATGGGAAATGTAGTTCCTGAACAACTGGAGGGCCATAGTTTGAGGACCCCTGGCATAGAGTGTACTGTAGTAGGTGTGAAATGCGTCGGCTATATCAACTGTTTTGTTCACTATTTCGCCTCTTCTATTCTTGATCTTTTCTATAAAATTCAACGCCTTTTTATATTTTAACATTTTTGCAAGATATTTTCCTGGTTTGTTCCCTCCTATATAACGCTCCTTTTTCATCCTGAAGAACTCTTTCCTTGTCTCTTGTTCCAATTGGTCTTTCAGGGTCTCTCTTTTAGTCATTAAAGCACACTGGGTTTCAGGTTTCAGATCTTTTTTATGTCTTTGTTCTAATGCATATATTTCTTTCAGGATCTTTTTGATATTATTTTCCCTTTCTTTCTTTTTTCTGGCTCCTATAGCTATTAGTTGTCCCTTTATCACGGCCTTGTGTGCTTCCCATATAGTTGCCTTACTTAAGTCTGGTGTATCATTAGTCCGGAAGTACTTTTCAATTTCTGTTTCAATTATCTTCTCTGTTTCTGGTTCTTCTAAAATGTCTTCGTTTATTCTCCAGACTCCCTTTCCTCTTGTTTCCCTGTGAGCCATAAATTTCATTGTCACTGGCGCGTGGTCTGATAATGTGGCTATTTCTATGTCTGAGTCCACAGCTTCCTCTAACATACTATGTTCAATCAGGATGTAATCTAATCTGGAGTACATCTTCTGTACAACTGAGTGATAGGAGTAATCTTTTTTACTGGGATGTTGAATCCTCCAAATGTCCACCAGTTGATATTCAAAAAGTTTTCTTTTTAACCTTCTTGTTTCTTTTGTTTCAGTATTCGTCCTCCTGGGTGTGGAATCTAATTTATTATCCATATAGAAATTTAGATCTCCTGCCAGTATTAGCTTGCCTTTTTTTACTTCATCAAGTTCTTTTAAGGTTTTTACAAAATAATTTTCAGGGCATTTGTTCGGACCGTATATGTTAACCAATGTATATCTTATGTTAGCGATGGTTCCTATTAATATCAAAAATCTGCCATTTGGGTCGGTTTTTCTCTCCTCTATCTTAAAATCCACATTTTTCCCGAAGCCAACTGCCACCCCTTTTGCCCCTTTTGTAGGGGTATCACTGTAGAACCAAGTAGGAAATTGCTTTGAGTTTAGCCTAATATTACCCTCTAGTGCCAGGTGTGTTTCTTGTAAGAATATTATTTCAGCACCTTTCCTCTCTAGTTCTCTCATTACCATATGTCGCTTTTGAGGGGAATTTAATCCTCTGACATTATATGTTATAAGATTAATTGAACCCATTTCTTGTTAATTGCTTCCTCTTTCGCCAAGTAGTTAGAACTATTTTCCCTATGTCCGTCCATGTCGGGGCGAGATGAGCCCGTGCCCTTTTTTGGTGGCAGGGGCACGCTCCGCCACCCAAGGGGGTCTGCCAAAGGACTGCCAAATGTTTACTTTTTTGTTCTCTCTTTTGAAACAAACCACTCCCCCTCTTCTCCTCTATTCCCACCCCCCCCCTCCCGCCTCCTCTCCCCTCCCCTCCTCCCCCCCGAACCCCCCTCCCCCCCCATCTCCATGCCCTTTCCAAGAATATTCTAGACCCATGGTCTAGCAGGTATCTACTCCCTCTCCTTAACCTGCCTATTTGGGCACCGAGGTGGCGTACTATCTGGCGCTGTCTACCCCATACGGGTAGACCTAAGAGCTCCCCGTGAGACCCCGTTCCCCCTGCCCCTATCTGAGCATTTCTTATTGCTTTCCCTTCCCTTCCTAGGTCCCCGTTTCCCCATGATCCCCCCCACCCCTTCTTGAAGTTATTTACTTCTCGGCACCAGTTGCCATGTCTCGTCATCTTGTATCTCTGGTTCTTGTCTCCCCTTTAGGGCTTCTGGTATAGGTATGTTTAATTTTTCACAGAACTCCTGCGCTTCTTCGATGAATCTAAGTTTCACTGCTTGGCCGTTCTTTTTCCCTATTAAACATGCAGGGAACCCCCAATTATACTGGATCTCATGTTCTTGTAGTGTTTTTATCAGGGGTTTTAATGCCCATCTTCTCTTTAATGTGTCCTGGGATAGGTCAGGGTATAGTTCTATTTGTTTTCCCTCATATTCCAGAGGGGGTTTCCCCTTCAAGCTTCTCCAGATTTGATTTTTTTCCTCTGAACTTTCTAGTCTCAGAATTATATCCCTGGGGCTCTCTGCAGAAATTCTCAGAGGTCTTCTTATCCTGAAGACCTCTTCTATTTTTAAGTCTTTTGCTTTCTGATTGCCCAATACTGGGATAAATATTTTTTCCATGATTTCTTCCAGATTCTCTTTCTGGGGGTGTTCAGGGAGCCCTCTGATTCTCAAGTTTCTTCTCTTGTTCTTATTTTCATGGTCTTCTCTATTGTAGGCTTGTTCCCTCTGTTCTGTTCTAAGCAATTTTATTTCTCCTTTTAATTCTTTTATTATATTTGTATGTGTGTCTACTCTAGTTTCTATTTTTTCCACTCTGGTAAGTAGATGGCCCACGTCATTATGAATTATAGCGATTTCTTTTTTTAGTGAGGATTCTAGGCTTTTCAATGATTTTTCTAAAGCTGCAAACATAGCTTCCATATCACATTTTGTTGGAAGCATGTCTTTGTGTAGCTGCACCCCTGCTACTACTCTGTCTGTCTCCTCCTCCACTTCAACCTCTATTTCTTATTGGGGTTCTATATGTGAGCTTCCTGGTGTTGATGCTGATAACATTTTACTTTGCGATTTCTTTTTCTTTTTTTCCTTTATTTCTGTTTGCCATCCCCTAGTAGTGCGCTTTTCAGAATCCTGACTATTTCCACTTACCCCTAGTGTTACATATTTTATCATGGGTCCAGGGCTTAAGCTTGTACGAGGTGACTTTGGTACTGCTCCGCCTCTACCCGATCTCCCCCTCATGCTCCCTATCATCTCATAAGGTGTTGCAGCTTAAGGGGAGGTCTTCACGTCCCGCAAGGGGGGGAGGGATGACTTGTTGTCAGTCGCTCTTAGTTCACTGTATGTAGTGTAATCCCTAGTCGGTTCTCTCCCTCTTCGGGCTTACATGTGCGTCATAATATGCTGCACCCTATGTGGCCCAGGTTCATTCACATTCCCAATTTTGCACATTAAAGTCTCAAGCGGGTAGTGTTCCGGGTAGATGTACTGAGGGAGATACTCACACTCTCTCCCCTTTCCAACCTCCCCTTACCTGCTCCTCTGTAATCGTGGAGAGTGTGTAGAGAAGAATATCCTATAGTTCAGTTGATCTTCTTCCAGGCTCCAGAGCAGTCCGCGATGAGGAGTATTATGAGATATAGCAAGAAATATTGTAGTAATAAATATGTAATAACAACCACATAAAAAATAATCAGATATTAATAAGGGAGGTCCTCTGGAGGTCCTCTGAAAAAAGGGGGGACAACCGCACCCCAAGGGGGCCAGAGGGTGTGCCAGGGGGGGAAATCACTACAAGCCCTGAAGTCACTGAAGTCGCTAGGGTCCTAGACCCAAAGTGTATATCTTGCGATGTCTTGTTTTTTGGTATTTTCTGGTATTTTATAATATGATTGCAATGTTTCCAGGAACACCCAGGTTCAGTTCAGTTCAGATTCCATTTCAGATCCATTAAGTTATCACCCCACACACAGACATGGTTAGATGTGCAGTTAAAGTTTTTCTTAGAGGTTCAACAATTATATAATGAGAACATACCTGTATATGTACTGTATGTATACCTATGTATACCCAGGGCTTTTTTTCTGGGGGAACTTGGGGGAACTCAGTTCCACCACCTTTGGCTCAGACCCTTTGGTGCCCGCTCACCACAATCACTTGTGAACACAGAAGTCTGGTTTCTGTGTTTACAAGTGACTGCTTTGTAACCCCCTGAACTCTGCACACTGTATGTAATGCAATTCTGGTATTTAATGCCCCTTTAAGACCCTTCTACTGTTTGTGAAATCTGAACGTGTCGTGGTTGAGTTCCTGCACCTATTTTCTGAGAAAAAAAGCTCTGTGTATACCTATGCCTCCACATTACTGCAGGGGGCAAGGATAAAGAGGAAAAAAAGGTACCTTGCTGGTTAAGCCTTTTCAGGGTTACCTTATACCGGGCGGCAGACCGTGTCTATGGATCTGCGTGTCAGCGTGTTTTTTTTTCCTTCCAATTGTTGTGAAGCCGAATTACATGGTGGGTTTTGGGGGGGTTCCACCTTATGAGTCTCAATATACAGCCTGATCTATGTCAGCTATAACGGCTCCACCGGTCTTCTAATCTGCTACTCAGGGGGGTACTTCTATAGGGAATCACGGTCTTACAGGTGTTCTATGGGGGGAGCTCAGGGCTTCTCGGGGCCCGTTGTTACTCGTACCTCGTTACTCGTGCCTGTCTCTCGTACATCACTCTGACATCTAGCACATCTCACACTGCCGTTACCTCAGAGATACCTCTCCTCCTCTCCCCCCCTCTCCTCTCGGCCTCCTTCACGGCTGTCTGCTGTGCAGCACTTCCTGATTCCCCCAGCGTCTCTCTGCCTCTCTCAGTGGGCGTCGGCTGAGCGTCGTCTGTACTCACAGTTTGCACAGTTCTTCCTCCTCCTCCCTCCTTTCGTCTGGGTTTCCAGGCTCCTAGGTTAAAGCTCCAGGTATGGCACAATACTAGGCAGTAAGCGGCAAACACCTGCAAGGATATAGAGCGGGACAGCAGTCAATAGCAGCGGGCGGGGGGACATGGGTTCACGGGGCGGGATGGGACCTCAGCGTTCGGCGCTCATCATGCTCAGGCTGGGTGTCTGGAGCTCACGGCACGCTCCTGACTGGCGCCATGCTAGACTCCTCCCTCCCTAACGTTTGTCATTTACGTTACTCTGCCGAAACTTTAGGAGCTAGTACTGTTATTCACATAGCACTTGCTCCTAAAGTTGCGGCGGCGTAGCGAAAATAAGCCGGCGGAATTCAAATTGGGCGGGTAGGGGGCGTGTATTATTTAAACTAGGCGCGATCCCACGGCGAACGTACTGCGCATGCGTCGACTGTCAGTGCGCATGCTCCAAATTCTGTCAGTGAACGTCAATGACGTCAATCCCCATTCACGGACGTTTTACGCAAACGACGCTAAACGTTTTAAATTTGACTAGGGGGCATGTTTTTCTTTACGCCGCGTATCGCTTACAGAAACGTCGGAAAGTCACTGCGTCGGGCCCGCGTACGATCGTGAATTTCTGTCTCTCGCTGATTTACATTTTCTTGGCGTAAATCAGCGGGAACGCCCCGAGCGGCCATTTTAAAAATTGCAGTTCCGAAACGACGGCGAAATACAATTACGCCACTCGTATCTGAACTCAATCCCGGCATATCTTGTTTTCTGACTACAGAAAACAGATAAGCCGGCTCAAAGTGTGAGTTATGCTGGCGAATCAATGATACTCCAGCGTAACTCTACCTGAATCTGGCCCTATGACGTTAAACTGGCAGTAACACACACGGAAGTAAATGGTGTTAAACTGGCAGTAACACACACAAAATGATATGGCATTAAATTGACAGCAATGCACTCAAAAGTAAATGTTGTTAAACTAGCAGTAACACACAGAACTATATGGCATTAAACTGGCAGTAATGCAGAAAAAATATGGCATTAAACTGGCAGTAAAGCACACCAAACTCTATAGCGTCAAACTGGCAGGAACGTACACAGAAGTAAATATAATTAAACTGACAGTAACACACACAGAGCTAGCTATATGATGTTAAATGGTCAGTAATGCACAAAAAACTATATGGAGTTAAACTGGCAATAACCAGTAACACACAGAGAGGTAAATGGCGTTAAACTGACAGTAACGCAATCAAATAGACGGTGTTCAACGGTCACTACACTGATGCTATCTGAACTTTCCCTACTCTAACTATACACTAATGTAAATATTACTGACACAGTCTTACTACACTTCACTCAAACCATCTGAGCTGTCCTTACTCTACACTAATGTATTTATAAATGACACAGTCTCACTACACTACAGTGAAACTATCTGAGCTGTCCCTACTCTAGCTGCACACTATGCAAAGCTGATTGATGGTACTCTTCACTACACTCACACTATGCCTAGACTGACACTAAACTAATACTCTACACTGACAATTGAAGCAAAATGGCACAGTATTGCACACTAACTAATAGCTCTAAACAGAGCCCTGTTTTATCTCTCTCCATGCCTAAATCACACTGAAAATGGTTGCCATTGAAAGAATACCTTTATACGATGGGCCTGAATGAGCCATGATTGGATAAAGTAATGATGACAGTGTCCAATTATGACTCTGAGGCCGTGTACACACGATCCAACATGTCCTCTGAAACTGGTCCGCAGTTTACAGAAAGGTTTGGATTCTTTCTTAACCACTTAAGGCCCGAGCCTGTTTTTCAGATTTGGTGTTTACGAGACTAAATGTTTTTTTTGCTAGAAAATTACTTAAAACCCCCAAACATTATATATATTTTTTTCTAACACTCTAGAGAATAAAATGGCAGTCATTGCAATACTTTTTGTCACACCGTATTTGCGCAGCTGTCTTACAAGCGCATTTAAAAAAAAAAAAAATCACTTTTTTGAATTAAAAAATAAGACAACAATAAATTTGGGCCAATTTGTTTATATATTGTGAAAGATAATGTTACGCCAAGTAAAATGATACCCAACATGTCACGCTTAAAAATTGCGCCCGCTCGTGGCATGGCGTCAAAATGTTACCCTTAAAAATCTCGATAGGCGACGTTTAAAAAATTCTATAGGTTGCATTTTTTGAGTTACAGAGGAGGTCTAGGGCTAGAATTATTGCTCTCACTCTGAGGCCGCGTACACACAAGGGGATATGTCCGCTGAAAACGGTCCGATGGACCGTTTCAGCAGACATCTCCGCTCGTGTGTATGGGCTAGCGGACAGATTTCTCCACCCGACAGATTTCAAAGCATGCTTTGAAATCTATCCGGTGGGAATCTGTCCGCCCGACATGTCTGCTGGTTAGTACACTTACCAGCAGACATGTCGGCCCCCACCGCCGCCGCGCCGCTGCCGAATGGATTTGGCGCATGCGCGGAAGTGTTTTACTTCCTGGTGCGGTGACGCGGCGGCGTCAACGTCACCGCCGCGTCACCACTACGTCACCGCGCCGTCCGGCGGCGGGGAATTTGATCCGATGGTGTGTACACGCCATCGGATCAAACTCCCGATCGGACATATCTGATGGAAATGGTCCGCGGACCGTTTTCATCGGATATGTCCGATCGTCTGTACGCCGCCTCAGGCCGCGTACACACGAGTGGATATGTCCGCTGAAAACGTTCCGATGGACCGTTTCAGCAGACATCTCCGCTCGTGTGAATGGGCTAGCGGACAGATTTCTCTACCCGACAGATTTCAAAGCAAGCTTTGAAATCTATCCGGTGGGAATCTGTCCGCCCGACATGTCTGCTGGTTAGTACACTTACCAGCAGACATGTCGGGCCCCACCGCCGCCGTGCCGCTGCCGAATGGATTCGGTGCATGCGCGGAAGTGTTTTACTTCCTGGTGCGGTGACGTGGCGGTGACGCGGCGGCGTCAACGTCACCGCCGCGTCACCGCCACGTCACCGCGCCGTCCGGCGGCGGGGAATTTGATCCGATGGTGTGTACACGCCATCGGATCAAACTCCCGATCGGACATATCCGATGGAAATGGTCCGCGGACCGTTTTCATCGGATATGTCCGATCGTGTGTATGGGGCCTAAGGCCTCGTACACACGAGCAGACAGATTTGTTCAAATCTGTCTGTCCGACAGATTTGAACAAATCTGTCTGCTGGGATTTTGGTTTGCACGCGTGTACACACGAGCAAACCAAAATCCCCGCCAGCAGACGGCGCGCTGACGTGTCGGTGACGTGGCGGTGACGTTGACGCCGCCACGTCACCGCACCAGGAAGTAAAACACTTCCGCGCATGCGCCGAATCCATTCGGCGGCGGTGCGGGACGACATGTCTGCTGGTAAGTGTACTAATCAGCAGACATGTCGGGCGGACGGATTCCCACCCGATAGATTTCAAAGCATGCTTTGAAATCTGTCGGGTGGCCAAATCTGTCGGCTCGGCCGTACACACGATCGAATCTGTCTGCTGAAACGGTCCAGCAGACCGTTTCCAGCGGACAGATTTGATCGTGTGTATGAGGCCTAACGATCACTTGTGTGGTTTGAACACCGTTTTCATATGCAGGCGCTACTGCGCGCAAGCTCGTCGGGATGGGGCACTTTAAATCGTATTTATTTTTATTTATTTTATAATTTGTAACACTAAAAAAAAAAAAATCACTTTTATTCCTATTACAAGGAATGTAAACATCCCTTGTAATAGAAAAAAGCATGACAGGTCCTCTTAAATATGAGATCTGGGGTCAAAAAGACCTCAGATCTCATATTTAGGCTTAAATGAAAAAATAAATATTATTTTTTTGCCATTTGAAAAAATGTAAACAAAAAATTTATCTTTAAGACGCTGGGCGGGACTGACGTTTTGACGTAACTTCCGCCCAGCAGAGCTATGGGGACGGGTGGGGGCCATGTTGCCCTTACTCGCATCCCCACACAGCAGCAGAGAGGACCCGATTGCCTCCGCCACCGATTCGCCGCTGAGAACGCCGTTATCGTTGACAAAACCACCCACTGAAGAGATGCCGCTACCGAGGTATCCATCTTTAAAAATAGGATGTATATATACAATGGGCGGTTGTTAACCGGTTAAATGCACATATTATTAACTGGATACTTATATTTATAGGTAAAGTTTATCCAGGGAACTGTCTGTCTTGCCACCGTCGCACTAATAAATTTGTGGCTTTATATGGGACTTGGTTATGAAAATGGGTTTGCTTACCTGCCATTTTCTCCCAGCAAAGAATGTGTGTAGAGGCTGGTAAGCAACCCCTGCTCAGTCCCGATCTGACAGCTAGTCGTATCTTTAGTGTGGGTCCCCGCGGCCCATATCCCCCTCTCTGCCATTTAACCACTTAAGGACCGCCTACTGCACATTTACATCGGCAGAATGTCACGGCTGGGCACATCAACGTTTATATACGTTGGTTTCTAGTACCCAGCCGTGGGTCACTGGCACGCGCCCGCGGCGCGCGCCCGTGACCCATTCTGGAGTGCGGCGATCGGTCCCCGGAGCTGAAGAACGGGGAGAGCCGTGTGTAAACACGGCTTTCCCGTGCTTCACTGTGGCCGCAGCATCCTTCGCATCATCCCTGTTATAGAGGGACGTGATCGATGATGTCACACCTACAGCCACACACCCCTACAGTTGTAAACACACACAGGGAACACTCAAATCCTACAGCGCCCCTTTGTGGTTAACTCCCAAACTGCAACTGTCATTTTCACAGTAAACAATGCAATTTAAATGCATTTTTTGCTGTGAAAATGACAATTGTCCCAAAAATGTGTCAAAATTGTCCAAAGTGTCCGCCATAATGTCGCAGTCATGAAAAAAAAAATCGCCGCTATTAGTAGTAAAAAAAAAAAAATTAATAAAAATGGAATAAAACTATCCCTTATTTTGTAAACGCTATAAATTTTGCGAAAACCAACCGATAAACGCTTATTGTGATTTTTTTACCAAAAATAGGGAGAAGAATACGTATCGGCCTAAACTGAGCAACAAAAAAAATGTATATATATTTTTGGGGATATTTATTATAGCAAAAAGTAAAAAATATTACATTTTTTTTTCAAAATTGTGGCTTTATTTTTGTTTATAGCGCTAAAAATAAAAACCGCAGAGGGTCTTAAGTGGTTAAATACAGATACAAACAGAAGTCATGCAGTTAAAGTGATCTGGTCACTTCCTACTAATTACAACAAATTCATTCATAAACTTTATAATTAGAGTTGAGCAAACCCGAACTGTAAAGTTTGGGTTCAGTACGGACTTTGGGTTTTTCCTGGAACCGGACCTGAACCCGAATAATTGCTGAAAGTTTGGGTTCGGAGTTCGGGAAAAAAAAAGCGCGGGGGTCCCGCCAAATTCAATAACCAGACCCTTTAGGTCTGGTATGGATATTAAGGGGAACCCCCGCCGTCAATTTAAAAAAAATTACGTGGGGTTCCCCCCAAATATCCATAACCAGACCCTTCAGGGTCTCATCCACACAACCCTTGCCCGGTGATGGTGGGGGTATGCGGGCAGGGGGCTTATCAGAATCTGGAAGACCCCTTTAACAAAGGAGACCCCCACATCCTGCCCCCCCCCCTATGTGAAATGGTAATGGGGTACACTGTAAAAATCCAGCGGTGAAAATAGATGATCGATGCTGCTTCCTGCTCCAACGTTGTCTTCTATCCAGTGCCGGGTGATCTCTCCAGCGACGGCTGGTTGGTCCAGCGATGAGAAGATCCATCCATTCAGAGCACAGCTCAGCGAATGACGCGCTGTAGCTTTGACATTTCTTTTATAGGGGAGGCGGGGCACGCGTCAAGTGACCCCGTCCCCCTCTGACACACACTCTGCTACGTCACTGGGACAGCCCAGAAATGCCCCTTGCATCAGAGCGGGATGGGCTCACCTGACGCGTGGCCCGCCTCCCCTATAAAAGAGATGTCAAAGATGCGGCGCGTCATTCGCTGACCTGTGCTCTGAATGGATGGATCTTCTCATCGCTGGACCGATCACCCATTGCTGGAGAGATCACCCGGTGCAGGATAGAAGACAACGTTGGAGCAGGGAGCAGCATCGATCGTCTATTTTCACCGCTGGATTTTTATTTGGTTAATAAAGTAATTTGTTCTACGGTATGTATTTTTTTCCTAAAAAAAAATACTATTTACACTTCCTTCGTGAAATGGTAGGGGTACAGTGTACCCCATTACGATTTCACACAGGGGGGCAGGATCTGGGGGTCCCCTTTGTTAAAGGGGTCTTCCAGATTCTGATAAGCCTCCTGCCCGCATACCCCCACAACCATCGGGCAAGGGTTGTGGGGATGAGACCCTTGTCCCCATCAACATGGGGACAAGGTGCTTTGGGGGGCACCCCAAAGCACCCTCCCAATGTTGAGGGCAGGTGGCCTGGTGCGGTTCAGGAGAGGGGGGGCGCACTCTGTCCCCCCTCTTTTCTGCGGCCGGCCAGGTCAACGTGCTCGGATAAGGGGGTCCGGTGTGGATTTTAGGGGGAACTCCACGCCATTTTTTTAAAAATTTGGGGTGGAGTTCCCCTTAAAATCCACGCCAGACCTGAAGGGTCTGGTTATGGATATTTGGAGGGGAACCCCACGTCATTTTTTTTTAAATTGACGTCGGGGTTCCCCTTAATATCCATACCAGACCTAAAGGGTCTGGTTATTGAATTTGGGGGGACCCCCACGCTTTTTTTCTATTACTAAAAGTCTGTGTCCCATTGACTTCGGAGTCCGGGTTCGGGTTCCTGAACCCAAACATTTTTTTAAAGTTCGGGTCCGAACCCGAACATCCAGGTGTCCGCTTAACTCTAGTTATGTATAATGAACAAAATCAAAAGCAAAATAGAAATATAGGGGTAAATCGGATGGTATAATGCCTCCTTATCACCTGTCCAAAAAAGGGATCGCTCTTCAGAGGACACCAGAGGGCACAGAAAGTCTAAAGGAGCCCTAATGCCTTGTACACACGATCGGAATTTCCAATTGAAAAAAGTCAGACAGACTTTTTCCATCGGATATTCTGATCATGTGTAACCCCATTGGAGTTTTTTCATCGGATATTCAGATGAATTTTGTTGGAGTTTAGATATAGAACATGTTCTATTTTACTCCAATATGATTTGGCTGGGCAACAGCCTGATCCTGAGTACAAGGCATTAGTTATAGGCAAACAGACTAAAAGTGCAACTGTCACAAAATTGTACTTTCAGCTACTTTCTGTAAAATGTACACACACTTATACTGTACAAACTGCAGTGAAAGAAGGCATTGCATCTGTTTCTTTTTGTGGAATGTTTTTGACTTGGATTTTAATATTTCAATCAGTTTTTCTGTGTGTATGTGTGTATATTTTAGCAAAAAAACTCTTCTTACTGTGATATGTTTTGTAATCTGGGAGAACATTGAAGAACACGTGATCACACGCTGTATATGTAGACAGATGAATGTGGACAGAGACCTATAAATCAGCACAGTAACAAGATTTCAATTCAATTTGTTAGCTTTGAGGTGTAGATTCATTTTATCACAAAACTATTTTCTTTCAGTTTTCTCAGGCAGGTCCTCAGCTGGCTTGAAGTCTCAGCATAATAGATTTCTGTTAGTTTCCTGATAATATAGGCTAGAAGTACAGCATTCATATTTTGTTTATCGTACCAATTAAATACATACCTGAGTCACCTGCCAGTTAGATTTCTTATGCTAGCAGTTAGGTTTGCACCTGAAAATAAATTCTGTTATTTGATCAAGCTTGTATAATTTTTATACTAGAAAAGCTGCCTTAAAATGCAGTAAATCATATATCATACATAACAAATCATGTTATTAAGACATCAACCACACAGAAATTAGAGAATATATGACTAATAACTTTATTGAATAAACCTTTTTCCATGTATTTAATTCTTAAAAGTAGGGTTGTCCCGATACCGAGTATTTGCGGGAGTACTTGTACTCCCGCAAATACCCCCGATACCAGAATAGAATTCTCCCCCCCCCCCGCCGCTGCCGCATCGAAAACCCGCCGCCGCATGGTTAAACATTGTTCGGGAACATCACAGCTTTCATTTGAATAGCTGAAGTGTTCCCGCCCGTATAGACACTCCTCCTTGCTCGGGATTGGATGGGTGATCGTGATCTGTCCAATCCCGAGCAAGGGGGAGTGTTTATACGGGCTGGAACACTACAGCTATTCAAATGAATTCTGTGATGTTCCCCGGGCGGTGGTGGCGGCGGCGGTGGCTAGGTAGGGTGGACATGGCTGCATATGTGGGTGATTTGGCTGCATATGTGGGAGACATGGCTGCATTTGTGGGGGACATGGCTGCATTTGTGAGGGGGACATGGCTGCATTTGTGAGGGGGACATGGCTGCATTTGTGAGGGGGACATGGCTGCATTTGTGAGGGGGACATGGCTGCATTTGTGAGGGGGACATGGCTGCATTTGTGGGGGGACACGGCTGCATTTGGGGACACATTTAAAAAAAGTATCGGTATTCGGTATCGGCGACTACTTGAAAAAAAGTATCGGTACTTGTATTCGGTCCTAAAAAAGTGGTATCGGGACAACCCTACTTAAAAGCATATGTGTTGGTACTTGTTAACTAGGTTACATGTATATGTAAATACATTTCAATTACTGTTTTTATTGGCGTATAACACTCACTTTTTTAACCTGAAAATAGAGGGTAAACTGTGCCTGCGTGTTATATGCAGGGGGCTGTGGAAAGTTTTTTTTCTGAAACTCCCCTTTTAAAGTTAGGGTGCATGTTATATGCCTGTGCATGTTATATACGGTATTATAAAAGTATTTACTGTGATATTGGGGTTGTTTAGCTCTCGTGGTATGGGCGTTTTTCAGTGATTCACTCCAGCCAGGAAGTATGTTTAAGGGCATGGTAGCCCATTTTTATTAAAAAGGCAAAATAAAAGTCCAAATAAAGGTTTCCCACGCAGGGGGTTCTTCTCCAAAAAACACACAACAGAAAATGCTAGCCCACCTGGCTCTCTGTAGCAGTACTCTTCTGCAGCAATAATTCTGTACGTTTTCCTGGTCACCCCGACCAGCGGACTCCTCAACATAGATGGATTCCCTTCAGCATCTATAGCTGTGCCTCTTGCAGCTTACCAATATTCTGGCTGTCTCCTACAGCCTCTCTGATTCCAAGAGACCTCCTGTCTCTTACTGTGGAGCTGTCTCCAACTGGGAGCTCACACCTGGCTCCCAGGACCAGACTTCCTGTCTGTGGGTGGGGCCCTGAATGCTGTTCAGGTCAGACTTAAAAAGCTGACCACACAGCTGTATAATTAAGGTGTTCGTCTCTCCAAAATATGACGAAAACCCACCATCATTCAGGATAGACAGACCCAGACTGTCACATTACATAAACAAAATTTAGGCCTCTTGTACATGATACACCTGTTTGAGCATCTATTTTTCAGATATAAATTTCAGGTGTTTTTGTTTGTAAGTATTTAGGTGCGTTTTTTGCGCATTTTCACACACGCCTGCGCAATTTTGCACAAATTTATTTTCGCAGTCTCGTTCTGTACAATATGCGTATTTGCTCACATGAGGCATAAATTACTGACCAAAAATGCAGATTTTTCTATTTTATTTGTGTTTTTATTGAACCAAGCTTGTTTGCGCACCTGTGTGCATAGGCACATTACAATTATTGGTCTGTATTTCAGCTCAGTAAAAAAAAAAAAAAAAAGCTGTACTGAGCTCTTTCAAGCTGCAAGAGGCCTAAAAGTGTTACTAAACACATTACCAAGATCTCAAAATTGTCAACTGTTAATATGGCAATAAAATCAATCCAGGTTTGGTTGCATATAATTAGTCTAAATACCAAATTTTATTTTTTTGTGCTGCAGTCATGCGATGCTGTTTACTGAACTGTGAAATAGGTGGGTGGAACAAGCAGTGAACTCCTAAAGCAGCCTGCAGATATAACAATTTAGGAGCTTTCCCTGCCAACTTTTGCATTGTGTATCACATGGGATGTCTCGCAGTGTAAAGACTCAATCATCCTTCTTGCTCCACCCTTCAACCTCAGCACATGTGAGTAGATAGCTGGAGAGGAGGGACAAATGCTTCCATAGAAATAATTACAGCCGCCCTGCAACACTATGGACAAAGTCACAAGGGGGCGTCTTGAAGAGAATAATGAGAAAGTGTAAATCTTCCCAAAAGGCAGACTGTGGAGAATGCACTTTGCGAGTGGCAACGCATTAACTTGAGGGTCACCCGCTATTGCGTTGCCACTGAGGAGAGGGGAGGTCTATAAAAAAGGCAAAATCAAGCAGGAATGTAATACAAAATAATATAAGCTTCAGCAGATAGTTAAATGACATCATTTTGGGTTTAATGGAACTTTAAGTGTATATGTGCATACATTCCAATCATTCTAGGAGTATCTACATAAACACACTTAGATTTGAGGATTCTTGGATAAAATAAGTAGTTTAATCAGAAATATACTGATCATTTAGGGCATGTTAGGTGATACACAATACAAATATGATGAGTTACATAATATTTACAACTAACACAGAAAAAATATTTTGAAGCCAATGTTCAATATGCATATGCTGTATGACTGTTACCACTCAGACTCTGACATGGTCATATTGATTGCTTTTTTTCCCAGAAAAGAGAGAGCATGGTTTTGTACCAATACATTATATAGTCTCTCGTTTCAATACAGTGAAAGAGAAGGAGTGTTTCCCCATGGGGCTTTTAACAGCATAATGGTAGAGGTCAAAACATGAATGGAACAGTGATACTGTAAAACATCATTTAATCAACAGTTGACAAAGGTCACATGGTTATTAAAATCATACAATAGAAGTTGGAACAACATTGCTGATCACACAAAAAGATTCCACAATGGATGAAAGCATATAAACAGGGTACATGGTAGTGTTACGTTGCACAATGATTCAACACGATCTGGGTTCCCCGACGCGTTTCGACCTGTTATAGGTCTCTTCAGGGGGATAATGCATTCTAAAAAATATATACAATACATGCTTTAGAATTCAACATATTATTAGGTGAAACATAAATATACCAAACACAGGGAACATTTACCGTAAAAATCGCGGATGGATAGTAGTGTGATCAGGGATGAAGCAAACCATAAAAACAATCCAAAGTGGGACCTCGTGGTTATCGCACCAACGCCATAAGGGGGGGGGGGGGGATAATTCGCCCAAGGAGGCTTGCAAGGAGCCAAAAAGTGCACACCCTCCGGGGAACAGGGAAGTGGATGCCTGTAATAGATGCCCAAAAATTGTCATATTAAGAGATCATAATATTAGCAGCATGTGGTGCTGGGTAAATAGGTATAAGTATTTAGGCATATAGAAGGTTGCTGGCGACTAGTAGTAGAATAAATAATCAATATTATATAGTAATAAAATTAAATGGTTGATGATAAGGGCAGACATACATAAAGGCCTCCCATAAACATCTAATATGTAGAAGTATGAAATATCAATATAGTGAAATCATAGATATTGAAGTAAAGAGAAATAGTGTGTGAATGCTGAAAATATCAAGTTGGGAGGTAGAAGGTGATGGCGAACTGCCTGCGTGTGTGTGTGTGTGTGTGAGAAAGGGGAAAAAAGGGGAGTGAGTAAATAAGTAAAAAAGCTGCAAAATATTGGAATGATTGAGTATGTGTGTGTATGTGTGCATGTGCGTGCAGAGGAATAGTGAAGAATCAAAGTATAAAATGTGATAGATTATTATAGAAGTCCCACTGGGGAAAAGAGTGGGAATAGTGATAAAGTGGAATGAATGTGAGAAAGAGATGAAGGAGATATGCTGTGGGGATCAACAGTGTAGATGGAAGGTATGGCAGTAAAGTATGTTGGTATACAAAAGGGTGGGGGGGTGATAAACCCAGTTAAGAAAGTACATATAGTAAAATAGGTGAGAGGTGTGTAACTATGAAACATGTGAGTAAAATGATTAGATAGGTGATATCACATGAAGATGTTAGATGTATGGATTACCTAGCTGCAAACATGCAGGGAGGATAGACTAGTGCTATCGAGCAGTGAGGTATGATGTCTAACCAGCCAGGACTCCATGGAGCAAAGAGCTCAATGGGGAATCCACCTTATATATGCCTGGGAATATGATTGGGCTGCAGGCTCCGACCTATCGCCGCCCTCCAGAAGGAATGACGTAGGGCCACCACGTGGGCGACCCGACAGAGGCTCCCTCGGCGTCCCGGAAGGTCGGGAGGTCCCGCCCATCGACGTCACCTACTGCCGCAAACTGCGTGACGCCATGGCAGCGAGCGCGCGCTGGAGTAGAGCGCGCGCGCCCCCGCCATGACAGTCCAGAGGTGCACGTGGGACGCCGCCGGCAGGGCAAAGCGTAAGCACCGCGGACGGGCACTGGGTGAAGCCCAGACCATAGGTGAACGCAAAACGGGGGGCGCAAAGGGATTTGCGACCCCCTACCCTGCCGGGAAGCCAATATGGGCGGGATCCCATCCCCCAAAGGCGGGGCACCACCAGAGGCCCCCCAGATGGATTGCTAGGGTGATGAAATGTAAGAAGAGTTAGAATTGGATATTGATGTATAAAAAAGCATTGAGAAAACAGGTTCTGGATAATGCAAATAAATGAAAGAATAATAAGTATAAAAGATGTATATGAGCTGTGTGTATGGTAAATCCTAAGTCCTCAAGGACCCTACACGATTGTTGGAAGTCAAATACCATTGGAGTATTTGAGCGTGATGCAATCCAGGCATCTAAATAGAAGTGACCTGGTGCATCGGGAGAGAGGAGGAATACCATCCAATCTACCCGTAGGTGGGTATCTCCTGTGTATGGGAGGATAACCCATATGTTACCCCTAAATGATTGTTACGGGTACATATGAAAACGTGCGGGGATGAGGGATTTAAAGGAAAACACATTGCTCATGTGGTCTCCGATGTGTCGTAAGGGGAAGCGGGTGTTTAACCACCCAGTGTTAAATTGGAAAAAGAAAAAGACACATGCATGGGGGACCTTGGCGCTGCGAACCCCGAGTGTGAAGTGAAAGAGAAGGAGGGTTTCCCCATGGGGCTTTTAACAGCATAATGGTAGAGGTCAAAACATGAATGGAACAGTGATACTGTAAAACATCATTTAATCGACAGTTGACAAAGGTCACATGGTTATTAAAATCATACAATAGAAGTTGGAACAACATTGCTGATCACACAAAAAGATTCCACAATGGATGAAAGCATATAAACAGGGTACATGGTAGTGTTACGTTGCACAATGATTCAACACGATCTGGGTTCCCCGACGCGTTTCGACCTGTTATAGGTCTCTTCAGGGGGATAATGCATTCTAAAAAATATATACAATACATGCTTTAGAATTCAACATATTATTAGGTGAAACATAAATGTACCAAACACAGGGAACATTTACCGTAAAAATCGCGGATGGATAGTAGTGTGATCAGGGATGAAGCAAACCATAAAAACAATCCAAAGTGGGACCTCGTGGTTATCGCACCAACGCCATAAGGGGGGGGGATAATTCGCCCAAGGAGGCTTGCAAGGAGCCAAAAAGTGCACACCCTCCGGGGAACAGGGAAGTGGATGCCTGTAATAGATGCCCAAAAATTGTCATATTAAGAGATCATAATATTAGCAGCATGTGGTGCTGGGTAAATAGGTATAAGTATTTAGGCATATAGAAGGTTGCTGGCGACTAGTAGTAGAATAAATAATCAATATTATATAGTAAAAAAATTAAATGGTTGATGATAAGGGCAGACATACATAAAGGCCTCCCATAAACATCTAATATGTAGAAGTATGAAATATCAATATAGTGAAATCATAGATATTGAAGTAAAGAGAAATAGTGTGTGAATGCTGAAAATATCAAGTTGGGAGGTAGAAGGTGATGGCGAACTGCCTGCGTGTGTGTGTGTGTGTGTGTGTGTGAGAAAGGGGAAAAAAGGGGAGTGAGTAAATAAGTAAAAAAGCTGCAAAATATAAGAATGATTGAGTATGTGTGTGTATGTGTGCATGTGCGTGCAGAGGAATAGTGAAGAATCAAAGTATAAAATGTGATAGATTATTATAGAAGTCCCACTGGGGAAAAGAGTGGGAATAGTGATAAAGTGGAATGAATGTGAGAAAGAGATGAAGGAGATATGTTGTGGGGATCAAAGGTGTAGATGGAAGGTATGGCAGTAAAGTATGTTGGTATACAAAAGGGGGGGGGGATAAACCCAGTTAAGAAAGTACATATAGTAAAATAGGTGAGAGGTATGTAACTATGAAACATGTGGGTAAAATAATTAGATAGGTGATATCACATGAAGATGTTAGATGTATGGATTACCTAGCTGCGAACATGCAGGGAGGATAGACTAGTGCTATCGAGCAGTGAGGTATGATGTCTAACCAGCCAGGACTCCATGGAGCAAAGAGCTCAATGGGGAATCCACCTTATATATGCCTGGGAATATGATTGGGCTGCAGGCTCCGACCTATCCCCGCCCTCCAGAAGGAATGACGTAGGGCCACCACGTGGGCGACCCGACAGAGGCTCCCTCGGCGTCCCGGAAGGCCGGGAGGTCCCGCCCATCGACGTCACCTACTGCCGCAAACTGCGTGACGCCATGGCAGCGAGCGCGCGCTGGAGTAGAGCGCGCGCCCCCGCCATGACAGTCCAGAGGTGCACGTGGGACGCCGCCGGCAGGGCAAAGCGTAAGCACCGCGGACGGGCACTGGGTGAAGCCCAGACCGTAGGTGAACGCAAAACGTGGGCGACCCGACAGAGGCTCCCTCGGCGTCCCGGAAGGCCGGGAGGTCCCGCCCATCGACGTCACCTACTGCCGCAAACTGCGTGATGCCATGGCAGCGAGCGCGCGCTGGAGTAGAGCGCGCGCCCCCGCCATGACAGTCCAGAGGTGCACGTGGGACGCCGCCGGCAGGGCAAAGCGTAAGCACCGCGGACGGGCACTGGGTGAAGCCCAGACCGTAGGTGAATGCAAAACGGGGGGCGCAAAGGGATTTGCGACCCCCTACCCTGCCGGGAAGACAATATGGGCGGGATCCCATCCCCCAAAAGCGGGGCACCACCAGAGGCCCCCCAGATGGATTGCTAGGGTGACGAAATGTAAGAAGAGTTAGAATTGGATATTGATGTATAAAAAAGCATTGAAAAACCAGGTTCTGGATAATGCAAATAAATGAAAGAATAATAAGTATAAAAGATGTATATGAGCTGTGTGTATGGTAAATCCTAAGTCCTCAAGGACCCTACACGATTGTTGGAAGTCAAATACCATTGGAGTATTTGAGCGTGATGCAATCCAGGCATCTAAATAGAAGTGACCTGGTGAATCGGGAGAGAGGAGGAATACCATCCAATCTACCCGTAGGTGGGTATCTCCTGTGTATGGGAGGATAACCCATATGTTACCCCTAAATGATTGTTACGGGTACATATGAAAACGTGCGGGGATGAGGGATTTAAAGGAAAACACATTGCTCATGTGGTCTCCGATGTGTCGTAAGGGGAAGCGGGTGTTTAACCACCCAGTGTTAAATTGGAAAAAGAAAAAGACACATGCATGGGGGACCTTGGCGCTGCGAACCCCGAGTGTGAAGTGAAAGAGAAGGAGGGTTTCCCCATGGGGCTTTTAACAGCATAATGGTAGAGGTCAAAACATGAATGGAACAGTGATACTGTAAAACATCATTTAATCGACAGTTGACAAAGGTCACATGGTTATTAAAATCATACAATAGAAGTTGGAACAACATTGCTGATCACACAAAAAGATTCCACAATAGATGAAAGCATATAAACAGGGTACATGGTAGTGTTACGTTGCACAATGATTCAACGCGATCTGGGTTCCCCGACGCGTTTCGACCTGTTATAGGTCTCTTCAGGGGGATAATGCATTCCAAAAAATATATACAATACATGCTTTATAATTCAACATATTATTAGGTGAAACGTAAATGTACCAAACACAGGGAACATTTACCGTAAAAATCGCGGATGGATAGTAGTGTGATCAGGGATGAAGCAAACCATAAAAACAATCCAAAGTGGGACCTCGTGGTTATCGCACCAACGCCATAAGGGGGGGGGGGATAATTCGCCCAAGGAGGCTTGCAAGGAGCCAAAAAGTGCACACCCTCCGGGGAACAGGGAAGTGGATGCCTGTAATAGATGCCCAAAAATTGTCATATTAAGAGATCATAATATTAGCAGCATGTGGTGCTGGGTAAATAGGTATAAGTATTTAGGCATATAGAAGGTTGCTGGCGACTAGTAGTAGAATAAATAATCAATATTATATAGTAATAAAATTAAATGGTTGATGATAAGGGCAGACATACATAAAGGCCTCCCATAAACATCTAATATGTAGAAGTATGAAATATCAATATAGTGAAATCATAGATATTGAAGTAAAGAGAAATAGTGTGTGAATGCTGAAAATATCAAGTTGGGAGGTAGAAGGTGATGGCGAACTGCCTGCGTGTGTGTGTGTGTGTGTGAGAAAGGGGAAAAAAGGGGAGTGAGTAAATAAGTAAAAAAGCTGCACAATATAGGAATGATTGAGTATGTGTGTGTATGTGTGCATGTGCGTGCAGAGGAATAGTGAAGAATCAAAGTATAAAATGTGATAGATTATTATAGAAGTCCCACTGGGGAAAAGAGTGGGAATAGTGATAACGTGGAATGAATGTGAGAAAGAGATGAAGGAGATATGCTGTGGGGATCAAAGGTGTAGATGGAAGGTATGGCAGTAAAGTATGTTGGTATACAAAAGGGTGGGGGGGTGATAAACCCAGTTAAGAAAGTACATATAGTAAAATAGGTGAGAGGTGTGTAACTATGAAACATGTGAGTAAAATGATTAGATAGGTGATATCACATGAAGATGTTAGATGTATGGATTACCTAGCTGCAAACATGCAGGGAGGATAGACTAGTGCTATCGAGCAGTGAGGTATGATGTCTAACCAGCCAGGACTCCATGGAGCAAAGAGCTCAATGGGGAATCCACCTTATATATGCCTGGGAATATGATTGGGCTGCAGGCTCCGACCTATCCCCGCCCTCCAGAAGGAATGACGTAGGGCCACCACGTGGGCGACCCGACAGAGGCTCCCTCGGCGTCCCGGAAGGCCGGGAGGTCCCGCCCATCGACGTCACCTACTGCCGCAAACTGCGTGACGCCATGGCAGCGAGCGCGCGCTGGAGTAGAGCGCGCGCGCCCCCGCCATGACAGTCCAGAGGTGCACGTGGGACGCCGCCGGCAGGGCAAAGCGTAAGCACCGCGGACGGGCACTGGGTGAAGCCCAGACCATAGGTGAACGCAAAACGGGGGGCGCAAAGGGATTTGCGACCCCCTACCCTGCCGGGAAGACAATATGGGCGGGATCCCATCCCCCAAAGGCGGGGCACCACCAGAGGCCCCCCAGATGGATTGCTAGGGTGACGAAATGTAAGAAGAGTTAGAATTGGATATTGATGTATAAAAAAGCATTGAAAAAACAGGTTCTGCATAATGCAAATAAATGAAAGAATAATAAGTACAAAAGATGTATATGAGCTGTGTGTATGGTAAATCCTAAGTCCTCAAGGACCCTACACGATTGTTGGAAGTCAAATAACATTGGAGTATTTGAGCGTGATGCAATCCAGGCATCTAAATAGAAGTGACCTGGTGAATCGGGAGAGAGGAGGAATACCATCCAATCTACCCGTAGGTGGGTATCTCCTGTGTATGGGAGGATAACCCATATGTTACCCCTAAATGATTGTTACGGGTACATATGAAAACGTGCGGGGATGAGGGATTTAAAGGAAAACACATTGCTCATGTGGTCTCCGATGTGTCGTAAGGGGAAGCGGGTGTTTAACCACCCAGTGTTAAATTGGAAAAAAAAAAAGACACATGCATGGGGGACCTTGGCGCTGCGAACCCCGAGTGTGAAGTGAAAGAGAAGGAGGGTTTCCCCATGGGGCTTTTAACAGCATAATGGTAGAGGTCAAAACATGAATGGAACAGTGATACTGTAAAACATCATTTAATCGACAGTTGACAAAGGTCACATGGTTATTAAAATCATACAATAGAAGTTGGAACAACATTGCTGATCACACAAAAAGATTCCACAATAGATGAAAGCATATAAACAGGGTACATGGTAGTGTTACGTTGCACAATGATTCAACACGATCTGGGTTCCCCGACGCGTTTCGACCTGTTATAGGTCTCTTCAGGGGGATAATGCATTCCAAAAAATATATACAATACATGCTTTATAATTCAACATATTATTAGGTGAAACGTAAATGTACCAAACACAGGGAACATTTACCGTAAAAATCGCGGATGGATAGTAGTGTGATCAGGGATTAAGCAAACCATAAAAACAGTCCAAAGTGGGACCTCGTGGTTATCGCACCAACGCCATAAGGGGGGGGGGATAATTCGCCCAAGGAGGCTTGCAAGGAGCCAAAAAGTGCACACCCTCCGGGGAACAGGGAAGTGGATGCCTGTAATAGATGCCCAAAAATTGTCATATTAAGAGATCATAATATTAGCAGCATGTGGTGCTGGGTAAATAGGTATAAGTATTTAGGCATATAGAAGGTTGCTGGCGACTAGTAGTAGAATAAATAATCAATATTATATAGTAATAAAATTAAATGGTTGATGATAAGGGCAGACATACATAAAGGCCTCCCATAAACATCTAATATGTAGAAGTATGAAATATCAATATAGTGAAATCATAGATATTGAAGTAAAGAGAAATAGTGTGTGAATGCTGAAAATATCAAGTTGGGAGGTAGAAGGTGATGGCGAACTGCCTGCGTGTGTGTGTGTGTGTGTGTGAGAAAGGGGAAATAAGGGGAGTGAGTAAATAAGTAAAAAAGCTGCAAAATATAGGAATGATTGAGTATGTGTGTGTATGTGTGCATGTGCGTGCAGAGGAATAGTGAAGAATCAAAGTATAAAATGTGATAGATTATTATAGAAGTCCCACTGGGGAAAAGAGTGGGAATAGTGATAAAGTGGAATGAATGTGAGAAAGAGATGAAGGAGATATGCTGTGGGGATCAAAGGTGTAGATGGAAGGTATGGCAGTAAAGTATGTTGGTATACAAAAGGGTGGGGGGGTGATAAACCCAGTTAAGAAAGTACATATAGTAAAATAGGTGAGAGGTGTGTAACTATGAAACATGTGAGTAAAATGATTAGATAGGTGATATCACATGAAGATGTTAGATGTATGGATTACCTAGCTGCAAACATGCAGGGAGGATAGACTAGTGCTATCGAGCAGTGAGGTATGATGTCTAACCAGCCAGGACTCCATGGAGCAAAGAGCTCAATGGGGAATCCACCTTATATATGCCTGGGAATATGATTGGGCTGCAGGCTCCGACCTATCCCCGCCCTCCAGAAGGAATGACGTAGGGCCACCACGTGGGCGACCCGACAGAGGCTCCCTCGGCGTCCCGGAAGGCCGGGAGGTCCCGCCCATCGACGTCACCTACTGCCGCAAACTGCGTGACGCCATGGCAGCGAGCGCGCGCTGGAGTAGAGCGCGCGCGCCCCCGCCATGACAGTCCAGAGGTGCACGTGGGACGCCGCCGGCAGGGCAAAGCGTAAGCACCGCGGACGGGCACTGGGTGAAGCCCAGACCATAGGTGAACGCAAAACGGGGGGCGCAAAGGGATTTGCGACCCCCTACCCTGCCGGGAAGCCAATATGGGTGGGATCCCATCCCCCAAAGGCGGGGCACCACCAGAGGCCCCCCAGATGGATTGCTAGGGTGACGAAATGTAAGAAGAGTTAGAATTGGATATTGATGTATAAAAAAGCATTGAAAAAACAGGTTCTGGATAATGCAAATAAATGAAAGAATAATAAGTATAAAAGATGTATATGAGCTGTGTGTATGGTAAATCCTAAGTCCTCAAGGACCCTACACGATTGTTGGAAGTCAAATACCATTGGAGTATTTGAGCGTGATGCAATCCAGGCATCTAAATAGAAGTGACCTGGTGCATCGGGAGAGAGGAGGAATACCATCCAATCTACCCGTAGGTGGGTATCTCCTGTGTATGGGAGGATAACCCATATGTTACCCCTAAATGATTGTTACGGGTACATATGAAAACGTGCGGGGATGAGGGATTTAAAGGAAAACACATTGCTCATGTGGTCTCCGATGTGTCGTAAGGGGAAGCGGGTGTTTAACCACCCAGTGTTAAATTGGAAAAAGAAAAAGACACATGCATGGGGGACCTTGGCGCTGCGAACCCCGAGTGTGAAGTGAAAGAGAAGGAGGGTTTCCCCATGGGGCTTTTAACAGCATAATGGTAGAGGTCAAAACATGAATGGAACAGTGATACTGTAAAACATCATTTAATCGACAGTTGACAAAGGTCACATGGTTATTAAAATCATACAATAGAAGTTGGAACAACATTGCTGATCACACAAAAAGATTCCACAATGGATGAAAGCATATAAACAGGGTACATGGTAGTGTTACGTTGCACAATGATTCAACACGATCTGGGTTCCCCGACGCGTTTCGACCTGTTATAGGTCTCTTCAGGGGGATAATGCATTCTAAAAAATATATACAATACATGCTTTAGAATTCAACATATTATTAGGTGAAACATAAATGTACCAAACACAGGGAACATTTACCGTAAAAATCGCGGATGGATAGTAGTGTGATCAGGGATGAAGCAAACCATAAAAACAATCCAAAGTGGGACCTCGTGGTTATCGCACCAACGCCATAAGGGGGGGGGGATAATTCGCCCAAGGAGGCTTGCAAGGAGCCAAAAAGTGCACACCCTCCGGGGAACAGGGAAGTGGATGCCTGTAATAGATGCCCAAAAATTGTCATATTAAGAGATCATAATATTAGCAGCATGTGGTGCTGGGTAAATAGGTATAAGTATTTAGGCATATAGAAGGTTGCTGGCGACTAGTAGTAGAATAAATAATCAATATTATATAGTAAAAAAATTAAATGGTTGATGATAAGGGCAGACATACATAAAGGCCTCCCATAAACATCTAATATGTAGAAGTATGAAATATCAATATAGTGAAATCATAGATATTGAAGTAAAGAGAAATAGTGTGTGAATGCTGAAAATATCAAGTTGGGAGGTAGAAGGTGATGGCGAACTGCCTGCGTGTGTGTGTGTGTGTGTGTGTGTGAGAAAGGGGAAAAAAGGGGAGTGAGTAAATAAGTAAAAAAGCTGCAAAATATAAGAATGATTGAGTATGTGTGTGTATGTGTGCATGTGCGTGCAGAGGAATAGTGAAGAATCAAAGTATAAAATGTGATAGATTATTATAGAAGTCCCACTGGGGAAAAGAGTGGGAATAGTGATAAAGTGGAATGAATGTGAGAAAGAGATGAAGGAGATATGTTGTGGGGATCAAAGGTGTAGATGGAAGGTATGGCAGTAAAGTATGTTGGTATACAAAAGGGGGGGGGGATAAACCCAGTTAAGAAAGTACATATAGTAAAATAGGTGAGAGGTATGTAACTATGAAACATGTGGGTAAAATAATTAGATAGGTGATATCACATGAAGATGTTAGATGTATGGATTACCTAGCTGCGAACATGCAGGGAGGATAGACTAGTGCTATCGAGCAGTGAGGTATGATGTCTAACCAGCCAGGACTCCATGGAGCAAAGAGCTCAATGGGGAATCCACCTTATATATGCCTGGGAATATGATTGGGCTGCAGGCTCCGACCTATCCCCGCCCTCCAGAAGGAATGACGTAGGGCCACCACGTGGGCGACCCGACAGAGGCTCCCTCGGCGTCCCGGAAGGCCGGGAGGTCCCGCCCATCGACGTCACCTACTGCCGCAAACTGCGTGACGCCATGGCAGCGAGCGCGCGCTGGAGTAGAGCGCGCGCCCCCGCCATGACAGTCCAGAGGTGCACGTGGGACGCCGCCGGCAGGGCAAAGCGTAAGCACCGCGGACGGGCACTGGGTGAAGCCCAGACCGTAGGTGAACGCAAAACGTGGGCGACCCGACAGAGGCTCCCTCGGCGTCCCGGAAGGCCGGGAGGTCCCGCCCATCGACGTCACCTACTGCCGCAAACTGCGTGACGCCATGGCAGCGAGCGCGCGCTGGAGTAGAGCGCGCGCCCCCGCCATGACAGTCCAGAGGTGCACGTGGGACGCCGCCGGCAGGGCAAAGCGTAAGCACCGCGGACGGGCACTGGGTGAAGCCCAGACCGTAGGTGAACGCAAAACGGGGGGCGCAAAGGGATTTGCGACCCCCTACCCTGCCGGGAAGACAATATGGGCGGGATCCCATCCCCCAAAAGCGGGGCACCACCAGAGGCCCCCCAGATGGATTGCTAGGGTGACGAAATGTAAGAAGAGTTAGAATTGGATATTGATGTATAAAAAAGCATTGAAAAACCAGGTTCTGGATAATGCAAATAAATGAAAGAATAATAAGTATAAAAGATGTATATGAGCTGTGTGTATGGTAAATCCTAAGTCCTCAAGGACCCTACACGATTGTTGGAAGTCAAATACCATTGGAGTATTTGAGCGTGATGCAATCCAGGCATCTAAATAGAAGTGACCTGGTGAATCGGGAGAGAGGAGGAATACCATCCAATCTACCCGTAGGTGGGTATCTCCTGTGTATGGGAGGATAACCCATATGTTACCCCTAAATGATTGTTACGGGTACATATGAAAACGTGCGGGGATGAGGGATTTAAAGGAAAACACATTGCTCATGTGGTCTCCGATGTGTCGTAAGGGGAAGCGGGTGTTTAACCACCCAGTGTTAAATTGGAAAAAGAAAAAGACACATGCATGGGGGACCTTGGCGCTGCGAACTCCGAGTGTGAAGTGAAAGAGAAGGAGGGTTTCCCCATGGGGCTTTTAACAGCATAATGGTAGAGGTCAAAACATGAATGGAACAGTGATGCTGTAAAACATCATTTAATCGACAGTTGACAAAGGTCACATTGTTATTAAAATCATACAATAGAAGTTGGAACAACATTGCTGATCACACAAAAAGATTCCACAATGGATGAAAGCATATAAACAGGGTACATGGTAGTGTTACGTTGCACAATGATTCAACACGATCTGGGTTCCCCGGCGCGTTTCGACCTGTTATAGGTCTCTTCAGGGGGATAATGCATTCTAAAAAATATATACAATACATGCTTTAGAATTCAACATATTATTAGGTGAAACATAAATGTACCAAACACAGGGAACATTTACCGTAAAAATCGCGGATGTATAGCAGTGTGATCAGGGATGAAGCAAACCATAAAAACAATCCAAAGTGGGACCTTGTGGTTATCGCACCAACGCCATAAGGGGGGGGGGGGGTTTAATTTGCCCAAGGAGGCTTGCAAGGAGCCAAAAAGTGCACACCCTCCGGGGAACAGGGAAGTGCATATAGAAGGTTGCTGGCGACTAGTAGTAGAATAAATAATCAATATTATATAGTAATAAAATTAAATGGTTGATGATAAGGGCAGACATACATAAAGGCCTCCCATAAACATCTAATATGTAGAAGTATGAAATATCAATATAGTGAAATCATAGATATTGAAGTAAAGAGAAATAGTGTGTGAATGCTGAAAATATCAAGTTGGGAGGTAGAAGGTGATGGCGAACTGCCTGTGTGTGTGTGTGTGTGTGTGTGAGAAAGGGGAAAAAAGGGGAGTGAGTAAATAAGTAAAAAAGCTGCAAAATATAAGAATGATTGAGTATGTGTGTGTATGTGTGCATGTGCATGCAGAGGAATAGTGAAGAATCAAAGTATAAAATGTGATAGATTATACATCTACGGTCTGGGCTTCACCCAGTGCCCGTCCGCGGTGCTTACGCTTTGCCCTGCCGGCGGCGTCCCACGTGCACCTCTGGACTGTCATGGCGGGGGCACGCACGCTCTACTCCAGCGCGCGCTCGCTGCCATGGCGTCACACAGTTTGCGGCAGTAGGTGACGTCGATGGGCGGGACCTCCCGGCCTTCCGGGACGCCGAGGGAGCCTCTGTCGGGTCGCCCACGTGGTGGCACTAAGTCATTCCTTCTGGAGGGCGGGGATAGGTCGGAGCCTGCAGCCCAATCATATTCCCAGGCATATTTAAGGTGGATTCCCCATTGAGCTCTTTGCTCCATGGAGTCCTGGCTGGTTAGACATCATACCTCACTGCTCGATAGCACTAGTCTATCCTCCCTGCATGTTTGCAGCTAGGTAATCCATACATCTAACATCTTCATGTGATATCACCTATCTAATCATTTTACTCACATGTTTCATAGTTACACACCTCTCACCTATTTTACTATATGTACTTTCTTAACTGGGTTTATCCCCAAGGTGATGGCGAACTGCCTGCGTGTGTGTGTGTGTGTGTGAGAAAGGGGAAAAAAGGGGAGTGAGCAAATAAGTAAAAAAGCTGCAAAATATAAGAATGATTGAGTATGTGTGTGTATGTGTGCATGTGCGTGCAGAGGAATAGTGAAGAATCAAAGTATAAAATGTGATAGATTATACATCTACGGTCTGGGCTTCACCCAGTGCCCGTCCGCGGTGCTTACGCTTTGCCCTGCCGGCGGCGTCCCACGTGCACCTCTGGACTGTCATGGCGGGGGCGCGCGCGCGCTCTACTCCAGCGCGCGCTCGCTGCCATGGCGTCACGCAGTTTGCGGCAGTAGGTGACGTCGATGGGCGGGACCTCCCGGCCTTCCGGGACGCCGAGGGAGCCTCTGTCGGGTCGCCCACGTGGTGGCCCTAAGTCATTCCTTCTGGAGGGCGGGGATAGGTCGGAGCCTGCAGCCCAATCATATTCCCAGGCATATTTAAGGTGGATTCCCCATTGAGCTCTTTGCTCCATGGAGTCCTGGCTGGTTAGACATCATACCTCACTGCTCGATAGCACTAGTCTATCCTCCCTGCATGTTTGCAGCTAGGTAATCCATACATCTAACATCTTCATGTGATATCACCTATCTAATCATTTTACTCACATGTTTCATAGTTACACACCTCTCACCTATTTTACTATATGTACTTTCTTAACTGGGTTTATCCCCAAGGTGATGGCGAACTGCCTGCGTGTGTGTGTGTGTGTGTGAGAAAGGGGGAAAAAAGGGGAGTGAGCAAATAAGTAAAAAAGCTGCAAAATATAAGAATGATTGAGTATGTGTGTGTATGTGTGCATGTGCGTGCAGAGGAATAGTGAAGAATCAAAGTATAAAATGTGATAGATTATACATCTACGGTCTGGGCTTCACCCAGTGCCCGTCCGCGGTGCTTACGCTTTGCCCTGCCGGCGGCGTCCCACGTGCACCTCTGGACTGTCATGGCGGGGGCGCGCGCGCTCTACTCCAGCGCGCGCTCGCTGCCATGGCATCACGCAGTTTGCGGCAGTAGGTGACGTCGATGGGCGGGACCTCCCGGCCTTCCGGGACGCCGAGGGAGCCTCTGTCGGGTCGCCCACGTGGTGGCCCTACGTCATTCCTTCTGGAGGGCGGGGATAGGTCGGAGCCTGCAGCCCAATCATATTCCCAGGCATATATAAGGTGGATTCCCCATTGAGCTCTTTGCTCCATGGAGTCCTGGCTGGTTAGACATCATACCTCACTGCTCGATAGCACTAGTCTATCCTCCCTGCATGTTTGCAGCTAGGTAATCCATACATCTAACATCTTCATGTGATATCACCTATCTAATCATTTTACTCACATGTTTCATAGTTACACGCCTCTCACCTATTTTACTATATGTACTTTCTTAACTGGGTTTATCCCCCCCCCCCTTTTGTATACCAACATACTTTACTGCCATACCTTCCATCTACACCTTTGATCCCCACAGCATATCTCCTTCATCTCTTTCTCACATTCATTCCACTTTATCACTATTCCCACTCTTTTCCCCAGTGGGACTTCTATAATAATCTATCACATTTTATACTTTGATTCTTCACTATTCCTCTGCACGCACATGCACACATACACACACATACTCAATCATTCTTATATTTTGCAGCTTTTTTACTTATTTACTCACTCCCCTTTTTTCCCCTTTCTCACACACACACACACACACACGCAGGCAGTTCGCCATCACCTTCTACCTCCCAACTTGATATTTCCAGCATTCACACACTATTTCTCTTTACCTCAATATCTATGATTTCACTATATTGATATTTCATACTTCTACATATTAGATGTTTATGGGAGGCCTTTATGTATGTCTGCCCTTATCATCAACCATTTAATTTTTTTACTATATAATATTGATTATTTATTCTACTACTAGTCGCCAGCAACCTTCTATATGCCTAAATACTTATACCTATTTAGCCAGCACCACATGCTGCTAATATTATGATCTCTTAATATGACAATTTTTGGGCATCTATTACAGGCATCCACTTCCCTGTTCCCCGGAGGGTGTGCACTTTTTGGCTCCTTGCAAGCCTCCTTGGGCGAATTATCCCCCCCCCCCTTATGGCGTTGGTGCGATAACCACGAGGTCCCACTTTGGATTGTTTTTATGGTTTGCTTCATCCCTGATCACACTACTATCCATCCGCGATTTTTACGGTAAATGTTCCCTGTGTTTGGTACATTTATGTTTCACCTAATAATATGTTGAATTCTAAAGCATGTATTGTATATATTTTTTAGAATGCATTATCCCCCTGAAGAGACCTATAACAGGTCGAAACGCGTCGGGGAACCCAGATCGTGTTGAATCATTGTGCAACGTAACACTACCATGTACCCTGTTTATATGCTTTCTTCCATTGTGGAATCTTTTTGTGTGATCAGCAATGTTGTTCCAACTTCTATTGTATGATTTTAATAACCATGTGACCTTTGTCAACTGTCGATTAAATGATGTTTTACAGTATCACTGTTCCATTCATGTTTTGACCTCTACCATTATGCTGTTAAAAGCCCCATGGGGAAACCCTCCTTCTCTTTCACTTCACACTCGGGGTTCGCAGCGCCAAGGTCCCCCATGCATGTGTCTTTCTTTTTCGTTTCAATACAGTGGCTAAATCTGGTGTAAGCTGGGGATAGGTAGCAGGTACAAAAGCTCCCTGGAAAGAGAAGGCACAGATACCAAGATACCAAGTCCATAAGATAAGTGAACAGTGGGATGTTTATTGGTGCTATACAAAGTCTATTTACAGGTGCTGTACAGTGTGCAGAAAACAAAACAAACAAAAATAGTTAAACAAACACCTAGCCGTGTCGCGGCTCTAACTACACGATATATGCAGGCCCTAACTACCAAGCTAAACAAGCCTACCGCTTGTTAGCTCAAACACAAACTTCTCACCAGTTTTTCAGCAGCCTCCTTGCTCTCACAAATCCACATTATCTGTTTCCCAGGACAGAGCAATGGCTGTCTGCTCAGGTGAGCTTAAATTGGCCTGGGGGAGAGGGCCAACACCTGACCTGGATCAGGGATCAGAGATCCCTGAACGTGTAAGAGAGGAGCCTGGGAGAGGTATGAACCCTGAACTGGACTTTCCCAGGCTCTTTCTGGGAAGCTCTGCTACACTGGGTATACAACTAGTAAATTTACAAATGAACATTCATATAAACATGTGTATGGAATTTATTTTCAGTACATTCAATTGTTTGTTGAATATTGTTGGAACATGCTTCCAACTTTCATCTAATTCTAACATTTGATTTTGGTATGAATGTAATTTTCTAAACAAAACCCATATTCCCCATTAGCATTTCATTTGTTTTTGGAAAAAAATGCCATCCTGGTCCTTGGAATTTTATCATCACTAAAGTCAAAAATGAACACCGATTTGACCCTACTAATCAACTCAAATTTCTCTTCAGAACATTTAATGTCTTGCATAGTTACAGAGGTAATTTGGTTGAAAAGAAGAAAGTCCATCCAGTTCAAAACACAGAGAAAAAAGAACACAAACACAAATAGAAAACCTCCATATACACTATTCAATACCCAAAGTTGATCCAGTGGAAGGCAACAAATAAAAGAATGATCCAATTTGCACAGCGAGGGAAAAAAAAAACATGTTACACAGATATCTCACAGATATCTCACTTCAAAACAATTCCCCCCCACCCTTGGAAAACAGGGCGGGTTAAACTGTCCAATGACCATAGACACTCAGGTCAGATGGGTTCAAACTTCTCATCAGTAAACAGTCTTATCAGCAGGGGGATTCTGGATGAGTCCCCCTCCCTCTTTCCTCACAGCAAGACACTTACACATCCCATAATAGTTGAGTCAGACAGCCACAATAGAGCAATAGAATACAGTCACACCCCAAACGATCAAAGCAAAGAGTACACAACAGCATGAGACAACACACAATATATACATATATACAACATTGAGTCTGACTAGCACAGATCAGAGTGGGGTTCTCATTCACCCTATGCCCTATTAGAGACACAGGTAATATACACATCTTGGGTTCGGGGAAGCTGGACACAAAGCCTCTAGAGCTCTCCAAGGCAAGCTGATTTGCACAAACCACCCACCCAAAGTGACACCTTTTACAATGACCTTAAGGTGAATAACTGTACACCAAGTTCACTATATGTACCACTTATGTATTTATACTTGTAAAATAGCATGTCTATACTCACAATGTTACTAAGTACCATAAATCATATAAACATTAACAGCGCTAAAAGAGTTTAAATAAGCTTAAACCTGAAAATATGTTACCATATCCTGCTATATAAACAATTACTGCAAGACAGTGTGTGCACGTGAACGCACACACACTAATGTCTCACAGGAAAAGGTATATATATACTGTCCTTAATAGAAGTACCTCATATGTTATTGCTAATACAGGGAGATGCATTAAGGCAAACAAAAAAAACAAAAAAACACAGCCAAGTCCTATAACAATAGGGAGAAGAAAACTTTGGATGGAAAAGATTTCTGCTGATGTAACTTATAAAATGATGTAAGTAGATTTGACACAACGGGATCCCCCAAAGGGACCTCACTCACCAAATAGAAGTAATTAGTGTGCATTCAAACACTCGCTGTCTCTCAGTGGTATGATGCAGTGTAGCTGGATCGCTCATCAGTTGCTCTGCTCACTCCTGGTCAGCTCTGTTATTTCTCATGGGATACTCACATGGGCTTATGGTCATGTAAATATAAGAGGGAAACTCCACATAGTGTAAAACTGCTTTATTACATGGAAGGACACACTCTTTAAAATATGCTTACAAGATAAAAGTATGAAATAGCACCTGTCACAATTCGTATACTGAGCAGCTCTCACTGTGCTGTCTAATGGGGATTCCTCCTCCTGACGTCGTGAGTCCCAGGATGCTGCTCACCCGATTGGACGGTTGGATCACGTGGCCAAGTCCTGACGCATTTCGTGATTGGATGCACGTCTTCAGAGTGGCCACGTGTCATGATACAACCCTTTATATAGCGTTATGCTAACGAGCCGCCCGCCCTTTGCATGACGTCGGCTACTTACTAAGAGAGCGGGCGCTCTCTGTTTACTCTAATCAGCTGATCCGACGCTTCTCACTCTACGTCTCCAGCAATGCTTAATAACCAAGCTCACTACTTGGCATTACTAAAATGGATACCTGCGCTCCTAGTGGTTACAAGAAACATAACGCATATTTCTATATGGATATATAATGACATATAATATATTTATAAAATGCCAAGTGTCTACTCTTAAAATCCTCAATCTTCTAAGTACTAATTGGAAATTTGCACGCACTAAAAGTATATACTTCAGTATATACATCTAAAAAGAATGACAAAAGTATAAACATTTTGTCATTCTTTTTAGATGGGATCCCTATATACGGCTATATAATTGTCATTAATACAATTAAAATGTATACAAATATGAGAATATAAATGTGAATGTTTAAAACCATATATTCTTCTGATGTCATAAGTCTTCTATGATAAGGGAACAAGCACTGTAGAGACCATTACTATATTCATCTCTTAATGGTCTCTATACAGAGTTCCATTGTATGTAAATAGGCTATGCTGTTTTCCTTCAGCTATGAACTAGCATAATAAACTATCTCAATTGAGGGACTATTATACTGTTTACTTGATCAGTGATATCTCATTTCTTTATACTATTTAATTTAATGGTTGCTAATAAAGCAATTGAGATCCACTTCAATGTTTAATCCCTTAGGACTTAAGGAATTGGTTAGGAAAATCCATTTTGTTTCGGATTTGAAAATTTCCCGTACCATATTAGCACCCCTCCATTTACGGTGTATTTTGTCCACTCCCCAGAATTTAGGACCAATAGGATCCTGATCATGTTTTTGAAGGAAGTGTAGGGAAACACTATGGTCCTCATAGTCTTAATATTGTACAGTATATATGTTCAGACACTCTTTTCCCTAGTGTTCTCTTGGTGCGTTCTATATACAATAGGCCACATGGGCATTCTAAAGCATAAACAAAATGCGTGGATGCACAGGTTATGCATTCTTTAATTTGGAATTGCCTACTATTGGCTGTGGAGGTGAAACTAGTGAAACCTCGTAAGTGGGTTGATACCTGCTGGCATGCTTTGCATATGTATTTATACTTGTTGATCAGATCCCCTTAATCTCCTCTTCTCAATAGAGAATGAATGTGGTTCCTTTAATCTTTCCTCATAACTGAGCTCCCCAATGCCTCTTATAATTATTTTTGCACTTCTATTGCACTTTCTCCAGATCCCAAATATCCTTTTCTTTGTGAACTGGTGGCCAAAACTGTGCTGCATATTCTTGATTAGGTATTTTATTTTTAATTATATGGTTTTTGAGTTTTTAAGTCAGTACAAAGACAATCATGATATAAACAGTAGTCACAAATATGCAAACTATTGTCAGAATGGAAATATTAGAAAATTAGAGTGGTTCATAAGCATAATAACATAACCAAAATTGAAGCAAGACTGTAATTGGTATATAAATAATCACTAATTCCCAATAGTGAGCGCATAAAGAATTAAGAAAGAAAGAAAAAAGAAAAGGGGGGGGGGTTATTTGGCCACCAGTTAAAGCGCCTTGAGGCGATTTAGTACAGGTTTGTAGTGCTATATAAGTTACACATTCATTTATTCGAAGGGGAAAGACCATGAATCTCTAAGCATAAAATAGCGTTAATTAGGTGTATATAGAATAAATATAAGAGATATTTAGTTAGATATCTATAGAGGTGATACTAGGACAATACTATGAGCTAACCAAAATGTCCCAAATTTTGGAAAATCTCGCCATCGAATCCTTGGCTAAAGCAGCTAAATTCTCCACCTTGTGAATATCTTCAATAGCGGACAATAACTTAAGATGGGTAGGGGGAGAAGTAGCCAACTACACAGTATAACTCATGTGGCTGCTAATAAAACATAAACCATTAGCTTACTCTCATGTTTGGAGATTCCTGGGAAAGACAAACCTAGCAATTAATGGATATGGTGTAAAGGTATATCCATACGCAAAAGATTTTGCAGTAGAATCCGAACATAACACCAAAAAGGTTTAGGAAAAGCACATTCCCTAAAAATATGGTAATGGTTACCAATAGGGATGAGCCGAACAACCCCCCCCCCCCCCGTTCGGTTCGCACCAGAACCTTCGAAACAAAGCGAACGTTCGCATAAACTTTAGAACCCCATTTAAGTCTATGGAACTTGAACGTTCAAATTCAAAAGTGCTAATTTTAAAGGCTAATATGCAAGTTACTGTCGTAAAACGGGTTTGAGGACCCGGGTCTTGCCCCAGGGAACATTAATGAAAAAAATATTTTAAAAACGGTCGTTTTTTCGGGAACAGTGATTTTAATGATGCTTAAAGTGAAAAAAAAAGAAAAATTCCTTTAAATATCGTACCTGATGGGTGTCTATAGTATACCTGTGAAGTGGCACGTGTTTAGAACTGTCCCTGCACAAAATGACATTACTATAAGAAAAAAAGTCATTTAAAACTGCTTGCAGCTTTAATGTAATGTCTGGTACCTGAAATATGGAAATCATTGAGAAAAATAGCATGGGGTTCCCCCCTCCCCCCAGGTCATTACCAGCCTCTTTGGCCCTATATACATTGAACAACAGTATACAGGCGGTGAAAACAAGACAGGGACTGTAGGTTTGTTGTTAAGTAGAATCTGTTTGTAATTTTGAACTTGTACTTTTTTAAAGTGTAGCTCCAGCCAAAAAATCTATTTTTAAGTTTTTTTTGAAAACATAGAGAAGTGTTATCACCCCTGTAACATTTGCTGTCTGTGTGCATCCGTTAAAATGATTGCACCTCATGTTCTGTCCCAATGACAAATGGTTTTCTGAAAATGTGTTTGTTTTTAGTGAAACAAGGATTGGTGATAAAGCGTCTTACAGAATAGAATTTCCCTTTCCAGGGGTAGATATCCACTCACTTCCTGTTGTCTCCTTCCGTTTGCAAGTAGGAGTTGTTTGTAAGTTGGATGTTTGAAAGTAGGGGCCTGCTGTATATACTCTGCAGAAATTTGAGTCCTAGGTGTTGGTGTTGCCACAACACTGTAAGTCCTCACAGTTAGTCTTGGTGGGCGCTGGAACACCCTGCTGTGTGAACTATTATATCAAGAATTGTAATTACACCATGTGAAAATACTTGCAGAATGATCCCCTGCCTGTAGTATTAATATGAGCAGATCCCTGCCTGTAGGAATTAATATGGGAAACACAAGCAAATCTATTGACATAGCTTTGGAAACACACTGTGCAGAGGACACAGACAGTACACCATGTGAAAATACTTGCAAAATGATCCCCTGCCTGTGGTATTAATATGAGCAGATCCCTGCCTGTAGGAATTAATATGAGAACACCAGCATTACGTAGCTTTAGGTGCACACTGTGCAGAGGACACAGACAGTACACACACTACGTAGCATTAGGTGCACACTGTGCAGAGGACACAGGCAGTACATCATGTGAAAATACTTGCAGAATGATCCCCTGCCTGTGGTATTAATATGAGCAGACCTCTGCCTATAGGAATTAATATGAGAAACACCAGCAAATCTATTGACGTAGCTTCAGGTGCACACTGTGCAGAGGACACAGACAGTACACACACCACATAGCTTTAGGTGCACACTGTGAAGAGGACACAGACAGTACACCATGTGAAAATACTGCAGATAGCACAATCACCTGCCTGTCTGTCTGTATATTAGGAAGAGCGGATCTAGATAAACACAATACAGTGTATACATATATATACAACACCTGGGATGCATATATATCCTCAACACACTGTAACTATAACTGACTAGTCTGCCTGCCTGCCTGCTCTATCTAACTCCAAAAAATTACACACTCTCTATCTGTCTCTCTCTGTAAACCACCGCAACACACTACACAAGGCCGACTTCCAGGCGGCCTTATATAGTGTGGGGCATGTACTAAACCCCCTGAGCCATAATTTTCCAAAGCCACCTTGGCTTTGGCCAATTATAGCTCTCCGTTTTTTGCAAGCTGTGATTGGCCAAGCATGCGGGTCATAGTGCATTCTTGGCCAATCATCAGCCAGCAATGCACTGCGATGCCTCGAGAGTTCGACTGGAACACAAAGCTCATCCCTAGTTACCAATATCACTAAAATATCTCCAGCATTGTCTCAAGACATTAGGGTAAAAAGCTTTAAGAATATCAGGGGTCCTATAACAATACATAAGAACCTTGAAGGTCGTTTCTCTCTCTGAACCACACAGTGTTAAACTGCAGGTGGAGTTCCAATTTTTACCCCCACATATAGGTTTGTGAAGGTTACTGGACCATTTACTCATATATGCATGGCTGGACTCAGTCAGTGGATTTGACTCATGGAGTAGTCCATAAATAGAGGAGATTAAATGAGGGTTGTAAGGACCTGTAGCACATATACATTCAAAACTAGATGGTTTGTCTAATGATAAGGAAGGAGAATTAGAATGAAAGAAATGCTTTATTTGTAAATAAAGCAGGTGTTTCGGAGATATGCTATTTGGCTTGAAGTTGCGTAAAGGAGAGAAATTTACGAGTGGCAGAATTCACGAAGTGATGGAGTTAGAAAACTTACGCTAGTTCAAGGAAGCATATAAGCTATCAGACATTTCCAGATTGAAAAGTACATTAAAAGACAGAGAGCATGGAGAAGAGAGAGAGAGAGAGAGAGAGAACCTGTTACAGCAATGTTTACAAATAGATAAAGTAAAAAGCATTGGGCTGAACACAAATTCCTCAGTTCAGACATAAGTTTTGTGAGAGCTGACCCTAACATAGCACAGGGATGTACAGAACTAGTGATCCCCATTTTGATTTCAGACCATCTGTTTAGATGATAAAGAGATAATAGTATGCAAATGGGTGGCACAATAATATTTACATATATCTGGAGCTCCTAAGCCCCCTCTAGATTGCAGTGCCAGCATAACAAAACTAGCAATACGGTGAGAAGCGTTTTGCCAAATGGAGTTAAGAAAACTTTTCTAAGTCAGTTTCAATTGTGGTAGTGGAACAGGTACTGGACGAGTTGCAAGAAAATACAATCATTTTGGAAGTATAGACATTTTGATCACATTAATTCTCCTTATGAGTGAGAGACAATGGTCCAATGTTTTAACAAGCATTTTTTTCTGAGAATAGGGGAGGAAAGTTGGCTTGGTAAAGAGTTGAATACGGAGGGATTAGATTCCTAAATATTTGAGAGTGTAGAAAATCTAATGGTACTGAATGTCCTATTGTAGTAAGGAAAGGAGGGGTGGGGAATATTAATAGGGAGGGCCTCTGTTTTTGTAGTGTTCATTTTTGGCCAACATGTTTTGTAGGGTGGGAAAACAAGGGAGGGGGTGGGTCAGTGTTAATAGCATATCGTCAGCATAAAGGGATCATTTATATTCCTGTTGACCCAGAAATAAAAACCTAACTTAAGGGTGTGAGTGAATGGCAGCAGGAACAGGCTCTAAACTAAGAATAAAAAGTAGCGGTGAAAGAGGGCATCCCTGTTTGATGCCATTGCTCAGTGGGAAAGAATGTGATAAGAAAGAGGTCAGTTGTATCTGGGACGTGGGCTTAGAGTAAAGGGCTTGCAAAGCTTGAAGAAAAGGACCTGAGAAACCATAATAGGAGAGGACAGTGAACATATAAGGCCAATTGTATCAAATGTTTTTGGGACATCTAAACTGAGGATAAGGGCAGTTGGATTTGTTCTGTTTAGGAGGTCAAAGAGGTCAATGGTATGTCTAGTATTGTCCCCTGCTTATCTAGAAGGTACAAATCCTATCTGGTCTCTATGGACTAGGGACGGGAGTAGTTGTGTTAATCTACATGCACAAATGTTGGTAAAAATTTTATAGTCTAAATTTAGTAATAATATAGGGTAATAATTATCTGGAACCAACAGATCCTTAACCCAGTTTCGGGATAACTGTAATAAAGGCATATAAAAATTGAGACTAAGGATGGGCGCATGCGCGGACTGCTCCGGGATGGCAGCTTAGCCTAGGAGCTCCGCACCGTTCTAGCCATAGGGCGGATCTAACGGGGGATCGGGTCCCCGACGGCCACCACTAGCCCACTCTCGGATAGCGGCACATCTGGGGCACTCGCCCATGTCAGAGGGGCAGACACGGAGGAGCCTCGGACCGCAATTCGCCGAGGTAGGGGGAACGAGCGCTCACAAGATGGCGGGCGTCACACAGACTGTGCTAGCAGACGCTGGGGAACCCCCTGACAATAGGCTGTCATATGCCGCTGTCGCCCATTTACATGTTCCAGGGACCCCAACGAGCCCCCTTTTGGGCATGGCCCCTTCCCCAGCATCCACTGAATCGCTGCTGGAACAGATTATGAACTCTCCCATGGGGCCTATCTCCCCACAGGCAGCAGCTCAGCCTGTCATGGCGGACGCTCCCTCACAATCCCTGTCACAAAGCACTGACTTGTTCACGCAGCTATCCATCCTGCTGGACAGGGGGCTCGCCCATACTGCAGCAAAGATTACTGGAGATCTCAGGGGTGACTTCCAAATGATAGGTTCCAGGATGGAATCCATAGAGAACAAACTGGACCAAACAATTGCCACAACCTGACCAGATCCAAGTTCTACAGGACCAATTGGACACTGCTTTATCGCGGATCGATGACCTGGAGAACAGGTCCAGGAGAGAGAATTTTAGGATCAGGGGGCTCCCTGAATCAATCACCAATACTTTCTCGGCGGTCCAGGACTTTATCAAGCAGCTTATCCCTAACATTCCCCAGCATAAATTGGAGATAGACCGTGCCCACAGAACCCTGGGGCCCCCGAGGAAGGATGGTTCCCCCAGGGACATAGTGGTTAAACTGCACTTCTTTTCAGTAAAGGAGGAGGTGATGAAGCTGTGTAGACATCAAAACCCCCTCACTTGCCAGGGTTATACCGTTCAAGTGTTCGCTGACCTCTCCCCAACGACCATTCAAAAACGAAGAACCCTGAAGCCCCTCTTATCGGTCCTATCGCAGCGTGACATCAAGTATAAATGGGCCTTCCCGTTTGCCTTAAAATTCGAGTACAAAGGTAAAGAACACTCTTTCCACAACTTCCATGATGGCGAACGCCTGCTTCTGAACCTGCACCTCATCTCACATGAGGCCGCCATGGATCTCTCTAATTCCAACCCCGGATCCACCAAACGCCCTTCTCCTGCGAGCCCTCTGACGAATACCTGGAACAAGCCTAAGTTCAAGAAGACCAAGGACACCAGGCCCCCATGATATCTCCAGACGGGCCCTCTGGAATCAGATTGTCAAGATTCTCCCTTTTGTGAACTCCTCCCGCTCTCCGAACGGACTTAACCTTGCCTCTTCTTTCTCCTAGTTGCGGTCCTTTGGGGCCACTCCGGTCACAATTTCATTTATAGTCTGGTCCACTTGTTTTTAATTATCATTGCCGTTTTATATGCTATCGTTAATGTTTATCGGTTTATTCCTCATGCCTACTGTTTTATTTCTTGATTTTTACTTTTTTATTTTTTATCATTTATGTTTATATAAAGGTGGCTTGCCTTCGGCGGCCCATGACCCCCTCCGCATCATTAGCATGTGGGGGGGTGGGACCCTCTGAGGGCGGGCCTCTGGGGCACCCTTTTCTCCCCGCCTGTTTTTTTGATGGAGCATTTTGCTCTAACTTATGCTACTTGATACGTCGGGGCTGGAGCGGTGTTGCTGCGCCTCCTCCTAACCCGCGGACTTAGCTATGCCTTCTCCGTGGGTTAGGCGCTCACCCTGCCTGCAGGGTGCAGACAATGTGTACAGGGTTCTCGGTGGCGGGTACCCCTATACCCACCACCCCCCCGAGCTCCTAGTGGGCTCATGTCCTTCCCCCCTTCTCCCTAACCTTCCTTTCCCACTGTCTTGTTCCTCTTTAACTATTCTTCTTCTTTCAGGCGGTAACGGTCTACCTGACAGCTATCTATTCCCAGGATATCTACGGCTTCCCCAGCGACCGGGATCTCGGGCTTGCTGTGATGCCTCCACCCAGGTAGGTGACAGGGTCTTGATGATCTCCCCCATCCCTTTGCTCCATGGCTAGTGAAACACCTATGGCAACCCCCTTGAAGGTTGCCACACACAATGCACAAGGCCTTAACTCCTCATCCAAACGGCGGAAGGTTCTGGACTTCATGAAGTCCCGTAATCTGGATATCCTCTTTTTGCAGGAAACGCACTTCCCGATCCGATACAAACCTACCTTTTTGCATGCTCAATACCCACAATTCTTCCTGGCTAACGCAGAGGATAAGACCAAGGGGGTAGCGATCCTCATATCTAAGCACTGTTGGTTCTCATTGCAGTCGGAATATAAGGACCCGGGAGGGAGGTTTATCCTCACCAAGGGTACAATTGATGGCCATCTGTATTCGTTGGTTTCCTACTATGCCCCTAATACAGGCCAACTAAAATTTTTCATTGACCTTTTCAAAACCCTGGATCCACTCTTGGAAGGCTCGGTGATCTTGGGCGGTGACTCAAACGTCGCCTTCGATCAGGGCATTGACAAATCCAAACCGCCAACAGCACAAAATGTGCGCCCGACCAGACTTAGCTCGAAGATAGCTAAATTGGTGTATCAGAGGGGTCTCACTGACATCTGGAGGGAGATGAACCCAACCCAAAAAGACTACACACACTTCTCCCACGCACATCAAACCTACGCTAGAATTGGTCATCTCTTGATCTCAAATGCCCTGATCCCTTCGGTTAGTAAGTCTCAGATCATTGACACGGTCTGGTCCGATCATTCCCTAGTGGGTATGTTCTTGACAAGTCACCCCATTCTTCCTAAGTTACGCCAATGGCGACTTAATGAAACGATTCTCTCGGACCCGGTCCACAAAAAAGAGATAGAACTGGCCATCACTGAATATTTCGCGCAGAACAGCTCCCCTGACATCTCGGCGGAAACTCTATGGGCTGCCCACAAAGCAACCATCAGAGGCAAATTGATCCAAATTAAAGCAAGACTTAATAGAGAGCGCAGAGTGGACATAGAGAACCTTGAAAAAAAATTCCAGGGGCTCTGTGCGGAGCATAAGAGGGACCCGGGTCGTTGCCCTATGTCTCATGTTGACTCGGCCCGCCTGGAATTAAATCTAGCACTGACTGCCAAAGCTGTAACCAGTTTACGATGGCAAGGGGCGAGATTCTACCACATGAAAGATAAACCGGGACTCCTCTTAGCCTCCAAACTAACTCCACGACCCCGGACATATGCTCTCCCCAAAATTAACATTGCGGGCCGACCTCCCACGGCTAATCCACTAAAAATCCTGCAGGCGTTTTACACATTCTATACGAACCTTTACAGCGGACAACAAGCCCGGAAGGTACCTGACAGGACCAGGTTCCTGGATGACCTCCCGATACCCAATTTATCAAAGGACCATAGAGACCGACTTGAAGCCCCCGTTACTACTGAAGAGGTTTTAGGGGTCATTAAGGGTTTAAAGAAGAACTCGGCCCCGGGCCCCTACGGGTTTTCCGTTCCTTACTACAAGGCCTTCGCACATGCTTTAGCCCCACATTTAACAAATTTTTTCAACTCTAAAATGAAGGGAGACCCCCTGGAAATGCAGCTGAACACTGCTTTCATCTCCGTCATCCCTAAGCCTGACAAAGATCCCGGAGAAGTTAGTAACTACAGACCGATATCCCTGATCAATAATGATCTCAAAATAATGACTAAGGTGATGGCTGATAGATTGGCATCCTTTATAGGAGCCTACATACACACAGATCAGGTTGGGTTCATACCGGGACGTCAGGGACCAGACCAAATCAGAAGGGTGGTGGACGTTATGTCCCTCCTACAATCTGGCTGGGATGGCGGGGGTGCTCAGACTGGGATGCTGCTGTCCTTAGACCTCCAAAAGGCCTTCGACTCGGTCTCATGGTCCTACATGCTTCAAATCTTAGATAGATGGGGCTTCGGTCCCAAATTCACCGGACTAATTAGATCCATTTATTCTAAACCCGATACCAGGATCAAATTGCATGGCCTATACTCTGACCCTATTGCAATTCGCAATGGGACCCGCCAAGGCTACCCCCTCTCACCGCTGATTTTTGCCATCGCAATCGAATCATTAGCCATAGCTATCAGATCCAATCCCGACATCGCCGGAGTTCGTTGCGGCTCCACCGTCCACAAATGCGGTCTGTTTGCGGATGACTTGATTCTTTTTATAACCTCGCCCACTACAACCTTACCAGTGGTTTGTAAAACGCTTGATAACTTCGTGGCCATATCGGGTTTACGGGTTAATTACGCCAAATCTTCAGCCCTCAATATCTCCCTCCCGCTGCCCCTGGTAGCCCCTGGTAGCTCGGTTGAAGGACTCCTTCCGTTTCCAGTGGAGTGACACTTCCATCCGCTACCTGGGAATTAATTTAACCCCTAAATTCGAACAATTATACCAAGCCAACTATCCTCCCATCTATAAAAAACTAGAACTAGACCTTAAACAATGGCACCCGCACCAACTTTCTTGGCTAGGGCGTATAAACTCGGTGAAGATGACCGACGGTTACTTTACCTCTTCCGCGCACTCCCGATATCTATTAAGAAGGATCATTTAGCCTCATTCCAAAGCAAGGTCATCAAATTTGTATGGGGCAAATCAGGTCATCGCCTAGCTAAGCACACTCTTTTTAGGCCTAGGGACAGAGGGGGGCTAGGACTGCCAATTTATTCTGGTACTACCAGGCGGCTCGACTCGCCCAGCTCTCCACGGTTTATAGCAAGCTGGCCAAACCTGACTGGGTGGACATGGAAAGGCAAGCGGTCCCCTCCTTCACCCTTGATTTTCTCCTGTGGAGCCCCCATAAAGCCAGACCCCCTATTCTTTGCCCTGCGTTATCGCATACCTTTGCGATCTGGGACAAACTCAGACATAACCCTTCCTTAGTTTCCCCCTGTAAGCCTCTAGCACACATCTTCCACAACCCCGACTTCCCCCCAGGAATGGATATTCGAGCATTCAAATGGTGGTTAGATAAGGGGATGTATCGGATCGGGCACTTCCTCTCCCCCGCAGGCCCAATCTCCCTTTCCCACTGTATTAAGGCTCTAAAACTGCCTCCCTCAGAAAGATTTAGGTTTCACCAACTGTCCAGCTTCCTCCACACTATCTGGTCTGTGAAACCTGAACCTACCCAACTTACATCATATGAGCAGTGGTGTGGAAACCATCTGGAGCAAAGGGGGGGGGTTTCCAGGATCTATTCGTCGCTGGCCTTAGACCCACGGAAAGCACCTTATATGTTAGCTTGGGAGGCTGATCTACAGTTGACCTGGGACCTGGACACTTGGCACAAGGCCATAGGCTCCTCGTTTAGGGGTATCTTTAACATATCTCTTGTTGAAGCCAATCTCAAGGTCTTCACCAGGTGGTACCTCACTCCGGCTCGGCTTTCAGCTATGTACCCCTCGACTTCCCCCTTGTGTTTTCGAGGGTGTCAGTTGAGGGGTTCCATGCTGCACGTTTGGTGGGAGTGCCCAAAAATTAGAAGTTTTTGGAACAAAATATTTCATACTGTGTCAAAGATCACCGGACTTGCAATCCCTAGGTCCCCAGCAACAGCCCTCCTCAACCACCTTCCATCCAAGGCCTCAAAACCCACCCAAAGACTGATATTCTTTATCTTCTTAGGTGCCAAAATCACCTTAGCCAGGTCCTGGAAATGCCCCAAGGTCTCTATAACAGCAGCTAAGAGAAAGATTTTGTGGATCATGTCCCAAGAGAAAATGATGAGTTCTATCCATGATACCTTTTCCCAATTCAGGGAGATATGGGAACCTTGGGCTAACTATATGGGGATTGGAGACACCATCTATCTGCCTGGTTGACTCACCTGGGTATAGACCTTACTTGCGAACCGCCGCTGTTCCTCTCTTTTACTTACCCCTTTCTTTCTTTTCCCTCCCCTTCCATCCCTCACCTCTCCCCACCGCGACCTCCTATGTTACGGGGGACTCACACCTGGGCAATTCCTGGTTCCCTGAGTTTTGCTGTCCTCTCCAGGCCCAGTCGTGATTCTCCCCTAGTTGTTCTTGTTCTTTGATCTGTTTGGCCAGATACAGGCACTCACACAGTTGTCCAATTAAACAGTTCATTGAGGACTCGTAAGTATGACACATCCTGTAACAATGCTATTTCACTGTAATGCTTTGTGTCATCTGCAAAAAATCAAACGTCACTTTCATCCAACAGCCTTAAAGGGACAATTTTTAATTTTTTTTTGCTTTTAAGTGTAAATGTGAGTTCTTTTTGACCCCAGATCTAACATTAAAGAGGTCTTGTTTTTTTCAATTACAAGGGATGTTTACATTTCTTGTAATAGGAAGAATAGTGATCCAAACATTTTTGTGTAAAAAATAAAAAGTAAAATAAATGAGAAAAAAATATTAAAGTGCCCCGTCCCTTCGTGCTTGCACGCAAAAACAAACACATATGTAAGTCGCACCCACAGATGTAAACGATGTTCAAATCACACATGTGAGGTATTGCAGCGATCGTTAGAGTGAGAATAATAATTCTTCAAAATACCTCCTCTGTAACGCTAAACTGGTAACCTGTAGACAAAATGTAAACTCCCCCTTTGGAGATTTTTAAGTGTCAAGGTACATATGTTGCCATTCCATGAGCGGGCTCAATTTTGAATAATAACATATCGGGTATCAATTTACACAAAGTAACATTATCTTTCACAATATAGAAAAAATGGGCAAAGTTTACTGTTTTCTTATTTTTTTATTCAAAAATAATTCCAAATAAGTAATTCCAAATAAATCGTTTTTGTAAGACCGCTGTGCAAATACATAAAGTATTGAAACAACATTGTATTCTCTATGGTATTTGAAAAATATATATAATGTTTGGGGGTTCTAAGTAATTTTCTAGCAAAAAAATATATTTTAATTTGTCAAACATGGTGGTTAATAAAGCATAACACATATAAACATTACTGATAAGGCACAGCTTCCAAAAATCATACAGTCAGACCCATCTAAGAGAGCACAGGAAGCCATAGATATATCAGGAAAAAATGACGGCAGATCACTTGACAGGTACACACAAAGAGAAATAGTTGGCAGTGGAAGTGGCAGAACAAACAAACTCCAAAGGCAGGAAAGGCAAGTTCCTGTAAAAGTGCAGGAGCAACTCTTGAGTAGAGGAACCACTGAGAAACTTCCTATTGAGTAGTTAGTCATTTGGGGCCTTATGAGGGTAGGATCTGGATCTTCACTTACGTCCTTGTTTCTGCCACTGTGGTGCAAAGGGTAAGCCAGGAGTAGTTGGAGTAAATGGCCAATCAGGCAAAGAGGACTTGTAGTAGCTCCAAAGTGCTAAGGAAGGTTGGTAGGTCTCCTAAGGTGTGGAACAATGCTGTTTTTCCCTCATAGAAAAGACAAAGGAGGTGGAAAGGAAAACGCCACTGATATTTAATCTTGCGTTCCTGCAGGAATTGCGTGAGAAGTTTCAATGCCTTTTGAATAGCCAACATTTGACTGAGAGATGCATGACTGGAGTGTCATTGAAGATTATATAATATCTTGAGGGCTGGCTGTATGCATTATGGCCTCCTTGACCTTGTATAAATGAACAGCGGGTGTCATGTATAAAAGAGGGATCTGGATTTTACAGACCAGCTGTCCTGTGGACACAGTCCAATTCGATGGGGTCCTCTTTAGGTTTTTGTAGCAGTTGGTTAAAGATGGCAGTCATGGCCATGGGCAAATCTTTTCCAGGGTTTCAGTTATTACGCTAATTTTTATGTTATTGCAGAAATTCAGATTTTCTTTATACTCCTGCTGGTAGGAAGGTGGCTGCAGCATGACAGTGTGTGCATTAAGAATTTCCTTATGAGTTTGCACAGCACTGCACAGTAGTGTAGTGTTTTCTATCTTCAATGCAGACCGCAATTCATAACCCACATACAATTACCATATCATTTATGTATGAAGGTGTGACATTTCCATGGAACTTTGCATGCCTACATCAGTAGAGACTAATGTTTTACTTTAATTGTTTGTCTATATACACATACCTTGGGTATTAATATTTTGCTAAACATTTTTTTCCCCTCTTCCCTTCTCTTTTTCTCATTATGGCCACAAGCAGGTCCAACAGGTTAAAATCTATTTTTGACAGGATCAATTTATTTAGTATTTCAAATACTAATGGTACTGCCATCAACAATAATATTTCAACACTAGATATTAATGAAGAAAAAAAATAAAAAATAAAGTGTTGCGCTCAAATAAATATGTGATAAACACATAAATGTGTGTCCATATATGAATGACCATATATAAAGTGAAACGAAATAAGCAATATTGCATACTGGAGGTATCAATCTCCAGTGAGATGGTGAACTACAAAAAGGTGTGTATCTGAACATAAGTGTTACGGTGAACCGGTGAATCTACCAAAATATTACATATGAAATATAAAATGTGTAAACGTGAAGAGTATTAAATGTGTATGAACACAACTAGGTCTTTCTAAATTCCAAAATCACAGGTTGGTGGCTGGAACAAACAGTTCTCTCAACATATATCCAATAGAGGTGGTGTAGTCCACAGTGTGAATGTTTTTCATACAGAATCTCAGCAGATCAGGTGTGATATCATAGAGTCACCAGGGCTTCACCAAAGGATGAGGAGAGAATTAAACACTCTTACCGTGATGAGTGGATCCAGCTCACCATGTGGTGGTGGATCAGTAACGCTTAATCACACCTTTGGACTATGCACACAGGGAACAGGAAATATCTGAATGTTCCCACGTCAAGATCCAAAAAAACAGGTCCACCTACAGTGTTGGTATAACAGAATTTTAAGTGGTTGCATATAAAAAAGAAGAAAAAAGCCTCAACATGGTGTAGTAGTGACAAAAGCAGGCAAAAAAATTATTCAAAAATAATTGCCATAAAAATATATAAAAGCAACCAAACAGGAATCAACAATAAAAATGTGCAAATTGAAAAAATTCCAAATCACATGCAAAAGCGAACAACAAATAAAATGGATAAATAAAAAGAAGCAGAGAGAGTACAGGTAGCGTGATAAGGTAGCTGGAGTAAGTGTACAGACCCGACGTTTCGTCTAATAAGACATATACTGGGGTGTACAGCCACCAGCTACCACCACGCTTATATATGGGAACAAATGAATGGTATGTACGTCCCACCTTCTAGTGCACTTCCTGATCAGCCCTGTTGGGGGTGGGGCCTATGTGGGATCTTAAGAAATGTCAGGACAACCCAAACCTATAGAGCTAGGGTGTCAAAAGTGAAGGGGGTGACTACTATGTAAAAAAACGGGGGTGTGTGGTGCCCGTGTATCACGTCATCACAAACTGCATGTGATGTGCGCAGCCCAAAGCGACGCACGCATACCGCATGATGGCACACACATGAGCACGCACCCGTATGCCATCACAAACTGACATGTGACGCGCACTAAGCAGTATGGGGGCTGTAGTCCCCGTATAACGGTATGGCGCGCAGAGCCCAAAGTGACGTGCGCATACCGTATGATGTCACACGCACGAACCCACATGCATGCGCACCACCGTGTCAGCGGACTGACGTGGCTAGGAGGAGGCACCTGAATATTTGAATACAAGATGCATGGTCACGAGTTACCAAGGAGCATTCTGGGGACTGTGGTCTGCAAGCATCAATGTATAATGTTGCCAAGAACAGCGCCGCTGTATCGCCACTAGGGATGAGCCGAACACCCCCGCATTCGGTTCTCACCAGAACGTTCAAACAGACCGACCGTTCGCGTGAACATTTAGAACCCCATTGAAGTCTATGGAACTCGAACGTTTGAATTCAAAAGTGCTCATTTTAAAGCCCAATATTCAAGTTATTGTTGGAAAACGTCTTTGAGAACCCAGGTCTTGCCCCAGGGAACAAGTATCAATGGATTTTTTTTTTAAACTGTATTTTTTTCTGGAGCAGCGATTTTAATGATGCTTAAAGTGACAAAAAAATGAAAAATTCCTTTAAATATCATACCTGCTGGGTGTCTATAGTAGTGGCACGTGTTTAGAACTGTCCCTGCTCAAAATGAGATTACTCTCATGCCGCGTACACACGATCACTTTTTGTGATGAAAAAAAAACGTAATTTTATCTCACGAAACAAAACGACGTTTTTCAAACTTCATTTTCCAAAACGACATTGCATACACACCATCGTTTTTCAACAAAGCTCTAGCAAAGCGTGGTGACGTACACCACATTCGACGGCACTCTGTTCCATTGAAGCTCCGTCTTATAACTTGTTCTGAGCATGCGCAGGTTTAAAAACTTCGTTTTCAACATCGTTTTGCCCACACACGATCACTTTTTATGACGTTGTTTTTTTTATTACAAAAAGTGATTGTGTGTACGCGGCATCAGAAAAATAAATTTAATACTGCTTGCGGCTTTAATGTAATGTTTGGTCCCTGCAATATGGATACAAATCATTGAAAAAATAGCATGGGTTTCCCCATCACCACTAACCCCAGGTCATTACAAGACCCAGTGCTGATCCTGACCTCCCTGGGACCCTAAGCAAAATGACATGGCAGATTAAAAATGAGAAGCGGGGGGCGCTGACGACAGTGACATGTCACATTAAAGAAATTAAAGAAAGTTGAGAAGCGGGGGGAGGGGGTGTTCTGCTGTCGGAAATGACTCAACCAGTGAGTTTAGAAGCGGGGTGAGGGGGCGAAAATGACTTCTCACCAGGCAGGGCCTCTAGTAATTTGGGGGGCCCTTTGCAGCTTTGTGGGGCCCTAAGCGGATTGCATAGTGAGCCTATAGGGAGGATTGGCCCTGACAAGACCCTTTGGCCCTTTGAACAGCAGTATACAGGCGGTCCAAACAAGACAAGGACTGTAGGTTTGTTGAGTAGAATCTGAACCATGTCATACTTTGCTGCTGCATATTGCACAATTTCCCAAAGAGACCCTCAACAAACTACATGACATTGTGCCTGATGAGGCCACTGATGTTCCAGTGGTGGTGGCCCGTGACTGTCCATACAGGCTTGGCCCCCCAAAGCGCACGTGCTGTGTGGCAACAATATGTCGATCATTTTAGGGTTGGGGGGGCCATTACAATGGCAGATCTTGGCTGAATACATTATTTTTTTGGGAAAGAAAAATTCTAGAAAAAAGGGGGGATGCCATCCGGGGCCCCCTTTGAACAAATTATGTGAAGAACTCCTGTTCTCTGAAGGCCTCCATTATTTCTGCAAGTCAGAATTAAGCAAAACAAGCTAATGTCAAAGTATTTCATCAAACATTGTTATTAGACGCCCCTGTTAAACAGGGGCAGAAAAAATGGGCCTTAGGCACTGGTGGCAGTGCCACAACACTGCAATCCCGCACAGATAATGTAATTAGAGCTCAGCAAAGAGCCACATGCAAAGTATTGCATCAAAAATTGTTATTAGACGCCCCTTTTAAACAGGGGCAGACAAATTGGGCCTTAGGCACAACACAACACTGCAACCCCTCACAGATACTGTAATTGTAGCGAATCAAAGAGCCACATGCAAAGTATTGCATCAAAAATTGTTAATATACGCCCCTGTTAAACAGGGGCAGAAAAATTGGGCCTTAGGCACTGGTAGCGGAGCCCAGAAACAAACATTTTCTTACTAGCTATCAGCAAGATCAGTGAGAAGGAAAAGGATATTCAGTCAGCAGCATAACAGGACAGTCACTCAGCATCAGCATAGTCAGTCTCCAAGGGATCTGACATTTTGAAAAAAAATATTCAGTTACATCAGCATCAGGTTCTTGGTAGCTGGTGTTGATCCAAGCCTGATTCATTTTTATGAAGGTCAGTCGATTGACAGAGTCAGTGGAGAGGTGCACCCTGTGATCGGTCACAAAGCCTCCAGCAGCACTGAATGTGCGTTCTGAAAGAACGCTGGATCCAGGGCAAGCCAGTAGCTCAATTTCGTACTGTACAAGCTCTGGCCAGTGATCCATCCTCAAGACCCAGTAAGCCAGAGGATTTTCGGTGGGGAAGGTGTCCAACTGTGATCTTGCCCCTAGGTATTTCCACACCATGTAAACCAGACGCTGGAGATGGTTGCTGGAACCGGTCATACCTTGGGGCTGCGGACTAAAAAATTGTCTGAACGCATTGGTCAGATGGCCACCTTCTCCACCACTTCTTCTGTGACTCACTGAAGCCTCAGCAACACGTTGTCCAGGACCAGGATTTGGTAATCCCCCAGGTTCTGGGAACGCGTTGCACAGACCCTTCTGCAAGGCCTCCCGGAGAAGTTTCATCTTCTGCTCCCTCTGCGATGGCAAGATAAGCTCTGCAACCTTACTCTTGTAACGTGGATCAAGGAGAGTGGCCAGCCAGTAATGATCACGCTCCTTGATACCACAAACACAAGGATCCTTGCGCAGGCTTTGCAGGATCAGGGAGGCCATGCAGCGTAGGTTTCCTGAGGCATACGGGGCACAGTCCTCTGGGTCACTGAGGACGACAGGATCCGCAGCCACCTCATCCCAGCCACATAAAAGTCCATAGGTTCCTTGGGACTGTAAATGATCCCTTGAAGACTGCTGCTGCTGATGCTGAGTGCTAGGCTCCACCTCCATGCTGCTGATACAATCATCCTACTCCTCCTCCTCCTCTTCGTCCTCTTCCTGTGTGCTAGGCGGGCAAGCAGGACCACTGTCTGGATAAAGGGGGCCTTGAGAGGTAAAGGAAGTCCTCCTCTTCCTCCCTCTGTTCTGCCTCAAGGGCCCTGTCCATTATTCCACATAGCGTGTTCTCCAACATGTGAATAAGAGGGACAGTCTCACTGATGCATGCAATGTCACTGCTCACCATCCTCATGGCCTCCTCAAATGGTGACAGGACAGTGCATGCATCCCTGATCAAGGCCCACTGGCGTGGGGAAAAAAAACCAAGCTCCCCTGACCCAGTTCTGCTGCCATATTGGCACAGGTACTCATTGATGGCCCTCAGCTACGTGTGAGGCCGCTAAAGCATGGCCAATGTAGAGTTCCATCTGTTGGGCATGTCACAGATTAGGCGGTTCTTGGGCATGTTGTATATCCTTTGGAGGTCTGTCAGCCGAGCACTGGCATTATATGACCTCCGGAAATGCACACAGACATTCCTGGCCTGCTTCAGGACATCCTGTAAGCCCGGGTACCTGCCCAAGAACCACTGCACCACCAAATTCAGGACATGAGCAAAACAGGGCATATGGGTCAGCTTTCCTTGTCGCAGGGCAGAGAGGAGGTTGGTGCCATTGTCGCTAACCACCATTCCAGGCTTAAGCTGGCGTGGCATCAACCACCGAGCCTCCCCCTGCAGAGCTGATAGAACCTCGGCCCCAGTGTGGCTCCTGTCTCCCAAGCACACCAGCTCTAGCACCACATGGCATCTCTTTGCCTGCATTCCTGCATAGCCCCTCGTACGCCTCCGGAGCATGGCTGGTTCCGAGGAGACATCAGCACAGGAAGAAGCCACAGAGGAAGAAGAGGAGGGGGTGTAGGAGAGAGGTGTGTCACAACCAGTAGTGGTGTTTTGGAGGCGTGGTGGCAGAACAACCTCTAACACTACTGTACCTTGCCCTGCGTCCTTCTCAGCTGCCAGCAGAGTCACCCAATGCGCTGTGAAAGAGAGGTAACGTCCCTGTCCATGCCTGCTGGACCATGAGTCAGCGGTAAAATGCACCTTACCACTGATCGCCCTGTCCAGTGAGGCATGGACATTGCCTTCCACATGCCGGTAGAGAGCGGGAATCGCCTTCCTTGAGAAAAAGTTTGGGTACTTGCCACTGAGGTACCGCACATTCCACAAACTCACAGAAGGGGATTGCCCACATGTACTACTAGGTTATGACACACCTAATTCTACACCTTCAGTCCTATAAGTGCAGGCTTCAGAGAGGACTGAGGGTCTAGTGGTGTTGGAGATCCCAGCTGATGTGGGGCAAGGGGAGGTCCGCTTTGTTCTTTGACGTGGGTCTTTTAGGTATGCTTGCCAGTGAACTGCATGGCAGGTCGACATACGTCTGGTCAAGCATGTGGTGCCCAAGCGGGTGATGTTTTGGCCACGCGAGATACGCTTGAGACATATGTTGCAAATAGCAACGGTGCAATCTGATACACATGTCTCAAAAAAGGCCCACACCTAAGAACTTTTGCAGTAATGTTGAGACACAGCAGCGCCCTGCACAGGCGTAGCTCTGCGATGCAATGCAGTTGGTGTGCTGTCCTTAAGCTGGCCCAGGAGGGTATCCTGCCTCTTTGGAGATGTGCCTGTGCCTAGTCCTCCTCCTCCTCCTCCTCTTCCTCCTCCTCCTCTCTCCTATCAGGCACCCACGTAGAGTCAGTGACCTCATCATCCCCTCCCTCCTCATCACTGTAGAAAACCTGGCAGTATGCTGCAGCTTGGGGAACATGACAGCCAGATTGCTGTCCCTCTCGGGCACCCCCTCTCTCTGGGCTCACATTAATGCCTTCCTCTATCTGTGTAACATCATCAGAGCCTTCAAAACGCTGCACATCTTCATGCAGCATGTACCCACCACTGTGTTGAAACAGTTTGGGGGACTCCTCAGGAGGACATGGTGGGACCAGGGAAGGATTGTGTGATGCCATTGTGCAGAGGGAAGAGGACGCCTTGGCAGCTGCTTTGCCAGACAAACTAAGCTCAGCCTGGGTGAGAGAGGATGAGGAGGATAAGGACGGCTTGGTCATCCACTTTACTAATTTCTCTGCATGTTGAGGCTCAACACGGCCAGCTCCCAAAAAGAAGGACGAGCGTGTCAAACGGCCACGTGCTGAAGAGGATGCACCGTGTCCACCACCAGCGTTGCCTCTAGATGCAGAGCCTGCTTGCCCTCGTGACTCTCTGCCTCTCTTTGTTGTCCTTCCAGACATTTTAATGGCCTGCACAGGACAAAATCAGTACACACACCTCGTACCTTTAGGTACAAACTGGAGAGGACAAGTGCAGTAAACTCCAAGTACATACAACACAAAGGATGGTTAGGTGCTAATAAACAGCACAAGTGCAGTAACACAAAGGACGTTTAGGTGCTATTAAACAGTACACGTGCAGTAACAGCAAGTACGTTTAGGTGCTATTAAACAGCACACTTACAGTAACAGCAAGTACATTTAGGTGCTATTAAACAGCACACTTGCAATAACAGCAAGTACATTTAGGTGCTATTAAACAGCACACGTGCAGTACCAGCAACTGCGTTTAGGTGCTATTAAACAGCACACAAGCAGTAACAGTAACTACTTTTAGGTGCTATTAAACAGCACACATGCAGTAACAGCAACTGCGTTTAGGTGCTATTAAACAGCACACGTGCAGTAACAGCAACTGCGTTTAGGTGCTATTAAACAGCACACGTGCAGTAACAGCAACTGCGTTTAGTTGCAAATAAACAGGACAAGTGCAGTAACACCGAGTACGTTTAGGTGTAAACTAAACAGCACACAGGAAATACAACATGTTAGAACAGTGCAGCTAGCACCATCTACTGCCTGACAAATAGGAATAGCACATCTAGCTAAGCTATACAGTGTATAAATATATGTACAACTCCTGGGATGTATATATATCCTCTACACACTGTAAATTTAACTAAACTGACTAGCCTGCTGTCAGGGTACCAGTTCCATTCCGGACAGATTTGCGCACATGCGCGATAGAACGGTACAGCGGCACATGCCTGTGTGCGAATTACGAGCGTGCATGCGCGGTACAGCCCCGCGTCGTGTGCACGGACGCGCGCGCATGCGGCCTCCTGACCAGAACCTGATGGCCCTATTTAAACCAGCATCTCCCTCTGGACAGGTTGCTGGTTTGTCATCAGCTACTGTGTGTTCTTCCTGTTGCTGTGACCTTGTTTGAGACGGAACTTATTGACGACTCTCCTCTCACCCGGAACTTCGGACCTCTTGGCTTACGTACCCTGGATTGCTGCTGTCTCCAGCCCCTGACCCCTGGCCTGAACCTTTGAACTTTCTCTGCCTTCTCCAACCCTTGACTTACGGCTTGTTTCCTGGATTTGTCTCCAGCCCCTGCCCTTGTCTATGCACTCTGAGTCAGTAGTTGCCTACTCTTCAGCTGTCATCAGCGATTTACCTGCTCTTCAACTGTCATCAGTGATTTACCTGCTCAGCTACTACCCACTCCGGTACCGGTGCCTCCTTGTGCCTTCCCTCCTCTGTTCCCATTCCAGAGGGTGGACTGTGCTGGGTCGCAAAGGTGAGCCGCCCTCAGCATCTCGGCCTCGGTAAGTATAGTTCCTGATACCTGCCTGCTCTATCTATCTATCTGGTAGAAAATACACTGTCTCTCTATCTCTCTCTATAGGACTTCTCTCATTAACAACGCCGCAACACAATACACACGGCCGCCTTGCAGGCAGGCTTTTAAAGTGTGGGGCGTGTGCTAAAGCCCTGAGCCATAATTGGCCAAAGCCACCTAGGCTTTGGCCAATTATGGCTCTTCGTTTTTTTGCGCGCTGTGATTGGCCAAGCATGCGGGACATACAGCATGCTTGGCCAATCATCAGCGCGCAATGCCGCAGTGAATTATGGGCCTTTGCGCGTCACTCGAATTTGGCACAAACGCCCTGTTTTGTTCGAATTTCGTGGAATGTACGAACAGACAATATTCGAGTCGAACATACGTTTGAATCGAACGTGGAGGTCATCCCTAATCGCCACACTAAAAGGGCCTATAGATGACAATGGGGCAAAGTTCTAGTGATCAGCCAACAGAACAATGGTGGCAATTCAGGGAAAACAGTCATAATATAAAATATCCAAATGAATCATATAATATTCATAGTGGATAGAGCAACCATGTCCACTGGGAGTGGAAAAAATTTAAATCAAAGTTGCAATGAGGGATGGAGGGAAAACAAAATGAACGCAAGGAAAGCATACATATAAAAATTCTTTAAAAATATATTATAAATGGAAATATTGCAACAGGAAAGTGCAACGTACATTTACATATATGCAATAAACCTTCTAAGGTATTCTTGTACTAGTAAGTATCAATGTGGAGAGAATGGTCCAAAAAAGTATTATTATATACTAAGCTAAATTAATGAAGGCATTAATGTCCCAATCTATGTTTAGGCCGTGAGGCCTGTAACTCTTAGGCCGCATACACACAATCGAACATGTCTGCTGAAACTGGTTTCAGCGGACAAGTTTGATCGTGTGTAAGGCCTATCGGACCGTTTTCCAGTGGACAGAATTTTCCAAACATGCTTGAAAACATGTCCACTGGAAACCTGTCCGTCGGACAGGTTTGATGGTAAGTACACAAACCATCGGACCAAAATCCCCTGCATGCGCAGAATCAAGTCGACACATGCTTGGAAGCATTGAACTTCGTTTTTTCATCATGTCGTTGTGTTCTACGTCACCGCATTCTGGCCTGAGGGGATTTTGGTCCGATGGTGTGTACGCACATCAGACCAACAGACAATTCTGCCTTGTCTGATGAAAACGGTCCGTTGGACATGTTTCCTCGGACATGTCTGATCGTGTGTACAGGGCCTTAAGCTGGTAGATCCAGTATGTTTCTAACCCTCCAATTGGGAATAAACCTATCTATTATCTGAAATATGGTGCCCTTAGTGTTTTTGTCATGAGATTCAAGATAATGTCTAGGGACACTATGATTGGTCTTCCCCTTCAAAATGCATGCAATATTTTCACCTACCCTTGTGGAAAACGACCTGATGGTGTGACCCACATATTGCTTCCCACAAGGGCAGGTGATCAAATATACAATGTACTTAGTGGCACAGGTGGTGAACTGTTTAGTGTGGTATGTCTCACCAGTGGCTGTGGAGGTGAATGTGTCCACCTTACCTCGTCCACATGAATTGTTTAAACAGACCCTGCACTTTTTGCAGGGATAATTAGCGTTCATATGGTTAAAGAAAACCGGGGCAACTGGAGGATCTAAAGTAAGTAGATATATTGCACTAAACTAGTGAAAAAAAAATAATGAATATTGCAAGGCAGCCAACACAACAGTGGATATGTATAAAGAATGTGAGTTAAAAGTGTAGCGCCAGTGAAAAAAGTCCCCTTGGGAAAGGGACTAATAAACCTTGATGTCAATTAGGCTGTGAATGACCCATATAGGATAAGGTGAAATAAAAAAAACTATTCAACTAGGTGAAACAAAAATTCCTAAATATATCACATAAATTAGTCCATATATAGTGAACATGAAATAATTGCTGAAAGATGAGTACATTCAAACAAATCAACTCAGTGTAACAGTGAACTATTATTCAAATATATCCCATAAGTGAGTCCATATGTGGTAAATATGAACTATGTGCTTCAGACAGGTGCATTCAAACAAATCTTGAAGAGGGGAAAATTTAGTTGGGTACTTCTTACTGAATGGAGTAGACCCACAGCTCACCTTACAGTGGGGGGTCCAATGGGCTTTGATGGGCCAAGCGCCCTCCTGGATCACCGTGTCTCCTGATGGATGCCTGGATAGATATCTTGAATTCAGCAGTCAGCGATCAGACGAGAAGCATGAATTCAGCAATCCAACGTTTAGCCAGGAAGCTCCAAAGGTAAGTATAGGGGTTAACTCCCAAGGTATCCAATCATAAAAAGTAATAAAAGAGAGAGGGAAACCTCCTCATAGTGTAAAAATGTTTTTAATGTTACAAAAACACACTAAAAACAATGAGGTAAAATCCAAAATTGCACATGAAACCACAAATGGTTTGAAAGGAGAAAGTCCAAAAAAACGTAAATTTAATTCCCCATCATACACATGTGGGAGCAGATAAAATAAAGACCATAATGACAAATGCGCATAGGGTGGTGAAGAGCAAAGAACCCGACCGGTTTCGTCTCATTAGACATCTACTGGGGTATATCTCTGCCTTCATTCTCCCAATGCGCTTCTATAATGACCACCACTCACCCAAATGAAAAATGCATCCAATCCGTCCATAGAGAATGGCGTGCGTTCCAAAGGAATGCCACTTCCGTGCGGACAGCAGAGGCTGCGTTCCAGGCGCCCGGAAGTGATGCAAACATTAATGGCCAGGAAGGAAAGAAATACGTCAGCACCTCCGGAGGTCACAAGACCGGATCAACGGGCCAATGTAAAGCCGCCCACGTGTGTACGCCATGATAGGTCATGGCATCATCACCTGAACATCATACTCCCCCCAAAGAGGCGGGGAACAGGATGTTTACATCGGAGGGTGGCGCAACCAAATTCCACTTCACATATAGGACGTGTTTCTACAATAGTGAAAAAAGGCCATTTAAATGGAGATGGGTGTACCATTATCTCCCTTCTTGAGCTTAGTTCTATGCCATATATTAAAGGTCCCTTAGATATCATAAATATTCCCAAAGAAATATTAAAATATAAAAATAAATATTATGGAAAACAATTTCATAAAGGGTGAGTGGGGATTGCAACAATGTATGACAAAAGATTCTAAAACGCTATATCATTTAAACAGTGCATGAAAATTCCCTGAATAGGGATAATCATAAGTATGCATGTCTTACTAGTTTGGGCTTATGCTCCATTAGGACTGGTTTATAAATGAGTTGAGGTCCCATTCAACATTAAGTCCAAAGGGAGCATAACATTTTAACAAATATATCCAAAAAACTTCTAATTTGGAAACACCCCGGACACTAGGTTCACCCCTCCAATGGGGGACAAAATGATCAATAATTTGAAAACTGGTGCCCGTGACTTGTTTATTGTGATGTTCCAAATAGTGCCTAGACCTCGTGTGCTTGGTACATCCACCTTTGATTTTAGAAATGTGTTCACCCACCCTTGTGGAGAAACTACGTATGGTATGACCTACGTACTGTTTCCCACAAGGGCAGGTGATAAGGTACACAACATACCTAGTTGCACATGTGGCAAATTGTTTAATCATGTATTCTATGCCCATAACATTGGACCTAAATTTGGTTGTTTTCTTTGTCCCATTAATATTATGTAGGCAAACTTTGCATTTTCTACATGGATGGTATCCCTTGGATAGGGGAAAGAAAGATGGTTTCACTGGAGGGTCTGGTATATTTGGTGCATTTAGATTTTTAAAAGAGGAGGCACCTCTATAAATGACACTTGCATTGTCAGGGAGGGTGGGACCCAATATGGTGTCGTTTTTCAAAATTGTCCAATGTTTCCTGATGATAGATTTGATCTGTTTGTGCTGAGTGGAAAAAGTGGTAAAAAAAGAAGTCGTAAATCTATTATTTTGAATTGGTCTAGCTCTTTACATTGTTAGAGTAGATCTATCTATGTTACTAATCCTATCAATCTCCTTATCCACTAAATCACTAGAATAGCCCTTTTCTGTAAATCTTCTTTTCAGAACGAGAGCTTGTGATTGAAAGTCCCCTATATTGGTACAGTTGCGTCGGATCCTTAACAGTTGGCTGCGTGGCACAGATTGTAGCCAGGACGGATGGTGGCAACTATCCAATGGGATATACCCATTGCAGTCCGTGCTTTTAAAGTATGTTTTAGTCATGAGTTTGTTATCTTCAACAAAAATATCCAAATCTAAAAAATGGATATTGGTATAACTGGCCTCGTATGAGAGACTGATGTCCACCTGATTGAGGTTAAGGCCCGACATAAATTCATCTAAAGATGGACGATCGCCTCTCCATAGGAGGAGGATGTCGTCTATGTAACGAGCCCAGAGGACAATCTCTGGTCGTTCTAAAGCATAGACGACATCCTCCTCCCATTTGGCCAAATTTAGCCCCCATTGCAACTCCCTTTTGTTGCAGATAGTATTCTCCACCGTACCAGAAGTAGTTATGAGAAGTCGCAAACCTCAAGAGGTCCATGATAAACAACATCCGTGTTAAAGGAAGGTCACTATTTCTGTCTAGGAAGCACTCCACCGCCTGGAATCCCAGATGGTGGGCAATGCTTGTATACAAAGATGCGACATCAGCCGTTACCAATAGTGTTGCTCACGAATATTCGCATTGCGAATATTCGCTACAAATATTGCATATTCGAGTATTCGCAAATAACTCGAATATGGCGGCGAATATTCGCTATTTCGAATATTTGTATTTTTTTCGCAATCAATTTCGCAATCAATTTCGCATTCGCACTAGCGAAATTTCGCATTAGCGAAATTTCGCATTAGCGAAATTTCGCAATTTTTTTTTTCCTGATATATTTTTTTTTGTGATATTTTATAAAAAATAAATAAAAATAATTGCGAAATTTCGCCAATGCGAAATTTCGTCAATGCTAAATTTCGCAATTTTTTTTTATTTTATTTTTTAATAAAATATAGCGAATATTCGTAAATATCGAATATTCGTGATATTTTATCCAAAAAAAATAGCGAAATTTCGCAATTTTTTTTTTTTTCATAAAATATAGCGAATATTCGTAAATATCGAATATTCGTGATATTTTATCTAAAAAAAAAAAAATAGCGAAATTTCGCAATTTTTTTTTTCATAAAATAGAGCGAATATTCGTAAATATCGAATATTCGTGATATTTTATCCAAAAAAAAAAAAAGCGAAATTTCCCAATTTTTTTTTTTTATATAAAATATCACGAATATTCCATATTAACGAATATTCGCGAATATTCTTCAAAATATTCGCGAAATATCGCAAAATCGAATATGGCGTATTCCGCTCATCACTAGTTACCAATAGGGTGTCATCTGTGTACACAATATCTTGTAATTTAGCGATCGTGTGGCGGGTGTCTTTAACCACTTAAGACCCGGACACTTACGCTGCTAAATGACCCAAGGTGTTTTTACAATTCGGCGCTGCGTCGCTTTAACAGACAATTGCGCGGTCGTGCGACGTGGCTCCCAAACAAAATTTGCGTCCTTTTCTTCCCACAAATAGAGCTTTCTTTCGGTGGTATTTGATCGCCTCTGCGATTTTTATTTTTTGCGCTATAAACTAAAATAGAGCGACAATTTTGAAAAAAATCACTATTTTTTTACTATTTGTTATAAAAAAAATCAAATAAACTAAATTTTAGTAAAACATTTAGGCCAAAATTTATTTAGCCACATGTCTTTAGTAAAAAAAAAAAATCGTAATAAAAAAAATAGCTACCTAGCGGGAACAGCGACACTAATACAGCGATCAGAAAAATGATCGCTTAGTGACGCTGGCAATAGGGAGTGAAAGGGTTAACTAGGGCGGTGATCAGGGGGTTAAAACTTTATTAGGGGGGGTGGGGGGGCTATCCTGAACCTAACAGTAACTGTTTTTACACTGCCTGTCACACTGACACTAAATGCAGTGATTAGATCACTGCATTCAGTGATACTGTGACAGGGGGGTGGGGGGGGCGATCACAAGGGGTTAATATGCCTATGTGAGTGTGTGTCAGTGTTGTGTTGGTGCACACTTACTGTGGATGTCTTCTCTCATCAGCAGCGCTGGGAAACAGCGCTGCGATGAGAGATTACATCATTTCCTCCTTCCTGTGTAAACACAGGAGGAGGAAGTGACAGGCTGGGAGCGCGCTCCCATTGGCTGGGAGCGATCGCGGGGGGGGCGGAAAACATGGACATCCGCCCGCTCGTCGGCGATCGCTCCCAGAGCCAGGGGGACCGCCGCACGCCGCGGAGGGGGTCCCGATGGGACCCCCGAACCGCACTAAGGCGAGGACGTAAATTTACGCCCTTGTGCCTGTACGAGCCATGTTGTGGACGTACATAGGCGTGCGGGGGTCCTTAACTGGTTAAGATAGTAAGGAAAGTTTTTCACTATCGGCTGTTAGTAAAAATCTATGTACTTCCCTAATTGGGAAGTCACAGAATTAATTCCGCTAATGATAGGACGTCCCAGAGGACATACACTATCCCAGTGATTTTCAACTCCAGTCCTCAAGGCACACCAACAGGTCATGTTTTCAGGCTTTCCACTATTTTGCACAGGTGATTTGATCAGTTTTACTGCCTTAGTAATCACCACAGCCATTTCATCTGAGGGAAATCCTGAAAACTTGACCTGTTGGTGTGCCTTGAGGACTGGAGTTGAAAAACACTGCACTATCCTTATGTATCTTCGGCAGATAGTATATTACCGGAATCCGCAGGACTTTCGGGACAAGCTAACTTTTTTCTTTCTTATCCAGTATCCCCTTGTTGCCACCTCTTTCAATAAGCTTGTTTAAAAAAGCCTTAAACTTCAGTGTGGGATTGGATAGTAATTTAACATATGTAGTGGTGTCCCCCAAAATTTTGGTCATTTCTCCATGGTAGGAGGATTTATCTAAAACTACAATTCCACCCCCCTTATGTGCCGGCCTTATTACAAGATCTTTACGTTCACATAAAGACTTTAAACCAATTTGTATATTCGGGTCAGAATATGTTCTCTTTAGAGGGAGTGCATCAAGATCACTTAAAACCTGATCCCTAAATACCTTTATACTGGGGGGCATTGGGCAGGAAGGGTTAAACAAAGATGGATTAGAGAGACCCGTGTGTACAATAGTTGAGGATATTTCAGGTAGATTGGGTCTACATGGATTAGACACAAAATATCCTTGGATGTTTAGTTTTCTTACACATTTCTGAACATCTTTAAAGGTGTTAAATTTATTCAGGGGTTTAGGCAGAACAAACTTAAGTCCCTTATCCAAGACCACTCTTTCTGCTTCTGTAAACACAACAGAACTTAAATTAAAAATCCCAGTATCTATCAAACCCTTCTTCTTTTTTTTCCCGTCTGGAGGATCGATGACATTTGCTCCAATTTTTCCTTTCAAAGAGGGAGCTCCTCTGTAATTGACACCCGCCCTATCGGGAAGTGTTGGACCTAGAATATGATCATTTTTCAGGATGTTCCAGTGTTTTTGAAAAATATCCTTAATTTGTTTGTGTTGGACAGAGAAAGATGTAAAGAAAGACCACTTACATTTTGAGTCCTGTGTTGATTTAGCATTTTCTATCAGCTAGACATTTCTATCGGTAACAGTGATTCGTTTGATTTCTTTATCAATCACAGAAGGGGAATAGCCCTTATCTACAAATCTAGCCTTCAAAACAGTGGCCTGGTTTTGAAAATCAGAGAGGTTGGTGCAATTGCACCTAATCCTCAGTAATTGGCACCGAGGTACTGATCTTAACCAAGCCGCATGGTGACAGCTGTCTGTCGGAATGTATCCGTTATGGTCTGTAGGTTTAAATAACGTTCTCGTTGCCAGTTGACCATTGTTGGGAAAAATTTCTAAATCCAAAAAAATGTATAGAACTAAAACTTGCCTCATGTGTGAGCTTGATGCCAACCTGATTGTTGTTCAGAAACGTCATGAATGCATCTAATGACACCCGGTCGCCCTTCTATAGGAGGAGGATGTCATCAATGTACCTCGCCCAAAGAACAATTTCGGGTTGATTACAAGCATAGACGACATCCTCCTCCCATTTGGCCATAAAAATATTGGCCAGACTGGGCGCGAACTTGGCGCCCATGGCGACTCCCTTCTGTTGCAGAAAGAAGTCCTTATTATACCAGAAATAATTATGCACTGTCGCGAACTGTAGGAGATCCATGATGTAACTATTTTGGATACTTGTGATACTGTTAACCCTGGAAAAAAAGTGTTAAACTGCTGCTATACCCAATTCATGTGAAATGCAGGTGTATAGCGAAGCCACATCAGCAGTGACCAAAAGGATGTCCTCACTATAATCCACCTGTTGGAGTAGTGAAAAGGTATGTCTGGTGTCTTTTAAATAAGACAGAATAGATTTTACGATTGGCTGGAGGTGAAAGTCAATGTACCTTCCTATACGGGAAGTTACTGAACCAATCCTGCTTATAATCGGATGGCGGGGGGATGGGTGGCATTCTTATGTACTTTAGGCAAGTAATAGATTATAGGAATCCTTGGGGTGACAGGAATAAGCCCTTCTCCTTCTTATAAAGTATACCTAATTGTGAACCAGTATTTAAAAGATCTTTGAGTGCCCTTTTATAATGCATAGTTGGATCATTTGGAAGGCGGGCATAGGTCTCTATGTCGCCCAAAATCTTAACCATTTCTATGTGGTAGGATTTTTTTTTAGCAAGGACAACAATGCCCCCGCCTTTATCGGCTGGGCGCATAATTAGGTCCTTCCGCTCACAAAGAGATTTTTAGGCCTAATTTGATGTTAGGATCGCCATAGATCTTCTTTTTAGGTAATCGCTCCAGGTCGTTTAAGACTAGGGCCCGGATTCAGATACATCGGCGCATATTTATGCCGGCGTAGCTTATCTTTTTTACACTACGTCGGTGCAGCGCAGAGAGGCATGTACCGTATTCAGAAAGGCATTACTCACCAAGATGCGCCAGCGTAATGTTTTTTCCAAGGCGTAGGCCAGCGTAAGTGTAAGTGGGCGTGATAATATTTCTACCGGATTCAAATTCGATCATAAAATATGATCGAATTTGAATCCGGTAGAAATATTATCAAATTCGGTAAATGTTTTGGCGTAGTTGTTTTTAAATCCGGTTGAAATAATTTCCAATCCGGTGGAAATAATTTCCAATCCGGTTGAAATAATTTCAAATTCGGTTGAAATAATTTCCAATCCGGTGGAAATAATTTCAAATCCGGTTGAAATAATTTCAAATTTGGTTGAAATAATTTCAAATTTGGTTGAAATAATTTCCAATCCGGTTGAAATAATTTCAAATCCGGTTGAAATAATTTCAAATTCGGTTGAAATAATTCGAATTTGGACAACTCCTGACTGCTCTTCCCTCAACAGACGGGGTAGCCTCGGGCAGATGGGGACTGTGTGGGTCGGGGGTCAAGTCATCACATATGTTAATCTCTAGGCCCTTTCTCATGGCGTAGTTGTATTTAAATCCGGTTGAAATAATTTCCAAGCCGGTGGAAATTTTTTTAAATCCGGTTGAAATAATTTCAAATTCGGTTGAAATAATTTCCAATCCGGTGGAAATAATTTCCAATCCGGTGGAAATAATTTCAAATTCGGTTGAAATAATTTCAAATTCGGTTGAAATAATTTCCAATCCGGTGGAAATAATTTCAAATCCGGTTGAAATAATTTAAAATTAGGTTGAAATAATTTCAAGTTTGGTTGAAATAATTTCCAATCCGGTTGAAATAATTTCAAATCCAGTTGAAATAATTTCAAATTCGGTTGAAATAATTTCTAATCCGGTGGAAATAATTTCAAATCCGGTTGAAATAATTTCAAATCCGGTTGAAATAATTTCAAATCAGGTTGAAATAATTTCAAATCCGGTTGAAATCATTTCAAATCCGGTTGAAATCATTTCAAATCTGGTTGAAATCATTTCAAATCTGGTTGAAATCATCTCAAATCTGGTTGAAATCATTTCAAATCCGGTTGAAATATTCGGATCGAAAATATTTCAACAGAATTCAACATTATTTCATCCGCTATCGTTAATATTTCAACTGGATTTGAAATGATTTCAACCAGATTTGAAATGATTTCAACCTGATTTGAAATTATTTCAACCGGATTTGAAATTATTTCAACCGGATTAGAAATTATTTCAACCGAATTTGAAATTATTTCAACTGGATTTGAAATTATTTCAACCGGATTGGAAATTATTTCAACCGGATTGGAAATTATTTCAACCAAATTTGAAATTATTTCAACCAAATTTGAAATGATTTCAACCTAATTTTAAATTATTTCAACCGGATTTGAAATTATTTCCACCGGATTGGAAATTATTTTAACCGAATTTTAAATTATTTCAACCGAATTTGAAATTATTTCCACCGGATTGGAAATTATTTCCACCGGATTTGAAATGATTTCAACCGAATTTGAAATTATTTCAACCGGATTTAAAATTATTTCCACCGGATTGGAAATTATTTCAACCGGATTTAAATACAACTACGCCATGAGAAAGGGCCTAGAGATTGACATATGTGATGACTTGACCCCTGACCCACACAGTCCCCATCTGCCCGAGGGAAGAGCAGTCAGGAGTTGTCCAAATTCGAATTCGTAAAGAAACGAATGCACATGTCTAATGCATTGTCCGTGTGCCATGATGAACGTGTTTGTTTAACGTGCAAAGATACTTTCCACGAGGCAACTCCTGACTGCTCTTCCCTCAACAGACAGGGTAGCCTCGGGCAGATGGGGACTGTGTGGGTCGGGGGTCAAGTCATCACATATGTCAATCTCCAGGCCCTTTCTCATGGTGTAGTTGTGCAGCACAACATGCACCGATGATCTGACACACAAAGTTTGGGGAATACAACAGGGTCCCCCTGGACTTATCCAGGCATCGGAAACTAGACTTCAGGATGACAAATTTGTGCTCCACCACTGCACGGGTGCGTATGTGTGCCGCATTGTATCTTCTCTCTCCTCAGGAGATGGGGCCCAAGTGCATATGCAGAGTCACCTGGAAGGGAAAAGACAGGAGTATTTTAGCCATGCATGTGCCCCTCGTGTTGTCTGCATCATGGGGTTGGACAGTCATGCATGACACCCATGTCACTCACCAACCAGCTAGCTGTCCTTGTAAACGTTCTGTTCGAATTCTGTTGGTATGTTGCTTTGACGGTATATGTAGCTGTCGTGGCTGGCCCCTGGATGTTTTGGCACGGATGTGCCATATGAGGCATTGGGCATTGGCTATCACCTGTACATTGATGGAATGCCAGTGCTTCCGATTGCGGTACATGTGCTCTGTGGCAAGGGGGGGGGGGGGCGTAGTGCCACATGTGTGCAATCAATGGCCCTGATGGTGCGTGGGAATCCGGCAATTCTGTAGAAATCCTGCATTGCCTGCTGCTGCAGATGCTCATGGGTGGGTTTGATCATGTGGTGGGACATGCATCTGAGGATTGCTGGGACAACCTGGTGCACACATCTGCTCATGGTGGATTGTGACATCCCAGCCACAACTCCACTTGCTACGTTGGAACGAACCACTGGCGAGGAAATGCAGGGTTGCCAGTACCTTGACCAGTGGCTGCACTGCATGTACATGGTGTGTATGGCTGGTGATGTCATCTTGCAGGACTGTGGCTATTTCCAGGATGGCATCAGGGCTGAATCTGAAGATGCGATAAACCTCCGAATCACCCATGCCAAAGACATCCATGCGCGTTCGGTATATCCTCTCCCGTGCCCTCCTCCTCCGTGCCTGTAGACGCAGTAGTGCTCTGACCACGGCTGCCCCTGGCACGATGGCATACAGATGTGTTGTCCTAAAAGTGTGGTTGCTCAGCTCGTCCGTAACGGTGCTGTTGCAGCTGCTCTCCAGCTGACCTGTGCACGCCCGACCTAAAGTTACCCCTGCTTTATGAGGGGTAACTTTACGCCGGACGTACAGCTTATGCGCACCGTGCATAGCCTGTGCTGGGCGCACGTAGGTTTCTGAATTGGTGGATCTCCCTCATTTGCATAGGAAATCAATGGGCACGCCAGATGCGTCCAGCATAATTGTGCGCCCACGATACGCAGGCGTAGAAAAGTTACGTTGGTCGGAAGAAGCCTATTTTCAGGCTTATCTAGTTTTTTGGGTACGTCGCAGAGATATGATGGCGCAAATATACACTTACGCCGTGCATCTCGAGATGCGCCGCGCATCTCGAGATACGCCGGTGTAAGTACTTTTTGAATCCTGGCCAAGATCTTTAAAAACTTGTATAGAGGGTGCTGTAGAACCCGATGGGTTAAACAAAGAAGGATTTGAAAAACCAGAGTGCACAACCAAAGACCTGCTCTCTGGTGAAAGTGGTCTGCTTGGATTGGCTAGAACATGTCTCTGTATGTTTAACTTTCTATTTCTATCTAACTTTCTATTCTATATTTCTGAATATCTATGAAAATAGAAAACTTGTTAAGCTGTTTGGGAGGGACATATTTCAATCCTTTATTTAACACAACTTTCTCTGAATCATTAAAGGTGGAAGTACTGAGATTGAAAATGCCATCATCATTTAGACACATTTCCTTTTTCTTGGTGCGCTCTCGGCCTCTACGTCCCTGTTTGCGCCAGGGTTTCTGATGTATCCATTCTGTTCCTTCTGAAAACCCCCTGAATATAAAGGTCCAGGGTGGTTCTGATTGTAATTGTAAGGGGATCTGTTGTAATGATGACCATCATCTCTGTCTATATAATCATAATGTGATCTATAAGGGCCCCTTTCCCAGGGGTGTATTTAGGTTTTGTGCTGCCTTAGGCCTGACTAAACTCGTGCACCCCCTAATTTAAATATGACCCACCCCTTTCTGTCATGGCCAATCCATGTGTTGTTTAAGACCCGCCCTGAAATTTTCAAGTGAGGGGACTAGTTCTGAGGGCTTGGGGGGGGGGGGGGGGCAATGGATTCCCTTAATTTACTTAGATTTCCTCTTACTTACTGGTTGCCCATAGAGCAGGAAGTGAAATTGTCACTCAAAGCGGAAAACCTATTCTGTGTAGATATAGGTGTTCTCTGAAGTTGTTGTTGGTAATGTTGAGAACCATTATGGCTGTATGTCCCTCTAGTATGAGGAGATTCATATTCCACATGTTCCCTAGAGTTATCCCGTTTCCCTTTATTACCTCGACCACCTCCTCCTCTCCCTCCTTGTCTCCCTGGTGGCGGCCCACGAGATTGGGTATATCCATTAGATGGTTCCTGACGTGACTCCTTTGTGGTACCAGAGCAACCATATGTATACGAGGGTAAGGTGGATGAAGGGGGGTCTGGTTTAAAATGGTGGATTGGAGGAGCAGATGCCTCCATAGTATTGTCATGCATAACATCAGTTCCAGATACACTATCCTTGGACTGCCAACTAAAAACTCCCCATACTGAGAATTTTGAGATCCAGATGAGAAAAGCATTCCTTCAATCACAGTATGCCATACAATACGAAAATGGTGGGAGCTTGCATTCTTACAAAATTATTTGGATTTGGGGATCACCCCCAGAGGTATTTGTATCAAGAAGCAATGTAGCTTTTTGGACAAAGACCTCACTAAAGAGTGGCATATGGTCTCTGTGTTTTGTACTATGAAATGGATCAAGATTTTGGTTCAACAAAGAGAGAGTAAGCTAAGGGTCGCAGAGCTACACATGCTTGAGAAGACCAAGGTGGCACAGGCCTTTAGTTCTTCCTGCCTCTTTTCCAAATAGGTGCAAGTTCAGGATAATGTAAAAAAAAAAATGAGGATAAAATAATCATAAAAAAAATAAAAAATACAAAAATAGAAAGAGACATGACAGATTACAAAACTAGGCAGGTTTTTATATACATATATATTTTAATTTACTACCTCTTTGGCTCTGTAACATAGGGCCAGATTCAGGAAGACTTGCGCTGGAGTATATCGATATGCGCCGTGTAACTGTCAAGATGCGCCGTAGTATCTATGCGGCCGTACCCACCAAACTAGATGCGACAGAAAACGGGCTTTCTCCGATCGGCTTAACTTTCCCTCGCCAGAGTATCGTAAGCGCATATTTTCGCTTGTCGCATCCGTCGCGCCTATTGATTTCCCATTCAAATATGCAAATGAGGGAGATTTTCCGATTCGCGAACGGATTAGCACCAGACGCTGGCTACATGCGCCGCGCATATGTCGTCCGTCTGTCGCAAAGTTATTCCTATAAATAGCTGCTTTATCTTTACTCCTGACAGCCACAGGTCAGCAGGAGAGCAGCTACAGCAGCAGCGTTACCAACGAAAATAGCAAGCTGAACAACCACACTTGCAAGGACAACACCTCTGTGTGCCAACATGCCAGGGGCAGCCGTGGTCCTAGCACTACTAATGGGTCCCCCGGTACGGAGGAGGCGGGCACGTGAGAGGATATACCGCACGCGCATGAGCCTCTTTGGCATGGGTGATGAGGTGGTGTATCGCCTCTTCAGATTCAGTCCTGATGCAATCCTTGAACTAACCACAACCCTGCAGGATGACATCACCAGCAAGACACACCACTCACAAGCAGTGCAGCCACTGGTGAAGGTACTGGCAACACTTAATTTCCTTGCAAGTGGATCATTTCAGCGTACAAGTGGAGTGGTGGCTGGGATGTCACAGTCCTCCATGAGCAGATGTGTGCACCAGGTTGTCCCTGCAATCCTCAGACGCATGTCCCACCACTTCATCAGACCAACCACTGAGGACCTGCGGCTGAAGGCAATGACAGATTTCTACAGCATTGCCAGATTCCCACACACCGTGGGGGCCATTGATTGCACGCATGTGGCACTCCAGCCCCCCAGTGCCACAGAGCACATATACCGCAATCGGAAGCATTGGCATTCCATCAACGTACAGGTGATAGCCGATGCCCAACGCCTCATATGGCACGTCCGTGCCAAACACCCCGGATCCAGCCATGACAGCTTCATATACAATCAGAGCCCCATCCCAATGGAATTTGAACAGAACATGTATGGGGACAGCTGGCTGGTTGGTGAGTGAAATGGGTGGCAGGCATGACAGTCCCCCCCCCATGATGCTGACATCACAAGGGGCACATGCATGACTAACATCCTCCTGTCTTTTCCCATATGCCGCGTACACACGGTCGTTTTTTGCGATGAAAAAAAACGACGTTTTTTAAAACGTCATTTAAATTGATCGTGTGTGGGCAAAAAAAAAAAATTCCAACATGCTTGAATTTTTTGTGTCGTTTTTCAAAACGTCGTTTTTTGTTTCACAAAAAGTCACCGTGTGTAGCAAAAACGTCTTTTAAAACGACGTTTTTCAACCCGCGCATGCCCAGAAGCTAGTTATGAAGCGAGCTTCAATGGAAAAGAGTGGTGAACGTAACCTTGCTTTTTGTGAAAAAACGATGGTGTGTATGCAAAATTGTCTTTGAAAAGTGACGTTTCAAAAACGTTGTTTTTTACTTCACAGAAAACGTCGTTTTTTTTCATCGCAAAAAACGACCGTGTGTACGCGGCATTACAGGTGACTCTGCATATGCACTGGGACCCCATCTAATGAATCCTTTCCGGAACCCCCAAACCCCAGGAGAGAGAAGATACAATGCGGCACATATCAAAACTTGTGCAGTGGTGGAGCAAACATTTGGGCTCCTGAAGTCCCGTTTCCGCTGCCTGGATAAGTCTGGGGGGCCCTATTGTATTCCCCTACCTTCGTGTGTCAGATCATCGGTGCATGTTGCATTCTGCACAACTTTGCCATGAGAAAAGGCCTGCAGATTGACATACGTGATGACCTGACCCCCCCAACCAGACAGCCCCCCCCCTGCCCGAGGAGACCCATTCAGCTGATGGAAGAGCAGTCAGGAGATTCCTCTTTGGCATCTTTGGACACTAAACAAAAACATTGGTCACATGGACAATGCACGCATGCACACCACTGATGTCCCTAGATCACACACACCACATCCACATCGCATTGGATTAGCCCAAGTCCAACATACAGGACTTGGGAGCAGCAACGCCGGCGTCAAGGCCCCAATGATGTCGCTGTCCATTCATACACCATTCACACGTCATTCACACAGCCGTGGGGATAACTTCTCCCCAACGGCCGAGGGTGACACCCCTTACTGGCAGGAGTGCCACCCCCTCACATTCACACACCATTCACACTGTCCCCTGCACTCCTGACCGTGTGCAGTTAAACTCAAAATAAAAAACTCATAACCTGAGCCACATAAAAAAAAATAAAAAAACTCATAACCTGAGCCACATAACATTTTAAAAAAAACTCATAACCTGAGCCAAAAAAAATAAAAAAATAAAATAAAAAAAAGCCCTCATCTGAGCTGACGGGGGCTCTTTTTTGTGGGCCCTCTCTGGCTCCTCAGCTGCCTGGAGGGAGTGCGTGGGGGGGCATCTGGAGGTGGCTGATCCCCGGGTGGGCCACTCCTGGCAGGTGTGGCCTGCATGCCCTCCAAGGCCATGGCTATCCGGCCGAGGTATGCATTTGTGTGGGCCTGCATCCTGAGCTGCCGGGTCACCTCATAATGTTGGGCCCGTTGCCTCTGCCTCTCCTGGTCCCGGATGGCAGCAGTGTTGGCCTGGACGGCTGCAGTGAGATGCCTAAGATCAGCCTGCACCTCCCCCAGGCTGGTCACCACTGCAGCGCAGTTGCAGCTGACATCCTGCACTGCGTTGGACATCTGGGCCACGGAGCCCAGGCTGTCAGCTACCCGGTCCAGATGCCCAGCAATCTCCCCCATCTGCTGGGTCTGCCTGGCCTGGGCCCGGGCCATCTGGTCATGGACCAAATCAGACACCCCCCTGGTCTTCCGGGTCGCCTTCCTGGGGCCAGGAGATGGTAGTCCCCGGGGGGATGGAGTCGCCCTTGAGGGGCTTCCTAGGATGGGGGAGGGGATTAGAGAGGGCCCTGCTAAAGGGGAGGACTCCTCCAAAAATAAAACAAAGTCCTGCTCGGGAACAACAGGCTCCTCTTCAACCACCTCAGCAGGTGAGGTGTGGGCACTTCCCTCCATCTCGTTGTCTTCACCACCCAGGGAGTCGGGCACAGGATGCCGTTGGGGGGATGGGGTGGACTGGCCACCGACAGATGATGGCCCAGCTCCGTCATCTGTGGATGACACAAAGCAGACACATGTTGGGTGGTTCCACACACTTGGCACATGTACCCCCCCCCCACATGCAACACACCAAATAGGGGATAAAAAACACTTACCTTCTGTGTTTGCACCCTTTCTAGGTGCAGGGTCTCATGTCTGGTGGGCTATGGGGTGGATGCTGGTGGCTCATGGACAACCTCTCGGTTCCTGATTTTGTTTGCTTTGTTTTATTTGATTTTAATCACCTGTTCTCACATGGCTCTATTGTACTTCTTAATGCCCCGCTTTTCTTTTTTTCTTTTTTCTTCTTTTTTTTTTTTTTTTACTATATCCAGTCATGGTTGTGGCCTCCCAACTGGCGCGGAGGGGACTGTGGTCCCTCTCTAGCCATCTGGGACCTTATGTATTGACATGCCTCCCTACCATTTCTGTTGGGGATGCGCTCTAGATATGCGCCATGTGCCTACTCTAGTGGGGTGTTGTTCGCTATACCTAAATGGTTATAGACGGGGAAACTGTTGAAATGTCTATCAGCAGGTTATGAGCATCGGAGCTCCCCGCGGATGGCCAGTATTCACCTCCTTGAGCCTTTGGCTCTCCACTCTCACACTCCATTTCTTCTCTGTAGTCAGGACCTCCCCTTATGGGACGGCTGTGAGTTGCTTGCTGGCGATTCGTGGGGAATCCTCCATATACACAGGGGAGGGACCGCTTGCGCACTCCCCCTTTCAGCTACGGCTCTACTCTGGTTAGCTGCCCACGTACACACACCTTAAGCCTGATGTGACACTCCTCGTGCTCAGATCACCGGTTGTGCCACTCAGGGACAAGGCGCACCCATACCTGATGTGTCTTAACTGTTCTTGGTTTATGCTACTCACTGCTCATATGCTCTTTTTGACGGGTCTTGTTTTGTTAACTTTTTATTTTTCTGTTTTTTCTCATCCCGATGGAGCGGTTTACGTTTATCCCAATTGTGTTTGACACTCATAGGTAGGTTCTGATACTGTTTACCTCTGCCTGCTTCTGCTGTCACTCTGATTCCACTGGCCGCAAGCCCTCCTTATACTCTTGGCTGTTGGGAAGCCCCCCGCTTTGGCTCTCCCTATCCACACTTTACTCCACCTATGCTGGCCTGCCAATGCACTCCCTGCCCCTCTTTTGGGTTCCCCACCACATCACAACATTTGCTAGTTCCTCCGTACTGTGGCAGCACGCGCTCAGTCATACTTACTGTCCCCCCTGCAGCAGTGCCTTGAATAGCCTGCTGACATTCCAGCCTTGTAATTACTAGGTGGCTTAGACTGACTACTCCCACCTCTGGTACTTTCCCTTCTTGGTGCCCTGTGACAATCCTTGGTTTTCTATCCCTCTATTGCTTTATTTAGCCATCTAGCACTCCCCCCCCCTTTTTTTTTCTTCCTCTTTCTCTCTCTTCCCCTCTTTCTCTTCTGCCTATTCCCCTCCCTCCCCTTGGTGCTTCTGCCTGATCCCATCCCCCCGTTTGTCCACCTATATCCCATTGTTGCTGTCGGCGTATCCTCCGCCCGGGCCGGTCTCTACCCAGTGGCACTCATACCCACCCTAGTCTTTGCACCATTTGGCATCTTGCTGATTTCTTAATCGATACCTAAATATGCAGAGAGCTTCGAGACCCTGTGGCTCCCTGTCGCTGAAGTGTGTGTCGCTTAATGTTAAAGGCCTGAATGTTCCCGAAAAAAGATCCCAGGTCCTATCCACATTATCTAAGCAGAAAGCCCAGTTCATTTTTTTGCAGGAAACCCACTTCCGATCGGACTCAGTTCCAAAGCTTTGTAGCACCCTCTATCCCACTGTCTTGCACTCTACGAATCCCTCGGCAAAGACCAAAGGCGTCTCTGTGTTAATCTCTAAGCATGCTCCTTTTCAGATATCGGACTCTTTGGTGGACCCAGAGGGCAGATTTGTGTTCATCAAAGGCCTGTATGCATCCAGACCCTTGACCTTGGCGAATGTCTGTGCCCCAAATGAGCACCAGGTCTCCTTCTTTAAAAAGATTAACAACCTCCTATTCTCCTTTAAGGAAGGCATAGTTCTCTTGGGAGGGGACTTTAATGTCCCTTTGAACCCTGAAGTTGACACCTCCACAGGTGCCTCTGTCTTGCCCTATCGGGCCCTGCGTCAAATTAAGTTGCAATTGCAGGGTCTTACACTACACGATACGTGGTGCACCTTGTTCCCATCGACCAAAGACTATACTTTTTACTCTGCTCCCTTTCAGAAGTACTCCCGCATAGATTACTTCTTTCTCTCCCAATCTGATCTTACTTACCTTACCCAAGCTACCATAGACCCTATGTTCCTATCCGATCACCACCCCATCTCGGTCACCCTGGCCTTTCCCGAGTCACTCCCCAGGACCAAGACGTGGCGACTTAACTCATCCTTACTTAAGGATACAACCTTTTCTTCACAACTGGAAGCCACGATACACAACTACTTTGTTGAAAATGCTTCTCCAGACTTGTCCCCACTTACTTTATGGGAAGCCCACAAATGTGTAGTCCGGGGAGAACTGCTGGCCCAGATGGCAAAACTACAGAAGATACGCCAGGAGACTATAGCGGAACTAACGTCTAAGATCAGGAGACTGGAGGCCTTACACAAAGCCTCTCTGTCTCAAGGCTCTCTGCAGGAGCTTACCCGCACACGCTCGTTACTCCTTGATGAACTAGGTAAGCGGGCCAGGCGATGTAATGTTCTTCGTCAGAGAGTGTTTTATGAACAAGGTAATAAATGCGGGAGACTTTTGGCGAAGGCGGTGCGAGCCTCCAGACCCTCCAACTTGGTCCACCAAATCCATGATCAACACGGTGCTGCCCTGTCCAAAAACAAAGACATAGCAAAATGTTTTGAACGATACTACACAAAACTTTACAATCTGAAACCCTCTAACCAGAACCCTGTCCAGGAAGAACGGAGGATGGAGGCAATTAGGAACTTCCTGGCCCAGTACTGCCCTAGGCAAGTTCCGGAGGCACGTGCAGTAGAATTAGACATGCCCCTCTCTGCGGAGGAACTCCAAGCTGCGGTGAAGCAAATGAAACCGGGAAAGAGCCCAGGACCCGACGGGTTCACACTCCAATACTACAAGTCCTTCTTGACTACCTTATCACCCAAAATGATAGCCGCCTTCAACGCTTTAGCATCCCCGTCTGCCCCAATGGGTCGTCTATTGGAGGCACATGTAACGGTTATACCGAAAGACGGTAAAGACGCTACGCAAGTCCAGAATTACAGACCGATATCACTTCTCAATGTGGATATTAAGCTATACGCCAAGATCCTAGCTAATAGGCTGTCCCCTCTCCTACCCGGTCTGATCTCCCAGGATCAGGTGGGTTTTGTCCCTGGAAGAGAAGCCAGGGACAATACTATCAGGGCACTGAACTTGCACCATTGGCTCACTGTCTCCGAGACGCGGGGCTTCTTCCTGTCCCTTGACGCGGAGAAGGCGTTCGACAGGGTGGCCTGGGATTACATGCGCAAAGTCTTAAAAACAATCGGTCTTCACCCGCGCATGTTAGCACATATTTCCGCATTGTATTCTACCCCCAGTGCGAGTGTGCGGGTTAACGGTCACCTGTCGGATGCCTTCTTCATAAGCATTGGTACCCGCCAGGGCTGTCCCCTATCTCCCCTAATTTTTGTTTTAACCTTAGAACCCTTCCTTAACAAACTACGTTCTAATCCCGATATCAAAGGCATGATGGTGGGAGGTAGGGAGTATAAGGTAGCCGCCTTCGCTGACGACATACTCCTCTCCTTGACCCTGCCGAGACTTTCCCTACCAAATTTGTTGTAAGGCCGTGTACACACGGCAGAGAACCTCGACGGGCAGAACACATCGTTCCGCCCGTCGAGGTTCTCTGCCGGGCGTCGAAATCGGGCGACCCGCCCGTCGGGAATGGCAACCAGCCATTCATCCAGGCGGGCCGTCGAGCAAATAGAGAGCGTGCTCTCTATTTCTGCTCGACCGGCTTCCCGACGGGAAGCTCGCCGAGAGCGTACACACGGCCAAGGTCCTCGCTGGAATGCAGCTTCCAGCGAGGTTCTCGCTGGATTCCAGCGAGAACCTCGGTCGTGTGTACGCCGCCTCAGATATAGAACTCTTTGGGAAATTATCCCATTTTAAGATCAATTACTCAAAATCCCACGCATTGAATGTATCACTCCCGAGGAGTGAGGTGGAGGACTGCCGAACCTCCTTCCCCTTCCTGTGCAATGAAAGGGCTATTACGTACCTGGGCATTCAAATTACGGCTGATCTAGCTCACCTCTATAATGATAATGTTTTTGTTGCCCTCCGAAAGGCCCAACAGGATTTAAAAGACTGGGGGCCCTTAATGTCTCTTGGTTCGGCCGCTCGGCCCTCTTGAAAATGATAATTCTGCCGCGCCTACTGTACCTCTTGCAATGCATCCCGATTGGCTTGCCTCCCTTCTTCTTTGCGACATATAAGAAAGCTGCATCAGCGTTTATCTGGAAGAATTCACCTCCTCGCATTAGGTACACAAGGCTTACTCGCCTGAAGACCGGAGGAGGTATCGGCCTCCCAGATCTCTTCCAATATTATCTGGCGGGCCACCTTATGCGTATAGTGGACTGGAACGTCCATGAGACCAGGAAGGAGTGGGTGGTACTGGAAAGGTCGCTCACGCAGCTCCCTCTTGAATCGCTCCCCTGGATATCTGCTCAACTCTGGCCCCCGGAAGTTAAACTCCATCCACCCCTCTCTCAGGGCTTTCGGGTGTGCATTAAAAATCCCATCATTTTCCTTTAACCCCACTGAGGGGTAACCCGGACTTTTTGCCAGGTCTATCCTCCTCATTCCTGCAACGAGATTGGCCTCATGACCGGGTTCAAGCACGTCATTTTTACTCCCGCGGATCCCCTCGCTCCTACGAGGATTTGTTATCTGAATCCCCGTCCGACTCTTTCCCCTTCTGGTCTTACAGACAGCTGAGACATTTCCTTTCCTCGCAGCCGTCATCCGAAATTTGGATGCGACAGCTGACACCCTTTGAAAACCTGTGCGTGCAGTCCTCTCCACAGAGACACCTGATCTCCAATATATATCAGACCTTTCGGATAGCACTCCCAGATCTCCAGACCCAGCCCGTGTTGCCTGGGAATCTGACCTCTGGGTTCCCTTGACTGAGGAAGACTGGACCCGGCATTTACAAACACTTGGGCATGCTGGACCCACTTCAAAACTACTCAAAGCTTCCTGGCCCACGGTCCTTAGACAGTAAAGTAGATGGGCTCATCCCTACTGAATTAACGTCCCTTTGCCCGTATGGTTTGGTAGGCCTGGTGGAGAATCGCCGATACTGCCGATTCCCTGTAGAGAATCTCTTTCCCTGTCCCCCCCCCCCTTTTTTTTTCTTTTCCCCTCTCCTTCCTCTTCTTCTTCTCCCTCTCTTCCCTCCTTTCCCTTTTTCTTCTTTCTTTCTCTCTTCTCTTCTCCGTCTCCCCACTCTCTTCCTAGATCATATTCTTGGTTAGGATTTGACTTTCTGCCATATTACTAAAGCTCAACAGTCCCAGCTGTTGGGATTGGGATCCTATCAGATATAATGACCCTACATCACTCTATGCTGAATTTATAGTCCATGTACACTTGTATGACTATATGCCTATGTAAGATCCATGTCTGTATCTTATGATGTTTCATTCTCATTTAATAAAATTGTTTACAGGAAAAAAAAAAACACTTACCTGTCCTGGAGCCTTCCTCCACGGAATCATAGCCCGGTACCCCCTCCAACTGCTCCCTCTCCAGGCAGCGGGCGACCACCTCCTCCTCCGTGGTCAGGCTGACCGCACATGGGGGTCCACCACCCGTGCCCCTCTCATGCCTCCTGTTGGTGGCCACCTTGCCCTGGACTTTGCGCCTCAAATCATTAATTTTTTTCACGATATCGGCAGCAGTCCAAGTGGAGTAGCCCAAAACATTGACCCTGCCAGCAATGCTCTCCAGGATGCCCTGCTTCCTATCCCAGCTGGTCACACAGAGGTGTTGTCCTTGCAAGTGTGGTTGTTCAGCTTGCTAGTTTTGTCGGTAACACTGCTGCTGTAGCTGCTCTCCTGCTGACCTGTGGCCGTCTGGAGTAAAGATAAAGCAGCTATTTGTAGGAATAACTTTGCGACAGACGGACGATATACGCGCGGCGCATGTAGCCAGCGTCTGGGGCTAATCCGTTCGCGAATCGGGAAATCTCCCTCATTTGCATATTTGCATGGGAAATCAATAGGCGCGACGGATGCGACAAGCGAAAATATGCGCTTACGATACTCTGGCGAGGGAAAGTTAAGCCGATTGGAAAAAGCCAGTTTTCTGTCGCATCTAGTTTGGTGGGTATGGCCGCATAGATACTATGGCGCATCTTGACAGTTACACGGCGCATATCGATATACTCCAGCGCAAGTCTTGCTGAATCTGGCCCTTAATGTCTTTCAGAAGATTTGGCAGAGAAATCCTGGGTTGGGACGAGGAGAGAAGCACATCATCGGCAAATGCCACCACTTTGTTTTCCCTGTCACCCACTGTGAGACCCCTAATGTCAGGGTTGCGGCGCCCCCTGTTCAGAAAAGGCTCCAAGGTTAAAACAAAGATCAGGGGGGAAAGAGGGCAGCCCTGATGCGTACCGTTACTGATGGAGAAGGCGTCCGATAGGTGATCATTAACCCGCACTCTCGCACTGGGAGTGGAATACAAGGCAGAGATATGCGCTAACATGCGGGAGTGGAGACCCAATGCGCTCAGTACCTCCCGCATATAATCCCAGGCCACCCTATCGAACGCCTTCTCCGAGTCAAGGGACAGGAAGAAGCCCCGTGACCCGGAAGAGGTGAGCCAGTGGTGCAAATTCAACGCTCTAATGGTGTTGTCCCTGGCTTCCCTGCCAGGGACAAACCCCACCTGGTCCTGAGCAACCAGACCGGGTAAAAGCGGGGACAGCCGATTTGCCAGGATCTTGGCGTATAGCTTGATGTCCACGTTGAGGAGGGAAATCGGCCTGTAGTTCTGGACTAACAGAGCGTCCTTACCGTCCTTGGGGATAACGGTGATGTGTGCTTCAAGCAAACGGCCCGTCGGGGAAGACGGGGAGGCCAAGGCGTTAAAGGCAGCTAGCATTCTGGGAGAGGGAGCATGTGAGAATGACTTGTAATATTGCAACGTGAACCCATCAGGTCCTGGGCTCTTGCCTGGTTTCATTTGTTGTATCACGGTTTGGAGTTCCCCGGGTGTTAGGGGCAAGTCCAACTCTGCCGCACGAGCCTCCGGGATCTGTCCCGGCGAATATTGAGCCAAGAAATCCCTAATTGCCTCCGCCCTAGTGGCTCCCTGGGTCGGAGTCTGGGTCATGGGGTTTAAGTTGTAGAGCTTGGTGTAATATAGCTCAAAGGATCTCGCTATATCTTCGTTTTTAGACATGGCAACGCCGTGTGGGTCACGAATTTGGTGGACTACATTGGAGGGCCTGGAGGCCCGCACAACTCTTGACAGAAACCTCCCGAATTTGTTGCCCTGTTCGTAAAAAAGTCTCTGATGGAGAACATAACGCCGCCTGGTGTGTTTGTCACAGCGGGTGTGAGCAAGCTCCTGCAATGAGCTCTGAGAAAGAGAGGCCTTATGTAGGGTTTCCAATTTGCCAATTTTACTGATCAGTCCAGCAACGGTCGCCTGACGGAGCTTCTTGAGTTTCGCTGCCTGCGCTAAAAGGTCTCCACGGACAATGCACTTGTGGGCTTCCCATAAGGTAAGCGGGGACAGGTCAGGGGAGGAGTTTTCCGCAAAATAATTGCGGATCGTGGAGTCCAGACACGCGTAGAATTCAGTGTCCTTGAGTAGTGCTGAATCGAGTAGCTACGTTTTTATCCTGGGGACCGACTCAGGGAAGGCCAGGGTAACTGAAATAGGATGGTGGTCCGACAGAAACATAGGGTCTATGGTGGCCTGGGTTAAGTAGGTCAAGTCAGGTTGGGAGAGGTCAAAGTTTTTTTATTCCTCTGCTCCCGCTTGTCTGAGCTAGCCTGGGCCTTCTCGTATGCTGTTTTTAAACTTTTCCTTAGCCGATCTACATAACCTTTGTGTGAGGTTGCAGATGTATGATCCAAAGATATCCCAAAGGCTAAGTCAACTGGTAATCGGGCCTCCCTACCGAACATCAAGCGATAGGGTGATTATCTGGTTGCATCATTCATAGTACTGTTGTATACATGCACGACAGCAGCCACATGCTTGCTCCAATGTTGCTTCTGCTCAGACCTCAATGTTCCAAACATGTTCAGGAGAGTTCTGTTGAAGCAATCAGTTTGGGCATCCCCTTGGGGATGATAAGGGGTAATTCTGGTTTTGTCTATTCCCAAGAGGTCCAACAGCTTCTTTATCAATCTGCTTTCAAAGTCTCTCCCCTGATCAGAATGGATGCATTGTGGTAGTCCATAGAATTTCTCCACTAGCACTTTTGCCACTGTTGAGGATGTCTGATCCTTAGTTGGATAGGCTTGAGCATACCTAGTGAAGTGGTCTGTCACCACCAGAACATTTCTTACTCCACTCGAGTCAGGCTCCAGACAGATTAAATCTATGCACACCAGTTCCAATGGGCCCTGGCTGTGAAGATGGCCAATTGGGAACTCAAGTTTGTGAATGGGATAGTTCTTTTCAGATGACGTCAGACTCCTGCTCATGTAGGCCACTGGGCGTAGATAACCGCTGTGTTCTTGGTATAATACCTCTCCTAGTCCATCTCTACTGGCATCCACATGCAACTCATAGGGCTTGGAGGTATCCGCATAAGCCAGCACAGGGGCAGTGATCAGATTTTTCTTGAGCTGGAGGAATGCCTCCTCGCATTTGGGGCTCCACTGGTCACGGATTTCCTAGGCCCTCGATTGACCTTTATCGGTCTCTCCGAGTTAGGAGTATCATCTTCCTCTTCAGGCTTCAACAACTCATTCAAGGGCCTTGCGATCTTGGCAAATCCTTCTACAAACCTCCTATAGTAGGAGCAGAATTCCAGGAATGACCGCAATTCCGTCACATTGGTAGGCCTAGACCAAGAGGTCACTGCCTCCAACTTCTCCGGGTCTGTTGATACCCCTTCTGCGGAAACAATGTGGCCCAGATAGTGAACCGATGATTGATAGAACTAGCACTTTTCTCTTTTCAAATGTTTTTTATTGTTTATCAGACACATGGTATACATGACAGTACAGTGTTGATATGTCAAATACAAACAGTAAAGCAGAAAATTACCCGGGTAATAACTCAGGTAGAAGGGTAAACAACAACTAATGAGAATACAGAGAACATACCTGTATAAAGGAAAAGTAAAAGGAAAATGGCATCCTACCGCTATATGTGGATGCATCAGTCCCATTATTGGCACAAGAACAGGCGAGGTATTCTCAATGTCTTACAAATAACATCAGTAAACGTGCTTGAAGTCTGATGAACATCTTATCAATAAAGATAAAAAAGGAGAATAACAATAGTAACGGAAAAAAACACGTAGGGAAATTAAAATAATTAATAAACTAAAATAAAGCTTAAAATAAAGAAAAAATAAATAAAGTATGTGCACCGGTACCTAGGAAAAATGCGTATATTAGACCACATTTAAACAGCATCATGATACCCCTAATCCACCATGACAAATCTAGACGACCATGGCAACCACTGGCTGAGGAAGGAAGAGACCCTATTAGATTGAGAGGCAAAATGTTTTTCATAGGAGTAATGTACATTGACCCTTTGTATTACTTCTGAGATGGTCGGGATCTGAGTAGATTTCCATTTGGAGGTAATAGACAACCTAGCAGCAATGAGTATATGAGTAGCGATGGTTCTAAGATTTTTTGGGATACTATTTATAGTCAGAGAGAGGAGGGCCAATTGGGGGTAGGCATCACACATGAGCCCACCACTGAGGACAGTAAGCCAAAGACCTCACCCCAGAAACTACGGAGATCTTTACAGTCCCACAGTATGTGGAATATGTTTCCTCTAGCTCCACATTGCCTCCAACAATGGTTGGAGTCCGAGTGGAAAATCAGAGCAATCCTCACTGGAGTGAGGTAGGACCTGTGGAGGATCTTTAACATAAGATCCCAATGGTTAGTGCAATGCAAGTGTCTATAGCATGATCGTATTGCAGTTTTCCAGTCCTCTAAAGGATAGGAAGTTCCAAAGTCTCTTTCCCAATTCGCCATGCTAGATGTTTTGGTAAAGGCATTGGGGTTTAGAAGAAGAGCATAGAACCATGACAAACCCTTAGGTTTATGGTAATTGGATTGAAGGTAGCTCCATACTCCACTATGCAGACTATATGAACAATCGATATGATTGGAATGGAAATGCAACAATTGGGATTTGGCATACAAGTTAGAGGAGGGGTTTTTAAGGATTAGATCTCCCCAGGAGTGAATGCCCTCTTTTAACCATATCTGTATATTAAGGTTAGGGATTAAGTGTTCGTAAATTCTAAGATTAGTAAGTTCCTGGCGTATTTTAGACTCAGAGCTAGTTACCTTGTGAAGTTCTTCCCAGGCCGAGAGAGATGCCACAATGGAAGGTAGCGAGGGAGAAAAGAAGGGAACATGTGTTAATTTAGCTAGCAACAATGAGGGAAGGTCCCTATTTTGTAGAATAGATTTCTCTATCTGTACCCAGAGTTTAGTAGAGTCTGGTTCAAACCAGGCCTTAAGTTGGTCTAAAATAGCAGCCCTGTAATAAAGGCGTATATTGGGGAATCCCGTCCCTGCATTAAATCTATGTTTTTGAAGAGATGAGTAGGTGAGTCTGGGCATTTTACCTTTCCAAACAAATTGCCGAAACAGTTTGGAATTAGATTTTTATTGAGAATTTTACAACAATACACAAATAGAAGTCATAGATGGCATAAGAATCCGGAACAAACCAAGGTTCAGCGATAAAGGCAAGGGTCTACAATCACCTCACAGCGTAGTGGCCACATAAATGCATACAATAAATCATAACGTACAGGTCATCACATCGTAAGCCCTTCTAACAACTGGTCTGGAACATTCCAACTAAAACAATCGTAATAGAACATGTTTGATAAATGATGACTCCTGATATAGAAGAGGGTGGGTATCAAGTAGAACACATACGGAAAAAGAAAAACAAAAAAAAGGAAAAAGTATAAAGGGAGGGGAATAGGGTCACGGGGGAGATGGACTTCAGTTGTTGAGCAATGTAGATTAACAATCAATAGTCATACCAGGGCGTTGCAAGAACCTCTGCTGGCACTGCATTATCATTAAGAGTCAGTCAACCAAGGCAAGTTCCCTTTCTATCCCACTCGCTCCACGACTGCCATTTTCTATCAAAGCTTATCCTCTGGCCAGCCTTCGAGGCTATAAGAGATTCATACACATGAGAGTCACGAGTAAGTGTGAGCACCTCTGAGAGGTTGGGGACTACATTGGATCTCCAGTTCCGAGTGATGAGTGTTCTCGCTACCAGTAGGAGGTGTGTCACTACCGTTCGGAGCTGTGGGGGGAAAGAGTCGATGTTCAAACTCAGCAGGGCCAATGCGGGCTCGGGCCGAGTGAATACTCCTGTGATCAATGAGATGAATTTAAATACACTGTTCCAGAAGCTTGTTAGGTGTTTACACTTCCAGAAGACATGCATGATGTTACCCACCTCTCCGCATCCCCTCCAGCACAGAGGAGAGTTGTCTTGAGAAAACTTAGACATCATGTATGGCGTAAGGTACCATCTCAGGGAAATCTTCTGGGCCAGTTCCCAGTGATTGGTGCATTTAGAGGTCTTGTATACAGAATCGAGGGCAATCCGCCACTGTGATTCAGTATAGGTGTGGCCTAAGTCCTTTTCCCATTTGAGGAATGGGGGGGACTTGATAAAGGAACGTCTGCGCTGGAGGAGATTATAGAAGAGGGGGATCCCCTTGGAGGTGGGGTTAGAGGACGTGAGGAATTTCCAGACAGGGTCTGGAAGAAAAATTTTGTGATTCCCGATAGAGTCTAGGAAGTGAGATACTTGGCGGAATTTATATTCATCTGCCGGGGGGAGGTTATACACTGATTGAAGGGCCTGGAAGGAGGACATACGGTTGTTGCTGTATAAACAAGAGATGTGGGTAATACCCTTGTTCTTCCAGCTCCGAAGCCCAATGTTGGGAATGGCGCTCTCCAGGGTCTCACTGGGAACTGGCACTTCTATCAGAGTATCCTGGGGATTAGTTAGGCTACCCAATACCCTCCAGGCCTCCAAAGAGGCCCGAATGGACAGGGGAAGCTGGTGTAGAGGAAGAGGTCTCAACTTATCTAGGAACAGCATGGAGATCAAGTTTCTGTTAGGACTAAATGACTGTTCAATACTGCACCAGGGGGTCACCTGGGGATTTGTAAACCACGATTTAAGTTGGTTTAATAGGGAAGCCCGGTGGTAGTCGCGGATATCCGTAAAACCCATACCACCCACCGACCTGTGTTTAGTTAACAACGTCTTTGAGCACCTGGGTTTACGTGCACTCCATACGTAGGTCCTAAGGATGGCATTAAGGGACCGGAGGTGGAGGGGCCTAACAGGTATAGGGAGCGTACGGAAGATATACAATATCTGGGGTAGTAAAAGCATCTTGAAAGAAGCAAGGCGGCCAGACCAGGAGAGCTCAATTTTGGACAAGCGCAGTGTCTCCTTAGTAAGTTTCTCTATTAGTAGTGGGTAGTTAGCCTCAGCCAATCTATGGGGGTCTGCAGTGATTTGAAGACCAAGGTAAGATATGCTCTCCCTGGCCCACGCATAGGGAAACGCGCTTTCTAGATGGGCCCGGGCAGCGGGCGGTAGGTGTAGAGGCAGGATAGTGGACTTGGAGGAGTTGACTCTATAATAGGAAATATTGCTAAAGGACTGTAGAACTTTCTGGACGTGGGGAAGCGATTTAGATGGGGATGTAATGGATAGGATAATATCATCGGCGAACAGGTTAATTTTGTGTGAAGTACCATGTATTGGGAAACCTGTGATCTGAGGGTGGGCTCTAATTTTTTCGGCCAGTGGTTCAATGAGGAGGTTGAAAATTGACGGGGATAAGGGGCACCCCTGACGTGTCCCATTTGAGATAATAAAGGGTCTGGAGAGGTAATTGGAAGTAAAGACCTGGGCGGAAGGATGGGAGTAGAGGGCCAGGATCGCAGAGACAATAGGGCCCTGAAAACCAAATTTAGAAAGGGTGTGCGACATATAGGTCCAGTGGACCCTGTCGAACGCCTTCTCCGCATCCAAAGAGAGGAGCAGAGAAGGCGTCCGAGAGGCCCAGGTATGCTGCACCACGCCAATGATCCGGCGAGTGGCGTCTGACGCCTGTCGTCCCGCTGTGAAGCCGGATTGATCAGGATTTATTAGGAAAGGGATAACAGAGAGAAGCCTTTGGGCCAAAATCTTGGCATAAAGCTTAACATCGGTGTTCAAGAGTGAGATGGGGCGAAAGTTGGCAGGGGTATCAGGAGACTTGCCAGGCTTAGGGATAGTGACGATATAAGCTGATAGCATCTCAGGTGGGAAACCCGACGAGGACACAGCTTGTGAGAAGACTGAGCACAGTGAAGGGGCCAGAGTCCCACCGAACGTTCTGTAGTAGTCGTTCGGAAGGCCATCAGGGCCGGGGGACTTACCCAAGGGCATCTTGGAAATCACTTTCTGAATTTCTGCAACTGTAATGGGGGCGTTCAGCGTTTGCAGCTGGGAGGGGGACAGGGTTGGGAGGGACAGGTCCGCCAGAAAAGCCTGGATATCATGGTCTGAGGGTTGTGGGGTATTACCATTGTCTTTTATGTTGTATAGGGATGAATAATAATCAGCAAAGGAATTGGCAATATCTCTGGGGTCATACAACTTGCTATCATCGGTCGGACTGCGAATGAAAGGAATCTTTGCACGAGTCCTCTGGTCTTTCAGATGCCATGCTAAAAATTTGCCAGCTTTATTCCCAGAGGAGTAGTGCGTCAACTTTAGGGCCTTCACATATCTATTGTGGGATTCCAGAAGCAGGCGTCTAAGGTCACATATAAGACTAACCAGTTTGTTTGATAGACCTGGAGTGGGTGAGGCCTTATTTTGGGCTTCGAGAGATCTAATCTCCTCCAGGAGCATGTCTATCTTCAAAGTTCTTTGGCGCTTCAATCTCGAGCTGAGTTGAAGCAGAACTCCTCTGATGAAGGCCTTGTGGGCCTTGTGTCATATTGAAATCACCACAAATAATGACATTACCCTTCTTAATAGCAGTAATTTTTTTAAACACTTTGTTCACAAATCTGACCTGATTAGTATTCGGGGCGTATAGATTAACAATAGTATAAGCACAATTGTTAAATTCCCCCACAAGAATCACAAATCTACCTGCAGGATCAGATAGCACCTCCCCCAGTTTGAATGACACCGAGTCTCTAATGATCGTAACAACCCCCCTATGCTTCTTATTGGGGGCAGAGGCAAAAAACAAATGGGGATAGTTCTTGTGCTTAAAGGTAGGGAGTTTAGAGGAGAGGAAATGGGATTCCTGAACACACAGGATGTCCGCTTGCATCTTCTGGGCCTCCTTCCACAGTGCCGCTCGTTTTGCGGGGTGATTCAGTCCATGGACATTGAATGAAACTATGTTAAGTACCATGGTGGAGGGGGGTAATGAAGAGATAGTACCTCAGGCCGGAAGAAGGCGACGAAGCTCAGATGAAATCCAAGGCGTTGCTTCTGTGGGCCAAGGTTTCGCCACTCCCTAGGAAGTGAGGGAAGTCCATCTCTTGACATGGGGTAGGAAAAAACAAAGGGAGAGGAAAAAATAAAAATTGAAATGAAAAGAAACACAAAGCCACCTGGTTGAGTGGCAATCAAACAGCGAAATAGTTCAAGCATAGTCAACAGGGTAAGTAAAAAGGGAGATTCAATGTAGAATCCGGGAGCAGAGACACTGCTCATGTAACACAGAGGGGGAAAAAAGTCATCATTAGTAGGTAACAGGTAGAACAAAAAAATTTGACCGTAACCGAGGCACTTAGGAGGACTTTTTCTTGTCCTTTTTCTTTTTCAGGTGCCATGAATCCTGAGTAGCGATTTTGGAGGCTGTAGGTTGGTCACCATCCACCTGCTCTGGGACAATGTTCCATGCACGAAGGAGAGCCAGGCCCTCTGTTATGTTGTTGACCACAGAGGAGTGATTATCTCTCGTGACAGTGAGTTTGGCTGGATAACCCCACCTGTACACAATGTCATGATTGCGCAAGGCCTTAGTGACAGGCAGAAGGGCCCTGTGCCTCTGCATAGTGAACTGGGATAAGTCCGCGAACAGCTGGATAGAGGCGTATTGGGCAGACGGGTTCTTGTTCTTCCTGAAGGACATCATGAAGCGTTCTTTTATTTGAAAGAAATGTACCCGCATCAGGACATGCTATCTGGGAGGTGTGACGGCTTGGGCAGACGATGAATTCTGTCTATTGCCAGGTCCGCGTCTGATAAGTCAGGGATAAGTGACCTCATGAGATCCTGAGCGTATTGCTGTAATTGGTGTGGGAGGACAGATTCAGGGACCCCACGGACCTTAACATTGTTCCTTCTGGATCTGTCCTCGAGGTCCGAGACTTTAGCTTTGAGCCATGAAATTTCATCAGCCTGGTCATTATGGGCATCCACTAAGGTGTTGTGGGAAGAGGCAAACTCCCCCATTTTCTGTTCAACATGATCTACTCTTCCCCCCAGCTCCTGAACATCTGCTTTGAACCCTCTCATGCAGTCCATCATGTCAGCGTGGTGGGAGCTGCGGAGGGACACCAGCATATCTCTCAACACAGTGTCAGACAGGGGTTTGTCAGCGGTGGGGAATGTATTGATCGCCTCCGCAAGCTCCCTAGTGTCATTCAGGGAATCCTGTGCACTGACCTGATTGCTGCCCGAGCACTCGGGGGACAGCCACGGCTTAGACTTAGCCGGGCTGCGTGACAGCGGTGTGGAAGCATCCGGGGATCCGTGCGCCGCTCCCTGTTGTGGATCCGGGCTGTTAGGGGATGAGCTGGAGCCGCTGGAGGAGGACGGCGAGGCTCCGCCGGCGCCATCTTGGATTAGGCCGCGAGGAGTCGGCGGGAAGAAGTGGGGAAGCTTCTGGATTTGGGGCTCGGTTTTTCTTTTACGGGCCATCCCGGGGGTCTAGGCGGTCCGGAGGGTCGATTCAGGTGCGTTTGAGTGCCGAAACAGTTTATTCACTAATTTAAAAAAGGTCTCCGGTAAGCACAAGGGAATCCAGACGCTTATTAAGATTTACAGGCAGCAAACACAATTTCGTAACATTCAGTTTGTAAATAAGATATTTCACTATAGGTTTGCAGGACTGTGCTAAGTTTAGCCAGGGAAGAGGTTGGATTGTGGAGGATCAACACCACGTCATCCGCGAAAAGACCAATCTTTTTTTTTATGAGTTTTAAAAAAGATATTTATTGAAAGACAGTACATTACAAGAAATAACCCCGAATCCAGTCTGGGGTACACTACTATATCCGATACAACAAATTTAGCGATGCTTTAAAAAAAAATGAAAAGGAACTCAGAAGACATAAGAAGTGATTACAGCGGAACTTAACCATTTTTTGAATAGACCACGAGAATGCATACATACAACTTACTCATTCACAAAAATCGAAACCAAATAAAAATAAATCACCATCGACCTAGAGAGAGTTTTCAGCGTGGAGGAGAGTGTTGCACATCAGACCCGGTAACCCCACTGGGTGCATACCCGTCTGAGGCCTCTTAAGGGAGTACGAAAATCAAACTTTTTCCCTTTTAAAGGGTCCTCCTACCAGGTCCCAGAATACCAGAAATCTCCAGAACCAGGGGGGAGGACCAAATCAAAAAAGCACAAATAATCGAATGGTCGTTATATGAGAAAAAAAAAAAAAAGAGAGTAAGGATATACTAATGTTGTTACATAGCTCCCAGAAGGGAGTAATATGAAATTATCGGTGCATTGAGAGTAGTGAACCAAATTTATTCTGACTATAATATCCAAATGTAATTACCAGATAAAGAGGAAGAGAACAGAGTATACAAGAGAAAAAAAACAAAGAGAAAAGGAAGAAAAAAGAAAAAGGAGAGAAGAGGAAGGTAAAGACAAAAGAGAGTAGCGTCAGCACACAGCCTATCCAGTGACGGTCGTGCTTGTGTCACCAATACCCGCAATCAAAGATATTCCTACATAATCGGCCCAGGGCTCCCACGTTGCTTCAAATGTTTTGGAGGAGTTCGTTAAGGAGCTAACTAGCTTCTCCTGTGATATTATCCAAGAAATCTTCCTTTTCGCTGCTACAATCGAGACTTTTGGAAGTTTCCAGGCCTTGGCTATCACCAGTTTTGCCCCTAATAGTATAAACATAATTAATTGTCGGGTAAATTTAGAAATCTTAGGAATATATGCATTCAGCAGTGCTATTTGGGGGGATTGAGTCACTGGGGTTCCTGAAACCTTCCGAATAAGGTGAAATATCTTGTTCCAAAAAGACCTAATTTTTGGGCACTCCCACCAAATGTGCAACATGGAGCCCTGCGCCTGACATCCCCTAAAGCATAAAGAAGAGGCGGAAGGGTACATCAAAGCAAGTCTGGATGGAACTAGATACCATCTCATCATTACCTTTACGTTAGCTTCTATCAAAGAAATATTAATTGTACCTTTATACAATCTTGTTCCCGCTTTATACCATTCGTCCAGGTCCCAGGTTATCCGTAGGTCTTTCTCCCATGCTTCCATATAAGGGAATTTAGATTTGGGTTCCAAAAGTGAAAGATAAATCACAGAGATGCCGCCTTTTTGACCCATCCCTTGTCCACACCATCGTTCGTATTCAGTGAATTCCGGGGGTTTAGATTTATTTTGCCAACTGGAGTTTAGAAAGTGATGTATTTGGTGGTATCTGAAAATCTCAGATTCCGGTAAATCCAGTTTTTCTTTACAAAATTTTAGAGAGATAGGGCCAGAGGGAGTAAAAAAGTGTCCGATTCTGTACATCCCCTTATCTAACCACCATTTAAAAGCTTTAATATCCAGTCCTGGACTGAAAAGCAGATTACGGAATAGATGGGACAGAGGTCTGATGTCAGAAGTCAAGGAGGTAATGTGTATCATACCGTCCCAGAGCCTAAGGAACTGCGACAGCGTAAGAGAAAGGATTGAAGGCCTGGCCTTTGCGAGAGCACCAGAGCAAAAAATCTATGGTGTGCGTAGGAACCGCTTGTCTTTCCATATTGAGCCACTCAGGTTTTTCTAGTGTGGAATAAATCACCGAAAGTTGAGCAAGCCTGGCCGCCTGATAGTATCTGAATAAGTCGGGTAGACCCAAACCCCCGCGCGTTTTAGGACTAAAGAGAACTTTGCGAGAGAATCTATGTATATCCTTTCTTCCCCCAAACAAATTTAATAATCTTCCCCTGGAAAGAATTAAGATGTTCCCTGTTGATCGCAATATGGAGGGATCTAAATAGATAAAGGAGTCTCGGGAGTAGGGTCATTTTTATTGAGTGAATTTTGCCTAACCAAGAAATCCTGTAGAGGGACCATGTTCTAAGATCGTCTTCCAGAGCTCGGAACATGGGGGGAAAATTTTCTTTATATAAATGTTCAATCTTAGGGGTTAAATTTATACCTAAATATCTAATTGAGGAGGCATTCCACTTGTATGCGAATGAAAGTCTAAGCTGGTCTACCATCATGGGTTGGAGGGATATATTCAACGCAGTGGATTTAGACATGTCAACCCATAACCCCGAAATAGAGCCAAAGGTCTCTAATATTTTATTTATGTTGGGTAGGGACTGAAGAGGAGAGGTAATAAAAAGGAGCACGTCATCAGCGAAAATGGCGCATTTATGAACAGCCTGACCGCACCTGACCCCTTTTATATTATTGTCTGATCTTATTGCTATGGCTAAGGTTTCGATCGCAATAGCGAAGATCAGAGGGGACAGGGGGCAACCCAGTCTTGTCCCTCTCTCAATATAGATAGGTTCCAAATAATACCCCTGTAACTTAATTCTAGCTTCTGGTTTAGAGTAAAGTGCCTTTAAAACATTTAAAAAAGAATTTCCAAAACCCCAACGTCCTAAAATGGTAAATAAATATGACCAAGAAAGGGAGTCGAAGGCCTTCTGCAGATCCAAAGAGAGCAGAAGATCTTCTTGTTTCGGATCCCCATCCCAACCCGATTGGAGAATAGATATTATATCTACTGCTCTTCTAACTTGATCCGGGCCCTGTCTCCCGGGGATAAATCCTACCTGGTCCTTATGTATGTAGAGATTAAGAAATGAACTTAGTCTATTAGCTAGTATTTTGGTAAGAATTTTCAAATCATTATTTATAAGGGAAATGGGCCTATAATTTTCTACTCGTTCAGGGTCTTTGTCGGGTTTCGTGATTACCGATATGTAGGCAGCATTAAGAATAGGAGCCATAGTCTCCCCAGTCCTTTTAGAGTTAAAGAATTTAGTAAGGAAAGGGGCTAAAATGTTTGCAAAGGACTTATAATAATAGGTAGAAAATCCGTCTGAACCTGGGGAAGAACCTCCTTCTAAGCCTTTAATTACTTCAATAGTTTCTTCTAATTTAAATGGTGCGTCAAGGTATGCAACATGCTCCTTACTGAGAGAAGGAAGGGGAAGGTTATCCATAAAGGGGTTTGTGTCAGAGACCCCAGTCATGTCAGTTTTCTGATAAAGTTTAGTGTAGAATTCCTGAAATACGCTCAATACACGTTGTGGATTGAGTGTATAAGAACCGTCCTGTTGTCTAATCTTGGGGATAGTAAACGAACGTGGACTAGGGGTAAGTCTATTGGCCAGCATTGTACTCATTTTGTTGGCCTGAGAATAACATTTTGCACCCGACCATTGAATGGACCTATCAGCCGAGACCGTAAGGGCTAGGTTTAAGGCTATTTTTGTTTTATCTAATTGCTCTAGGAGCTTCCGGGACGGGTCTCTTTTATGCCATCTACTGAGAAATAAGAATTCCCTTTTGAGTTTCTCGACCTCCGAGGCCCTCGCTTTTTTAAGACCAGAGGCCAATTGAATACATTTTCCTCGGATCGAGGCCTTGTGGGCTGCCCAAAGAGTCTCGGCCGAGATTTCATTTGTGTCGTTAAAGAGGAAGTATTCCTTTAGTGCCTTCTCTATCTCCGAAACTATTTTAGGGTAATCTAACAGGGATTCCTTCAGCCTCCAGTGAGGGGTAGGAGGCCCAGCAAAGCGTCTCCGTAAAATCATTACTACCATGGAATGGTCAGACATAACTGTGTCTTTTATGGATGCCTTGGTGACAGCAGGTATGTGTATAGAAGAAATAAATATGTGATCTATTCTGGAGTAGCATGAATGGGGGTTCGAGAAATGTGTGTAATCCTGTGTTGAGGGATTAAGTTCCCTCCAGATGTCAACCAACCCTTGTTGGTATATCAATCTTGCTATCTGAGAACTGGATCTAGAAGGAAGGGTTAATTGTTTCGAAGGGATCTTAGATTTATCAAGACGTTGGTCAAAAGCGGTGTTAGAGTCTCCTCCAAATATTACCGTACCCTCTAGAAACTTCTGCAGAACCATAAACATTGACCTAATGAACTTATTTTGGCCTGTATTGGGAGCGTAATATGAGACGAATGAAAACAGTTGGTCATCAATCAGCCCCTTTACCAAGATATACCTCCCTTTGTGATCTCTATGTACAAGAATCAACTTAAACTGACATGACTTAGCGAACAAGATCGCAACGCCTTTTGTTTTACTCTCCGCATTAGCTAAAAAAGTGGGTAGTGGGAATGTAAGAAGGAAGGTGTGAATCTTGCCAGAAAATGAGTTTCCTGCAACATCACAACCTCTAATTTTTGCGAATGATAAGATTGTAGAATTTTCCTCCTCTTAGAAGGTGAATTCAGACCTTGTACATTGTGGGAAACTACTTTCAAGGATGGGTTGTGAACAGTGTTAGAATGCATGGTACTTGGGAGAAGAAAGCTCATTAGGTAGAGTACTCACCAATAGATGCATGGGGTGTTGTGGCATCAGGAAGCTTGGAAACCTGGGACCTGGAGAAGCCTGGTCGGACTGGAGCGACCGTGAGCTGACAAGGAAAAAAAAAGAGATAAAGTGAAGTGAAAAATAGACAAAGATAAGAAGAAAAATGTCGACCCAAACTGGGTCTGCAAGGACGAAATGGAACCCATTCCACGCCGACCTTGCCCAAAAATACACTAGGATGGGCCCCAAGATGGACCATCAGCCCATCCCCCGAGCATGTTAAGTACATGGTCAGAAGATGGGTGGAGGCGAATGACTTCCGCTCCAGCCAGTCACATCCCTGAGAAAAAAGAAAAATTATAACAGTCAAACAGCAACCATATAAAAAGCTAACTTAAACAATATAACATTAGCTGTCACATTATATAGTAAATGGATCCGTCCATCAGGAAAAAATCGTAAGTGAGAGCTGAAAGGCATCTCTGAGATTTCTATAGAAATCAGTCCGTTCTAATGGTCCCAAGGTTAGGGACAGGGAGCAGAAGTACTGTATAAAGCGACAGGAGATTCAGATCTTAAAAACCCACTCTGACCCAAAAAAAAATCCCAGAACGGAAAAAGAGTAAGGCACAAAAAATGTTAAAAGAAAAAGATGTTTCAGGTGTGAAGAGAGCCCTTAGTGTGTCTGGATTTGGTAGTCTTCCACATGGGAGAGATAGGGCTGGATGGAGTAGGACGCTTAGTGGAGCTCACCAGGAGATTAGAGGTGTCCATTGCTGAGTCCTGCGAGATGAAATTCAAGTTAAGCAACAGCCATTCCCTCTCAGGGAAAGATGAGAACAAGTGGGTTTTACCGTTAAACGAAAATTTTAATGCGAACGGGAAAGCCCACCAATATTTAATTTCCCTCTGCGAGAGTATTGACAACAATGGTTTCAGGGATCTGCGTCTTTGGATTGTCGTAGGAGAAATGTCAGCAAAGATCTGGATCTCAGATCCTTGAAAGGTCAGGTGAGAATTTTGTCGCGAAACTTTCATTATCTCCTCCTTCACGCTATAAAAGTGGGGTTTGACTACTATATCTCGTGGGGATCCGTCCTTCCTGGGGGGTCCCAGCTCCAATTTCTGCGGATTGCTGGTATAAGCGCTTTAATAAGGTCCTTGACTGCCGTCGGGACATCTGTGATCGACTCCGGTATTCCTCTCACCTTAAAATTCTCTCTCCTGGAGCGGTTTTTCAAGGTCATCTAATTTATTAAGCGCAGCATCCAATTGCTCCTGTAAAACCTGAATCTGCTCCGAATTTTGATTAGCTCTAGAGACGGTTATATCAAGTCCGTGCTCTATGGATTCCATCCTGGATCCCAGGGTTTGGAAATCTAAGCGGATATCTGCCGTGATTTTATTAGCAGTATTTGCAAGTCCCTTTTCCAGCATATCAGACAATTTCAATAGGAGATCACCTGAAGACAGGGAGCCATCTCAGTCAGGACTTCCTGGAGTGACAATGCCTTCCATGTGGGGAGAGACTGATCCCAATGGCGTGAGAGTGTATTCACCCAGCGTTCGCTCCAGGAGCGATTCAGTGGAAGCTGGGGATGGGGTCACAGGAGGGAGAACAGCATGGGTAGCCTGGGGGGTGTATGTCAAGGTGGCTGGCTGAATCACTTGCCTGATCCCCGATGCCTCCCTGCTGTGCGTGTCACGCTGCTGGCTTGCGGCCGCCTTCTTGGATTCTGCCTCGGCGGAAAATATCGGTCCCAGGTCCCGTCGGACAGAGCCGCCTGACATGGGGCAGGAGCCCGGGTGTTCCCCAACCTATGCCCAAGGTCCGCTGGCTTCCCTGCGGGATGGATCCGGCTGTAGGGACGCTGGATGGCTGGAGCAGAGCGGAGCTCCCGGACTACGTGGCCATCTTGGATTCCGCGCGCATGCGCCTCTCGAAAAGACCAATCGTATGGTCTCGATTCACAATTTTGATTCCCAAGATGTTATCATCTGCTCTAATAGCCTCTGCCAGAGGTTCCATAATCAGAGTGAATATTATGGGCGACAGCGGGCACCCCTGGCGAGTGCCATTAGAAATACTGAAGCTATCAGAGAGAGCATTGTTCGTAAACACGAAGGCGACGAGTATAATGCTAAGACTGCAGAGAGGATCATATTCCTGAAGGCAGAACTTTTGTAAGGTCGCTTTGAGGTATCACCAGTGGACCCTATCAAAAGCCTTCTCTGCGTCCAAGGCTAATATCACTGTGGGAGATCTTCTAGTTTCCATTACATGGAGAAGGTTAAGCAGCCGTTGCGTGCCATTGGGGGCTTGTCTACCCTGAACAAAGCCAACTTGGTCAGCTTTTACTAAAGAAGGTGTTATTTTTGCAAGTCGGTTTGCTAAAATTTTGGCTTACATTTTTAAATCTTGTCGCAGAGCGTCCCAGAGAGAGCCTGGGAAAGTCCAGTTCGGGGTTTATACCTCTCCCAGGCTCCTCTCTTACACGTTCAGGGATCTCTGATCCCTGATCCAGGTCAGGTGTTGGCCCTCTCCCCCAGGCCAATTTAAGCTCACCTGAGCTAACAGCCATGGCTCTGTCCTGGGAAACAGTGTGAATCTGTGAGAGCAAGGAGGCTGCTGAAAAACTGGTGAGAAGTTTGTGTTTGAGCTAACAAGCGGTAGGCTTGTTTAGCTTAGTAGTTAGGACCTGCATAACGTGTAGTTAGAGCCGAGACACGGCTAGGTGTTTGTTTGACTATTTTTGTTTGTTTTGTTTTCTGCACACTGAACAGCACCTGTAAATAGACTTTGTATAGCACCAATAAACATCCCACTGTTGTTCACTGATCCTATGGACTTTGGTATCTGTGCTGGCTCATCCCAGGGAGCTTTTGTACCAGCTACCTATCCCCAGCTTACATATGGTGGAGAATGCGGGCAGCAATAGTAAGTTACTATTTAAAAGGCCAGTACCTAAAGTGACAACATGGAGGAAATCCTCAAACAAATGGTGCTATTCAATACTGCACAACAGCAAGCAAACGCTGCACAACAGCAAACTAATGCTGCGCTGCAGCAAGCCAACGCTATCGCACAGGAGCAATCGCAGAGGCAGATTAGTGCTGTACAGGAGCAATTGCAGAGGCTGTTTGAACAGCTTGCCACTGCTGCAGAAGCGGATAGGAAAACCCTGACTAAGGTTGCAGAAACGCTAGCACAGTGGGCACCTGCGGGAGTCAAGGATATTAGAGACAAGCCTTCAGCCATCCATGTGGCTCACTTTCTGTCTAAAATGACTACGGATGATGATCCAGAGGCCTTCCTGCTAACATTTGAACGGACCGCTGAGAGGGAAGGTTGGCCTAAAACCAAGTGGGCAGGACTGATCGCCCCCTTACTTTCTGGTGAATCGCAGAAGGCCTACTATGATCTGGAGTCAGCAGAAGCGGGAGACTATGAAAAGGTCAAGCAGGAAATTCTGTCACGACTCGGTGTCACCTTGGCCGTTCGAGCCCAACGGGTCCACAGCTGGTTCTTCCAAATTGAGAGGCCCCCAAGATCGCAGATGTTCGACCTAATCCACCTGGTGATAAAATGGCTACAGCCGGAGTCCCTGTCTGCACCACAAATAGTGGAGCGTGTGGTCATGGACCAATTCCTGAGGTCACTCCCAATTCCCCTGCAGAGGTGGGTGAGTCAAGGGGACCCCAAGTCGGCAGATAACTTGGTGGAACTCGTCGAAAGGTACTTTGCTGCAGAGAACCTGGTCACCACCCCAACAGCCGCACGGACTTTCCACCCAAAGCCACGGTCTCCCCAGGCAACCGGTAAGACTGTTCCAGGGGAAGTGGGTGGTAAGCATGGCAAGGAAATAGGGGGGAGGATGTTTGGTGCCAGGACGGAAGTTTGGCGTCCCAAGCAAGGGAAACCACTGCCTGTTAGCAAACCAACTTGAGGAAACATCAGGTGTTTTCATTGCCAAGAGCTGGGACATGTTGCAGCCAATTGTCCTTTGACTGATGAACCAATGCAGTGTGATCTGTCTATTAGAAGGCAGTCTATGTTTGCTGCTGTTTCATGCGCTGCAGTGCCAAATGTGGGGAAACACATGTATCACATGACTGTTAATGATAAGCCTATTACGGCCTTACTGGACTCTGGAAGTCTGGTTACTTTGGTTACAGCTGAGATAGTTAAAACTGTGAATTTTCATGAAAAAAAAGTTGCTGTGATCTGTGTACATGGGGATACCCGGGAGTATCCTTTAGCCACAGTTCAGTTTAAAACTGGCTTAGGTACGGTGTCCCATGCGGTCGGACTTGTGCCCCACTTGGTGCATGAGGCCATCATTGGTAGGGACTTCCCCAATTTTTCGGAGCTGTGGGATCGTCCCGACCCGGTCGCAGTACCTGACTCAGTCGCAGAGCCAGAGCTTCTGGCTACTTCCGATATTGTGGGTTCAGGGGACTCATCTCAGGGCTCTCCGAGTTTTCCTTTCTCGGTTATGGCAGGGGAGCTGGAGGAGCCTGAGGAAGTCCCCACAACCAGTAGAGCCGGACAGCCGTCTGCCGACTCGGAGCCTACGTTGGAGTTTACTGACCTCAATGTGCACAAGGAAAATTTTGGTACTGAGCAGAGAAAAGACCCTACCCTTGCCAGGGCCTGGGAAAATGTAATGGTGATTAATGATGTACCTGTCGAACCAGGGGATAGGCCCTGTTTTCCTTATTTCAGCAGCAATGATGATTTACTGTATCGTGTATGTAAAAAGAATGATGAAGTTATTGAACGGTTGGTGGTCCCTAAGCCTTATAGAAGGGTGGTGTTGGAACTTGCCCATGGGCACTTGCTAGGAGGCCATTTAGGGGTTGAGAAAACCACTGAAAGAGTGTTGCGCAGGTTTTACTGGCCTGGGATACAGAAAAATATTGAAAATTATTGTCAATCCTGTCCGGTGTGTCAGATGTCAGCCCCCCAGCCCCACTTCCGAAGTCCTTTAGTGCCCTTGCCCATTATTGAAGTGCCCTTCGAGAGGATTGCCATGGACCTTGTGGGTCCGCTCCCCAAATCCGCCCGTGGTCATCAGCATATCCTCGTGATTATGGATTACGCTACCCGTTATCCTAAAGGCCGTTCCCTTACGCGCCGCGTCTGCTAAAAATATTGCCAAAGAGCTGTTTATGGTGTTCCATCGGGTTGGCATCCCTAAAGAAATCCTTACAGACCAGGATACCCCATTTATGTCACGGATAACTAGGGAGCTGTGCAAGTTATTTAAGGTGACGCAGTTGCGAACCTCTGTGTATCATCCGCAAACAGATGGCTTGGTGGAACGTTTTAATAAGACGTTAAAGGGCATGTTAAAAAAGGTTGTTGACAAAGATGGGAAAGACTGGGACTTCCTGATACCGTACCTGATGTTTGCTATCAGGGAGGTTCCCCAGTCCTCTACAGGGTACTCTCCATTTGAGTTGCTTTACGGGAGACACCCTCGGGGACTCTTGGACATAGCCAAGGAAACTTGGGAGGGGGAACAGACACCTCACAAAAACATAATTGAGCATATCGCTCAAATGCAGGAAAGGATTGCAGCAGTAATACCAGTGGTGAAAGAACATTTACTACAGGCACAAGCAGCCCAACAGAGAATATACAACCGTGGGGCCCAACTCCGTGTTTTCTCACCGGGTGACAGGGTCCTCGTATTAGTTCCCACTGTTGAGAGCAAGTTCCTGGCTAAGTGGCAGGGCCCCTTTGAAGTAATTGAAAGAGTTGGGGAAGGCAATTACAAGGTGTATCAACCAGGTAAAAGGAAGCCGGAACAGATTTACCACGTAAACCTGTTAAAGCCCTGGAAGGATAGACTGGCTTTAACTGCAAGGTCCCTCCCGGTAATGCCTAAGGGTACTGAACCCCCTCTGATCCCTGAGGTCATGATTCCAGACACCCTGTCATTTTCCCAAAAACAGGAAGCTAGAGAGTTCCTGATAAGGAATAGAGAGAAATTTTCAGAGTTGCCTGGCACGAGTTCGGAGGTTCAGCATGATATTGTTACTGAACCTGGGGTCCGTGTCAAGCTCAAACCGTACCGAATTCCTGAAGCGAGGAGAAAGGACATCAGTGCTGAAGTTAAAAGAATGTTGGAGCTAGATGTCATTGAGGAATCCAATAGTGATTGGTCGAGCCCCATCGTGTTAGTCCCAAAACCGGATGGCACCTGGAGGTTCTATAATGACTTCAGGAAGCTTAATGCAGTGACAAAGTTTGACACGTACCCAATGCCCAGAGTAGATGAACTTATAGACCGACTTGGCAAGGCTCGCTATCTGACTACTTTGGACTTGACAAAAGGTTATTGGCAGATACCCCTGACTGCTAGTGCCAAAGAGAAGACTGCATTTGTGACCCCGGAGGGTTCCTTTCAATATAAAAAGATGCCTTTTGGGTTGCAAAATGCCCCTGCGACATTTCAGAGGGCCATGGACAGGACCCTAAGACCTCACCGACAGTATGCTGCAGCCTATCTGGATGACATAGTGGTGCATAGCACTGACTGTGGCTCTCACTTGCCCCGTGTTCAAGCGGTCCTCGATTCCCTCTTCAAAGAAGGGTTTACGGCAAATCCCAAGAAATGTGCCATTGGTCTAGAGGAAGCCAAGTATTCGGGCTACACTATTGGCCGTGGTGTCATAAAGCCCCAGGTAAATAAAATAGAAGCCATCCAGGAGTGGCCATGTCCGGCAAACAAGAAGCAGGTCAGGGCCTTTCTTGGCATTCCGGGGTATTATAGAAGATTTATCACAAATTTTGCAACTTTAGCTGCCCCACTGACAGACCTTACGAAAGGGAAAGACTCTGTAATGGTGAAATGGTCCCCAGTAGCAGAAGAATCTTTCCAAGCCCTGAAAAAAGCTCTTTGTGCACAGCCAGTGCTATACTCCCCCGATTTCACCAAAGACTTTTTGGTACAGACAGATGCCTCTGATGTAGGTATCAGGGCAGTATTGTCACAGGTACACAACGGGGAAGAACACCCTGTGGTCTACCTAAGCAGAAAGCTCAATGATCATGAGAAAAAGTATGTAGTCATTGAAAAGGAATGCTTAGCCATAAAGTGGGCCGTGGACGCACTCAGGTACTACCTGTTAGGACGCCAGTTTGAGCTAATAACTGACCATGCTCCCTTGAAATGGATGGCCCAAAAGAAGGAGACTAATAGGCGGGTGAACCGGTGGTTTTTGGCTCTACAGGATTATTCCTTTACAGTAAAACACAGGCCAGGTGTTGAGATGGGAAATGTAGATGCCCTGTCCCGTGTTCACTCCTGTTGGGCTACAGGTGTTCCAACCCTGGGGTTGAAACAAGGGGGGAGGGTGTGTAGCAGAGCGTTCCAGAGAGAGCCTGGGAAAGTCCAGTTTGGGGTTTATACCTCTCCCAGGCTCTTCTCTTACATGTTCAGGGATCTCTGATCCCTGATCCAGGTCAGGTGTTGGCCCTCTCCCCCAGGCCAATTTAAGCTCACCTGAGCTAACAGCCATGGCTCTGTCCTGGGAAACAGTGTGAATCTGTGAGAGCAAGGAGGCTGCTGAAAAACTGGTGAGAAGTTTGTTTGAGCTAACAAGCGGTAGGCCTGTTTAGCTTAGTAGTTAGGACCTGCATAACGTGTAGTTAGAGCCGAGACACGGCTAGGTGTTTGTTTGACTATTTTTGTTTGTTTTGTTTTCTGCACACTGAACAGCACCTGTAAATAGACTTTGTATAGCACCAATAAACATCCCACTGTTGTTCACTGATCCTATGGACTTTGGTATCTGTGCTGGCTCATCCCAGGGAGCTTTTGTACCCGCTACCTATCCCCAGCTTACAATCTGTATTTAACAGAGATATAGGCCTGAAATTTTGTGGTGAATCCGGCTTCTTACCTGGCTTTGGTAAAGTAACAATTGTAGCCTGTAACATTTCCTCGGGCAATGAGGCTCAGGAGGCGGCGCTGTTGAACAATACACCCAAGTAAGGGACCAGTGTCTGTGAAAATGTCTTGTAGTACTCAGATGAAAAACCATCTGATCCGGGGGATTTATTTGTTGGCAGGGCTTGGATGGTGTCCGAAATTTCTTTGGCAAGGATTGGTGCATTCAGGGAGTTCAGGTCATCCCCCGATAAAGACGGGAGGGACACCGAGTCTAGGAAGGCAGATATAGATTGGGTTGTGGGTTGATGCATAGTGTTATCTGCATTAAGGTTATAAAGGTCTCTGTAGTACCTCATAAAGGCATTCGCTATCTTGACTGGGTGGTGTTCTACAACTCCTGTGTGTGGGTCCTTGATTGCTGAGAGGTTAGATTTACGTTGCCTCTTGGAAAGATAATTGGCCAACAGTTTACCTGCTTTATTGCCTTGGGCGTAAAATTTAGCTTTTGTGCGTCGTAATAGAATTTGGTGATTGGAGAGGAGCAACAGACGCACTTTGTTCCTACAAAGTGCGTCTGTCATCTGTCACTGATTCTTCCACCCCCCTCAACTTAATGTTGTTCCTTCGGGATCTGTCCTCTAAATCTGTGATCTTCTCCCTCATAGCCTGAATTTCCTCTTGTGCATCATTGTAGGCATCCACCAATTCATTGTGTGCACCCGCAAAGTCGCCCATCTTGTCCTCCACATGGCTGACTATCTCCTATGGAAGTGACATCAGATCTAATTTGTGAGATGTAAAGCATCATGTCTCTGTGTAGGGATCCTCTTAATGTCACTAACATGTCCTTCATGACTGTGTCACTTAATGGCTGTCCCGAGGTAGGGAACTCATTTATCTGTTCAATGAAGACTCTCGTGTTGTCGCGAGTTACGATCATACTTTCTCTTCCCCATCACCGCCGGGATGTTTCAGGGACATGCAGGTATTCGCTGTAAAACTGCAGCGTCGGTAGAATTGCTAAATATAGTTAATTGTAGGTTCTCGTCTTGAAGCTCTCCCTTCACACGGCCATCCGCCTCGGCTGCCGGCCACGCCCCCTGGCACTTTTCTCTAGAAAGCTTGAGGCCTTCATCATGAAGCCATTTGAGTACTTTCTCCAGCCTCTGTTCATGCTCTTCCAGAGTCTTCCCGAACACAATAATATCATCCAAATACACCAGCACTTCGATCAGGTTCATGTCCCCTACTGTCTTCTCCATCAACCTTTGGAAAGTGGCAGGGGCCCCTGACAATCCCTGTGGCATACGGTTGAATTCAAAGAAACCCACAGGGGTAATGAAAGCAGTCTTCTCTCTGTCTTCTGGGTGCATGGGAATCTGGTAATAACCACTCTTTAGATCCATCACACTAAACCATTTGGTCACGTGACCACAGAGCGGTGCTGTTCAAGAAGATATTTAGCATTATAATAATACAAAAAATATATATATTAATTGTGCCTCATAAGAAACATATAACAATTTTGGCATTTCTTTTTTACAGTTTTTTTTATTTTTTATATATATAATTTGTAAAATAGTTAGGCTAGAAACAAAATAAAAAAGTCCATATTGTACACACATGCTTTCAACCTTACACTGTAGTATGCATGCTCACAAACACACAAAGCTGATTCTCGCCAGTGATTGCTGGCAGAAATTTAAAAAATGCATGGTTTTATAGGAGTTTAATTGTGCAGTAGGCAGTGGATATTCAATTCAGTTGTGCAAACAATATAATACAAATCACTTGTATTGTATTTTTCATAAGTTCTCAGTTCATCCTGTTATTATTTCTAAAGGTATATGAACAATATACCACGTACTGTATATAATAAATATTAAAGTTATATTCTTTACCTCTTTTGCTTTCTATTCTTACATGTTCTTATGTACCGTAATTGGATAACAAGTAGGGTTATAATGAATGTGCCAAGAATAATAGGCTCTCCACTAAAATGCTGTGGTGAAGAAGAAAATGTACTTATTTTAAGACCTTCAAAATTGTATTCGTTCAATTATTTGTTAATTGATCAGCCATAACAACCTACATTTCAGAACTGAGCCACAAAACATGACAAAACGTGTTCATCCATGTGAACATTTGGGGTCAGGAAAGCATGAGTGCATGAGCATCTCTACCTTGCTGGCCTGGCAAGTTCAACTTTTGTAAATCAGCTCTATCACATCAAAATAAATATACATATGTCTATATAATTTTATGCAATCTTATCCATGTTTTAGTAATTGGATCATTGCTTAAGCTTTAGCACTGATATCATGCATGCCTCAAGAAAGCAACAAAGCAGGAAAGCTTCCTTGTTAGCAAGGTATCTAGCGGATTAGCTTGGTAAACTGTATTCCCTAAATAAACAATATCAACATCAACTCTCAGTAGTTTACATAATCTCCTTACTTATGGCTATACAAGTCTCCTCGGGCACATTCTGAAAGCTGCTTTCAGATCTTGTACAAATAGTAAACCTGAAAGACTTAATAGTGTTTTTTTTTTTTTCTGGAAGGAATGATCCAGCTGTCTTGGATAAATCCCTGCTGAGTTCAGTGGATATACATGAACAAAAAACTCTGAATGTGCTGGACAAAGTAATTTTGCTTTCCAGACACTAGGCTCTATTGTTTAGTTTTAGCTAACAAAAGGAGACAGAGCTGATACAGTTATTTTATCATGCTAGTCTCATGGTACTTCATACATCACAAAATATAGAAGTGAATATGAAAGAAGAAGTGTTATTTTTTTTGTTGTAGGTAAACTAATAAAAGAAAGAGACAAATAGAGAAAAATGATTAAAAAAAAAACACAATAGGTAACCCTTTTCCAAAAGTTCACCACATCTATCTAAATAACATAGTCAAAAAACAATATATATTACTGCAGATGTAAGTTTAAAACTAAAGGAAAGTCCCTATGCCCAAAGGGGCCAACTGAACAGGTAATTATTGAAGTAGAAGTTATATGCAAACAAATAAATATAAGCTATGGTTCTGGTTAACAGTGTTAAAAAAAAGTATTAGGAAGAGATCTTAGAAAAGAGAGGCTAGCCCCACGTTTAACAAGGCCCACCTTAGACTGTTGTTCTTTGAACTAATTCTAGTTTATGAGCACCCAACTTGACCCAGCCACTGTAAGCATGGCAGCTCTAGGTTTGATTACAACGCACCTTGTATTTGTTTAAAAAGCAATGCAGAAATGCTTAGCCAGTTTTTAAAAATAAATTCCACTTATATTTCCAGGGGGTAAGGACATGAAACAAAATACAAAAGTACCATAGTGTTCTCTGCTTTTAAATCTGAAAATCTGTCCAACCTTGGACAGAAAAATGGTTTACCAAATTAAGGGACTTACCTACTGGAATAGGGGAAATCTCCTGGTTTTATTTATATTTACAAAACCGCAACCAACAGGTTAAATCACAGACAATGCTAAAATGAGAAAGTGAAAAGGGACAAGTTAGGCCAAGGGAAATGATAAATTCTTCCACGGGGAGGGGTTACCAAACAAAAGGACGGGCATATAAAACATTTGAATTGTTGGCTATATGTTAGCTGGCGTATAGAGTACACTGCTCCACGATGCAATTTAAGAGATCATCAGTAAAAAAATAGGTGAAAAGAATAATTTGGGGTTACATTTTCAGACTGTATCTGAGGGCCTGGCTGGGCAGCAAAAAGGGGAATTACAGGTTCTACTGATATATTGGGCAGCCATGTTGAATACAGTAGAAGGTCTGGGAGACTAGTATGGGCCCTGTTTCGTTGTGGATGGGACGCCCTGTTAATAGCATCTGGCCTATTCTGGAGTTCTGCGCTGCTGGTGGATGCCTGCTTATTATCCTGGAGTGCTGTGCTGCTGGTGGATGCCTGCATATTATCCTAGAGTGCTGTGCTGCTGGTGGATGCTTGTGCCTGCTAATTTATCCTGAGCCTCTTTGTTAGGATGTACCTCTCTACCTCCATTTAGGAGCAACAGCTTTCTACTGGCTCATAGTCGCTATCCAAGTCTGACGGAGAGAGTTCCCCCACTACTCTCGGCCGACATACTCTTGAGTATCTGAAGAGCCTCCTCGTAGCTGTATAATCTTTTAGCAATGTGGAAAGTTATGCACAGATTATCACAGACAAATGTGTTACAGATGTGTCAGATTTTTACGGACAGATGTGGCAGATTATTATGGACATATGTGGCAGATTATAATGAGCAGATGTGTGCCAGATGTGGCAAGTGATAACAGACATTTGTGGCAGGTGATAACAGACAGATGTGGCAGGTGATAACAGACAGATGTGTGTGCAGGCACACGGTCGCACGATCCTGCTCATTCTGAGGGACGTTCATGAACATCCACTCAGAAGGAGGAAGTGCCCACCTGGCCATATATGTGCAGTGGCTGGGTGGGAGGTGGTTTAACAAACATTTACACTGCATAGTATACCTTGGTATAACCGAGGGGCTGGCAGTAATCTTACTCTCGCTTTGCTTCCAGCTACTAATAGCATTAGGAGGGTAGGGGAGGGGCGGGGAGGAAATCACTCACACACAGGAGCTGACAGGCAAGGAAAGAGGAGGAGGGGAGGGAAAGAGGAAAGACTGTGAGATGATGGAGGCACGTAAACTTACCACAGTATCATGGATCAGCAGCCATGATTACGTGGTCAGTTTACGTAGGGGGACACAGGAACAGGCAGGATCAACCAGGTTTTTTTTTACAGAATAGAAATGGACAGATTAGATAGCACAAGCATTATACTGTTTAACCTGCTTTAAAAGAACAGAATCTCTTTTTTTTAGAGTTACAACCTCTTTAAGTATAAAAAATTATGAGAAGCACTAATTATTGGGGTAACTGCATGACAGCTTAGGCTCAATAATAATGAAAAGATCACCTTATACTATTGGGGCTTAAAACATACAGGTATATGCAATATACAATCTGGTAGGTGGAAAGTGACTAGGGATGATCCAGTTGTTCGCCTGTTCGCCAAACAGCGAACAATTTGGGGTGTTTGTTGCAAATTCGAAAGCCGTGGAACACCCTTTAAAAATCTATGGGAGAAATCAAAAGTGCAAATTTTAAAGATTAATATGCAAGTTATTGTAATAAAAATTGTTTGGAGACCTGGGTCCTAACCCATGGGACATGTATCAATGCAAAAAAAAACTGAAGTTTTTTTCAGGAGCATTAATATTAATAAAGCTTAAAGTGAAACAATAAAAGTAAAATATTCCTTTAAATTTCGTACCGGGGGTGTCTATAGTATGCCTGTAAAGTGGCCAATTTTTCCCATGTTTAGAACAGTCCCAGCACAAAATGAAATTTTTAAAGGAAAAAAAAATCATTTGAAACTACTCGTGGCTATAATGAATTGTCGGTCCCGGCAATACAGATAAAAGTCATTAAAAAAAACGCACCAAAATAAAAAAAATGGCGTGGGGTTCCCCCCAAAAATTCATACCAGACCCTTTTCCGAGCACGCAACCTGGTAGGCCGCAGGAGAAGAGGGGGGACAAGAGAGTGCCCCCTCTCCTAAACCATACCAGGCCACATGCCCTCAACATAGGGAGGATGTCCACATGTTGATGGGGACAAGGGCCTCATCCCCACAACCCTTGCCCGGTGGTTGTGTGGGTCTGCAGGCAGGGGGCTTATCAGAATCTGGATGCCCCATTTAACAAAGGTAACCTATGTGAATTGGTAATGGGGTACATTGTACCCCTACCATTTCACCCAAAAAAAGTGACAAAAATTAAAAAAAAAACACACACAGCTTGGCACAAGTCCTTAAATAAAAAAAATAAAAAATCCAACGATGTAATCCTTCCACGACCCGACGATACACACCCCCATGATTGATTCTGCATCCGAATGACGCTAGACCCACCGTAAATAGCCAAAGGCAGGGGCACCAGTGACATGCGCGGGTAACCCCGTCTCTCTGACACTGGGGCTTCCGGCGGCTCCCCGTGGTGTCACGGTCAACCCCGCCACCATCTGACGCCACAGGAAACCAAAACTCACGGACCGGGCAAGGAGGGCATCAATCAGAGAGGCAGCACAGAGACCTAAGACCTGGAGGAGATGCAGAGTTACACAGCAGAGACTGGAGTACCTGTACATAGGACAACAATAAGTAATTCGCTCCTTAGAGTTGGGCTTTATGGCAAAGTGGCCAGAAGAAAAACATTACTTTCAGCGAAAACAAAATGGCACGTTTTGTGTTTGCGAAAAGGCATGTGGTCGACTCCCAAAATGTATGGAGGAAGGTGCTCTGGTCTGATGAGACTAAAATTGAACTTTTTGACTGTCAAAGAAAATGCTATGTCTGGCGCAAACACATCGCATCACCCAAATAACACCAACAGTGAAACATGGTGGTGGCAGTATAATGCTGTGGGGATGTTTTTCAGCAGTCGGGACTGGCAAACTGGTAAGAGTTGAGGGAAAGCTGAATGGTGCTAATGGTGCTTCCAGCAGGATAATGACCCCAAACACACTGCTAAAGTAACACTTTAGTGGTTTAAGAGAAAACATGTAAATGTGTTGGAATGGCCTAGTCAAAGCCCAGACCTCAATCCAATAGGAAATCTGTGGTCAGACTCAAAGATTGCTGTTCACAAGCGCAAACTATCCAACTTGAATGAGCTGGAGCAGTTTTGCAAGGAGGAATGGGCAAAGACTTATCCAAAGTGACTTAGAGCTGTGATAGCCGCAAAAGGGGACTCTACAGAGTATTGACTTTAGGGGAGTGAATAGTTAACCACATTGACTTTTTCTGCTATTTTGTACTATTTGTTGTTTGCTTCACAATAAAGAAAATAACATGTCAAAGTTGTGTGCATGTTCTGTAAATTAAATGATGCAAATCCTCAAACAAACCATGTTAATTCCAGGTTGTGATGCAACAAAACACGAAAAATCCCAAGGGGCGTGAATACTTTTGCAAGTCACTGTAGAAATGGTCAGGCTAGGAATAATATGATTTATTTCTACAAAAGGTTTCCCAATTTATTTAATGCTGCAAATGCTGATTCTGCTTTCCTGATGCTGAAAGCACAATAAAGTTGTTTGCAGCATGTTTAAAACCAGACCTGTTGTGTGGGCTCCTATTTGATGCTGTCTACTCCAAAGGACAATTATGTATATATACTGTGGGCCAGATTCAGGTAGGATTAATGACGACGGGCCATATTCAGAAAGCTATTTACGCAGCGTATCAAGAGATACGCTGCGTAAATACTAAGAATAGCCGGAGTATCTTTTTTGCTATTCTGAAAAGAAGATACGCCGGCTTTCTTCTAAGATACGAGCAGAGTAATTTGCTTACACCGTCGTATCTTAGTTGCATTAATACGCTGGCCGCTAGTTGCCGCTTATGGCGTTTTTTGCGTAATATATGCGAATGCGCTATTTACGGCGATTCCCGAATGTACTTGCGGCGGCGCGTCGTAGTTTACGTCGTTTGCGTAAGTGTTCGAGCGGCGTAAGGTTACCCCTGCTATAGGAGGCGTAGCCAATGTTAAGTATGGACGTCGGGACAGCGTCGAATTGTACGTCGGTTACGTCGTTTCCGTAAATCGTTCGGGAATGGGGCTCGACGTTAGTAACGTTCATGTCGTTTTCATTGAGGAAAAGCGACGTGATTTCACGCATGCGGACTAGGAACGTCCACAGACGGCGCATGCGCCGTCCAAAAAAAACGTGAATTATGTGAGGTCATGATTCATTTACATGAATCACGCCCCCACTTCATACATTTGAATTGCGCGGCCTTACGCCGCCACACATACGCTACGCCGCTGTAAATAATGGCGCACGTTGTTTCTGAATAAAGAACTTGCGCAAATATTTACAGCGGAGTAACGTATAGGGGATACGTTACGCCAGCAGAAAGATCCACGGATCTTTCTGAATCTGGCCCCACGTATCTCGAGATGCGCCACGTAAGTCAAAATGTGTGCCATCGTATCTGTGCACCGTACCCACAGAAATAGATACACCTGAAAATAGGCTTCTTCCGACCGATGTAACTTTGCTACGTCGGCGTATCGTGGGCGCATATTTACGCTGGACGCATCTGGCGCTCCCATTGATTTCCTATTCAAATATGCAAATGAGGTAGATATGCCAATACACGGTGTGTGCAAGTTGTACGTCCGGCGCAAAGTTACCCCTCATAAAGCAGGGGTAACTTAGCAGCAGACGTGCACAGGTCAGCTGGAGAGCAGCTACAGCAACACTGTTAGTGACGAGTAGTGTTGCTCACGAATATTCGCATTGCGAATATTTGCTACGAATATTGCATATTCGAGTATTCACGAATAACTCGAATATCGCGGCGAATATTCGCTATTTCGAATATTCGTATTTTTTTCGCAATCAATTTCGCAATCAATTTCGCATTCGCACTAGCGAAATTTCGCATTAGCGAAATCTCGCAATTTTTTTTTTCCTGATATATTTTTTTTCGTGATACTTTATAAAAAAAATAAAAATTGCGAAATTTCGCCAATGCAAAATTTCGTCAATGCGAAATTTCGTCAATGCGAAATTTCGTCAATGCGAAATTTCGTCAATGCGAAATTTCGCAATTTTTTTTTATTTTTATTTTTTATAAAATATAGCGAATATTCGTAAATATCGAATATTCGTGATATTTTATCCAAAAAAATAGCGAAATTTCGAATTTTTTTCTTTTCATAAAATATAGCGAATATTCGTAAATATCGAATATTCGTGATATTTTATCCAAAAAAAAATTTTTTTTTTTTATAAAATATCACGAATATTCAATATTAACGAATATTCGCGAATATTCTTCAAAATATTCGCGAAATATCGCGAAATCGAATATGGCGTATTCCGCTCATCACTAGTGACGAGCTGACCAACCTCACTTGCAGGACAACACATCTGTATGCCAACATGCCAGGGGCAGCCGTGGTCCTAGCACTACTACTGTGTCCACAGGCACAGAGGAGGGCACAGGGGAGGATATACCGAACGTGCATTGACGTCTTTGGCATGGGGGAATTGGAGGTGTATCGCATCTTCAGATTCAGCCCTGATGCCATCCTGGAATTAGCCACGACCCTGCATGATGACCTCACCAGCAAGACACAAAGCTCACATGCAGTGCAGCCACTGGTCAAGGTACTGGCAACACTGCATTTCTTCGCCAGTGGTTCGTTCCAGCGTACAAGTGGAGTCGTGGCTGGGTTGTCACAATCCACCATGAGCAGATGTGTGCACCAGGTTGTCCCCGCACATTAAACACACACATTCATCATGGCACATGGACAATGCACGCATGCACACCACTGTGGTCCCACACACCACATCCACTTCACATTGGATTAGCCCAAGTCCACCATGCAGGACTTGGGAGCAGCAATGCCACGCCAAGGCCCCAAGAATGTTGCTGTCCATTCATACCATATTCACACGGTCGTGGGGATAACCTCTACTCGACGACCCAGGGTGACACTCCTTACTGGCAGGAATGTCACCCACATTCACACACCAGTCACACTGTAGCCTGCACTCCTCACCGTGTGCAGATACTACAAAATAAAAACGCTCATAACCTGAGCACATAAAGAAAATAAAACGCTCATAACCTGAGCACAAAAAAACAAAAAATAAGGCAGACAATTGCCCTGTCGTGGGCCAAGCCTGGTGGCACGGCTCCGGCTCTGTAACTGTCTGTTGGGAGCTTCAGGTGGGGGGATGGGGCATCAGGAGGTGGAGGAGCATCCCCTGGTATCTCCCTGGCTGGCTGCCTGCCCTCCAACGTCAGGGCAATGCGGGTGAGGACCTTGTCTGCCTCCCCTCCACCTCCCCTTTCAGCCTTGTCTGCCTCCCCTCCACCTCGATGGCAGCAGTATTTGCCTGTACCACCACTGCCAGGCTCTTTACTTCTGCCGCGAGGCCTGCTGTTGTGACCTGCAGTTTCCCAAGGCAGATTACCATCGCAGCACAGTTGCCACTGACATCCTGGATGCTGCCGTTTATCTGGGCCGTGGATGCCAGGCTGTCTGCCACATGATGTATCTCCACGGAGACAGCACCTATATGGCGGGTCTGGTTGTCCTGATCCCTGGAAAGTGTTTCCTGGATGGCCTCAGGAACACCCCTGGTTTTGCGGGTAGCCTTCCTGGGGGCAGGAGAGGCTTGGGGCCGTGTGTAAGGGGAGTCCCTTGAGGGGCTTTCCCTGATGATGGAGGAGGATGAGGGGCTTCCCCTGATGGGGGAGGAGAGTGAGGGGCTTCCCCTGATGGGAGAGGAGGGATGGGAGGGTGCAGGGATGATGGGATCCTCAACAAGGTATAAAACTTCCTCCAGGTCCCCATGCTCCTCCACAACTTCCTCCAGAGGAGAGGTGTGGGCACTCTCCTCAAGGGATGGCGTGGGTCGCCCAGCTCCCTCCAGCACATCTGTGGATGACACAAAACATTCACATGTTGGTTGACCCACACACTTGGCACATGTCCCCTTCCACCCCCCTCACATGCTACACACCAAATAGGAGATAAAACACACTTACCTCTCCTCAAGTCCTGCTCACCAGAGTCATAGCCCTCAATGCCCTCCACCTGCTCCCGCTGCAGACATTGGGCGATGACCTCCTCATCATCCGTTAAGTGCAGAGATGAGGCTGGTTCTCCTCCCGTGCCCCTGGCGTGCCTACTCATAAGGGCCAGCTTCTCTCAGACCTTACGTCTCAGGTCATAGATTTTTTTTGAGACATCGTCGGGCTTCCTGGTCTCATTCCCAACAGTATTGACCTGCAGGGTGATCTCCTCCAGAATCTCCCTCTTCTGTGCCTTGCTGGTCTGGGAACTGTGAGCACCATGGAGGAACTTATCATATTTGGCCATTCCAGCAATAATAATATCCCTCTCCTCCTTGCAGAAGTTCTTCTTCCTCCTCTCCTTGCCTCCATTTCCAGCTGCCGCCATCGCTCAGCAAAAGTACCTTGCTTCAGGGGGGGAAAAAAACATGATGTACTTTTGCACCGGACGGGCGCTTGTCTGGGCGTATTTATGCGCTCGGTGTAAGCCGGTGGGCCGGCGTATCCCAGGAAGTTGTGCCCGCGTAGTTGTGAGCATGCGCCGTTATAGATACGCCGGGCGTAAAGCATTGCACCACGCTCGGACCATCATTTGCATAAGGTCACACCCACTTCCACCTACGCTGCCTTACGCCTACGAAATTACGTTACGCTGGCGCAACGTTGGAAGCATTTCCATTGTGAATAGTGTGCTCGCCGCTCTGTGCCTCTTCGGCGTATCGAATATTCGATACGCTATGCCCACCTAAAGATGCGCCAATCTACCTGAATCTGGTGCTGTCTATATATAGATGTACCCTGGTATTGGAGAACACTTTCATTCCCCTCAAGCCAAAAAATAATCTTCTTGATTTTATTTATACATTGTACACACTCTATTCAATGTCATATGTGGATGCACACAGTTTGGAGTTTTTTTTCTTAAAGCGGACTTCCACCCAAAAGTAGAACTTGCACTTAAACCACTCCTTGCCCCCTTACATGCCACATTTGGCATGTATTTTTTTGAGGGGGGTTGTGGGCTTCAGTAGGCATGGGTCTTCCTGTCCCACTTCCTTCTCCTGCCCAGGGAGTGCTTAGGCAATATGTCATATCGCCTAAGGCGGTCCCTCCCTGTAGGCAATCACCTGGGACAGTGACAGGTCCCAGGTGATCGTCTGACAACTCACAGAGCGAAGTGCGGCTCGCGCATGCGCAGTGAGTGCCTGGCCGTGAAGCCCAAAGCTGTCACGGATGGGTGCCCACACTATGAATGAAGACGCCAGCCGGAGAGGGGGGAGAGGAGCGGAGCATCACTGGACCGTGAAGCAGGTGAGTGTATGTTTATTAAAAGTTTAACAAACATAAAAAAAGCCTGGAACTCCGCTTTAAATGTGTGGTCTCTGTAAAACATGATCTGAGCAGCAATTATTCTAATGTTTAGTAAATATTAATGACTAATCTCCCACTGATTTCAAAAACCTGTAATGATTATGGTTATCTGTTTATATAACATATTATGGTGACATCTGCCGTAATCACTACAGGGACCTAATTAATAGGAAATCAGCTTATTACTGCTAAAGATGCATATAAGAATGTTTTTTATTTTTTATTATTCAGTCATCTCAGTCTTAGACCCCTTTCACATTGAGGAGTTTTTCAGGCGGTACTGCGGCTAAAAATAGCGCTGCTATACCAAATGTAAAACTCCTTCACTGCATCCTTAATGTGAAAGCCCGAGGGCTTTCATAATGAGGTGATGCGCTGGCAGGAGAGAAAAAAATCTCCTGTCAGCAGCATCTTTGAAGTTGTGAGAGGAGTGGCATGTATACCGCTCCTTCACCGCCCCTTCCCATTGAAAACAATGGGAAACCGCGGCAATACCGCCTGCAATGCGCCTCTATAGAGGCGCATTGTGGGCGGTATTAACCTTTCACGGCCGCTAGCGGGGGTTAATACCGCACCGCTAGCGACCGCAAATCCGACAGTATAGTTCCGCTATTTTTAGCGGCGCTATACAGTCAGCGCGGCTCCATGATATTGCCCAATGCCTAGTATGTGGCCTGTTGGAGCCATTCAATTGCTGCTATAATGTCTTTCAGCTAAGCAACATCTTCTGTGCATGCATTGAGAACTCCCATTTATTCTTATTTCTAGTAAGAAGCATAGAACAGTAGTGTGCTATCATGTCAAGGAGAAATTATTTATATAAAATATTATTTGTTGTTTAATTAAATGGCCTTTTAACAATGGCTTTTAAATCTGATACAGAATACAGTTTCCATGCTTACTTGCTTTACTTACCACTCAAGGACAAGGTGGTAATGAAGAGACGTGGATGCTCAAAGAGAAAACATTATTAAATCACCCTCTAAAGTTTGAAAAGCAAGCACTAAAATGTGATGTAGCTAATACATCTTTTCAATCCCTTGTTAAACATCATTGTGTAGGTGCAGCCAGATATTCTGCAATTTGACTTAAATTAAACTAGGAACAAAGCCAGTACTTTTAATTAAAATAGGTTTGGAGCCTTGCAGAGACAAACAGCTTGCACAGGTGGTTGATTGACTTGAATGGCAACAATCAACACAACTGTCTGATGTTTTCCAGGGTTATTTTATTATTATACAGAAATCCGCTGTCACTGTTTATCCACCAGTCAGCTCATCTTTATAATGAAACATAACAGAAAGAATAGCTTGTTTCTCACATCAGCCATGTAATGAATTATTATGTTCTATTCTCTGTGTTCTTTGAAATGAAAGAACAGTCACCCTCACAAAGATCGGGAACAGTTTGCCTTGCTTCTCTCTTTTTGTTCTTGAATGTCCTTGATAGATTTTCTTTACACATTTACAACCTGAGAAATGGAGAGCTAACTAAATAGGGATGCATTTTCCTGTGATGTACTTGTATCTTTCTCATATGCTATGAAGCACATGAAATATAAAGAAATAAAGGCCTACTTGATTGTATTTACAGAATATTTAATTTTTATAAAACCTAAAAAGTAGTAGTTTGGCTATACCTACAACTACAAGAAACATCTGTTAATACAGCAAGTTAAAGCACATTTTATATTTGGCCAAAATAGCAATAAGTAAACATTACTTCCAGTTGATGCCGTCATCTATTCCACAATAGACATATGAAGATCACATCACGGTTCTTTGTTATGTTCAGTTGATTTATTTTAATGCAATTTTTTATTTATTTTTGCGGGGGGTGAGGTTAACTTTTCTAGTTATCCAATGCTAAAATGTATATGTAAGGCAGGGAGCTCTGGATTACAGAGTATGAAACTGAAGGGAATGCAACAATAATGGAAGTCTGTATTGATAACATTTAGGACCCACCATTGCACATACTTATTATACTAGTCCAGTGATGGGGAACCTTGGCTCTCCAGATGTTTTGGAACTACATTTCCCATGATGCTCTTGCACTCTGCAGTGTAGTTGAGCACCATGGGAAATGTAGTTCCAAAACCTCTGGAGAGCCGAGGTTGCCTACCCCTGTACTAGTCTATTGCCTTACACATTCTGAGGCATTGACCTGAAACAAGTATGGAGATCAAAAGTTTTGACTTTTTACTGCATATATCTGCATAATTGTTCAGAAGTTACTGTCAGGTAGTGGCACATTAAGGCAACTAGTATTCTTTGAAAGAGGTCAACATAACATTTACATGTTTCTCTTAGTTCAGGTTTCGTTTAAAATTCTCTCAAGTAAATTGTTTCACTGCAGAAAATTAATAGTTTAAATTCTTGGTTTATGTTGTACCTCAGATCAGTGTATTTGAGAGTTTATTCCATAATGGTCCTTTTTCTTCTCATTAAAGTTTGATAGAAATAAATGTATACAGGTATACTTTTTACAAGTTAAATATAATAGCTAAGACAAAATAAACTGAGTATAATACAGAAAACATTTCTTGAACAATAGACCGTGAGAGGTCAGCTTAATCTATCCGCTGGTACCTTAACCTCTTCCCGCTCGCACGGCGGATTTATATGGCCACATTGTGGCTCTGAATTGCCGGGAGGCTGTCTTTATACGGCCTCCAGGCCACTAAGGGGCGCAGAAGCGGCGCCGGCAGGGCGCGCGCACACCCGGCGCGTCAGGCAGGTGCCGATGCGCATGCCTGGCGGCCACGATTATCGCCAGGGACCCGCGGTCGGCGGTCACGGAGACAGGAACGTGGAGCTCTGTGTGTAAACACAAAGCTCCACGTCTGTCAGGGAGAGGAGACTGGTGGTGTGTTCCTTGTATATAGGGACAATCATCAGTCACCTCCCCCAGTCACCCTCCCCCACAGTAAGAATCACTAATTAGGGTACACATTAACCCCTTCTCCACCCCCTAGTGTTAACCCCTGCCCTGCCAGTCACATTTATACAGTAATCAATGCACAGTGGAATGGGAGATTGGACCGTGTTCAGTAAATGTTTAGACAAAGAGTTTTTACACATTCTGAATGAGTAATTTGTGATATGGAGCAGACAGCAAGCCCCATTAAGATGCAGGTTAGTCTCTGTGATATGACGAATGATCTCCTGAACCTTCACCCAGATTGGGAAATCAAGGAACATTGCCACCAGATGTGGAAAAGGGTTCCTTTGTCTTTCTGGCATCGCCAGCACAAGTCAGAGGTCTGAGGAAACCATGGGGTGGCATACTACTGAGTGAGTATTTTGAATGTTGTTTCTTGCATTTGAGCGCTAAGAGAACATTTGTGGGAAAATATACAAGCCCTTTGCCATTGCCTGTCTGTTATTACCATATGTAGGTCCTCTGACCAGCTCTCTCTGAATCTGTCCACTGGTGGCTGATTTGATTTATGTATCCAAGCATACGAAACTGAAGTGGCTTTTTGAATTTGTTCGCCCTCCAAGCACACTGACTCAAACTGAGTTAATAGTCTACTGAAGTTGCCTTTACATAGATTACAATTGACAGAACTACAAACTTGGAAGTAGGTCCAAAGGGGTAGGTGTGGAATATTGTTGTCTGCCTTGAGCACTGAATTCATTGACCAGATTGTTCTGAAAGCATTTTTTTTTGCTAGGAAAGGTTTGTCTAAGTCGGGAGTTTGCAGTAAATGTTTGCCAACCCCTGATGGGAAGTCATGGTTGTTCTTTAATGGTGTAAGCGGGCTTAGTGATGTAGATAGCTCAGTTTGTTTGGCCAATAGGGATGAGCTTCAAATTCAAGTCCGAGCCCACATCGGCTGTTCGACTGTTCGGCGAAAATTGAACAAAACGGGTCGTTTGGGCCAAATTTGAGTGACGCGCCAAGGCCCATATTTACTGCGGCTTGCGCGCTGATGATTGGCCAAGCATGCACTATGACCCGCATGCTTGGCCTATCACAGTGCGCAAAAAAAGGAGAGCCATAATTGGCCAAAGCCAGGGTGGCTTTGGCCAATTATGGCTCAGGGCTTTAGCACACGCCCCACGCGGCGCGTGTAGTGTGTTCCGGGCTTGTCACAGATCAGACAGAGAGAGATAGAGAGAGAGATCATCTTTTTTTTCTAGCTAGATAGAGCAGGCAGGCTAGTTTGTTAAATTTACAGTGCATAGAGGATATATATACATCACCGGAGTTGTACATATATTTATACACTGTATAGTTTAGTTAGATTAGTTCTTCCTAATCTGTCAGACAGTTGATTGTGCTACAGTAGCTGCAGTGTTCCCACGTGTTGTATTGCCCGTGTGCTCAGTGCACCTAAACCAACTTGCTGTATACTGCAAGTTTGCGCATTACTTTGCAACTAAACCCACTTGGTGGTGCATAGTGCAAGTGTGCTCATTACTTTTATTTCAACTAAACCCACTTGGTGGTGCATAGTGCAAGTGTGCTCATTGCTTTGCAACTAAACCCACTTGGTAGTGCATAGTGCAAGTGTGCTCATTACTTAATTTTCAACTAAACCCACTTAGTGGTGCATAGTGCAAGTGTGCTCATTGCTTTGCAACTAAACCCACTTGGTGGTGCATAGTGCAAGTGTGCTTATTGCTTTGCAACTAAACCCACTTGGTGGTGCATAGTGCAAGTGTACTCATTACTTGGTAAAGTGGATGACCAAGCCATCCTCATCCTCCTCATCCTCTCTCACCCATGCTCAGGGTACTTTGTAGGGCAAAGTAGCTGCCAAGGTGTCCTCTTCCCTCTGCTCAATGGCATCACTTACTCCTTCCCTAGTGCTCCTGAGGAGTCCCACGAACTGTTTGAATACAGTGTTTGGTACATGCTGCATGAAGATGCGCAGTGTTTTGAAGGCTCCAATGATGGAATACAGAAAGAGGAAGGCAGTAATGTGAGCCCAGAGAGAGGGGGTGCCCAAGAAGGACAGCAATCTGGCAGTTATCTTCCCTCAGTTGCAGCATAATGCCAGGTTTTCGACAGTGATGAGGAGGAAGGGGATGATGAGGTCACTGACTCTACGTGGGTGCCTGATAGGAGAGAGGAGGAGAAGGAGGAGGAGGAGGCACAGGCACATCTCCAGAGATGCAGGAAGCTCTCCAGGGGACAGCTTAAGGGCAGCGCACCAACTGCATTACATCGCAGAGCTACGCCTGTGCAGGACGCTGCTGTGTCTCAGCATTACTGCAAAAGTTCTTTGGTGTAGGCCTTTTTGAGACATGTGCATCCGATCACACCATTGCTATTTGCAACATATGTCTCAAGCGTATCTCGCATGTCCAAAACATCAACAGCTTGGGCACCACATGCTTGACCAGACATATGTCGACCTGCCATGCAGTTCGTTGGCAAGCATACCTTAAAGACCCACACCAAAGAACAAAGCAGACCTCCCCTTGCCCCTCATCAGCTGGGATCCCCAACCCCACTATACCATCAGTCCTCTCTGAAGCCTGCACTGATAGGCCTGAAGGTGAAAATGTAGGTGTGTCACAACCTAGTAGTACATGCGGGCATTCTACTATCGGTACACCGATGGCAGATTGTACCAGACAAATTTCCCTGCCCCAGCTGCTGCAGCGCCGAAAAAAGTACTCTCCCAGCCATCCACATGCCCAGCAGTTGAATGCTAGCTTAGCGAAATTGCTAGCACTTCAACTGCTGCCTTTTCAGTTGGTAGATTCTGCCCCCTTCCGTGAGTTTGTGGAATGTGCGGTACCTCAGTGGCAAGTTCACAAACGCCACTTTTTCTCATTGGAAGTCGATTCCTGCTCTCTACCGCCATGTGGAAGGCAATGTCCATGCCTCGCTGGACAGGGCGGTCAGTGGTAAGGTGCATATTACCACTGACTCATGGTACAGCAGGCATGAACAGGGATGTTACCTCTCTTTCACGGTGCATTAGGTGACTCTGCTGGCAGCTGGGAAGGATGCAGGGCAAGGTACAGTAATGTTGGAGGTTGTTCCGCCACCACACCTCCAAAACACTACTACTGGTTGCGACACTCCTCTCTCCTCCACTCCCTCCTCTTCTTCTTCCTATGTGGCCTCTTCCTGTGCTGATGTGTCCTCAGATCCAGCCGTGTTTCATAGGCGTACGAGGGGCTACGCAGGAATGCAGGCAAAGAGATGCCATGCGGTGCTAGAGCTGGTGTTCTTGGGAGACAGGAGCCACACTGGGGCAGAGTTTCTGTTAGCTCTGCAGGGGCAGGCTCAGAGGTGGTTGACGCCACGCCACATTAAGCCAAGAATGGTGGTTAGCGACAATGGAACAAACCTCCTCTCTGCCCTGCAACAGGGTAAACTGATCCATGTGCCCTGTTTTGCTCATGTTCTGAATTTGGTGGTGCAGCGGTTCTTGGGCAGTTACCCGGGCTTACAGGATGTCCTGAAGCAGGCCAGGAAAGTCTGTGTGCATTTCATAAGGTCATATAATGCCACTGCTTGGCTGACAGACCTCCAAAGGGAATACAACCTGCCCAAGAACCGCCTAATCTGTGACATGCCCACCAGATGGAACTCTACATTGGCCATGCTGCAGCAGCTGCACACGCAGCAGAGGGCCATCAATGAGTACCTGTACCAATATGGCAGCAGAACTGGGTCAGGGGGGCTTGTTTTTTTCCCCACGCCAGTGGGCCTTGATCAGGGATGCATGCAGTGTCCTGTCACCATTTGAGGAGGCCACAAGGATGGTGAGCAGTGACAGTGCATGCATCAGTGAGACTATCCCTCTTATTCTCATGTTGGAGCACAGGCTACGTGGAATAATGGACAGGTCCCTTGAGGCCGAACAGAGGGAGGAAGAGGAGGACTTCCTTACCTCTCAAGGCCCCCTTTATCCAGACAGTGGTCCTGCTTGCCCGCCTAGCACACAGAAAGAGGAGGAGGAGGAGGATTGTAATAGCAGCATGGAGGTGGAGCTTTTAAATCAGCATCAGCAGCAGTCTTCAAGTGATCAATTACAGTCCCAAGGAACCCATGGACTTTTACGTGGCTGGTGTTGACTATGGTGTTGACTGCTCAAACTTTGTTTGGATCTTCACTGTGTAAATTCCTATACACGACGCAATGTGAAAATTGCCCTATCTAGATCCCCACAGCTGGAGTTGTGAGGTACTTGTCTTTGGAACTTATTCAGCTCTCAATTCACCAATAATATGGTTGCATGTGTGTTTTTTCTACAGACTGGGCCTATTGCCCTTTGCCGAATTTTTGGCAACGTCCACTCACTCCCTTTCAGTTATTTTAGGTGTTATCTTCCAATGGTACGTTTTGTTTGGTTTAATTAATTTTCTCTTACAAATCTTCCCCCTTTTTCTTCTTTCTTTTTTCCTTTTTCTTTTTTTCTTTTTCTTACCTTGGTCCCTGCTTACCTCCTTCTTCTTTCCCGTTTTCATTTCTTCTCTCTCTGATAATGCCTGCAGAGCTGTATTACACACAGTAAAGCCCATATATTTTCTGTATTTTTTTCAATAGATGATCAACATTATTTTGTTCATTTTGGAATTATTCTAAAACAACTTTCTAACATTACTGTATACCCCTGTGGAATGTTCCAGATACTCTGGATGAATATATTCACCATGGTGTTCTAGGTGATGTAACTATGATATGTGTATATATATATATGTATATGTGTATATATATATATATATATATATATATATATATATATATATATATATATATATATATATATATATATATATATATATATATATATATATATATATACAGGGAGTGCAGAATTATTAGGCAAGTTGTATTTTTGAGGATTAATTTTATTATTGAACAACAACCATGTTCTCAATGAACCCAAAAAACTCATTAATATCAAAGCTGAATATTTTTGGAAGTAGTTTTTAGTTTGTTTTTAGTTTTAGCTATTTTAGGGGGATATCTGTGTGTGCAGGTGACTATTACTGTGCTGAATTATTAGGCAAATTTACAAAAAACAAATATATACCCATTTCATCTATTTATTTTTACCAGTGAAACCAATATAACATCTCAACATTCACAAATATACATTTCTGACATTCAAAAACAAAACAAAAACAAATCAGTGACCAATATAGCCACATTTCTTTGCAAGGACACTCAAAAGCCTGCCATCCATGGATTCTGTCAGTGTTTTGATCTGTTCACCATCAACATTGCGTGCAGCAGCAACCACAGCCTCCCAGACACTGTTCAGAGCGGTGTACTGTTTTCCCTCCTTGTAAATCTCACATTTGATGATGGACCACAGGTTCTCAATGGGGTTCAGATCAGGTGAACAAGGAGGCCATGTCATTAGTTTTTCTTCTTTTATACCCTTTCTTGCCAGCCATGCTGTGGAGTACTTGGACGTGTGTGATGGAGCATTGTCCTGCATGAAAATCATGTTTTTCTTGAAGGATGCAGACTTCTTCCTGTACCGCTGCTTGAAGAAGGTGTCTTCCAGAAACTGGCAGTAGGACTAGGAGTTGAGCTTGACTCCATCCTCAACCCGAAAAGGCCCCACAAGCTCATCTTTGATGATACCAGCCCAAACCAGTACTCCAACTCCACCTTGCTGGCGTCTGAGTTGGACTGGAGCTCTCTGCCCTTTACCAATCCAGCCACGGGCCCATCCTTCTGGCCCATCAAGACTCACTCTCATTTCATCAGTCCATAAAACCTTAGAAAAATCAGTCTTGAGATATTTCTTGGCCCAGTCTTGACGTTTCAGCTTGTGTGTTTTGTTCAGTGGTGGTCGTCTTTCAGCCTTTCTTACCTTGGCCATGTCTCTGAGTATTGCACACCTTGTGCTTTTGGGCACTCCAGTGATGTTGCAGCTCTGAAATATGGCCAAACTGGTGGCAAGTGGCATCTTGGCAGCTGCACGCTTGACTTTTCTCAGTTCATGGGCAGTTATTTTGCGCCTTGGTTTTTCCACACGCTTCTTGCGACCCTGTTGACTATTTTGAATGAAACGCTTAATTGTTCGATGATCACTCTTCAGAAGCTTTGCAATTTTAAGAGTGCTGCATCCCTCTGCAAGATATCTCACTATTTTTGACTTTTCTGAGCCTGTCAAGTCCTTCTTTTGACCCATTTTGCCAAAGGAAAGGAAGTTGACCAATAATTATGCACACCTGATATAGGGTGTTGATGTCATTAGACCACACCCCTTCTCATTACAGAGATGCACATCACCTAATATGCCCAATTGGTAGTAGGCTTTCGAGCCTATACAGCTTGGAGTAAGACAACATGCATAAAGAGGATGATGTGGTCAAAATACTAATTTGCCTAATAATTCTGCACTCCCTGTATGTGTGTGTTTTAACCCTTGTTTGTTTTTGTAAAACCATTAAAGATGTTATAATACTGTGCTAATGCAATGTATGTCATTTCAGACTATACAACTATATCTGTACATTGTCAAAAAATCCCTTTTTTCTTGCCCTGAGGAAGCCCAACGGCGAAACGCGTAGGAATTGTCCATGTTTAATTATTAAATATTAATTTATATGGTTTTATTTATTTCTATTACTGCTGTATATTTTTCTACATTGTAATAAACATATATATTTTTTATATACTTCCGTTTTGCCTATCCCAGCGATTGTTTCTTTTTCCCTTTAACATATACGGATGTGGCTCATGTGAGTGACTTCCTTGTTTCATTCTCCCTCCCCCTTTTTCCCTTTGTCCAAATTTCCTTTTGTTTCCTTTTCCCTCTCCTTTTTTTTTTAAAGTGTATTTTGTGCATGTACTCGAGAGAGGAGCTGGACTGCAGGAGTTGGGAGTAGGCAGGCCTCCCCCAGAGGCAATCTGCCATCTTTCTCTATGCCCCCGGGTGGCAATGGTGGGTGTGAGGGGGTCCTCCAACACAGCCCGCCCTACCTGCTCCGCTTTGAAGGCCAACGGGGCAGAGGGACTCCCCTATGAGGGAGTGAGAGGACCTAGCCCGCTCAGCCAGCCCTGTTAGTCCTTCGCCTCTCTTTTTTAGAGACCCCGTGGCCAAAATGCATGCATGTTAACCCAATTTCGAGTGTGTGTAAGTGTGGTGGTTTTGTGGGAGGGGGTGGGCATTCTAAGCGCAGGCTTACCTCGCATAGCACACCCACCGGGAGCCGGGCTGAGACCACCAAACTCAATTCACATGCAGCCGAGACCTCCTTTTTTTTTACGTGGCTGGGATGAGGTGGCTGTAGATCCTGTCGTCCTCTGTGACCCAGAGGACTGTGCCCCAAATGCCTCAGAAAACCTACGCCACATGGCCTCCCTGATCCTGCAAAGACTGCGTAAGGATCCTCGTATTCGTGCTATCAAGGAGAGGGATCATTACTGGCTGGCAACTCTCCTTGATCCACGTTACATGGTTAAGGTTGCAGACCTTATGTTGCCGTCGCAGAGGGAGCAGAGGATGAAACATCTTCGGGAGGCCTTGCAGAAAGGTCTATGCAATGCGTTCCCAGAACCTGGGGATTACCAAATCCTGGTCCTGGACAACGTGTTGCTGAGACTTTGGTGAGTCACAGAAGGAGCGGTGGAGAAGGTGGCTGTCTGACCGATGCGTTCAGACAATTTTTTAGTCCGCAGCCCCAAGGTATGACCGGTTCCAGCAACCATCGCCAGCATTTGGTTTACATGGTGCGGGAATACCTAAGGGCAACATCAGACTTGGCCACCTTCCCCACCGAAAATCCTCTGGCTTACTGGGTCTTAAGGATGGATCACTGGCCAGAGCTTGCACAGTACGCAATTGAGCTACTGGCTTGTCCTACATCCATTCAGTGCTGCTGGAGGCTTTGTGGTCGATCGACTGACCTTCATAAAAATGAATCAGGCTTGGATCACCACCAGCTACCAAGCACCTGATACTGATGTAACTGAATATTTTTTTTGAAATGTCAGATCCCTTGGAGACTGCCTATGCTGATGCTGAGTGACTATCCTGTTTTGCTGACTAAATATCCTTCTCCTTCTCAATGATCTTGCTGATAGCTTGTAAAACCATTGTCGGTTCTGGCCACCGCCACCAGTAGCTAAGGCCCAATTTTTCTGCCCCTGTTTAACAGGGGCGTGTAATTACAATCCTTGATCTAATATTTCACAGCAGGGCGTTCCAGCGGCCACCAAGACTAACTGTGAGGGGTTGCAGTGTTGTCGCAACACCAACACCTAGGGCCCAAATTTCTGCAGTGTATATATACGGCAGGCCCCTACTTTAAAACATCCAACTTACAAACGACTCCTACTTGCAAACGGAAGGAGAAAACGGGAAGTGAGAGGAAATCTACCCCTAGGAAGGAAAATTCTCTTCTGAAAAAGGTGTTTCCTGTCCACTGATGCTTTATCACAATCCCTGTTTCACACAAAAATTAAAAAAAGTGTCTTTGGGACAGAAAGTGAGGTGCAATCTTCTGAACAGATGCACACAGACAGCAAAACAAATGTTACAGGGGTGATAACCCTTCTCTATGTTTTCAGAAAACTTTAAAGAAGTACCAGTTGAAAATTACAAACAGATTCTACTTAACAACAAACCTAAAGTCTCTGTCTTGTTTGCACCACCTGTATAGTGCTGTTCAAAGTATATAGAGCCAAAGGGGCTTGTAATGACCTGGGGGGAGGGGGGCGGGGAAATCCATGCTATTTTTATCAGTGATTTTCATCCATATTGCAGGGACCAGACATTATATTAAAGCCACAAGCAGTTTTAAATTACCTTTTTCTTATAGTATTCTCATTTTGTGCAGGGACAGTTCTAAACACCTGCCACTACTATAGACACCCAGCAGGTACGATATTTAAAGGAAGTTTCCTTTTTTTTTTTACTTTAAGCATCATTAAAATCGCTGCTCCTGAAAAAACAACCGTTTTTAAAACTTTTTTTTCCATTGATACATGTACCCTGGGGCAAGACCCGGGTTCTCAAAGACGTTTTCCGACAATAACTTGCATATGGGGCATTAAAATGAGCATTTTTGAATTTGAACGCTCGAGTCCCGTTGACGTCAATGGGGTTCTAAATGTTTGCGCAAATGGTCGGTCCGTTCAAAGGTTCTGGTGCGAACCGAACGCGGGGGTGTACGGCTCATCCCTATTGGCCAAGAGATTAAATATTGTTAAAATGGTTCCTATCAAAGGGTGTGATTTTAGGGTCGACAAATAAGTTGTCCATGGGATCCAGGGGGAGGATTTTAAGGGTATGGGGCTCAGTTCAGCTTCTAGGGTTACCCAATCCTTGAGGTTTTGTTGACAGTGCCAGTCAATAATTCTTGTGACATGTGAGGCAAAGTCTTAGTTACGGAAGAACAAAATCGTAGGACAAGTCGTATAAGTGTGAAAGGGGACTAAGACTTCCAGTTTATTTGCTCTTTGCCTGTGTTAACATCACAAGATACTTTCTCCTGCGTTCCAGTTGAAGACCTGCTTGACTGATGTCCCCTTTGGTTACAGAGCTTGCTGTACTACTACCTTTATTGCTGGCTTTTGGACTTTGGCTTGGGTTGGCCGACTACCCGATCCGGTTACTGAACTCTGGCTATGTTTTGACTATGCTTACTCTTTTTACCTTTTTATTATTATTATTATTATTATTATTATTATTAATAAACAAGTGTGATTTAACTGTATGTTTGTCTCGGTCTGATTCATAGTTTTTGACAGTAGGTGAAGGCCATGCATTTAGAAGATACAGCCAATCCACTTGTTAATAATATTTTTTCCAGATTGGATGACCTGGATCACCGCATGGATCAGTTTGCCACGGCGATACAGACGCTCCTGAGTTGCACGGCTCGTCTATAGTCTCCCACTGTAGCCACTCCGGTAGTCCCTGTGCAGGCACCCGCCTCGAGTATTACCTCTATAAGAGGTATGTCTGGTTCAGCCCCGTTTCCCCTGCAATTTGGGGGCGATCCAATCCAATGCAGAGGTTTTCTCAACCAGGTTAAGATATATTTTGAGATGCTGCCCCAGGCGTTTCCCACGGACAGAAGCAACGTAGTTTTTTTTTTAAAAACATCAAAAGTTTATTGTAGGAAATGAAGCGGTACAGATCAAAGCGTAGGCACATTACATATAGCCTTGTAAAGAACATACGAAAAAAGAGTCAAACACAGAGCAAAAATATGGGTTTACACCATGGCATCACAATCTAAAAAAAGATACATCTAAAAGATGTATAGAAAGCAACCGAATAATAACAAGAGGTCAATATAGTGATACAAAGTAGGCCATCGTAACTATCTTTGATATAGTAAACCATTATATGGCAGCCTTGACTGCAGTCTGCATGAGATAAGAGAGACAGAAAGCTTGAAGAGAATGAAAAAGAAAGAAAGGGGAGAAGTTAAAGAGGGAAAATGGGGGAAATGACGGACTCACTAGAGGACTCTCAGCGAGCTATGTAATCAGCAGGTGGAACCCACCCGCTCCTAGATATGTCTGCAGACAAACAAACACAGGTACTACAGCTCATATACTCCACTACTGACACATTAGTGAATCATATGCACTTGAGGCTTTGAAAGCAAACCACGGAGACCACGTGTCATGGTATTTCTTGGAACCCTCGGCAGTCTGGGCGGGAGTGTCTTCCATATAACAGATCTCCGACACTTTCCTCAGCCAGTCCTGTACGGATGGGGGAGTAACACTCTTCCAGAGGAGTGGTATCAGAGATTTTGCAGCATTCAATAAATGCTTAGTCAGAGATTGTTTATATCGTTTAAACGAGAAGTTAGTGATATGAATCAGGCAGCATGCTGCAGAGAGGTCAAGTTTGGTCTCCGTGATCTGCCTCACCACCTCTCTAACCTTGTTCCAGAAGGGGCCTAGGACCCCACACTCCCACCATATATGTATGAGGGTACCTGTTTCCTCACCACACCTCCAACACAGCTCTGAAGAGTTGGGATACCACCTTTTAAGCTTATCTGGAGTGGCATACCAATGCGTCAAAAGCTTATACAAGGTTTCCTGGGTTTTGGTGCTAATTGAGCACTTGTGTGCAAGTATGCAAGCTGTCGCCCACTGATTATAGGTAATATCCATATGAAGTGCACGTGACCAAGCCTGGCGAAATCTATCATCGTTATTAATACAGAAGTTCTGTAACCAAGTATAAGCGAGTGACGTCGCCCTGGCGAAGCAAAGTAGGTTTTGTGATATCTTTGCTCTCTGAGAGAGCCTTGGCCTGGGCAAATCCTCTATGGGAGGTGCAAAAACCTGTGGTCCTCAGTTACCCAGAATGTGTGGCTACCTTCAAAAGGATATTTGACATTCCTGCACGCTCCGCTTCTGCTGCCAAGAGCTTCATGTCCATCAAACAGAGTGCGAGGATGGTTGCAGATTATGCCATTGAATTCCGTACTCTGGCAGCAGAGGTTGCTTGGAACAATGAGGCACTTGTGGCTGCTTTTTCTCAATGTCTCTTGGATAACACCAAGGATGAGATAGCAGCCCGAGATAGACCCACTGAGCTACATAGTTATATAGTTACATAGTTAGTCAGGTTGAAAAAAGACACAAGTCCATCCAGTTCAACCATAAAAAAATAAACAAACAAAATAAAACACAGTACAATCCCATACACCCAACTCCATACCCACAGTTGATCCAGAGGAAGGCAAAAAAAAACAGCGGAGCATGATCCAATTCACTACAGGAGGGGAAAAAATTCCTTCCTGATCCCCCGAGAGGCAATCGGATTTCCCCCGGATCAACTTTACCTACAAATCTTAGTACTCAGTTATATTACGTGCATTTAGAAAACAATGCAGGCCCTTCTTAAAGCAATCTACTGAGTCGGCGAGAACCACCTCTTGAGGGAGTCTGTTCCACATTTTCACAGCTCTTACTGTGAAGAAACCTCCTCCGCATTTGGAGGTGAAATCTCTTTTCCTCCACACGTAAAGAGTGCCCCCTTGTCCTCAGTGTTGACCTTAAAGTGAATAACTCAACACCAAGTTCACTATATGGACCTCTTATATATTTGTACATGTTGATCATATCCCCCTTATTCTCCTCTTCTCAAGAGTGAATAAATTCAGTTCCTCATAGCTGAGCTCCTCCATGCCTCTTATCAGTTTGGTTGCCCTTCTCTGCACTTTCTTCAGTTCTCTGATATCCTTTTTGAGAACTGGTGCCCAAAACTGGACTGCATATTCCAGATGAGGTCTTACTAATGATTTATACAGGGGCAAAATGATATCTCTCTCTCTGGAGTCCATACCTCTCTTAATACAAGAAAGGACTTTGCTCGCTTTGGAAACCACAGCTTGGCATTGCATGCCATTATTGAGCTAAAACCCCCAGATCCTTCTCCACTACAGATCCCCCCAGTTGTACTCCCCCTAGCATGTATGATGCATGCATATTCTTAGCCCCTAAGTGCATAACTTTACATTTATCAACATTAAACCTCATCTGCCACATAGTCGCCCAATTAGACAGAGCATTGAGGTCGGCTTGTAAATTGGAGACATCCTGCAAGGACGTTATTCCACTGCATAGCTTGGTGTCATCTGCAAAGACAGAAATGTTACTTTTGATCTCAGACCTAATATCATTTATAAATATATTGAAAAGTAAGGGACCCAACACCGTACCTTGGGGTACACCACTGATAACCTTGGACCATTCAGAGTATGAATCATTAACCACAACTCTCTGAATTCTGTCTTTCAGCCAGTTTTCAAGTAGATCACATTTGCCATCCTCATTGGGCCAGATTCAGGTAGAGTTGCGCTGGAGTAATTCGATATGCGCCGCTTAACTGTGAAGATGCGCCGTCGTTTCTATGTGCCCACCAAACTAGATGCGCCCAATAACGGGCCATTTGCGACCGGTGGAACGTTCCGACGCCAGAGTATCGTCAGCGATTAATTTCGCTTGGCGCATCAGTCGCGCCTATTGATTTCCCCTGCAAATATGCAAATGAGGGATTTTTCCCAATTCACGAACGGATTAGCACCATACGCTGGCTACATGCGCCGCGCGTATCTCGTCCGTCCGGCGCAAAGTTATTTCTACAAAAGGCTGCTTTATCTTTACTCCAGACGGCCACAGGTCAGCAGGAGAGCAGCTACAGCAGCGTTACCGACGATAAGAGCTAGCTGAGCACCCCCACTTGCAGGACAACACCTCTGTCCATGCTTGTCTGTCAAATTTTACAGCCATGGAGGAAGACATCATAGGTCTCCATAGCCGAGATGACGGCTGACAGCTCCTGGCCATTAAAGTTCAGCTTTCTCCTGTGTGTTTGCGGGGAACGGGAGCAGCCATCTCAGAACAAAAGTAACATCACTGCGGGGAGGGGGAGCAGGATATACTTTAGTGCCGGAATGGCGCTTCTACGGGCGCATTTAAACGCCCAACGGAAGGCATTGCGCTGACGTTTCCCGTGAAGTGGTGCCGACGGAAGTTGTGAGCATGCGCACAAAGGGGGCGAGTGGAGCCTCACTCACTGCGCATGCTCCGTGGTTGATGCGCTGAACGTAAGCCTCTGCGCTGGGCTCCGCCCATCATTTACATATGATCACACCCACTTCCCCTTGCGTCGGGTTACGCCAGCGCATTATCGTTACTCTGGCGCAAGTTTACGCGCAACTGCTATGTGAATAACAGTACTTGCGCTGAAAGGGTCGTCAGAGTAACGTAAATGACAAGCGTTACTCTGGAGCAAAGATGCTCTGATCTACCTGAATCTGGCCCATTGACTCCAGCCTTAGAGAAAGACCCTCTGTTAAGGATCGCTTGCGGAAGCCTCCTGTATGTTTGTCTCCGAACTTTGCAGTTCCACCCTTGCCTCCCTCACCTCCCATGCCTCCTGGTACCGAGTCGGTCTGTGAAGATGAACCCATGCACTTGGGCTTCACACGTCTCTCTGCGGATGAGAGAGCACTTAGGAGGAGGGAGAGATTGTGCCTTTATTGTGGCCAACCCGGTCACTTTTTGAAGTCTTGTCCTACCAGTCCAGGGAACGCCAGAACCTTGAGGTCCTTTCATGGACAGACCTTAGGTGGCCTTGTTTCATCTCCAGTTGCCCAGAAGGATAAGCCCCTGGTTTTGGTTACCCTGTCTTGGGCTGAGTCGTTCATTGAGATACAGGCTCTAATTGACTCTGGGGCAACAGGCCTGTACATTTATGCTGCCTTTGTGTCTAAGCACTCGATTCTGCTGCACCTGCATGACACTCCACTTGCCATTGAGGCTCTTGATGGGAGATCTCTACAGCCCGCCCATGTGACTCATGAGATTGTTCCATTGTCGATGGCCGTAGGTGTTCTTCACCATTAGATAAGTTTCCGCTGGTTATTGGTTATCCTTGGTTACAGAGACACAACCAGTATTTTGATTCTCTCTGTGCTGTGGTTCTGTCCTGGTTGCCGCAGTGCAGTGAGAGATGCTTCCAGAAGGTAGCCAAGGTCCTGTGTACCTCTTTACTCTCCTCCCTGCCAGAGGAGTACCACGTATGATTGCGTAATTGACATTAAACCTGGTGCCATATCCCCTCGTAGCCGGGTTTACCCTTTGTCAGTCTTGAAGGATAAGGCCATGGAGGAGCTTCATTTACAAATCCTTGTCTCCTGCTCGTGCTGGTTTCTTTTTTGTGAAGAGACCTTGTATCGATTATAGGGGTCTCAATCGTTTCACCATTAAGAATGCCTATCCAATCCCATTGATTATGAAGTTATTTGACCGCCTCAAGGGAGCAACGGTCTTCACAAAGCTTGATTTGAGAGGGGCATACAATCTTGTCATTGTTGGGGGGGCCTGCGCAATTGCGCTGCCCGCCCCTTGAGCCTTGGAGTTCGGCCACCTCCGGTGCTGGTCGCATGCTGGCTGCTCGCTGCTGTCACTTGAAAATACAGAAGCGCTACTTCTGTATTTCCAAGTGACATCGCTTCTCTCCCCGTGGCCGCTCCTATCCCTCGGGTAGACACATACTGATCTGAGGGAGAGCAGAGGAGGAAAGAGTGGGGACTCTGCACAGAGAGGAAGCTGCTTTTGGGATTTGTAGGCTGCATGGACATCGGAGGACAACATGCTTTGAGTAGCATTTGGGACAGAGCAGGATAACTCTATACTGGAATGGGGGGGATTTATGGGAGGAGAGGCTTTTATTTAAAGGGAGTGGAGCTCTGCACTCTGTACACCCAAATCAGTCCTGCACTCTGTACCCACCTCAGCCTGCACCCACCTCAGCCTGCACCCACCTACCTCTGTACCCACCTCAGTCTGCACCCACCTACCTCTGTACCCACCTCAGCCTGCACCCGCCTTCCTCTGTACCCACCTCAGTCTGCACCCACCTCAGTCTGCACCCACCTCAGCCTGCACCCACCTCCCTCTGCACCCACCTCCATCTGCACCCACCTCCCTCTCCACCCACCTCCATCTGCACCCACCTCCATCTGCACCCACCTTCCTCTGTACCCAAATCCCTCTGTACCATCCTCCCTCTGTACCCACCTCAGCCTGCACCCACCTCCCTCTGTACCCACCTCACCCTGCACTCTGCACCCACCTCACCCCTTAATACTATTGCAGTTTGGCCACACCTTCAATTTGCACTGAGAGGTTATTATGTGTAGTAACCTGGTATCACCCACAGTCTAATGGGGCCGCCAAACGAGCCAATCTTTTCTTGGGGCAATTCCTGCATTGCTATATTTCTGACCATCACGACAACCCATGCGTGGAGTTTGCTCACAATAGCGCTCTGAATTCTGCTTCCCCTTTGTTGGCGAATTATGGCTTCCAACCTTCTATGTTGCCTGACTCATTTGTTTCTTCAGAGTATTCCTGAGTTAGAGGAACATCTCTGTGGTCTTCGTTCCACTTGGGTACAAGTCCAGGAGGCTTTGCAACATGCTAACAAGAGGTACATACTCCATGCTGCCCGCAGACGCCTACCTGTGCCTTCTTACCAGGTTGGGGACAGGGTCTGGCTGTCATCTCGCAACCTCTGATTTCATGTTCCTTACGCGTTGGACCTTCCTTCCAGTATGCGTATCTCTAATGTGTTTCATGTCTCCTTATTAAAACCTTTGGTCTGCAAGTGTTTTGCCACCTCGGGGGCCACATTCTCACCCTATACAGGTTGAGAACCATGAGGATTATGAAGTACAGTCCATTGTTGACTCCCATAGGTTCAGTGGGCGGATTCAGCACCTGGTGCATTGGAAGGGGTACGGTCCGAAGGGTAGCTCTTGGGTCCTATCCTCAGACGTACATGCCCCTGTCCTCCTCCATGATTTGCATAGACATTTTCCCCTCAAGCCCAGTTGTCCTCCGAGGGGAAGGGGTCATTGAGGAGGGGGTACTGTCAGGGCTGGGCTCAGCCCTTCCTTCTCTGTGCTGGCAGCTCAGCTGTTAGCTACAGTGGGGATTGAAAGTTTGGGCACCCCAGGTAAAAATTTGTATTAATGTGCATAAAGAACCAAGGAAAGATGGAAAAATCTTCAAAAGGCATCAAATTACAGATTAGACATTCTTATAATATGTCAAAAAAAGTTAGATTTTATTTCCATCATTTACACTTTCAAAATTAAAGAAAACAAAACATGGTGTTTTAATTGCCAGCTTCCATCTCTCCACAGTAATCCACCTGTTGATGGTCAGCTCTGCCTACTTAAGGACTTCCAGTTAATTTGCTCTTCACCTTCGCCTGTGTTAACACCACAAGAGACTTTCTTCTGCATTCCAGTTGAAGACCTGCTTGACTGACATCCCCTCTGGCTATAGATCCTGCTTGCTGTACTACTACATTTATCGCTGGCTCTTGGGCTTTGGGTTGGCCGACTACCCGATCTGGTTACTGAAATCTGGCTCAGAGTATGCCCTGATGAAGTTACGTGACTATAACAAACACGTGCAGGAACTCAGGGCACCGGAAGTGATATTGAACGAGTTTGAGACTTGACTTTTTGATATGCCTGTCTGATACTTCACATTGTGAGTACTTGTTTTTATTATTGCTGCTGATGCCAATAAATGTTTTAAATACTACACTATCAGAGGCGCATGCGCGGCACCTCCTGACATGGACGCCTAGTCAGAGAGCTCCGCTCCACTCCAGCTGACCGGGTCCTCCAGCGCCGCGAGCACCACCGCACTCGGCCAGATTTGCCCCCCCCCCACGGACCGCTGACACCCCGCAGAATCCCCCGATGCACTCGGGGACGGCAAGGAGAAGCCTGCAATACCCCCGGGACGGAGATTGAGCGGGCCGCGAGTCCCAAAATGGCGGCCGCTCCACCTCACACAGCCCAGGATCACATAGCTAGCGCTTCAGTGGCAGCGCCTCCCCACTCACAGCTACTCGGCCTCACAGTGAGTACTGCTGCACTGGGTCCTGTCTCCCCTGCCTCAACGGAATCCCTGTTGAACCAGACCCATGCAGATAATACAGGCTGGGGATTCGGGCCTGGTCCCTCCTGTGTCCATGGCAGACATGTTTGCAAAATTTGCTGAGCTCCTGGACAGGGGCTTACATGACATAGCCAACAGGATCACTACTGATATTAAGGCAGACCTCCACTCCATAGGCTCCAGAATTGAGCTAGTTGAAAATCATTTAGAAACCACTATTGCTAGAACAAATCAAAATACCAACTGCATCCAGACCCTGCAGGATCAACTAGAGCTGGCAAATGCTAAAATAGATGAACTTGAGAACAGGAACAGACGCTATAATTTTAGGGTTAGGGGACTCCCTGAATCCTACAAAGATGTCCCTGACACAATTCGGTCACTCATTAAGGAACTGATCCCTGATATCCCTCTCCACAGGCTGGAGCTCGACCGAGCTCATAGGGCCCTGCGGCCCCCAAGGTCTGACGGCCTCCCCAGGGATGTTGTGGTGAAGCCACACTTCTATACGGTTAAGGAGGAGGTCATGCGCAAGTCACGGTCCATGTCAAAACTCTCGTTTCAGGGTCATGTGATCCAAATCTTTGCCGACTTATCTCCGTCTACCATTCAGAAGAGAAGGGCCCTCAAACCACTGCTTAATGTATTGATCGACAAAGAAATCAAATACTGGTGGCTCTTCCCATTCCAACTTAAGTTTATCTACAAAGGCAAGCCCTATACGTTTGCCTCCCTGCAGGAGGGAGAAATTCTTCTACTAAAGCTGGGCCTCATCAGACAGGATCCGAACCTCCAGCCTCCTGTGCTTGCTCCCAACTCGTCGAAAATACAGTTGCCTACCAGTCCGTTACAACCGATGTGGGAACGCTCCAGGACCAAGAAATCCAAGGACACTCCTTTGTTCTTTTTTTTCTTTGAGTACAGAGACGGCTCGGACTCCTTTTGATCCTCACTGAGCTAAATTGCCCCTGTGCACCCTTTCCTGACTCAATTTAGGCAGCCACACGAGTCCTGTGCCCCTGAGGGGTCTCCCCCCCTATTTTTATTTTATTTTTTATTTTTGTTTGAGCTTTCATCCCTATGCTGGTCCGGGCCCTGGGACTGGGGGGGTGGGGGTGGGGGGGGGTCTGGTGACTGTTTTTGCACGCCTATTGCTTTCACACAGATGATTCTAGATGGTTTCCGGGCCTTTCCTCCCCTCTTTCCCCCCCGCCCCTTCCCTGGTCTTTTGGCCCTCCTTCCCTGCCCTTCCCCCCACCCATTCCTTCCCTTCCCCATTCCCCTCTTCCTATCCCTCTTCACCTTTACTGCAGGTCTCGGGAAGTTTATCTGTTTTAATATGTGGCTCTGAACTTGTTCCTCTCAATTTTTGTCCTCGCCAGGGGTTTAGTATATGTATGAATGCATATGTGTTTGTAGGGGTATATATTTGTTTATATATGAATTTTTATTTTATTTTTTCTTCTCTCAAAGATTAAGTCTATATAGGTGCTCGATATGATAACGGGCGCCAGGCCCGCTTTGCTCCCTTTTTTTAAGCATGATTTAAATTGGCCCCGCGGCTGGAGTGGGGCTCATGCACCCCGTCCTGCCTTGAAGAACAGGCTTTACGCCCTTCTCTTGTCAGGATTGCTCCCCTCTTCGTAGAAGGGAGTTTTTTTTTTTCGAATCACCTTACGGATGGAGGACCCTTTATCCTCCACCCTCCGTGAAACTCTCTTGTTTCTCGGCTGTCTCTTTTTTCTCTTTCCTTCTTTCCTTTTTTACCTTTCTAGTATTTGTATTTTTGCAGTGGCCGACTTGGGAGGAGACCCACAAATTACCCTAGCTGCGGTGAGGACCGTCTGTTTACTGGAGGGCATCGCTGATTGTGGAGATGAAACGGTAGGTGCCCTTGTGGTGCTCGATGGTTGCTCCCTTCTGCTCTATGGCTAATTCCCCCCCAGAATCACGCCCCTTGAAGGTGGTGTCTCATAATGCACAAGGCCTAAATTCCCCGGTCAAGAGGCGAAAAGTACTACAATATTTTCATTCCCAAAAAATAGATGTGGCCCTAGTTCAGGAAACGCACTTTCCTAAACGTTACAGCCCAACGTTCCTACATTCCAAATTCCCTACCTTCTATCTAGCCAATGCGGATGACAAAACAAAAGGGGTGGGCATTCTCTTCTCCCACAAGTGTAGATTCTCCCTCAAATCAGAACATATAGACCCAGAGGGCAGGTACATTTTGATCATTGGGGACCTAGATGACCATACATACTCTTTTATCTCATACTACGCCCCTAACAAGGGTCAATTACCTTTTTTTCAATCAATGTTGAGATCCCTGACTCCCTGATATGTGGAGGCGACTCCAACACCGCTTTTGATCAGGGCCTTGACAAATCGCGCCCCCCCCGGGCAAACAACTCACTAGACCTACTACACAAAGCCTACGCATTGCCAAACTCCTTTTTGATCACGGCCTGGTTGATATCTGGAGAGAAATAAACCCGACGATGAGGGATTACACTCACTATTCTAGCCCACACTGCTCCTTTGCGCACATAGATCACATATTCCTTCCCACTGCTATAGTTCCCCTGTCCTCCAAGTCTTACATCAGAGACACTGTCTGGTCAGACCACTCCATGGTTTTTCTAACGCTACAGCGCCCCTCGGGTAATCGGATGCCCGGCCACTGGCGACTGAATGAGTCCCTATTGAGTGACCTAATCAGAACAAAGGAAATTAAAAGCGCAATAGACCTTTACTTTCTGACTAATGATGTACCCGACACTACACCTACCTGTCTCTGGGCAGCTCATAAAGCTGTAATCAGGGGTAAACTCATTCAAATGGCTTTTTAGATTCACAGAGACAGAAAACTTGAGATAACAAAATTAAAACAAGACTTTGCTGCCCTGGCAAAGAAGCATAAAGCAAATCCTAGGTCTGTCCCTGTAGAAAAACTGGACTCGGCCCGCACTGCCCTGAATCTGGCCCTAACTACAAAGGCTGAAAAATGGTTGCGTTGGAATAAAACCCGATTCTACTGCCAAGGTGATAGGATGGGATCCATGCTTGCAAGTAGGCTTATGCCGAAAGTTCGCTCTTTTGCCCTCCCCAAAATTAAAATTCATGGTGGCACTTTATCCCAGAACCCTCAACGTATTATGGAGGAATTCCATTCCTTCTACAAATCGCCTTATGGCAGGGATGAACACCCTTCACAACGCACGATGGACAAATTCCTAGATAACTTCCAACTTCCCAGATTAGCAGACAGACATCGCTTGAAGTTGGAAACCCCTATCTCGTTGGAAGAGGTATGCGCGGTTATAAAAACACTAAAATCACAATCTGCTCCCGGCCCGGACGGGTTTTCTGTCCCTTACTATAAAACCTTTGCTGAAACCCTTGCACCTTATCTTGCCCGTTTCTTCAATGCTCTGCTACGAGGAGACCCTCTGGACACCGCAAGTAATTCTGCTTATATTTCGGTTATCCCTAAGCCAGGGAAAGACCCTAGTTCAGTTTCCAATTACAGACCGATCTCGCTCATCAATAATGACTTGAAGATTCTGACAAAGATCCTTGCTGACCGCCTAGCCTCTTTCATTAGCCTCTATGTTAATAAGGACCAAGTGGGATTCATTCCGGGTAGACAGGGCCCAGACCAAATCCGTCGAGCAATTGATATTGTGTCCCTTCTCAACTCCAACTGGGATGACGATTCTCCTAGGCAGGGTTGTCTCCTCTCACTAGACCTCCAGAAGGCCTTTGATAATGTGCACTGGCCTTATATTTTCGCTACCCTGAAACGATTGGGATTTGGAGAATCCTTCACCAATATCTTACAAGCCCAACATTCCACCCCAGAGGCTCAGGTTCGTCTGCAGGGATTTTACTTGGAGCCTTTTCAGATATCCAGAGGCACCAGACAGGGATGCCCGCTTTCGCCCCTAATTTTCGCCATAGCAATCGAAACTCTGGCAATAGCAATTAGATCCGACCCGAATATTCACGCCATTAAATGTAGTTCTAGGTCCCATAAATGCGCACTTTTCGCTGATGACATCCTCCTATTCGTCTCTTCCCCCCTGATATCCCTCCCTAACATATGCCGACTATTGGATGAATTTGGAAAGGTTTCAGGGCTCTTAGTCAACTATGATAAATCCCAAGCACTCAACATCAATATCCCAGTTTCTCTGCTCTTCAGGATTAGGGAGCACTTTCGATTTACATGGAATGACGAGTCCATCACATATCTAGGGGTTAAGCTGACCTCCAAGGTGGAACTCCTTTATCAAGCTAACTACCCCCAGCTATACCAAAAACTAGAAGGCGACCTTTCCAGGTGGTCTCGGTTGTCTCTTTCCTGGCTGGGCAGAATCACTGCGATAAAAATGACGCTACTCCCACGCATCTTATACTACTTTAGAGCTCTGCCTATCCCCCTTGTCAGGGCACATCTAAAATCTTTTCAAAATAAAATCATCAAATTTGTCTGGGGTGGGAAGGGTTACAGACTTTCAAAATCGGTTTTGTTCCGGGCTAGGGAGGAGGGTGGCCTGGGTCTCCCGAACTTACTTCGGTATTTCCAGGCAGCTCAACTTGCTCAAATCTCCACGGTTTACTCCCGCTGGGAATTGCCTGATTGGATACACATTGAAAGGCAAGCGGTTCCGCTCCACACCCTGGACTATCTGTTGTGGTGCCCTAAATCACTGAGACCCTCCATATTGTCCCCAACCCTCTCTCACTCCTTTGCCCTCTGGGATGGCCTTAGGAACAACGCGCGGCTGATATCGCCCATTACCCCACTAAAACACTTATTCCAAAACCCGGAATTCCCGCCAGGGCTTAATGTAACAACATTCAGATGGTGGATAGATAAGGAAATGTATAGAATAGGTCACTTCCTCGGCCCTGCGGGCCCTCACTCTAAAACATTTTATACCAGGGATCTGAACATGCCTCAGACAGAACTTTTTCGCTATGCTCAGATCTCCTCCTTCCTACATAAACTATGGACAACACATGCCCATAGCCCACGACTTACGTCATACGAACAATGGTGTGGCCAGATAGATGAGCAGAGGGGAACCTTGCAGAAGCTAGCATAAAGGTTCTCTCCAGATTGTATCTGGTCCCCTCAAGGCTAGCCAAGATGTACCCAGCGTCATCCCCCTTGTGCTTTAGGGGCTGTAACCATAGGGGTGATATGTTGCATGTGTGGTGGGGTTGCCCCAGGATACGGGGGTTTTTGGAATAAAATCTTCTCCTGGATTCGTAAGATCACAGAAGCGCCCATCCCCACATCTCCCTTAATTGCCCTCTTAAATTTTCCAGCCCAGACAGTGTCCAGGAGTGCACAACGCTTGATCTTTTTTATCCTCTTAGGTGCCAAACTCACTCTGGCCAAAGCCTGGAAAAAAAACACCTGTATCAACTCTTTTAGCTAAAAGGAAGATTTCCTGGATTATGGCACAAGAGAAAATAGCTAGCGTACTCCTGGACCGCACAGAAAAATTCAAACAGATTTGGCAGCCATGGACCTCCTACATTAAGGTCCTGCTTTAATCGGTCTACTTCCAGGTCCCCCTTTGTCTAGCTCCTCCCACGTCGGTTCCTCTTCTTTCCTCTCCCTCTCTTTTGCTTCCTTATCCTTCCTTTCTGTTTTCCCTTCTTCTTCTTTCACTCTCACTTCCCTGAGGTGGTCAGGACTATTGCCCACTCACGCGTGAGCACAAGCATATTTGTTGTTGGGTTATTGAACACTGCTCCCATGTCCTGACCATGCTAGTGGGTCCGTTGGTAGCGAGTGATGGGTGGTTCCTTTAACACCCATTCATCGGCTGTTAGATTTTTGCCTCAACATGACCTTCGAATATAGTTAGTAGGTTAACCAGACTGTGTGTAACCAAGTTGGTCTTACTAGCTCCAAATGGGGTTTGAAACCCGGCCACAGTTAGCTCCCATTAGGGGTGGCTGGTTTCTACTCAGGTCCCCCAAGTCAGATTCCCTAGGTACAGTTTCACTAGCTACCTTGTCCTTGGAATTTATAATGCAGGCTAATAGCCAAGGTTTTGATAAGTTCTTATTCATTACTGGTTATGGATCGTATATTCTCAATTTACTTATGGATTATTGTATCAAATGTCTTTTTTTCTGGCCATGTTGGCGCTAGTGGGACAATTGGTCCCACATTTGTTTGTTCTCTTGCTTATGTATTAAGTTCTCCCTTTTGAAATAAAAATCTATTGAAAGTAAATACTACACTATCGAGCAATCCCTCTTTACATGCCCCAATGTGAGGTTATCTGATACAGATACACCAGGGACACATTAAGGGGACTTTGATTAAGTAAAGATACATACCAGCGGAACCTGAGACGTCAAGAGCCACCAGGAGATTGAAAGACACACTCATACACTGTTACCTTACAGCGGTAAGATAAGGGGACACCCAGGGCCGATCCGCCCTGTAGGCTCACTATGCAAGCCGCTTAGGGACCCCCAAATTACTAGATGTCCCGTCTGGTGAGAAGACATTTTTGGCCCCTCACCCCACTTCTCAACTCGCTTGCTGCATGGGAGAAGAGGTAAGAATTCAGCACCCCTGGCTTCTCACTTTAATGTAAGATGTAATTTCCGAAAGCAGAACACCCCCTCCTCCCCTTCTCAACTTTAATCTTTAATGTGACATGTTGCTGTCGGCAGCTCCCCCCTCCCCCGCTTCTCAGCAGTAATGTGTCATTTCGCTTAGGGCCCCAGGGAGGTCAGAATCGGCACTGGGGACACCTATACCCTAAGTTGCACGGAGAACCAGCAACCACCTATCGGTAGCACTCCATACCAGAGATTGACGACTCGCACCTTCACCCTGATCACTGTGAACACACAGCCATCCATCCAGCTTGCACCTAATGGACTTTATCTGCACTGCGTTTTTTTTTTCTTTTTTCGTTTTTTTATAAAAAAAAATATTTAATTTTATGGAATTTTAGTGTGAATATATTTATTTATGGTTGCACATGTCACATGATGATGCCATTTTAAAGATTTTATGAGTTTATTCTTACATCAATTTTGTGGTACACTTTTCACGGTATTTGGATACTTTATCAGTCCATTGTTTATACTGTCGCTAATTATTTATATTTTATTGTTGCTATTTTGCCTTTCAAGTGTACCTGTCACATGAGCATATTTGCACTTTATCACCTATTTATGCACAGCACAGCACTACTTCTACATTTATACTTACCTGGGTCTTGATACTACCTTCAGTGCTTGTTGCAGTACCCCACCTTTTAGATATGGCCAGTGGAATATCTTTTTATTACTTTATGGCTCATGTGTACTTTTGAAGCCTAACCTAAAAACGTTAAATTGGAATGGCATTAACTGGTGCTAGTAAAGTGGGTTTGATCATTGTCAAAAGTGTTGTCCTTTGGCAAACTGTGAGTTTTAATGTATACAGTGAGTGGTACAGCAAATTAAACATCCCATCTAAATGCCTAGAAGTGATGGAAAACATGGGATCATTGTGGGAGGGGGGGGGATTGAGGGTTGGGGGGTTTGTTTATTATAGACCAGTGAGTTTCTATATATTTTTTTATTTTAATCTTGTCATTGGGAGAAATTAACGTTCCCTAACAGCTTTTGTATTCCTGTTCTAGAGCTGATTAGATAATAAAGCATTGGATAATGAAGACAAAGGACAACTTGACTTACTCAAAGACAACTAATCTGTCCTTTTAAACTAATCAATAAGAAGGAAATCATTGATTCTGAAATGACATTGAGCTACTGATTACAAGCCTATTCAGCAATAAACAACAAAGCTTTCATATAGGAAACATCTTTATTTTGTGCAATGCTTACTATCTACATTGGGTGTGTAAATACAAAATTTTTAAAGATTTTGAAAGGTAAAACAATTCATATATCTGTATTTTAACTGTGAATTTAGCTTTCCAGCTGCAATTTAATAATCTAACAAACATATAAGAAATGTGCAAGTAGTCGGGCTGAATCTAATGTTCACTGTTGTACATTGCATGTTCCAAAAAAAAAAAAAAAATGCTGAACATCCCTTTCTTGCAGTTGCTACAATATGTATGATACAGGGGGACAGAACGTAAGGAAGCTTGCACACTGTGATTGGCAGCAGCTAAAAAATGGTATAGATGCACTGTGATTGGCCCTGTCTGTACCATGTGATGACTGTGACCAATCACAAAGATCATCACAATATCCCTTTCTGTGTATGAAGAATATACTGTTCAGTCATATTTCTTACGTTGTACTATGTATTTCCATTTTTCGCCTAAGAAATAAACTTTGATTGTGATAAAAAAAAAAAGATCATCACAATAGTACACAATGAATAGCATGAATATAAGCCACATTGTGTACAAATGCCATATGATCATATGAAACATTTATTAATGCTTAAAGGATATTATTAAACTACAACATTTATTTAAATAGCATTCCTTGGGAATGCCCTAAACCTACATGTGAAGTGGAGCATCTGTAGGCTATACACAAGGAAAGTGACATTTACAAAGAAAAAGAAAAATACCATTTAATTTCAGTCACTAAAAACATTTCTTTATCAATTTATTCTGTTTGTAAACAAAACATCCAGGATTATACTTAACATCCATACAAGACCCTTATTCTAGATGATGGTCTGCTATGAATTGTAATAGGGGACCTCACAAATAATGAGATCTGGTATAGATTGTAAGGGGAGGCCCATGCAAAATAAAAGTTTTGAAGGGTCTCTCCAAATTCTATAGAAGATTCATGTTAAAGCAGAGTTCCACCCAAAAATTGAACCTCCGCTTTAAGAGCAGGTGACCCCCTGACATGCCACATTTGGCATGTATTTTTTTGAGGTGGAGCAGAAACCCTGTTTTTAAAGGGTTTAAGCTCCCATTTCCTCCAAAACTACTGCCGGGCACCCACAATCACAATGCCAGTGCTGCAGAGAGGAGACAAGATGGGCTTTCATACTCCAGCATCGCTGGAACCTGGGACAGATGAGTGTTCGATTAATAAAAGTCAGCAGTTACATTTTTTGTAGCTGCTAACTTGTATATGGGTGAAACTCCTCTTTAAGAATAGCCCACACACAAAAAAAAAAAACGAGAAAAAAAGTATATGAACTATTCAAAATCAAAGCCGGACCCTTATCTGAGTATGTAGTCCGGATGGTCAAAAAAGGTGGGAAAGTAAGCTTGTACCCCTCCTGAACCATACCAGGCTACATGTACCCAACATGTCCTGTTGAGGGAACAGCCCTGACAAAGCATCATATTGATAAACAGAACAGTTTCTTCCCAAGAGAGGATATATCAGAATCCTGAAGACCTTTTAATAAGGGGATATCGGATACCACCTCCTCTTATGGCAAATGACCATATCTGATCAATGATGTCATCCTGGATACCAAACATCTTTGTTTACATTCAAATTCGGGCCTGGGATCTGTCATCTGCAGCACAGTGAAAAAATTGTCTGGAGTGGACATGTCAGTGTGTTTTTTTTTTTCCTGCAGGTTAGAGGGCATCGTTCATCATGAATTTGGCTGTACATCACTGGATGACATGATTGGTGATAATTTTTTTGTATTGTTTTGTTGTATGTTTGTTTTCTGTGCGGTCTTTCCTTAATATCCATTCTAGACTTGAAGAGGACTCCATGCTATTTTGTTTTTGTTTGCATCTGCCCCCAGCTTAAAATCCATACCATACCCTTATCATGGACAAGGATCCGGTATGGATTTTTGGAGGGGACCCATGTAATTGTTTCTCTTTTACCAAACAAAAAAACTGATACTAAATTACATTTTCTTGTGCGCCTGGTTTTCTTCTAAAAAAAAAAATGGAATCTTACACAATCAATATCAATTCCTCATCCTTGATTAGGATTTGATTTGATAGGAGAAGCCCCACAAAAATGAAAAGCATGGGGTTACCCCCAATGTTAATACCAACCTTTTACCTTTATGCAGCCTGGCTGGTTAAGAAGGGGAGCAGCAGCAAGTATGTGCCTCCCCGAATCATACCAGAACATGTGTCCTCAACATGGGGAGTCCTTTATTAAAAAAAGTAAAAGGGGGCAGGAGCTGACTGATATAATTCACCAAATATGATCATGACTGTATCTGGTCAATGACCTTACCTTACAAGCTGATTATCAGTAAGATATTGGTTGCTATGATGCAGCCTGCTGCTTGTGTCTTAACAACCAATTACGATGTGGCTGCAAGCATCTATTTTTTTTTCAAAAATATTTTATTACATTTAAACAAGAGAAAAAAAAGGTACAAAGCACAAGGGTAAAAGCATATAAAATTGAAACAAGTGTGTACATCGAGATATTCGAATGGAATAAAAAAAAAAAAACAACGGAAAAGATTGGAGAAGGCAAAGAAAATGGAAAAAGGAAAAGAGAGAGGGGAAATAGAGAAAGAAGAAGAAGGGAGGAGGAGAGGAGGTATCCCCAGATGGAGACAGGACTGTAGAATAGCCAGAGAGAGGGAACAGGATAAGAGAGAGAATGTGGAAGAATAGCAGCACATTGATAATCATCTAGAAGTATACAACTAAAGATACCAAAACGAATACCACAATCTAAGAAGGGTATCACAATGGCAGCAAGATTAGACATGAAAGGTTGCTCTCCCAGCCTGTCCATAGTCAGAGAAAGTAAAAGGGCTGGATAGCAAATTCTGCCATTCGGAAATAGACATAGACTATACTTAAAGGGGTTGTAAAGACACAAATATTTTCCTCTTAAATTAAAGTCTGACAGTAGCTGATAAAGTAAACATTAATGTTTTGCATTATAACTAGTTTGATACCTGTTGAAATCAAGCTGTTTTATTCACCTCTGTCACTCCTGAATCGTTATTATCACTGACTTCCTGGTTTGCGATGCGTGTTAATTCTTACTACATCACGGCCTAATGGGAACTACAGTTCCCATCAGGCTTAGCCTCCATGCCTGTGAGGGATAAAAAAAGCATCTTCACGCAGGGCTGTAGTCATAGGGAGGGGGTGAGAACATTCTACTTTCCACCATGCCAAACAGCTCAGGTGCTGGTGGAAAGCAAGAAGAGGAGAGACAGGAAATGGCATTTTCAAACCTGGATTACTGTATTTTGGAGGTCAAAAGGAAAAACAAGGTAAGTGATATTTAAATGCTCCAGCTTACAGCAATCAATTGATCTAAAAAAAAAATGAACCTTTAGTGTTCCTTTAATGAAGGATGACCATTTATTTTCAAACTTGACTTTAGATTGCAAAGAACAGGTAAGCAGATCAAGGTTTTCCTTGTACAACATTGTTTTTAGACTCCTTATCGTGTCTGGAAGGGACGGAGGGGTAGGCAAAATCCAATGATTTAGAATAGTCCTGCGAGCCACAAGTAGAGTGAGAAGAATCCAGTGTCGTATGCCTTGAGGAAGCAGGTCATAAGTCGAGATGGGCAACTTCATCTGAGGAGGGCAACCAAACAACAGAAGCCTAGATTCCTTCTCCGGGGAAAAGTTTGTTACACCGTTTATGTAGCGTATGATCGCTGACCAGAAAGCATCAATAGGAGGACAGTCCCAAAAAGGATGTAATAGGGTTGACCTGCTGGTCAGACACCAGGGGCATGCAGGGCCTATTTCAGGCGATCGTGACATGGAAAATGGATAGTAGGCTCTGTGCATGATCTTGAATTGCGTTTCCCTCCAAGATTCACATGGAGTAATAGTTCTAGTGACTCTATAGCCTTGAACAATATCATCCACTTCTACCTGATCCAATAATTCTTTGCTCCAAGAAGACATGGAAGTGCAATGTAGAGGTTCGCAAACTTTGCATTTAGCGGAGAGTAGATATCTGATATAGAGTGCCTATTGTCTGCTAGTAATTTATCAATGAAAGAGGATTGAAACCTAATAGATTTCCTAGGGCAGATCTTGCTCATAAAGTCTACATATTGCATGAAATGATAAAAATTATTTGGAGGAAGCGAAAACTTGTGCGATAGTTGTGAAAAAGATTTGGAGTTACCAGTAGCATCTTGAAATAGAGAGCATACCTTAACTAAGCCCTTGTCCTTCCATTTAGAGAAAGGTTCGTATTAGAGACTGGGTGTAAACATGGGGGGCCAGATTCACGTACATCTGCGCATTATTGGACCGGCGTAGCGCACCGCATTTACGTTAGACTGGCGCAATGTAGCGGCAAAATCACCCTATTCTCGTCGGTTTTACGCAGAAATTTGCGCCTGCGCAACGTTATTTCAGAGGCGCAAGACGGAGTAATACAAATTGGGAAGGACGTGGGCTTGTTACATTGAAATGAGCCGTGACCCCATGCAAATGAAGGGGCGGGCGGCTCGTGCATGTGCGCTTGAAGCATACCATGGTCAGCACCTCTGTGCGCATGCTCACAACTCTGGAACGGTGAAATCAGTGAAATTGGAAGTGGACTAGGGCAAATTATTGAACTACGCAGACAGCATAAATAGACAGACACAAACTCACTTCCATTGCAAAAGTACATCCCTTTGTATCCCTCCCTATACAGCAATGTGCTTTTGTTCTGTTGTTAGTTGCGTTGTGATTTGTCTTTGTGATATTTGTGGACTGTGTGATCTAGTGTTTGTTAGAAGATATTTGAAAGTGATTTTTGGTGACTGCTTTTGAGACTTTTTGGTTGATAGTTTTTTGTTTGTTTGTTTTCTTGCTTGATTTTTCCTGCTTGTTTTTGTGAGTGATTTTTGCTGACTGTTTGGGAGAGAGTTGTTGTATAAGTATGACTGAGAGAAAGAGGAAGTTAAATTTTACTTTGGGGAAGAAACAAATTCTTGCCGGGCCATTTCCCAATATGGGCGTTTCCTCCACGGCCTGGAGAGTGGCAACACCACCCTGGCCAAGAGGCGTGATATCTTGCAGAACATTACTGACGAGGTGAATGCATCGGGGGGGGGGAGACCCGGACACGGTCCGGGATTGAAAAGAAGATCAATGACCTCCGGCGTCTGGTCAGAAAGAATCTGGCCAAAATGGTAGCCCATGCCAGGGCCACAGGAGGGGGCCCACCATGCCCTGTTCGGCTGACAGCGGAGGAGCGTGCAGTGGCCCAGACCTTTCATAGACAATAGGTGGAGGGCCTGCCCGGCTATGACTCAAGTCATGAAGGCGTGATGCCAGGTAAGGTTTTTTTTCCCTATCAGGTGTGTAGCATGTGTGGGGGAGGGGTGAAAGGGAATATGTGGCAAGTGTGTGGATCCTCCAAACTGTGAATGTTTTGTGTCATCCACAGATGAGCAGGAGGGTGCTGGGCCATCTGGGCTGACCGCACCATCCCAGCCTGATGAGGACCCCCGACAAGGCCGGAGTCTTCGGAGGAGGTTGAAGAGGAGGAGTTTGAGGAGGAGGAGGATGTCATGTCAGCCAGTGGATTGCTGTTTTTGGAGGAGTCTTCCTCTCTGGCTGGCAGCAGCCAGCCCTCCATAAGGGCTAGCCCCTCCCACTCCTCCCCCAACAGGGCTCCTCTCCAAAGGGCCTCCCCTCCCCCCCGGCCACAAGCCTCAGCTGGAGGCAGGAAGTCATCCCAGAAGACCAGGGGGTGGCCGAGCTTCTGCCCGCCAATCTGAGAAGGGACCAGGCCCTTCAGACCCGCCATCTGGGACAGGTCAGCCAGACTTTGGGGCGGATGGAGGAGAGCCTGTCCTCCATAAAGGATACGCTTGGGGACCTGGACTGCCACTCCCGGGCTCTTACAAACTGCCTAAACGTACTGCAGACTACAACAGCAGACGTTGGGCAGGATGTGAGGGCCCTCACCCAGGCTATCCAGGCCAACACGGCAACACTAGGTGCTGGCCTGAACAGAATTGCCGTGGCCTTGGAGGGCAGGTTGCCAGGTGGACAGAGACCAGGGGCTGCTCCTCCTTCCCTGGATTACCCCCCCTCCCCACGAGTCTCCCCTGAGGAGCCGGGGCCGTGGCCGTGGGCACCCCAGGCGTGGCTCACGCCAACGGCATTAATTTGTTTTTCCCCTTTTTTTTTTGCTGGAATTTTTTTTTTTTGCTGGACATTTTTTTTGTTTTTTGTGATGTGAATGTTTTTGGAATGTGGGGGTGATATTCCTACCGGCAAAGGGGTGTCATCCTCAGTTTTGGTGGAGAAGGGTTCCCCAGGACCAGGGAGAAGTGATTCCCAGGTCCGTGTGAATGGTGTATGAATGTACAGTGACATAATTGGAGCTGTGGCATGGCGTTGCTGCTCACAAGCCCAGCATGGTGGGATTGTGCTAATCCAATTAGATGAGGATGTGATGTGTCTGTGCTAGGGACCACAGTGGTGTGCATGCATGCATTCTCATTGTGCCATGATTAATGTGTGTGTTTAACGTGCAAAGATGCCTAATGTGAGCTGTCTCCTGGCTGCTCTTCCCTCAGAAGACGGGGTAACCTCGGTTAGGGGGGGATTGTCTGGTTCAGGGGTCAGGTCATCACGTAGGTCAATCTCCAGGCCCTTTCTCACTGCGAAGTTGTGGAGCATGCAACATGCACCAATGATCTGGCACACAAAGTTTGGGGAATACAACAGGGTACCCCCAGACTTATCCAGGCATCGGAAACGTGACTTCAGGAGGCCAAAGGTGCGCTCCACCACTGCACGTGTTTGGGCGTGGGCTTCATTGTATCTTTTCTCTCCTGGGGTTTAGGGGTTCCGGATAGGAGTCATGAGATGGGGTCCCAGTGCATATGCAGAGTCACCTGTAAGGAAAAACACAGGAGGATGTTAGTCATGCATGTGCCCCTTGTGATGTGTGCATCATGGGGGGGGACAGTCATGCCTGCCACCCATGTCACTCACCAACCAGCCAGCTGTCCCCATACACGTTCTGTTCGAATTCCATTCGGATGGGGCTCTGATTGTATATGTAGCTGTCATGGCTGGATCCGGAGTGTTTGGCACGGACGTGCCATATGAGGCCTTGGGCATTGACTATCACCTGTACGTTGATGGAATGCCAATGCTTCCGATTGCGGTATATGTGCTCTGTCTCATGGGGGGGGCTGGAGTGCCACATGTGTGCAATCAATGGCCCCCACGGTGCGTGGGAATCTGGCAATTCTGTAGAAATCTGTCATTGCCTTCAGCCGCAGGTCCTCAGTCGTGGGTTTGATGATTTGGTTGGCCATGCATCTGAGGATTGCAGGGACAACCTGGTGCACACATCTGCTCACGGAGGATTGTGACATCCCAGCCACCACTCCACTTGTTCTTTGAAAAGAGCCACTGGCAAGGAAATGGAGTGTTGCCATGACCTTGACCAGTGGCTGCACTGCATGTGAGCGGTGTGTTGGGCTGGTGATGTCATCCTGCAGGGTTATGGTTAATTCCAGGATGGCATGAGGGGTGAATCTGAAGATGCGATACACCTTAGAATCACTCATGCCAAAGATGTCTATGTGCGGTATATCCTCTCCCGTGCCCTCCTCCGTGCCCTCCTCCGTGCCCTCCTCCTTCTTTGCTCATCTAAAGTCAGTAGTATAGCTATGAGCGAGGATGTCCCTGGCATGTTGGCATACAGATTGTTGGGCAACACGTGTGACTGCTCTGCTCCTCACTAACGGTGTTGCTTTCTCTGACATGTAGACGAATTGTCTAATTTTAGACCACCTTTTATATGGTCTAATTTTAGACAGGCCGTGCAGCTGTTGCGCAGAGAGCGTAGCCTGCGTTGCACCAACGTTCTTTTGTGGATCCTAGTAACTCCCTCATTAGCATATTTGAATAGCAAATCAATAGTGTGTCTAGCGCAGTTTTACGCGAACGGATGCGCCTGTCTAACGAAATTACGCTGGACAAAAAAAAGTAGATTTCTTGCGTATCTCGTTTTGGGGATGCGGAGTATCGAAACACATGCGCAAATTTAGACTTATGCCGCGCATCTCCTGTTACACCGGCGTAATCGCTCTGTGAACCTGGCCCGGGGTTTCTAAAAATTGGAAGATAATTAGAAACGTGAGGGGACGGTACGTTTTTGAATCACAAGGGGAGGGGGCAAGGGAAAAGGGTAAATAAGGAAAGAAAAAGGAAAATAGAAAAGTAATCACTTATTAAACACACATTAAAATATAGTATTAAAAATACAAACAGAGGTAGAAATATGCACATAAATAGGTATGTTAATGTATCAATAATGGCATGTCTATGCACTAAATCAGAAACTCACTACCCCCCCCCCCTTTTTTGGGGGGGGGAATCTGGATGCTTGTTGTTTGTTGGTTGTTTGTGGAGGGCGAGTGTTGGAGTGGAGATCACACGGGACCACAATGGAGATGGATAGCAAGGGTAACGTAAGGGAAGGAAGGAAGGAGGAGGCCACAGGTAAAGCTCTCAGGGTTGGCCTAGTTAGGCAAAGGGGGAGGGGAGGGGGGAGGAGGGATGGAGGGGAGGGGGGGAGGGTGGGGTAAAGTTGTTTCAGCATATGAGCACTACATATCAAGCACAAGAAGATGGGTTGTATTTGTATTTATATTTAAATGTTTTTTTCCTTCTTTTCTTTTTTTTGTATGATATTATGGGATTTATACTTGCTGCTCGTTGTGTCTCTTCTTTGGTTACAAGCGCAAATTGCACTCACTTTTCCACCCGACCATTTTATTGGATAGTTTAGGAAATTCAGGCCCCATGGGTAATCTTTTCTTCCCTTTTATATTGTGTCTATGACACTGAGTATGCGACCTAAAATGTTAAATATAGGTTCTTGGAATGTCCGGGGGATGGGGGACCCAGCTAAGAAAGCTGCAATTTTTTCTACACTGGAGTGGTATGGGGTTGAGGTGATATGTATCCAAGAGACCCACTTGACTAAAGAAACAAAGGTAAAACTGACGAGCAAGAAATACCAAAGTCAGTACCATTCTGTCCACTCTTCTTACTCTAGAGGCGTGAGCATAATGGTAAAAAGAGGTGTATCGTTTGAATGTATAGAGTCAAGAATAGATGAGCTGGTTCGATATATCTTCTTGCACTGCTTAATTGAAAATGTACCATATGTATTGGCCAATATCTATATACCTCCACCCTTTAAAATGGAGATCTTGTATGAGCTAATAGAATTTGTGGTAAATAAGGAAAATATTTCAGTATTAGCGGTTGGAGATTTAACCACTTTCCCACCGCGCCATAGGCATTTTACTGCTACGGCGCGGTGGAGTTATTTTGGGACGCGCCTGGGACGCGCTCGCGGAAGTGCCTGTGCTTGCCGGGTCTAGAAGACCTGGCGCATCACGGATCACGGTAAATTGCCACTGATATGGGCCGTTTACCACGTGATCGCGCCGTCGAATGACGGCGCGATCACTTGTAAACAAACCGGCGTCATTTGATGACGCCGGTTCCTCCCTCTCCTGCGTCTCCTCTCTGTACCGTTCGGTACAGTGTGCGAGGAGAGGGGGGGAGTGGGGTGTCAGCAGCTGAGCTGTGGCTGGATTTGTGACAAATGCAGTCACAGATCCAGCCATCCCTCAATCCATCCCAGCTCTGCAATCCCCCAGTACCCTGCAATCCCCAGTACCCAGCAATCCCCCAGTACCCAGCAATCCCCCAGTACCCAGCAATCCCCCAGTACCCAACAATACCCCAATACCCAACAATACCCCAATACTCAGCAATACCCCAATACTCAGCAATACCCCAGTACTCAGTAATACCCCAGTACTCAACAATACCCCAATACTCAACAATACCCCAATACTCGGCAATACCCCAATACTCGGCAATACCCCAGTACTCGGCAATACCCCAATACTCGGCAATACCCCAGTACTCAACAATACCCCAATACTCGGCAATACCCCAATACTCTGCAATACCCCAATACTCTGCAATACCGCCTATGGGAATTTTTAGGTAGCGAAGTTTGGCGCCATTCCACGAGTGTGCGCAATTTTGAAGTGTGACATGTTGGGTATCTATTTACTCGGCATAACTTCATCTTTCACATTATGAAAAAAAATTGGGCTAACTTTACTGTTTTGTTTTGTTTTAAGCACAAAACAGTTGTTTTTAAAAAACACGCGTTCAATAAATTTCTGCGAAAATACCGTGATAAAAAGTTGTAACGGCCGCCATTGTATTCTCTAGGGTCTTTGCTAAAAAAGCATATATAATGTTTTGGGGTTCTATGTAATTTTCTAGCAAATAAATGATGATTTTTCCATGTAGGAGAGAAATGTCAGAATTGGTCTGGGTGTTCCAGAACGCCTGATGGCGTTCCCTGCATGTTGGGCCTCTGTATGTCGCCACGCTGTGTAAAAGTCTCACACATGGGGTATCGCTATATCAGAATGTGTTTTGGGGTGTAATTTGTGGTATGCGTATGCTGTGTGTGAGAAATAACCTGCTAATATGACAGAAACAAGTTTTTTTTTACAGAATTTTCAGTCGTTTTTCTTTTATAGCGCAAAAAATAAAAAAACCCAGAGGTGATCAAATACCACCAAAAGAAAGCTCTATTTGTGTGAAAAAAAGGACACATTTTTTAAATGGGTACAATGTTGTATGACTGAGTAATTGTCATTCAAATTGTAAGAGCACCGAAAGCTGAAAATTGGTCTGGTTAGGAAGGGGGTTTAAGTGCCCAGTGGTCAAGTGAGCCAATGAGGTATTAAGTAGAATGACGGATAGATTTCCACCAGGGACACGGAGTTCAGGGGAAGGAGAGGGACATCTAAACCAATTTCTTGTAGAAGTTGGGTGGTGGTATATCTGGAGGGTAAAGCACCCAGATGAGCGCCAGTACTCCTGTTTGTCAAGTTTATATCTTACATTATCAAGAATAGATATGGCCCTGGGAAATTGTGCAAGCTTACAGGCAATTAGTAAAATATCTTATTACCCAAGGGGGGTCTTGGATCATGATGGGGAAACCGGAGGAGATAGGCACAAAACTAGGGAAGTTCTTGGACCTTAATGCGGGGACGGCGCCAGAGGGAGTGGTATGGGATACCCTGAAGGCGTTTCTTAGGGGTTTGCTGATCCAGCAGGTAGCTAAAATCAAGAGGAACTCTAGGGAATGGGAAGAGAAAATTAGGGAAGAGGTTTTAGAGGCAGAAAAGCAATATGTGGAGCATCCAACATTGATCAAACAAAGTAAATGGCTGGAGAAGCAGCAGGAGTATAAGTTGGTGGTAAACAAGAAAGTTGAAAATAAGCGTTTATTTCAAGAGCAGAGTGTTTTTGCGCAAGGGGAAAGTGTGGGTCACACACTGGCCCTTTTAGCGAAAACCAATGCAGCACCCTCTAGTATCCCCGCAATTAGGACATCAGGAGGGGGGATAGCATCTGAAACACCTATAATAATAGAGACATTTGCAGCATACTATAAAGACCTATACAAATCAAAAAGGGGGAGGTAAAAGTGCAAATGGAGGAATTTTTCAGAGATATAGAAATACCAGTCTTATCAGAAGAAGATAACAATGCTATAGAAGCCCCAATTACATTATTGGAATTACAACAGGCAGTCAAAGGACCCAATCAAAAATCCCCAGGGCCAGATGGTCTACCAGCGGAGATATATAAACAATACAGTGAGGTGTTGCTTCCAGAATTACTAAAAGTGCTGAAATGCGCGATAGAAGGAGAAAGGCTACCTCCCTCAATGCTAGAAGCAACTATTATAGTACTCCATAAAGAGGGTAAGGACCAGCTAGACACATCATCTTAGACCAATATCACTGCTATGCTCAGATGTTATAATTTTGGCCAAGGTGTTGGCAACGAGAATAAATAAACATATCCAGAAACTTATACATCCAGATCAATCTGGTTTCATCCCAAATAGATCCACGAGTATGAACATTAGAAGGCTATATTTAAACTTACAAATACCGACAGAGAATACAGGAGATATAGTTATTCTATCATTGGATGCAGCCAAAGCCTTTGACAGTCTAGAGTGGGAATATCTTTGGTATGCTCTAGAAAAATTTGGGTTTGGCCCATCTTTTATTAAATGGATACATTTATTGTATTACTCCCCAAGCGCCAAAATTAAAATCAATAATGAATACTCACAGTCGCTTGGATTGGAAAGGGGGACGAGACAGGGTTGTCTACTGTCTCCCCTCCTATTTGCCTTGGCAATCGAGCCATTGGCAATTGTAATTAGATCCAGACAGGACATACAGGGGTTCCAGAGAGGGGTAGAGGAGGAAAAAGTAGCACTTTATGCAGACGACATCCTCCTTTTTTTAGGAAATTCTACAACCTCTCTCAAAAGTGCAGTGCAAATAGTAGAAGCGTTTGGGCAATTTTCGGCCTGGTAATAAACTGGGAAAAATCTACACTCCTGCAGGTGGACTCAGTAAGCAACATGGATGGGGTAGGAATACCTCAATTAAAAATTGGGGAGAAGATGGAGTATCTGGCAATCGTGGTAACACGAAGCCCAGATCAATTTATAAACAACAACTTAGAACCACTCTTGAGTAAATTTAAACGTAAAGCGGACGTAAAGCGGACGTCTGGGGACGCCTCCCACTTTCAGTAGCTGGACGAAGTAATCTTATTAAAATGATCTGGATGCCACATTTGCTTTATGTGCTCCATAATTCCCCAGTATGGATTAACAATCTATGGTTCAAGAAGATAGAGGCCCTTTTTAGGACTCTAATCTGGAAGAAGGGCAAGGCAAGGATTAGCCTCCAAACATTACAATTACCAACAAATAAAGGTGGGTTGGCGGTCCCGCACCCCTATAGTTACTTTTTGGCAGCACAGCTGCAGCATCTGGGGGGGTGTAGCATAGAAGGAGGAGGAAGCGCAAGTGGGAAAATTATTTTATCAGAGTCCCCACATAGGTTTGTAATAGAGTCTCTGGAGGCCAATTCTTTTCCCGTAAAATGCCCTACAGTAAAGCTGATTGCAAGAATCTGGCAAGCAGGAAAATTAGCTTTGAGCTACAAGGGACCAACAGAATACTCCCCATTGTGGGATAACAAGTATTTGAAAGAAGTTCTGGCAATGGAGAAGCTAAAAGAATGGGACAAACTTGGGATAACCAGATTGGCACAACTGTACACAAGCTGCATATTAAAACCTTTCTCAGAGCTGAGCAGTGAATTTGGTATTCCAAACTTAATGTTTTATGCCTATCTACAGATTAGACATGCATTACAAGCCCAATTTAAGTCACAACCGGTAAGATGGCAAAAGCTAATACATCTTCAAAGACGAATTAAGCCAGAGGCGTTGAAAGGTCTCATCTCAGAAGTATATGAGCAGATTAGTGAGTGTCTTGTAGGGAAAGGGAATCTGAGAAGGAACAAACAGAGATGGGAGGAGGATGTTGGCCCTATAACAGACGATCAATGGGATAGGATATTGGAATTAGGGACAGTGGTTTCACTGGCTCCATCACAGAGGGTCTCCCATCTATTTTTGCTCCATAGGGTTTATTATACCCCCAAGAAATTACACAGCTTTGGAAGGAAGCCAGATGATAAATGTCCTAGGTTTTAAAATACAGGTGACCTCAAGGTGAGAGGGGGCAGCCTTGCCTCGTACCTCTGTGTAGCTGTAAGGGTGAAGATTAAATCCCTGCTGCAGTAATCGTGGCGGACATGGCTGAGTACATGCCATGAAAAAAGTTGTTAAAAGGACCAATTAAACCAAACCGTGGCATGACCAACGAAAGCCAATGAAAACTGACGTTATCAAAGGCCTTTTCGGCGTCAGGTGTAACTATCACTACATCCTGGGAAGGATGTGCTTTAGCGTATTCGAGGGCTGTCAGCACTTTACGAATGTTGGCAGACGCAGACCTCCCTTTGGTGAAGCCCGATTGCGCGCAGTGTATAAGCGATGGCATTTCCGGTAAAATGCCCTACAGTAAAGCTGATTGCAAGAATCTGGCAAGCAGGAAAATTAGCTTTGGGCTACAAGCCCAATTTAAGTCACAACCGGTAAGATGGCAAAAGCTAATACATCTTCAAAGACTAATTAAGCCAGAGGCGTTGAAAGGTCTCATCTCAGAAGTATATGAGCAGATTAGTGAGTGTCTTGTAGAGAAAGGGAATCTGATAAGGAACAAACAGAGATGGGAGGAGGATGTTGGCCCTATAACAGACGATCAATGGGATAGGATATTGGAATTAGGGACAGTGGTTTCACTGGCTCCATCACAGAGGGTCTCCCATCTATTTTTGCTCCATAGGGTTTATTATACCCCCAAGAGATTACACAGCTTTGGAAGGAAGCCAGATGATAAATGTCCTAGGTTTTAAAATTCAGGTGACCTCATACACATGATGTGGAAATGTCCAAAACTATACAGATATTGGGCTGAGATCTTAGAGATTATAAACGCAACCTTTGGGACTACTCTGGAACTTGAGCCCAGGGTATGCCTATTGGGTTGCATTGAGAAGAGAATGGGGCAGAAGGCCATATTAGAAGCAGTTATAAGGTGCCTATATCAGGCGAGAAAAGTGATAGCATTAAACTGGCAAGCACAAAGCCCACCCACAGTAATGGAATGGATCAATGTAATGAATAGAACAGTAGGGAAGGAGAGGGGAATATGGATAAGACGTGGGAATCTCAAAAAATTTAAAGCAATATGGGAGCACTGGTTACGTAAAATAGGGGGCTCACTTTAAAAAAGGAGAAGGGAAGCTGGAAGAGGAAGGATGTAAATAATGCAAGGGATATAGCATGGGGGGCTGGATTCCTAGAGGAGGGAAAGGGTTTATAGTGAGTGGGAAAGGAAGGGGAAAGGGAGAGCAAAGGAAGGAAGAAAAAAACTTGGCAAGAGTAAATAAAGCACGTAGTAAGGATAAAATATGTGAGCACTTTGGAAATAAGACAGGTGGGAAGGGGATCAACGGGTGTTTTAGTCTATGTAACTAAGCTTTTTGTATGAATATAAAAGTTATATGGACTGTAAAATATGGATATGTATTTTTTTCTTTGAAAAGAGAGAGGCTCTATGGCAAGATTAAAAAGCAAATGTGAGAGGGGGCAGCCTTGCCTCGTACCTCTGTGTAGCTGGAAGGGTGAAGATTAAATCCCTGCTGCAGTAATCGTGGTGGATGGGGCTGAGTACATGCCATGAATAAAGTTGTTAAAAGGACCAATTAAACCAAACCGTTGCATGACCAACGAAAGCCAATGAAAACTGACGTTATCAAAGGCCTTTTCGGCGTCAAAGGTAACTATCACTACATCCTGGGAAGGACGCGCTTTAGTGTATTCGAGGGCTGTCAGCACTTTATGAATGTTGGCAGACGCAGACCTCCCTTTGGTGAAGCCCGATTGCGTGCAGTGTATAAGCGATGGCATTATGTCCCTTAGTCTAGTGGCCACTATTTTGGAGAGTATTTTGGAGACACATTTAATAAAGAAATAGGATGAAACAAGCCTGGATCCAGAGGGTCTTTACCTTTTTTTGGTGATGAGCTTGATGTTGGCTAAGTGACCAGTTGGAAGATAGGGCCCACCACCCCAGATGTAGTTGTACACAGAATGTAGCGTAGGGGTGATTTCTGGTTGTAACAATTTAAAAAATTCAGAAGTATAGCCATCTGGGCCCGGGGCTTTACCATTGGAAAGACCACCGACAGCACTCTTGATTTCCTCCAAGGTAATGGGAGCATTAAAACGCGCTAAATGGTCTTAATCAATTTGTGGTAGGACAACACTATCTAGCCATTCACCAGCAAGCTCAGCGTCAATGGACTCCCGACCATAGAGTTTGATGTAAAAAAATTCCAACGTTTTGTTAACATCTTCTGGGCGACGTAGACAGCGAGCCGTCGGGGTTGGGCAGTGTACTGATATGCGTTGGAGTGAACAAACCTCTGGTAAGCCTCGCAAGTAGCTTCCCAGCTTTATTACCGAATTTGTGATAGAGCAATTGTGTTGCAGACAACTTCAACTGCTCCACTCTCTCTGCCCAGTTATCAAATTCGTCTTTAGCCTCTAACCAAGCATTGAGATTGTCATCCGTGTGATTGGCATTACGAAGTAGTTGGGCCGCTCTCACACCGTTGCTAGACTCTAAATATTGTTTTTGAACATTTTTTTTGTACGCTGACGTATATGAAATATACCTCCCCCTCAGATAGGATTTACCCGCCTCCCAGAACAGATTAGTATTATCTAGATGTTGGCTATTATTTTGCGTATAGTCTGACCAAGCCTCTATTAGCATTGCTCTGAAGTTATCATTTTGGGTTAGAAAAGCTGGAAACCTCCATTGCCTGAAGTTTGAACTGGACTGTAAATAAACTAGCGAGATCGAGATAGGAGAATGATCAGAGATTACCAGATCATGAATGTTCGTATGCTTAATCCGCAGCAACAATGAGTGGGTGCAGAGAAAATAGTCCAATCTGGTGAAAGAGCCATGGACGGGGGAGAAAAAAGTAAATTCTTTATCTACAGGGTGTTGTAGCCGCCATGTATCTATCAAGTTAAGGTCCTGGGCCATATGAGAGAAAAGGGTTGGATGAATCGGGCGAGTTACAGCAGACTGAGATCGAGTCCTGGCTCTATCCTCTTGGTCACATAGTGTGGAGTTAAAGTCGCCCCCCACAAGGTGTGGGATAGACTCATCAGATGACAGCTGAGATGCCAGCTCGGTGAAATAGGCTTGGTCTGGAGAGTTAGGGGCATAGATATTGGAAACTCAAGTTCGCCCGATGGGAGCCTAAGATGGACGGAGATCCGCCTACCATTGTCATCCTTGTCAACGGATAGGAGGTCGTAAACTAGATTTTTATGCAATTGGATAAGTGTACCTGCCTTACGGCTAGTGGAAGCAGAGCCTAATACCTTCCCCACCCAAACCTTTTGCATATGGAAAAAATCTGTTTCCTCTAAGTGGGTTTCTTGCAGTAAAGCTAATTCAGCTTTAAGCCGTTTTAAATGCCTAAGGATTTTCATGCATTTAGCGGGTGAGCGAAGGCCTTTAACATTCCAAGAGACTATACAAGTCTGGGGCATAGGGTATGTGTAGAAGGACTAATAGTGTGAGATTGTATATGTGGTTTACCTGAAGGCAGTTGACCGTATTCACCCTGAAAGAAGGCACTGTACCCTTGGAGTCGAATGTAGTGCTAGCGGACCCATCCTCTCATTAGAAAAAAAGGAGAGATAAGGGAGATATAGAGAGAAAGAAATAGAAGATTAATAACAAAAACAACGATTCATGACTTCACTTTTTTCCACATGCATTCCCATCGCCGGACGTGCCGCTACACTGCAAACAATAGGATACACATAATCCAGCATTGCCCCAACAATGAAGCAATTTCACCAAATATGCTCGGACAAACGATCTAGAGCAAATCAGTGCCGGCTGTGGATAGCCCTGCGGTGAGAATGGATAACTCCCCCCCGAAGAGAGGGTACCCAAAATAGTAAAAACACACTGATGAGCAAAATAAGAACATTCGCTAGGCCCGTGAAGTCACGCACAAAACATAGCTGAACATAATTAATATTACGGACCTGCACTGCCATGAGAACAATAGAGTACACAACAAATATAAACTGAAATAATATGATATTGCAAGAGCTCAACAGACATAAACTCAAACGTGAGGCAGGCCGACTCTCGGTACCAGGCCAACAAGGGCCCAGGGAAGCCTGTCAACATAGCGGGACAGAACAGTTCCCCTCAAACTAATATGGCACGATCAGTGCACGCTTCAGCCAGACTCCTGATGACCAGGTTCTGGAGCAGGTTTCAAACGTTTAGGAGGTTCCTTAAGCAGGCTACTTTGGTCTCTTGGGCCTTGTTTCACTCTGTCAGCGTAAGTGGCTGTAGGGACTCATTCATCTGCAAGAGACTGGAGAAAAGCCTGAGCTTTATCCAGGGATTGTATCGCAAGTTGCTCCCCATCCGGGGTTTGTAGGCGTAAGATAGCAGGGTATGCCAGCATAAAACGAACACCCCTATTGTATAATTCAGCACAGATCGGTTGAAATTCCTTACGCTTGCGGGACACCTCTGCTGAATAATCTGTGAACAACAAGAGCTTGTGGCCCACGAGCTCCACCGAGCGTGTTTTACGGAAGCTCTGCAAAATGTCTGTGGGGACAGCATAGTTCAACTACCTTGCAATCAAGGGTATGGGAAGAGCGCGGTCTTCCGACAGGGTGCCTATGCGGTGAGCCCTTTCCACAATTCATCTGCGACCGAGGCCCAGGATTTTCGGTAGAGCAACGGAGCAGATGTCCATCAGGGAGCCCTGCTTGTGGGATTCAGGAAGTCCAATGATCCTCAAGTTGTTTCTCCTGGAACGATTCTCAAGGTCTTCCATGCGATCATGTAGGTGCTGTTGGTCTTGCACACATTGCCCCCAGGGTGCCATTCATGTTGTACTTATCATCCTCTAGGATATACGCTGTTCGGCCATAGACAATCTCATGGAATGTTCCCCTATCTCCTTGCGGAGCTGTTGTATACCCTCAGCAACCGCCCTCTCAACGGCAGCAGTAATGGTGGGAGAGAGCAGCGCTGCCACGGCTTAAGTAATGCGCTCGTGTGCGCTGTCTTGCTCCATGCTTTTAGGGAGCATAGTGTCCATGGCCTCAAGAGGTGGGTTATTGTCAGGGAGATCGCTGAGCACAGGTTGCAGTATAGTGCTGTGCGATGGAGAAGCGCCTCGTGCAGCCGCTGTAGTGGCCATGTTGGATGGAGCTGCATCCTGTGCTGAGACGTCGGTCACGTCGAGACCCCGAGGCGCCCGCAGCTGGGTAAGGTACCCTTCTAATGCACGGCGACCAGGACAGTGTGCGGGCACAAAAAAAGCCACAATCCGGGACAAAGCCAGGGTTTTGTAGGCCATTTTTTAGAGCGGTGTAAGCGGAGCCTCCATAGCTAGCTTCCCCTACATGCGGCACCAAAACCGGAAGTCGCAAGCATCTTAGTAACCAATGACAATAGTGGCCTACACAGCAGGAAGTTGTAATTATTTGGTGATAGTAGTACCACTAGGGATGAGCCGTACACCGGTGGGAGAACATGCAAACAGACTTGCCACTTGCCTACAGGGCACTTTCACCCCCTTCTTGCCCAAGCCATTTTTCAGCTTTCAGCGCTGTCAACTTTGAATGACAATTGCGTAGTCATGCAACGCTGGACCTAAATTAAATTTTTATCATTTTTTTCCAACAAATAGAGCTTTCTTTTGGTGGTATTTGATCACCTCTACGTTTTTATTTACTGAACTATAAAAAAAAGAGGGACAAGTTTGAAAAAAACACAATATTTTGTACTTTTTTCTATAATAAATGTATAAATGGAACATCTTTGGTATATGATATATATGATATTTTGCTATAATAAATATCCAATTTTGTATTCTCCTACATATTTTTGGTTAAAAAAATCGCAATAAGCGTATATTGATTGGTTTTCGCAAAGGTTATAGCGGCTACAAAATAGTGGATAGATTTATAGCTTTTTTATTATTTATTTATTTTTTACTAGTAATGGCGGCGATCTGCGATTTTTATCATGACTGCGATATTTCCACAGACACATCGGACACTTTTGACACATTTTTGTGACCATTCACATTTATAGAGCAATCAGTGCTATAAAAATGCATTGATTGCTGTATAAATATGACTGGCAGGGAAGGGGTTAACACTAGGGGGCGATCAAGGGGTTAATGTGTTCCCTAGGGAGTGATTCTTACTGTGGGGGGAAGGGACCGACTGGGGGAGGTGACCAATGTCGCTATGTACAAAGGACACACCATCGGTCTCCTCTCCCTGACAGGATGTGGATCTGTGTGTTTATACACACAGATCCACAGTCCTGCTCAGTTACTGGGCAACCACGGGTGCCCAGCGGACATCGTGGCCGTCGGGCACGTGCACCGGGTTCCCAGTGCCTTGACAGGCGCACACCCCCTAGTGGCTCTAGAAGGCACAACGTCATATGACGTCGTCCAGAACGAGAGAGTCTTCGTCCTGCCAAGCGGTAGAGAAGCAGTTAAAGTGAAAAAATTAAAGTGAAATATTCCTTTAAATATCATACTTGGGGGTGTCTATAGTATGCCTGTAAAGTGGCACATGTTTCCCATGTTTAGAACAGTCGCTGCACAAAATGACATTTCTAAAGAATAAATTACATTTCTAAAGGAATAAACGTTATTTAAAACTGCTTGCGGCTATAATGTAATGTCGGGTCCTGGCAATATGGATGAAAATTATTGAGAAAAACGGCATGGGTAACATGCCCCCCCCCCCCCCCCCCAGCCCATTAACAGGCCATTTGGGTGTTGTATGGATATTAATGGGAACCCTGCACCCAAATAAAAAAAAAGCAAAGGTGTGGGGCTCCCAGGTCCTATATACTGTACTCTGTACAGCAGTATACAGGCAGTCCAAACAAGACAGGGACTGTAGATTTGTTCTTAAGTTGAATCTGTTTGTAATTTGGAACAGGTACATTTTTTAAGTGTAGCTGCAGCCCAAAAAAATATTTTTAAGCTTTTTGGATAGCATAGGGAAGGGTTATCACCCCTGCAACATTTGTTTTGCTGTCTGTGCCCCTGTTTAGAAGATTTCACCTCACTTTCTGTCCCAATGACAATTGGATTTAGAACATTTGGGGTTATTAGAGAAACAAGGATTGGTGATAAAGTATCACACATTTTTCCCATATTTCCCTTCCTAGGGGTAGATTTCACATTTTCACATTCATAGTAAAATTATTCGGTTACATCAGTATCAGGTGCTTGGTAGCTGGTGATCCAAGACTGATTCATTTTTATGAAGGTGAGCCGATCAACTAAGTCTGTGGACAGGCACACTCTGTGATCGTTTACAAAGCCTCCAGCAGCACTGAATGTGCATTCAGATATAATGTTGAATGCAGGACAGGCCAGTAGCTCAATTGCATACTGTGCAAGCTCTGGCCAGTGATCCATCCTCAAGGCCCAGTAAGACAGTGGATTTTCAGTTGGAAAGGTCTCCAAGTGTGATCTTGCCCCTAGGTATTCCTAAACCATGTAAATCAGACACTGGCGATGGTTGCTGGAACCGATCAGACAATGAGGCTGCAGACAAAAAAAAATTCTTAACGCATCGGTCAGACGGCCACCTTCTCCTAGGCTCCTTCTGTGACTGACCAAAGCCTCAGCAACACGTTGTCCAGAAGGACCAGGAAATTGTAACCTCCCAGGCTCTGGGAACGAATTGCACAAACCATTCTGCAAGGCCTCCCAAAGATGTTTAATCCTCTGCTCCCTCTGCAAAAGGCTGTATAGGTTCCACAACCTTACCCTTGTAACATGGATCAAGAAGGGTTGCCAGTAGTTATCCCTCTCCTTGATATCACAAATCAGATGGTCCTTTTGCAGGCTTTGCAGGATCAGGGAGGCCATGCAGTGTAGGTTTGCTGAGTCATTCGATCCGGAGTCCCTTGGGTCACTAAGGGTGACATGATTTGCAGCCACCTCCTCCCAGCCATGAAAAAGTCCATGGGTTTCTGAGGACTGAAAACTATCCCTTGAAGACTGTTGCTGATACTGAGTGCTAGGCTCCACCTCCATGCTGACACAATCCTCCTCCTCTTGCCGTGTGAGCGGGGGACCGCAGGAATACTGTCTGGATAAAGGGGGCCTTTAGAGGTAAGGAAGTCCTCCTCTTCCTCCCTCTTCCTCCCTCTGTTCTGCCTCAAGTGTCCTGTCCATTATTCTATGCAGCGTGTGCTCCAACAGGAAGAGAAGAGGGACAGTATCACTGATGCATGCACTGTCACTGCTCACCATCCTTGTGGCCTCCTCAAATGGTGACAGGACAGTGCATGCATCCTTGATCAGTAGCCACTGGAGTGGTGGAAAAAAAAGCCAAGCTCCCCTGACCCTGTCCTGGTGCCATACTCGCACAGGTACTCATTGATGGCCCTCTGCTGCATGTGCAGCCGCTGCATCATTGCCAACGTTGAGTTCCACCTGGTGGGCATGTCACAGATGAGGCGGTTCTTGGGCAGGTTCCGGCGGAACTCAAAAAAAAAATGTCACTCTCTCTTTAAACCACTGCAACATAACACAAAAATAAAAAACAAAAAAGAAAATAGACTGCTGCACACCCTTAAGGCCTCGTACACACGAGGGGATATGTCCGCTGAAAACGGTCCGATGGACCGTTTCAGCAGACATCTTCGCTCGTGTGTATGGGCTAGCGGACAGATTTGTCCACCCGACAGATTTCAAAGCAAGCTTTGAAATCTATCCGGTGGGAATCTGTCCGCCCGACATGTCTGCTGGTTAGTACACTTACCAGCAGACATGTCGTCCCGCACCGCCGCCGCGCCACCGCCGAATGTATTCGGCGCATGCGCGGAAGTGTTTTACTTCCTGGTGCGGTGACGTGGCGGCGTCAACGTAACCGCCGCGTCACCGCCACGTCACCGCGCCGTCCGGCGGCGGGGAATTTGATCCGATGGTGTGTACACTCCATCGGATCAAACTCCCGATCGGACATATCTGATGGAAATGGTGGGCGGACCGCTTTCATCGGATAAGTCCGATGGTGTGTACGAGGCCTAAGAGTTAACTACAAAAATTTTATTAGAATAAATATCAAAAAAGAACACATGTATGTCAGGTATATGTAGTGCTACACACTACACAAGGCCAACTTCCAAGCGGCCTTATATAGTGTGGGGCATGTACTAAACCCCCTGAGCCATAATTGGTCAAAGCCACCCTGGCTTTGGCCAATTATGTCTCTCCGTTTTTTGCAAGCTGTGATTGGCCAAGCATGCTGGTCATAGTGCATGCTTGGCCATTCTTCAGCCAGCAATGCACTGCAATGCCGCAGTGAATTATGGGCCATGACACGCCACTCGAATTTGGCGCAAATGGCCCATAACATTAGGAATTCGACAATCGGTCGAACATACGATGTTCGAGTCGAACATGAGTTTGACTCGAACACAAAGCTCATTCCTACCTACTATGATACTACCAAGCAGCGAGAATAGCTCATTTATCCACCATCTATTCCAAACTTGAGAAACTGGATTGGATCCGCTTAGAGAGACAGACTGACAAACCATACTATAGAATTTCTCCTCTGGGCCCCCTCCAACGATCGTCCCCCAATTTTATCACCCATCCTATTACAAACCATGGCCTGTGGGACACAATGAGATGGGTACCCTCCTTGACATCAGAATGTAGACCCCTCACTCATATATTCCACAACCCGGACTTTCCGCCCAGTCAAGACATCAAGTCCTTCCAGTGGTGGCTGGACAAGGGGTTGTATCGCATCGGGCACAATTACATGGATCAGAGAAGTGGGATCTCTGTCATTTACCAGTCGCTTGCTCTCCTGTCCTCTAAATCATCCTACATGTTAGCCTGGGAACATTGCCTTCAAATTGACTGGGACTGGGAGAGATAGCAGTCATCCTTTTCCAGGTCTTTCAGGGGGGTAAAAAAACATTTCCCTGGTCGAATCCAGCGTCAAAGTCCTGTCCAGATGGTACCTAACCCCCCCCCCCCCCAAACTGGCATCCCTTTCCCAACTGCAAACCCACTATACTTTAGAGGCTGCCAACTTATAGGCTCCATGGCCCACACATGGTGGGAGTGCCCCAAAATTAGATCGTTATGGAGCAGGATCTTTACCCTAATCCAAACCGTGACTACCCATTGGTTATCGATAACTCCTGCAATAGCCCTCCCGAACTCCAATATCCCTAAGATACCTAAGACCAGCCGCATATTAATACACTTTATGGGCCAGATTCTCAAAAATTGGCCTATCTAGCGGCGTTGCCTATCGTATCGCAATTACACTACGTCTACGCAAATTACTGGAGCAAGTGCCGTATTCTCAAATCACTTGCTCCGTAATTTTCGGCGGCGTAGCGTAAATGCGGCGTCGTAAGGCCGCGTAATTCAAATACTGAAGGAGGGGGTGTGCTGTATTTAAATTAAGCGCACCCCCGCGTCAAACGAAGTGCGCATGCGCCGGCCGGGAAAAAAGCCCAGTGTGCATGCTCCAGCTCACGTCGGAAAGCGTAGTTGAAACCGACGTCAAAACAGCGTGATCGTCACTTACGCAATTCCCTATTCGCGAACGACTTAGTAAAACGATGTAACCGAGGGAAAAAGACGACGCTGACCCGACGCCATACTTAACATGGCATACAACGGCACTTCGGAAACATACCCCTCATACAGCAGGGGTAAGCTTACGCGTACGCAACCTACGTAAACGACGACAGGGCGGCGTAAAAACGTTCGGGAATCTGCGTATTAGGCTCATTTGCATAGGCAAATGAGTAAACAACATAAAGGCCACCTAGCGGCCGGCGTTGTCATTACATCTAAGATCCGACGGTGTAATTGCTTTACACCTGTCAGATCTTTAGTATATCTATGCGTAAGTGCTTCTAAGAATCACTCGCATAGATACCCATTGAAAAAAACTGTGATACGACGGTGTATCTGAGATACACCGTCGTATCTTTTTTGAGAATCTGGCCCTATGTTCCTAGGGCCAAAATTACCATAGCCAAAGCTTAAAAGCAGCCCAGGGTCTCCCTATTAGCAGCCAAATGCAAGATCTCATGGATCATGTCATAGGAGAAACTTGCTAGCATACTGGTGGACACGGTCCCGGCATCCAAGGCCATCTGGGAACCTTGGTCCCTGCATGTGGGCATCCCCCTATGTCCTGGACTCCAGGCCCTTGCAGGCGAGGCTGGTAGCAGAACGCCCGACTCCTCTCCGGTAGATTGGCTCCTTTTCTCCTCTCATTTCTCTTTCTGTGACTTCCCCTTTCCTTCTTCACCTTTCTTTCTCTTCTCTTCCTTAATACTTTCCGATCTTTTTTTCTTAAAAGTTTCTCAAATTCAGTTTCGGAATGACTGTATGTTATGCTATTTCCGCCCCTGAGCCGGCTGGCTAGGGGCTGGCACTGTGTCTCTGCCCACTGGGCGATTGTCTGCCTGGTTGTGAGACGGAGTCGCCTGATCTCTAGTGCCAGTCACAAGCTGTATGTTATATTCCACAATAGTTATGATTGATTGTTTCTTAACTTTGTTTACATTCCGAGTGCATAAATTCTATACATTTTGATTTTTTGTTCTTGTATAAAACTAATAAAAATCTTTGAAAGAAATAAAAGTGGGGTTTGCCTGTAATTCATCTAAACATTTTCTAAAATATATTATGAACTTGGAGCACAACCTATTATTAAAGCATTATATGAATTACATTTTATACAATGACAATATATACTTGTGATGATATTCTGTAGGACACATAATAAAAAGCTGAATACACCTTTAAAACCCTGTGTTTACACCAAGAAGAAGAATGATATTGCATTTGAGCAGCTGTTTACTTCTTCTGCTATATTGCTAAAAAAAGAAATTGAGCTATATACACCTTTTATTGGGTTCAGATAGCCATCTGCTATCTGAAATTACTTCCATTTTCACATCCATTATATGAATAGGAGGTGGAAAGTGTAGTTTCAGGTTTCCTGTATTATCCGCCGAATAATGTATGTAGTGTGGACTCAACATTCATTGAATGTAATGGCATGAGATCATTCACACCATTATATTTGATGCATTGGACCTATTATCTCCACACTGTGATCTTCATGCTCAGCTCTCTCAGCCTTTTTCTTAATGTTGCAGTTCTTGGTGATAGTTCACCTTTAACTTAATCATAATAAATGTGACATCCCAGACAGACAGTTTCTCTTGGGTAAAGTGAGAACCAACATGCTGTTTTTTTTTTTTTTTTTTATATATATAAAAGACTTGCTGATCTCATCTAAACAAAGAAAGCAGTCTCTTTACTTTCAGTTAGACCAATGATGGTGTTACACTGCATAAACTGATGAATTCCTAGAGCACTAAAATCATTTAATAAGGAAGCAAATGTTTTCCAGTACAAAAAAAGTAATTATAACAATGCAGTTCTTCGCTCTTCTTTTGATACTTAGCAAATGACACATAAATTATGTAAGTGGCACATCCTGCTTCAGATCATTATCACAAAATCCACCACTGTAGAACAAACTGTATATATAAAATCAGGAGGGGAGTGTAAAGTTCATGTAAATCCTAAAGATGCATCATAGATGCTTTTCTGAATGCGGCAGAACTCCAAAATTATCTATAATTATCTTTTTTTGTATAGCTATTGTGTATTTTTCTTTTGAATACGTTCCTTCAAATCGCTTACTTTTGCTTTGTCCATAACCTCTTCCAATTGAAGGGGAGGGGAAGATCATGAAAAAATGTCCAGGGGAAAGAATGGTAATTGACTACAGAGATTTGAAAAAGTAAGAAAATACTGTGACTATATTACATGGGTGAGAGTTTAGGTCTTTAGAGGCCATGCATAATTTAAGCAATGAATGAGATTTAAGAGAGGAATTTAATTTACAGTAGTGGCTAATATGTGGTCTGGGTTTTTAGCACACAAATAGCATTTATGCTTGGACCAATGCAGTATAATTTTGATTTGGCTGTAGGAAGTTCCAGCTCTGTGGCATATTTATCTTGCGTTTTTTTCTGTGGGCAAGGGTGAGGTTAGACTTCCATGTCCTGTCTGAGATGGCTAAGAGGTGTTGTAGGTTTAGCATATCTTCCCATTGCTTTAGGTGAGAGATGATTTGGATCAAATTACCTTGTTAAGGTCACCTTGCAGGCTTCCAAAAAGTAGCCAAGAAATATTGAAAGCAAGTTTAAAAAATAAAATAGAAATTCAATGTGAGTAAAAAAAAAAAAAATCTTGTTTTAAGAATAAAATAAAAAACAAATCTGAAACCTATTTGGGGAATTATATGATAATGTGATCAAGGTCACTTTATTGGTGTGAAGAGTACCTTAACCACTTCCATACTGGGCACTTAAACACCCTCCTGACCAGACCAATTTTCAGATTTCAGCGCTCTCACACTTTGAAAGAAAATTACTCAATCATGCAACACTGTACCCAAATGATTTTTTGTCCTTTTTTTTACCACAAATAGAGCTTTCTTTTGGTGGTATTTGATCACCTCTGCGGTTTTTATTTTTTGCGCTATTAATGAAAAAAGACCAAAAATTTGGGAAAACAATTTTTTTCATAGTTTCTGTGATAAAATTTTGCAAATTATAATTTTTTCTTTATAAATTTTGCCCATAATTTATACTGCTACATGTCTTTGATAAAAAATAACCCAAAGTTTTTGGAAATTATTTGGTCTGTGTGAAAGTTTTAGAGTCTACATGCTATAGTGCAAATCATAAAAAATGATCACATCTGATCACACCTGATGTACTGAACTCCTCTCTCATTTCTTGAGACCCTAACAAGCCAGGAAAGTACAAATGCCCACAGATGGCACTGAGGCGGCACAGATGGCACTGAGGCGGCACATATGGCACTGAGGCGGCACAGATGGCACTGAGGCGGGTACTGATGAGATGGGTACTGATGTGCACCGATGAGGCCTGTGTACTGGTGGACACAGGTGGGCACTGATGAGGCGGCACAGATGGGCACTAATGAGGCAGCACAGATGGCACAGATGGCACTAATGAGGCGGCACAGATGGCACTAATTAGGCGGCACAGATGGCACTGAGATGGGTACTGATGTGCACTGATTGACTGCGGCACAGGTGGGCACTGATGAGGTGGCACAGGTGGGTACTGAGGTGGCACAGGTGGGCACTGATTGCAGATGTGCACTGAGGTGGCAGATGGGCACTGGGCAAATGTGGTTCTGGTGGCACAGGTGGGCACGGTGGTACTGGTGGGCATGGTAGTACTGGTGGGCACGGTGGTACTGGGGGGCACAGGTGGGCACAGTGGTACTGGTGGGTGCACGGTGGGCACGGTGGTACTGGTGGGCACAGTGGTACTGGTGGGCACGGTGGTACTGGTGGGCATGGTGGTACTGGTGGGCACAGTGGTACTGGTGGGCACACGGTGGTACTGGTGGGCACTGTGGTACTGGTAACCACTGTGGTACTGGGGGCACACTGTGGTACTGGTGGGTACTTTGGTACTGGTGGGCACTTTGGTACTGGGGGGCACAGGTGGTCCTAGGGCAGTGATTTGTAACTTTTTTTTTTCAAGTCGCTCTTACAGTTCTCTCTTTACATATGAGAACATCTCTCATTAGCCGCACAGATCGCGCTGTAAATAGCCGCTGTGATTGGCTATTTACTGCGATCTGTGTTGAGATCATCTCTCATTGGCCGCACAGATCGCGCTGTAAATAGCTGCTGTGATTGGCTATTTACTGCGATCTGTGTTTGGCTGTGTCCGAGGGACACGACCAGCACAGGAGTTTCCCGCTGCGCGTTTGGGAGCGCGCACGGGGAACGAGGAAAGGGGCAGCCATAAAAACACGGCCATGTTAGGGATTCAGGGCTGCGATGCGGCCGTACAAAGCAGTACGGCCATCAGCAAGTGGTTAAAGTAGAAATGATCTGCCATTTGGATCAGAAACCCCCCAGGAAAGTAATGTTATGGTAAAATAATATAGCTGAATAAACACTAGCCCAGGGCTCATAATTTCAAGTCCTAAGCTACTAGTCTGGCCTCAAGGGTTACCCGCCACCAGTTGCCCCACCCAACCCCTACCTTAGCCCACCCCTAATCCTGCCTCTAAACACAACCTCATGAATTATCTTATGAAATGACACTTAAATGTTTTATGCAGAATTAACCACTTTACGCCCAGGCAATTGACAAAAGACGGCCACAAGGTGGTTCTCAATTGCCGGGAGGACATCTATGGACGTCCTCCGCTCCTCTGGCCACTGGGGGGCGCACAGGCGCCGCCGGGAGCGTGCGCGGCGATGTCCGCCAGGTACCCGCCATCGGTGGATCCACAGACAAGGATGTGGATCTGAGGTCCTGTCAGGGAGAGGAGACCGATGCTGTGTCCCTTGTACATAGGGACACAGATCGGTAACCTCCCCCATTCAGTCCCCTTCCCCCACAGTTAGAAACACTATGCAGGGTACACATTTAACCCCTTCCCCGCCCCTAGTGTTAACCCCTTCAATTCCAGTCACATTTATACAGTTATCAGTGCATAATTATAGCACTGGTCATTGTATAAATGTGAATGGTCCCAAAAATGTGTCAAAAGTGTCCGATGTGTCAACCGTAATGTCGCAGTCCTAATAAAAATTGCAGATCACCACCATTACTAGTAAAAAAATAAAAATAAAAAAAATCATAATTCTGTCCGCTATTTTGTAGGCACTATGGCCCAGATTCATAAAGCAATTACGCCTGTCTAACTGGTGTTAGACAGGCGTAATTTCAAATTTTGCGCGCCGTATCACTAGTTTGAATCCTCAAACCATGATACGGCGGCTTCGGGCTTCGATCCGAGAGGTTTACGTCTTCGTAAACCTTCGGATCTACGCTGCGATATATTTGCGGCCGCTGGGAGGAGTTTGCGTCGTTTTGATGCGTCGGGATATGCAAATGTGTTTTTACGGCGATCCACGAAGATACGAGCGGTCTTCGCAATCGCTTACGTCTGTTTTTTTTTACGTACTGTTAGACCAGCTTTTTGCTGGTCTAACGGTGCGTAACCCATGTTAAGTATGGCCGTCGTTCCCGCGTCGATTTTAATTAATTTTTTTTTTTTTTTACGTAACTCGTTCGGGAATAGAAATGTCCGTAAACGACGCTACTCAAACAACGAATGACGTAACAACGTGATTTCGCGCAATGCACGGCGGGAAATTTGCGAACGGAGCATGCGCAGTTCGATCGCCGCGGGAACGCGCCTATTTTAAATCCTTCACGCCCCCTACTCGTCTATATGGATTGCGACGGGAGAAATACACTACGCCGCCGTCGTTTACTGGACAAAATCTACCTGGATTCCACGTAGACCCAGATAAGAAACGGCGGCGTAGTGTATTTCTGATACGCTACGAGAATCCAATTCTCTCTGAATCTGGTCCCATAACTTTTGCGCAAACCAGTCGCTTATTGCGATTTTTTTTAACAAAAATACGTAGAAGAAAACGTATCGGTCTAAACTGAGACAAAAATCATTATTTATTATAGCAAAAAGAAAAAAATATTGTGTGTTTTTTTTTTAAATTGACGCTCTATTTTTTTGTTTATAGCGCAAAAAATGAAAACCGCAGAGGTAATAAAAAACCACCAAAAGAAAGCTCTATTTGTGGGAAAAAAAGGACACCAATTTTGTTTGGGAGCCACGTCGCACGACCGCGCAATTGTCAGTTAAACCGACGCAGTGCCGGAAGCTGAAATTTCTCCTGGGCATGAAGGAGGTTTATGTGCCCAGTAAGCAAGTGGTTAAGTTATAAAAATAAATATTAACAACAACTTTATCAGTGCCCAAAAATGAAGCCTGCCTGTGTCCATCATTGCAGCCTGTGTCCACCAGTGCAGCCTGTGTCACCAATGCAGCCTGTGTCTCCAATGCAGCCTGCATCCCCAATGCAGCCTGTGTCCCCAATGCAACTATGTGTCCCCAATGCAGCTATGTGTCCCCAGTGCAGCCTGTGTCCTCAGTGCAGCCTGTGTCCCCAGTGCAGCCTGTGTTCCCATGCAGCTTGTGCCCGTCAATGCAGCCATGTGTCCCCAATGCAGCCTACCTGTGTAGGGGAAGAGAGAGGAGAGCCACCGCCAGTCCCCCTGCTCCTAGGCAGTCCACACGTTTTGAGGGGTGCATTAGCCTATGTCCTGAAAAGCCGAATGCATCTAAGCAGTACTTTCTGAATGCCTGTTTTTTCCAAACAGCAATTTATAAAGGGGCTTATGCACAGCGACTATAAGCCAAGCGTTTGGCTTGCAGTTGTGGCGCAGCCCAATGATTTGAATGGATAATATTGATAATGATATAGTGATATAGTGCTCCCTGTAACATGACATTAAAACAATATACTGTATATAAACAATCAGTGCAGTGGTAATCCCAATGTACATATACCAACAACATTTTTTCCCAATCCTTGAATGCTGCTAAACATCAACAGTGCTTTCCACCACACTATACATAATCATAATTCAACATGTAGGGCATTTTGTGCTACATATTTTTGGGTATTATGATAACTTGACATGCCACATTTAATTTGCTGTGGCTGCGATGAAAAGCATTTTAGACACGGCATGCAAACAGTCCCCTCTAGCTGTATATTAGACATTAGACATGTGCATTCGTTTTCGTTAGAATGCATTTTCGTCCGAAAATCTGGTATTTCCGTTATCGTTTTAACGAACGAAAACAAAATCGCAAGAAACGAAAACCGTAAAATCCGACATAAAAAATGCTTTATTTTAGTTTTCATTCAGATCCGACGATTTCCGATGCTTTGTCGAATTTTCGACGTTCAATTCGACAAAGCATCGAAAATCGTCGTTCTGAACACAGTGAATAGGTAGAAATTGAACGACGAAAATTCGACGATTTTCGATGCTTTGTCGAATTTTAGTCGTTCAATTCCTACCTATTCACTGTATTCAGAATGACGATTTTCGATGCTTTGTCGAATTGAACGACATAAATTCGACAAAGCATCGAAAAATGCATCGAAAATTTTCCCGTCCCCGTAAATAAAAGAGGCCATTTAATAGGTTGAGTAGTAAAGAAGGTGTTGGAAGGCAACATGTTTTAATATCATATACTGTATTTATGGATTTTTACTATCTGGTTATCAAAGAGTCACCTGGCCTTCTGAAAGTCATCTTGGAATGGCAGGATAATCAGATTACACAGCAGGTTGTGTGTAAAAAATAAAGATTGCATACCAGAATCCTGCCCCTGGAAGAGAATTCACACATACCCCCTAGTGGTGGGGCATGGAGATGAGAAAGCCTCACCTCAGACCTCCTGATGATGCAGAGATTAAAATGACTGATTTCCTGGCCTGCAATTAGATTAAAGGAATCAGATGTGGACTGGGATGTTGACCCGGATCAAGGCATTTTGCTTGCAGGGTATCAATGCCACCTAGTGGAGGACTGCAATGTACTTCCTGGAGAATTAGGAAGGACAGCTCCTTATAGCTTATGGGTTGCAGCTCATTGGACATAGGACTACACATGGTGGGCATAATGTGTTTGTGTGGGTTTTGTCTGAGTGTGCTTTAAAAATGCAAAGGCCAGCAATAGGGATGAGCTTCGCGTTCTATACGAACGTATGTTCGACTCGAACATTGCCTGTTCGTGCGTTCGACAAAATTCGAACAAAAGCAGTCGTTCGCGCCAAATTTGAGTGATGCAAAATGGCCCATAATTCACTGCGGCATTGCGCGCTGATGATTGGCCAAGCATGATGTATGTCCTGCATGCTTGGCCAATCACAGCGTGCAAAAAAACGAAGAGCCATAATTGGCCAAAGCCTGGGTGGCTTTGGCCAATTATGGCTCAGGGCTTTAGCACATGCCCCACACTATATAAGGCCGTCTGCTGGGCGGCCTTGTGTAGTGTGTTCCGGCTTGTTAATGAGAGCAGTCAGAGAGACAGAGAGATTGTCTTTTTATATAGCTAGATAGAGCAGGCAGGCAGGCTAGTCAGTTTAGCTTAATTTACAGTGTGTAGAGAATATATATACATCCCTAGGAGTTGTACATATATTTATACACTGTATAGCTTAGATAGATCAGTTCTTCCTAATTTACTGGCAGGCAGGTGATTGTGCTATTTAAAGACGTTATCACACGTATAGACACCTAGCAGGTACAATATTTAAAGGAATTTTTTTTTATTTTTATATTTAAACATTATTAAAATCACTGCTCCAGGAGCAGTGATTTTAATGATGCTTAAATAAAAAAAAAATAACATAAAATTCCTTTAAATATTGTACCTGCTGGGTGTATATAGCTTGCCTGTGAAAACATCTTTGGCCCCGTACACACGAACAGACAGATTTGTTCAAATCGGTCGGACAAACCGATTTAAACAAATCTGTCTGCTGGGGACGTATTGGTTTGATCGTGTACACACGATCAAACCAAAATCCCCACCGGCAGACGGCGCGCTGACGTGGCGGTGACGTTGACGCCGCCACGTCACCGCACCAGGAAGTAAAACACTTCCGCGCATGTGTCGAAACCATTCGATGCGTGTGCGAGAAGATATGTCTGCTGGTTAGCGTACTAACCAGCAGACATGTCGGGCGGATGGGTTCCCAGCCGACAGATTTGAAAGCATGCTTTCAAATCTGTCGGCTGGCCAAATTCGTCGGCTTGCCCGTACACACGATCGAATCTGTCTGCTGGGATGGTCTGGCAGACCGTTTCCAGCAGACAGATTTTATCGTGTGTACGCGGCCTTTGAGAACCCGGGTCTTGCCCGAGGGAACATGTATCAATGGAAGAAAAGTTCTGCTCTTGAAAAAACGACCGTTTTTTAAACTGTTTTCCATTGATACATGTTCCCTGGGGCAAGACCTGGGTTCTCAAAGACATTTTCCAACAATAACTTGAATATTGGTCTATAAAATGAGCGTTTTTGAATTCGAACGTTCGAGTCCCATAGACTTCAATGGGGTTCTAAATGTTCGCGCGAACGGTCGGTCTGTTCGACGGTTCTGGTGCGAACCAACGCGGGTATGTTCGGCTCATCCCTAGCCAGCAATGAACGATCTCTTTCTCATTGTGCTCCAGCTAAGATACACAACACTGAAGATGGACTTATGTATCATCTCTGCTCTTTTTTTTTATTATTATTCTTTAGATGTATATGTTAGTGTTCTACTTTCTTTGTAAATAAATAAGAACTTTCCTTTGTTTGAGCACTGTGTTTATTTTTAGAGCTAATATTGTTCATATGGTATATCATCACTATTATTATCAGAGCTTTGGATAGACTAGCTAACTATAAGAACAGACAAGATAGTACATATTTGTAATTTAGGTAGGAGGTACTCAAAAACCACCCCCTATTTATCTCAGTATGTATTTGCTAAGCTATTGCAGGTGAAAAGAGGATGAAAACCCGGTCTCCTGGAGGTATACAATATCTTATTTTATCTTACCACATGACCCCTAATGATGTCAGATGCTGCTGATGAAACAGGTTGGGTAATACGTGCCACGTCACTTCCACCATTCCTTGGAGCGCAGGTAGAATGTGATCGGCGTCCCTGTTTTTTTTTTCTTTGAGGATATCTTGATCTACTTTGTCGTAAGTGCAATTATAGCTGTTTACATAAAAAAAATAAACTTACTACACCATAAAGAGTTAGTTCCTTTGTTTATTTTTGAACCTATGGTTTATCATACTACTACCTGGCGGGTGTGCTATTTCGTGAACTGGTACCCTGGAGATTTTCTGCCTGACATGCTGGTTTTGACTACAGTATCTGTCTTTGGTGTCATATACTTTTGGTGAGTAGGATGTTTGCCTAGGGGCTGGTGGAAGAAGGAGTTTGTGATTACACACTTGTTGGATTAATTGTTAAGAAGATATCACCATCACTTCTTTGGACTTATTTTGGTTGTGGTGTATAGTCATTGCACATTTTTTTATAATATATATTGCTTATATGTTTTGTATTTGATGTTTGTGTTGAGCATGGTATGAAACCACAGTTGTTTCCTCTTTACCACTTATGCCATTGAGATTTATTATGAGCCACTTTATCACAGATTTATTTATAACTAGACATGTGCACAGAAAAAAAAATAGTTTTTTTTTGTTCCGTTTCGTATGGTCCCATCTGTTTGTTTCCGTTCGTTTTTCGTAAGACGCCCGTTTTCCCGTTCGTTCCCGTTCGTTTGTCGTACGACGCAATTTTTTCGTATTCCGATCGTTTCGTATTTCCGTTACCGTTTTATTTTCGTACATGCGGGATGGTTTGTTATTCTGTTTAATTCATGTTTGTTTCTTGTTAGACAATAATTATCGTGAATTTTCGTCAATTTGCATTCTGTGTATCTTGAATGCTTTTCTTTTGTTAGTGTCAGTTGTATGTTCATTGTTCAATGACATCTATAACAAAAGAATTTTATTATGTATATTGAATGAATTCTTTTTTATGTTTGTATTGTGTATTCAAAATACTGAAGGCAAATCTTTTGTTATAGGTGTCATATCAACATACGAAAATAACAAAAGAAACAGGTTCAAATGCAAATCTTTTGTTTATCGTTTTTTTTGAATGGCCAGAGAGTTAGGCTGGCCATACATGATACAATTTTCTGTGCAATTTTCTTTAGATTTACCTTCAACTATGTAGTGCAAGGGCCTGCCTGATTGCATTGCATATGGACCTCATATTATATGTTTTTTGGTAAATCTAAAAGAAAATTGTACAAGAAAATTGAACATGTATGGCCAGCCTCAGTGACTGAAAGCAGCTTCTCTTTTGTGCTGAGTAGTGAGTACACTTGTACAGTAAAGCCAAATAAACTTTTCTGTGGATTTTCATCTGAAGGGAGTTCAGTTGGCCAGACTTTTGAACCCAAAAAATCCACAGAAAAGTTTATTTGGCTTTACTGTACTTGTGTACTCACTACTCAGCACAAAAGAGAAGCTGCTTTCAGTCACTGAGGCTGGCCATACATGTTCAATTTTCTTGTAAATTTTCTTGTAGATTTACCAAAAACCATATAATATGAGGTCCAACTAAACAACACTTTCAATTGTATGCAATCAGGCAGGCCCTTGCACTACATAGTTTAAGGTAAATCTAAAGAAAATTTCACAGAAAATTGTATCATGTATGGCCAGCCTAACTCTCTGGCCATTCAAAAAAAACATAAACAAAAGATTTGCATTTGAACCCTTTTCTTTTGTTATTTTCGTATGTTGATATGACACCTATAACTAAAGATTTGCCTTCAGTATTTTGAATACACAATACAAACAGAAAAAGGAATTCATTCAATATACATAATGAAATTCTTTTGTTATAGATGTCATTGAACAATGAACATAGAACTGAAAACGAACACAAAATGGATTCAAACAAAATACACAATGCAAATCTCTTGATACAGATTTCATTTTCGTTATTTTGCCGTTTTCGTTTTGTCGTTTTTTCCCGTCGGATCGTTCGTTCGTATTTGCGGTCGTTCGTTATGCGGCTCATCCGTTATCCCGTCGTTTTCGTATTTTGGTTCTTTTACTGTTTTCGTATGTACACATTATCCCGCGGGTACGAAAATGAACATTTTCGTACGAAAATAACATTCATACGAACGGGAATGCACATATCTATTTATAACAGGTTGCTCAAGGTGATCCAGTGTGTGCAGGCTGAAGGGGTGTCTCTACCCCCCTCTTCTTCAACAATATCTTGTAAGAAGGTGGTTGAAGGAGTTTTATGCTTTTGCAATAGTAACGCCATTTTGTTCACTCTTCATCTCCATTTTAGATATTTGCTTTTGCACGTACTTGTCTGTGGAATGTGTTATCTGGAAATTGATGCCTCAGCAGTTTCTCAGAAAATAATGTGTTCTTGTTCTCTTTCAATGTTCCCTTGAAGGCCATAACTCCCTTTCTTCCCTGCATCTGTATCCGCCTATAGAATACTGACAATTTATCTTATGCTAATGTCTAATACATCCTCCCCGATTTGTGTATAAGAATCCTAGACAAGCCTAAATAAACGGAGAGCTCTGATTTCACTTGCTGCATGACTCTGTGTCCTTTCCTATGGTGAAATTGATCTCCCGGGTACCCTTGGGCACAACACGGGCCAACCGATAGTCAGGGACTATCTGAACGGGGGACGGTCCGGGCACCTACCTCCGGGGACCACCATCAGTCTGGGGGCTCGTCCGGGATCGGAACGTCAACCCTACTCACCCACCCGGTAAGTTGAAATATTTTATTTTCCAACTGTCCGGGAGGGGAGGGCTCTGACTAAGTTTCCGATTCCTGAGCCTTAGAAACACACTCTGGGAGTGTGGACGCTCTGGGAGCGTAGACAAAACTATAAGAAACACAATCCGGGATTGTGAACACACTCAGGGAGTGTGAATGAAGTTATAACAAACACACTCAGGGAGTGTGAGCAAAGTTATAACAAACACGCTCCGGGAGCGTGAACAAAAAGCACATTCAGGGAATGTGAACACTCTGGGAGTGTAAAACAAAACTAATATTTCAGGGAAATATTAGCTTGTCTCAGGGAGACAAATTATTGACCCGTATTGTGCCTAAAACTGCTTTGCTTTTCCTATCTGTCGCGTAGAAGTTTAAGATAATCTGTTTGTATGGTCCAATAGTCCGGTTAGTGAGTATACGGACTGTGATCATTGATTGAATTTAAAGTAATAAGAATCATTGAATGTTTACTTTAGTGTATGTCTAATGATCAATCCACGGTGATGGTCAATAAGATACGGGCTGGCTCGAGCATGCGTCTGGTCTAGGCTGATTCCATCTAAAGATCAGGTTAACCTCGATTTTATTACCGAGGTTAAAACCAATCAAGGGTGGAGTCGGAGCGAATGAAGAGGTTCATGCTGCATTGAACATCACAAATTTGATCTAACATATACTGAAGCTGTATTTATGACATGAGAACTAGAGACTGTGTTAACTGATGACCTGCCCGTCCTGTACTCAGTGTCTAAAATTTTAACATAACAAGTCATGAGTTAAATGCTGCCAAGTTAGTCTCAATAACCCCACCTGCAGGGCAAAATAAATTCTTAGGTGGACGAGTTATTTCCTGCCGTCCCGAGTGTAGAACAGTTTATTACAGAATCAATTTCCATGGAGAAGTGGACTGTAATCAACTCGGGCTTACTTACTGGCAGGTTAGAAACATCTGCCATCTGCAACCACATATATTTTGTAGCAGATAGACTGCCAGTACTGCAAGGATAACGAACCACTGGTTGTCTTTCTGTTAGAAAATACTAATAATATATATAAAGACATTAATGACATGCAAGTATTGTGTTTGTGTAATTGAACTTAAGCATACTAAAGCTGACAATAACTTACGCCTTGTTAGACAATTGAAGTGAATGAAGTGATTGTTTGTGATTATGTGAAGGTACATGAAAGTCTTATACCTCCATGGTGTTCTATGAGTTAATGTAATAAAAAAAATAAAAAAATCACAAATTTTGATAGTGAGGGTCAATGGACACCCCAGACCGAAAAGATGAGTGAACCCCGCTTTTGGCAAAAGAGCGGCCGCAATGACAAACCGTTATTGTCATTAAATTTTGTTATCAGTGGTCAATAACTAATTGGTGTCTGGAGTCCATTGGCTAATACAAAAACAAAACATTTGAAAAATGTTAAGTGTGAGTGAAGTTTCGCAGAAGACCCTAGGGTTTTCTGTGAACGAATTAAAAGTATTCTTTGCAGCCGGGTTGATTAAGCATGCAGGAATATTAAAAGGAACTTGTGCATTTATTATTTGTATTGTTTAAATGAGCTGCAAGCTGACTGTATATGGGACTCATCCAATGTGGGTCTGATAAAATAGTTGGCATTATGCCAAATGTGTATTTTTCTAAACAAGAGGTTTATTTTGTTTAAAGATATTTTTTATTGTTTTGCACATTAACAGCCACATATTAGTGAGAGACCATATAACCTACCCCATGTTTTTTGCGGCAGTAGACCCCCCAGGCGCTGTTGCAAGAACCAAGTATTATATAAACTTAATTGTTATTTCTCTGTACCAATTAAAGATTATATTGGGCAGACTCTGGGTTGATTACAGCTGTTCATTGATTGTTTTAGCGGTTTTATGTCCCGGTAATGAGCGCTGCAGAGTCTGAACATAGTCCACCCCAACCGGGTGAGGATTATGTGACCCGCATTTGTGGGACCGGTTATTTAATTAACCCATTCATAGATAATTTAAGTGCATGGACCAAGAATATGAACAGTTGTAACCCGTTCCCCATAGAGGAAGGAGGAGGATTAATTGTTGAATCCTCGGTGTTACCCATTGATGCTTTCACTGAATCATACATTGTGACCATGTATAACATGCAGGCATATCTGGATCCTCCGGACCTGTCTGAAAATGTTTTGGCCACAGGAGAGTATGACACTGGCCTAATCTCCTGTGCCCCTTACAGGGTCACTCTGAAACCTGACCGCCATGCCGTGCTTGCCAACATACCACATGATGCCACATATTTTACTGTTATAGACTTAAAGAATGTTTTTCTTAGTGTCCCTGTTGACAAGAGGACCAGACCTTTTGTTTTCTTTTTTTTTCTTTTTCCATTGTTGGCGAACGCCAGTTAAACTGGATGAAAGTGCCTCAAGGATTTGTGGACTTCCCCGTGGTATACAGTACTGTTTTTCAGTCCACACTCAGGCCATGGCACTCCCCCCAGGGTTCGGTAGTGCTACAGTATATCAATGATTTGATGGTCTGTAGTAAGTCTAGGGAGGCCTGTCAACAAGACAGTGAATCACTAATGTTATGGTTATGTGAATGTGGTCATAAAGTGTCTAAGCACAAGTTGCAATGGTGCAGTGAAAATGTTGAATACTTAGGCTTTGTCTTCACAAAAGGCAAAAGGAACATCAGTATTTCAAGTATCCATGCAATAGTGGGCCTGGTCACCCCACAAACCAAGAGGGAGATGCTATCCTTCCTTGGTATGATTAATTATTGCAGGCAATGGATCCCTGATTGTTCTTTTTATGATAATGTTCTGAGACAAGCCACTCTGAAAAATTCTCCTGAAAATGTTAAATGGTCTAATGAAATGTTGCATGCCTTTGAGGCATTAAAGGAAGCTATAGTAATGAGTCTTTGACTGAGCCTCCCTGACTTTTCATTGATGTTTAATTTGTATGCTAGAGACAATTGTAAAACCATGGCGGGTGTGCTGGCCCAAGAACACAGGGGCAAGCTACGACCTGTAGCTTATTTTTCAAAGGTCATGCCTCTATAGGTCCAGGGTTTATCGTCCTGTTTTAGGGCTCTGGCAACATGCGCTATGGTGGTAGAAATGGCATCTGTGTTCACATTAGGACATCCTACAACCTTACATACCTCACATGATGTAGTAAGCCTGCTTAAAGGCATACACATCCAACACATGTCAGCTCAGGGATTAAGTGAGTATGAGGTTATTCTGCTCAGTAATCCACAGCTGTACATTGAGTATAGTGCCAGTAACTCGGGCCCGGCCATGATCCTAGATGCACTTCTAGGCATGAAGTCATCTGAGGATAAAGGACCCGATTGTCATGACTGTCTGGAGGCAATCGAAATGGTTACTTCCCCCAGACTGGACATGATGAACACACCCATCCCGGGTGCAGATGTTGTCTTTGTGGATGGTTCATGTACCGAGCCCAATGACAATACATACCATGCAGGGTATGCAGTAGTTAAACTACCAGATCACATCATAGAAGCAAATCCCATCCTGTACCAGTCGGCCTAAGCAGCGGAGCTTATTGCTCTAACCAGAGCATGCACTCTTTATGCTAACAAACCCGTTACCATCTACACTGACTCGAAATACGCACATGGGGTTGTCTTTGATCATGGGGTACTGTGGTCCCTAAGGGGATACGAAGGAGCTGATGGGAAAATAATTTCCCACTCACAGCTCATTGACAAACTTTTTAGAGCCATCACCCTTCCCAGTAAACTTGCCGTTATACACTGCAGAGCACACACTAGGGGCACTGATGAGATCAGCAAAGGGAATGCCTTGGCTGACCAGGAAGCAAAGCGAGTGGCCCAAAGAGGGGAGACCCTGTTGCAAATGCCCGCCCTGGTCCCTATTCTCCCAGAAGAAGCCCCACTGGTTGCTGATCTTCAGCGCTCAGCGTCCCAAGGACTGGTGTTATCCTGTTTTTGCAGAGAAATCCTAGAACTGGATTGATCTGCAAAGAGGGGAGACATGCATCCCACAGTGTAGTGCCCCAATACATTGCACAGGCATCCCACAGTGTAGTGCCCCAATATACATTGCACACTATCATGGGATAGGACACCTAGGTTGGAAAACACACTCTAAAACAAGATTTTTATGTTACAGTTGCCAGGCAATTGGTAGTCAGTTATGTTAAAAGGTGCATTACATGCATCAGGAGTAAACCCAATAACCCACATCGGATTGCTCCACCCCACAACCCCGTTCACACACCTTCAAATTGATTTCACCCACATTTCACAGCGAAAGAAGGACAACAACCAGTCTGTATGATTACAGACGTGTTCTCCCGCTGGCCTGAAATGTTTCCCACTAAGAGGAAAGATGCTAAAAGGTAGTGGGAATCCTCACAGGGGGAATACCACTACAAATAAATTCAGACCAAGGCCCAGCATTTACTTCCCAAATCAAAGACAAGCCGAGGAAAGCTACGAGAGGTACGTTTAAAAAGTGAAAAAGATACCTCCCAGCTGTCCTTGCTGAGATAAGAATGGCACCAAATGCAACCCTAGGATATTCTCCTTTTGAAACCCTGATGGGTGGGCCTTTCCCAACACCTTGGGCCAGACGCACATTCATGACACAAGACAATCTTGACAACATTAGGGATGAATATATGAGAAAGTTGATTGAAACTTTAATAGAAGTCAAAGACAATGTTACTCGCAAGTTTCCGTTTCTTCCACAGGGCAACACTCACCCTCTCAAGGAAGGAGATGCAGTGGTGATAGAACAGCTGAAGAAGGGAAACTAACTAACTGAACACAGTCCTACCTGGATCCATGCTGCTGGTATGCAGGGAACCTGAGTCAGAGGAAACGGAGTCAAGAAAGGAGGTACTAACGAGAGCAGACAGCTCTGACCTCGAACAGGACCCAGAAGCAAGCAAGGAGGTACTAACGGGAGCAGACAGCTCTGACCTCGAACAGGACAGTCAAGAAAAGGGGGTAATAACGGGGGCAGACAGCCCTGACCCTGTAGAAAATGACAATCCTGATTTCACCGGACTCAAGCAAATTGTGGCTACTGATAGGACTGGTTTCATTTTCAGTGTACACCCTTGTGTGGATCACAACTAACTGCATTTATCATCCAGAGGACTTGGGCGGGCTACAAGTTATTTGTGGTAAAACTTATACAAACAAACAACCATGCAGGACAAGGAGAAGTGCCTCTCTTTCTCCCTCCAGTCCCCAGCAAGTAGCAATAACACAAACAGGGGGGACACCTGTTATAAAAAGGTTTAATGATGGGAGGGATTATTTTTGGAATATGAAGGGGGCTCTTACTACTTTCTGGTTTAATTCCTCTAGTACCCAGGTAGCGACATTTATGTTCAACCACAGCTTGTGTGACCGTATCATAATACCCACGGGAGCTCAGGCCCCATTTAGGTACTGTGCCCCTCAATATCCCTTCCAACCAAGAGAAATGTTTCTTAAGTCTCTTCACCCCCACACCCACTAATGACACGCTTTGCGAGAAATGGAAGAAAGAGTATCCTATCTTATCAAAAAAAAACAAATCCAGGTAGTCATATCACCATATACCCAGGGAATTATACCTGTTACACGTCCAAAGGTACACCTAAGGGTAAAGGCAGGGACCTCCAGGTGTTTCCTGAGGGTTACTGCCATGAGAGAAGAAATACAACAATTGTGAACCAAACGAGGTCCCTCGGGGACATTTACTGGATATGTGGTGATATGAAAATAAGAACCAAGTTAGATTCCCCATGGAAAGGGGAATGCGCCCTGGCCAAAGTTATAATGCCTCTACACATAGTGTCAGAAAGTTATCCTGATAATGATCAGATTTCCTCCAACCCCCTAAGAAGAAGAAAAAGAGAATCCCCAGGAGGAAGTTTTGATCCACATGTATATATAGATTCGATAGGGGTGCCAAGAGGGGTCCCCATAAATAAGAATGTTGATTGGATAAATTATATTTATTACAACCAACAGAGGTTTGTTAATGATACAAGGGATGCCCTAAAGGGAATAGCAGAACAGCTCGAATACACTTCCCAAATGACTTTCCAGAATCGGATGTCTCTGGACATGATTCTGGCTGAAAAGGGGGGCACATGTGTATATATTGGTAAGACTGACGGATGTTGCACCTACATTCCTGATAACACTGGTCCCAATGGTAAGGTTACTCTAGCAATTCAGAAACTAGAAAACCTATCTGTGGAACTGAAGAAGAATTCAGGGTTAACCAACCCCTGGGATCAGTGGTTTGGGTGGTTTGCTAACTGGAAACAAATCCTAGTCCAACTAGGAATTTTTATAGTTGTAGTACTCCTTGTAATAGGAGTAATAGTCTGCTGTGTAATCCCCTGCTTTCGCAAAATATTTAGCAAAGGTATAGACAATCTTTCAATGCTTTCCACTGTAACCTCTGACTTGGAGGTCCCTTTTAACCCCTCCCCCCAAGGCTATGCTGATTACATAAAGAAACATAAGCTAAGAAAGAAGTGTAACCTCGTTGTTCAGGATGGGTGGAATAGGTCCTTTTTTTACTAGCAAGGAACCCAAGGCTCAGTCACCTATTCACACTTCCCACACCCAGGGAGACTAGGTCCCTGATGACATCCTTCACACGAAGATAGAAGAAAATCATTTTTGTACATATACATGATTTTAAGAGGGGATTGAAGGAGTTTTATGCTTTTGCAATAGTAACGCCATTTTGTTCACTCTTCATCTCCATTTTAGATATTTGCTTTTGCACGTACTTGTCTGTGGAATGTGTTATCTGGAAATTGATGCCTCAGCAGTTTCTCAGAAAATAATGTGTTCTTGTTCTCTTTCAATGTTCCCTTGAAGGCCATAACTCCCTTTCTTCCCTGCATCTGTATCCGCCTATAGAATACTGACAATTTATCTTATGCTAATGTCTAATACATCCTCCCCGATTTGTGTATAAGAATCCTAGACAAGCCTAAATAAACGGAGAGCTCTGATTTCACTTGCTGCATGACTCTGTGTCCTTTCCTATGGTGAAATTGATCTCCCAGGTACCCTTGGGCACAACACGGGCCAACCGATAGTCAGGGACTATCTGAACGGGGGACGGTCCGGGCACCTACCTCCGGGGACCACCATCAGTGGTCAGATGCTTTGTAGTCATAGGTGAATGGTTACAAGCATATACTGAAATTTAAAAGGTACATTTAAACATGTCATCAACCTGAAAAATGTAAGAGTCCTGATGGGAAGATGTGGGGGTAAGGTAAAATAAACTGTGTGGAAATTAGAAATCCTCAACAGTCAAAACATGTCCTAGAGTGGGGAATACAGCATGAGACCTAAAAAGCAGGCATGTATGGAGCTTTAAAAATTAGGTAAAGAGGTGTTTTTAAAAAAAATAAGAGGGTTAGGAAAAGAGAGGGAGTGGGAAGGGGAAAGAGGCAGCTTAAAGGAAAAGTTCAGCCAAAGCTTGTTTTGGCTGTTGTTCTCCTGTGGATCACAGGAGTGCAGTTTGTTATGCACTTCTGTGACCTTAAGCTCGTTGTTGTCTGACATCACAGGGCTTATCCAGGCTTTGGAAAGATTGCGGCTATATGGTCGGGATCCACCCACATGTCACTGAGAGCCTGAGCTGGTTACTTCCACCCCTTTACAGCTCAGAGCTCCAGTGAACGCAAGGGAGGCAGAGCAGAGAGCTGATGATTGACAGTCACCAGCTCTCTGCTCACATAGCTCTGAGAACCGAGCTTCGATCGCTCGGTTTTCAGTCTTAGGGCTGGCGCACCAATGTTGCATCCACCTAGGTAAGTATGATTTTCGAAAAAAAAAAACTCACTGTAACATCCCTTTCCCTGATGTTCATGGACGAACACAGCTCCAAATAATTTTGACAGTAGGGTTATGTTCCGTCTATAGGCAGGTTAAATAGTTAAAAAACATGTAACTCATCAAAGCCGAACAGCACCACTCATGGGGCGGGCCCTCTGGTTATAACCCCTCACCCTGCAGTCTGCAGCTCAGTATGTCAAAAAGCAGTACAAACTTAAAAAAGGAGGGGTGGGTGCTTTGTCCGTCCATGAACTTCAGAGAAAAGGATATTACGGCGAGTACAAAAATCCTATTTTCTCTGAAGTTCATGGACGGACATAGCTCCAAATAATCTTGACAGTACGGACTTCCCCAAGCAGTGTCAAAAAACGAGGGGTGGGCACAGCAAGCAAACCAACGTCCACCAAAAAACAAAACAGTGCTCCTCAATGGAGGAAATGCAACCTTAAACAGCTGCCTGCACAAACAGAATTACAAATTAAAAGTTCTCCAGGACCAATGGGCCCCTAGGGAGCCAGGTCCTTCTCCTATGCTAGGCAGAAAAAAAAACGAACTGCTGACTGCAGGGTGAGGGGTTATGACCAGAGGGCCCACCCCCTGGGCGGTGCTGTTCGGCTTTGCTGTGTTACATGTTTTTTAACTATTTAACATGTCTGCCTAGTCTTCTCCTGATAGACGGAACATAACCCTACTGTCAAGATTATTTAGAGCTGTGTCCGTCCATGAACGAAAGAGAAAGTAATGCTGAGTAAAGTGAACAACTTAAAACAACAGTAACAGTAATGGTGAAAGCAACTAACCATTAAGTCACCATGTATGGTTTATCCACTTCAGTGGTATTTAGCACCTAGATCCGAGCAGGGTGACCAGGTGTCTGGCAATACTTGCTGCACGGAGCACTTGTGGTTAGGGGCACATTCAGAAAGGCTACAACTGCATGGGTTGTGATCTTAAGTAGGCTGAGCTTGTTAGGCTACTTTGGTGCTCAAAATAAAGAAAGAGCTGAAAGGTTTCAAACTTAGTTTTTATGTTCTCCTGAGTCAAGACAGCATGGCTTTGGCACTCGTAAGAAAAGATCAATTTAAATAAGAAAACCCATTTGTACCTGAGGCTGTGAGAGAGCAGAGCAGTAGCAAAAGGTTTCATCTGCTGTCATTTATTTATAGTTATTAGGATGAGGTCAACAAATAGTACAGGTTATCCTAAAACCAGATGTCAGATTTGTCCCAGGAAGCCTGCAAAAAAGTTTTCTTTATGCATCTCAATTTAGTCAGAACACAGGATCAAACTGTGCTTGTGGTGGCATTCATCTGGATGCAAGATATTTAATTCATCATCAGACAACTATCATTATATACTGTTACAGTTATTATACTGCTACTATATATGATAGCTTCCTCTGTCAGTGATTATGGAAGACGTGGTCATTCATTTAGCTGCCTGCAATCCACGGCCATGCAAAAAAGGGGGCAGGGATAGCAGTGATATCACTGACCAAATATGGTCACATGGCCATATTTTGGCAATGACATTACTGTATTTAAATATGTCCATGACCATATGTGGTCAATGATATCAGTGAGTATAACCTGCCCATTCGTTCTCATTTAGCCTGTAGTGACAGGATCGGATATGTCTATCAGTATGTTTTTTTCTTTATGTGAGTTTAATGGTGTCAGTCAAAATGATTGTTGAGGACCTGCATCTTTGAACAACAATGGATGGATTTTTTTTTTTAATAAAGAACGTGTCAATTATCTATTCCCCCCCTACTTATGCTTGGGAGGAGGGGGTAGTATCATATTTTTAAAGTAGCTTTCGTATTCCTATAAGTCCCCTGCCCACAAACCCCCACAGCCACTAAACCAGGGTTGTAGGGAAAAGAACATTGTCCTTTTTAACGTGACCAAGCTAACCTTCCATGCTGAGGACATGTGGCCTTGTATCATTCAAGAGGGGGGTGCATGCTCAACCCTGCCTCTTCCCTGCCTTGCCAGGCTGCATCCTCAGATGAGGGCTAGATTTTGGTGAGGGCTCACCATTTTTTTTGTTTCATTTGAGAGACCCCCTTAAATTCACACTGCACTTTCATGTGAGGTGGGACCACTCTTGTAATCTTTACCATACTCTCATCCAGGATAACGGTCTGTATTTTAATGGGAACCCCATGCCAGTTTTTATGGAATCTCCTATTAACATCTTCATCAGACCATCATCTTATATACTGTAGATTTTTATAAACAGAAATACGTGTCTGGGAGCCATAATTTACCAGCAATTTAAGTAACATTTTTATTCTTTGTGCTGAACCACTTTCCTTTCTGGAGGAGAGATATGGGTCCTCAGTTATGGGAGATGGGGATGACACTGTTTGTGAGGTTGGGAATAAAAATATCTTACTGTGTAAGTAGGCTATGCCTCAAAATGCGCCCATGCCTTGGGCAAAGGTCCTGCTCATTGTCAGGGTTTTTATGCAAATTTTGGTACCCCTGGTGCCCAGGAGTAAAGTACAGGTATGGGGGTTCGGAAGAGTAGGCTCCTAGTGATAGAATGCTGGCCATGGCATAGATACTGGGGCTGACATAAACAAACTGGTAGAAAAAAAAAAAAACAGTACACTTGAATTACAGGCCCGTGAGAACATGTATCCCTGAGCCTATGTAGCTGATCATACACTGGTGTTCATTGCATTTAGTGCAGTCCTAGTTTGATGTGCACATCCAAATAATACTGCCTTTGTATCTTCTTTACCTATAAAGTACATAAAAGCAATAATCTGGCTTTAACTCATCTTAAAGGCTTGTTCAATATTATTTTATTATTTTATAGAAAGTATTACAGGGGTTTTACCTTATGCACATCAGATATATATCATTGTATACAATCTACAAATATTAGTAAAGTACATTATAAGTTCTTACATATCTTCAATGCAAATCTTCATCGTACCATCATAAGAAAAAAAAAAAGAGAAATAAATAAATTAATTAATAAATTAATAGAAAAAAAAATTAGAAAAGGAAGGAAAAAAAAGGGGGGGAAGAATAAAAAAACTAAGAAAAAAAGGTAAAGTGAAAATATTACATGACTTATAATCGCTCCATCATAGCTAAACATTGGTAGGACTCCCTTTAACCCATGGTAGAAACTCTGCAGACTGTCTCAACTTGGACCAAACTGACCAAGTTTGGGAGAACTGTTCTTCTCTTCCCACTTCCCGTGCCAACAGACCTTCCAAATCTATGGTATAGTCCATTTCAATTGCCCATTCCCCCAGGGAAGGTACTGTCGTTGATTTCCAGTGTCGTGGGATAACTACTCTAGCCGCAGTGAGGAAGTGTCCAAGCACATCCTCCTTTGCTTTCTTTACAGACCCGGGAATCATGGTTAAGAGAGCCACTCTGGGTGATGCATGGATATTTATATCCACTAGTTTACTATATAATTCAAAAATATGGTTCCAGAACCTTCTCACTGGGGTACATTCCCACCAGATATGGATCATATTTCCCTTTGACTTATGACAGCGCCAGCAGATGTCAGGTATATCCTGATTTATTTGGTGGATATTGGAGGGGCACCTGTACCATCTGCTCATCAGTTTATATGCCTTGTCTTGTGTTCTTGTAGCTATCGACATTTTATGGGTCAAAATAAAGCTTTTTTGACAATCTGTTGAAATTAAAGTCTCTTGGAGCTCTTTTTCCATTTCTGTGTATACGGGGGAAGATCTAGATGGACTGATAGTAGAAGGATAGAATATAGTACGGAGATCGAATGTGGTATTGGTTCTTTTTGCAGGAGCAGAGATTCGAATGTAGTTGGTTTAGCACAGATATCTTGTTTTGATAGGATTGATTGTATGTAACATAAAGCTTGATGTCTCTGTAGCCATTGTGTAGGGTTATAATTAATCGTTGTAGATGAGGAGTCTACCATTAAGAAAGAATCTGACTCATCTTAAAGGCTTAATCAAGCCTTTTGCAACAAAAGAAAAAATACATTTGCCTCAACTTAGCAGATGTCACATACTCATTCATCTTTCAGACAGCTGCTGCGGGAATAAGAACTTCTGCACATTGCTAGAGGGAGCCTTTTTTGGGGAAGGGGCTCATTTGGAACCATGTTGCATCCTAAATATGGTTGAGTTAGCCTATATAAGTTAACATGAACGTAATTTAAATTTAAATATCTAACTAAAGGAAAGGGCTGATTCTTAATTGTTTGGATATTTGATGTAAACATCGTTTTTTTTTCATCTCACTTTATATTGGTTACAATATAATGATTAGGGCAGAGACATCAAACAAAACACCACATCCCAATTGTTCTATAACAAAGAAGAGAAAAAGGGGGAAAGTGGTAATAAGCCCTGGGACTTTAAAGGTGTATTCAGGTGTTAACATGCATAGGTATAGGCACAGTAATAGCATCAATAGATTTGAAAGTTGTTTTATTATAAAAGTAAAAACATGAAAGAGTAAAAAACATCCACATCAAGTTTTATATATTTCAACACAGACATCTGTGCAAAGAAATACCGCTCAACATTTTTAGCTCTTAGAGCTTCTTCAGGAGTTTTCTGGTAAAGAGCATAATATGCTAGGAATAAGAAGAAGGACATGGATGAATTATCATGTTAAATATTTGAAACAGGAGTCACAAAAACAACTGAATTAATGATAATGTGTTGGCTGTAATAGCCAATGCATAAATACAAAGTACATATATTAATAAATGATCAAGTGGGTGAAACACATAAATGTATATACATGTGAAAAGAGGCGAATCTTATCTAGGCTGCCAAAAGCGTTGTAATATAAATTTGATTGAAAAAAGATTATAAAAGTCCCATATGACTTCAGAAGACCCCACCTGAAAGTCCTAATTCCAATGACCACAGAAGGAGACTAATTTACATGCCCCTGAATAAGGGAGAAAAATACAAGTGATGACAAAGTCCAATGTCAACCCACCAATATCAAAAATTACACCCGGAGCTAACAGACACTGTATAGACATTTTAAATTTTAAAGTTACCTCTGGGAGAGGGAATTTCTCAAGCTGGAAGAAATTAGCCTCTTTCCGACCAGCCGCCGCAGTTATACGGCGGCAGGTCGGCTCTTCTGCGCGAGAGCCCGTCATGCTACGTCGGGACTTTCGCGGCCACTAGGGGGCGCGTGCGCGCCGCCGGCGGCCCGCGCGCGAGCCCAGCGCTCGCCCCCGAGTCCCGCGCGCGTGCCCGGCGGGCGCGATCGCCGCCGGGCACGCGCGCTCGTTCGTTACAGAGCGGGGAACGAGAGCTGTGAGTGTAAACACACAGCTCTCGTTCCTGTCAGCGGGGGAAACGCTGATCTTCCGTTCATACAATGTATGAACAGAAGATCAGTGATTCCCCCTAGCGAGTCAACCCCCCCCATACAGTTAGAACACAAATAGGAACACACTTAACCCCTTCCCTGCCCCCTAGTGTTAACCCCTTCACTGCCAATGGCATTTTTATAGTAATCCAATGCATTTTTATAGCATTGATCGCTATAAAAATGCCAATGGTCCCAAAAATGTGTCAAAAGTGTCCGATGTGTCCGCCATAATATTGCAGTACCGAAAAAAAATGCTGATCGCCGCCATTACTAGTAAAAAAAAAATATTAATAAAAATGCCATAAAACTACCCCCTTTTTTGTAAACGCTATAAATTTTGCGCAAACCAATCAAAAAACGCTAATTGCGATTTTTTTTAACGAAAAATATGTAGAAGAATACGTATCGGCCTAAACTGAGGGAAAAAAATGTTTTTTTATATCTTTTTGGGGGATTTTTATTATAGCAAAATGTAAAAAATATTGCATTTTTTTCAAAATAGTCGCTCTATTTTTGTTTATAGCGCAAAAAATAAAAACCGCAGAGATGATCAAATACCACCAAAAGAAAGCTATATTTGTGGGGAAAAAAGGACGCCAATTTTGTTTGGGAGCCACGTCGCACGACCGCGCAATTGTCAGTTAAAGCGACGCAGTGCCGAATCACAAAAAGTGCTCTGGTCTTTGGACAGAAATATGGTCCGGGGCTAAAGTGGTTAGTATCCTACTAGTTGAAAAGAAGCATCCAGAGCAGGTTTGCACGTTTGAAAAATGTTCAACTGGGATGTGATACAATCACACGACCAAGAGATCAAGGTTGCACTAGATTAATGTTCATAAGCTTGAATGTGCTTAACAGAGGCACATCTAAGAAAATAACAAAGTAATATGCATTAAATCAAAATTCAATCATACCTGTAAGTGTACAACTTCTTATATTAGAGCAGAGACACATTAAGTCGCTTACCGGATTTGGGAGGACAAACAAAGGAACAAGGGATGGGAGAGATGTTCACCCTCCTCCTCTTGAAAGCCTCTGGCAGAGGATCGTGGTAACAGACCGCATTCTTATAGTCCTCCCATCATGGTGGCATTTGATGTCACAACCGGGATGTGGACGTATTGCGGGGATGCCCATGCACATGTGTGGATGGTTAGGAAGAGGGCGCACGCGATATGACACAAATCGCATCACACTTGTAGTGCGCATGTGTCAGATCATAGGTGACGTCCCGGATGTGACGCCAATTGCGTCAGGATCCGCGGCGCCATCTTGGATAAGGGAATTCCCTGTTGAAATGGAATTCAATAGGGACAACGGCTAAATTAGAGTGCAGTGAGCGTCAACTTGAGCCATAACAGCACCCCAACAGGCCAACAAAGGGAGTGGAAAACCAGAACCATACTTTACTGACCAGGACTGATACCTCTAGGGCTCAAAGGGCTAGAGCGATTGATTCTTCACTCAGCCAGCTCTGTGCCCGTGGCGTCCGTGTGACCATTGTGAATAGAGACAAAACAGGCAGGAGGACCCTGAAGGGGACCCAAATAGATGAAAAGTCAATTGATAGATAGATATATACATTTTATTAAATAAATTATATATAATTGGCAGCCCAGGAAAATATTGTGATTCGCTTATTACCACCACAAAAAGGAAATAAGTACATTTGTATGACATAGATAAATCACAATCCTCATAGAGATGAGTTAATGCTGTCACATGTAATAACAGTAAAGAGAATAGTTAAAGTATAACACATATTTATTAGTCAAAGATAAGTGAAGGGGGGGGGATAAAGGAATTAATAATGAACAAAGGAATCATTTCTATAAAAAGGGTTTAAAACTAAAGACATTGTTTAAACTGGGATGCTTAAAGGGGCTGTAAAGGAAAAAAATGTTTTACCTAAAATTAATGTCTGCAAGGTAGACAGACAGAATAGTGTAATGATTCTGTTAACAAACGAGTGAATACCTATTAAATTCCTTTATCTATATCACCTCTGGAGTTCTAGTTTCTGTTCGCTCATTCACTTCCTAGTTTGCATCAATTGTTCATGTAAGAACTACATTTACCAGTATGAATTGCGGCACGCCCAGTAATTCACATCTCCTTGAAGTCTCTAACACGTAGAGAGCGTCCTGCCGCGTCCTGCCGCACAGATTTAGTTCCCAGGAAGGGGCGAGCATGTCACTGACCACCGCAGTAAAGCCTCCCTTAACGATGGTCAGTAAAATCAGACAAGCAGAAATTGAACAGAACAGAGAAGAAATAGAGCAACTTTGGAGCAAAAATGAACAATGAGGAAGTGAAAAGAGGAATGTCTGCAGTTAAAGGATGCTTATTATGAAAAAAATAATAATTCCTTTACAACCCCTTAAAGGTAAGATAGTTCATGTATCCATTGTCCCTCCTGTTGTAGCAGCATTTTGTCAGAGTCACCTCCTCTATCTCCTGGAGGAATAAGCTCCAGGGCAAAAAATGCATTTTGGAACAATCAAAGTTCTGCTATAGGCCGATGTGGTGACTTATGGGCTTTTCCATTCTTTTTTTGGAGACCAGAGAGACATGGTCTCGGATGCGATGAAAGAAAGCTTGCTTGGTTTTACCGATGTAAAACACCTCACATTTGCATTGCATTATGTACACAACTCCTATCGATTGGCATGTTACTGAAAATGTAGGCTTATAGAGATGCCCATTTGGAAGAGAGATACATTATGCAGCATAAATAATTCTGCAAAATTTACATTTATGGCACGGCCTGATTCCTGTTTGGGAGGCATAGTGGCTATGTCCAAAGTTGTACAGGTTGGTTGCTCTTGATGTAGAGGCCCTCTACAACTCCATTCCCCATGATTTGGGAGTGGAAATTCTTGAGGGCTTTATTTCCAAAAACAATGATGCGCCCAAACTGTACAACAAATTCATTTGGGATCTGCTCAGATGTGCCCCCTCCTACGCCAACCCATATCTGGGGGGGTGGAAGCGTGATCTCTTTTTTAGGGACAACATGCAGCCTTTTTTCCAGCCATTTTGTCTGGACAGGAACAAGGGACGATCTCCTTGTTTTCCTCGACAGTATCAAAACTAAGCAACGGAACATCTCGTTTCCACAAACCCTCTGTGGGGAATTCCTTGCTCCATGCTGCAAGGTCCCACCCTGCTTCTCTAGTAGCTAGTGTGCCTTATGGGTAATACTTGAGATTGAGATGCAATTGTAGTGCAGACTCAGACTTTGAAGAAAAAGGGCAAAAAATAAAAGAGAATGTCTCTCATCCATGACTCTAAATCTGTTAAGGCAAATCCAGGGGTTTGGATGATTACTAATTTCTCAGGTCAGGACCTTCAGGAGCGTGATATTATGCAAAAACACTCGTATCTCCTTATGGGAGATGACAATGTTTCTAAACATCTTAAAGGGTCACTAAAGGAAAACATTTTTTTTTGCTGAAATTACTGTTTACAGGGTATAGAGACATAAAAGTTAACTGATTCCTTTTAAAAATGATTAAAAATAGATACAAATCAATCATATAATGTGCTTCTAGTTTCACTTTCGTTTTTATAATGATTTCATGTTTCTGTGAAGAAGAGAAGACACACAGAACAAAAATAAACAAATCCAGGGCAGTATTTTGTTTTTAAAATGAATCTGATTGGTTCTGAGGAGTTTTAGACACACAGCTTAGACCACAGTGAAAAGCTGCCATGAGTTTTTTTTTTTTTTTTAAGTGTATATTGTGTGTGTACTCGAGAGAGGAGCCGGACTACAGGAGTTTGGGAGTAGGCAGACCTCCCCCAGAGGCAATCCCCCATCTTTCTCCATGCCCCTGGGTGGCAATGGCAGGTGTGAGGGGGTCCTCCCACACAGCCCGCCCTACCTGCTCCGCTTTGAAGCCCAACAGGGCATAGGGATTCCCTTATGAGGGAGTGAGAAGATCTAGCCCGCTCAGCCAGCCCTGTTAGTGCTTCACCTCTCTTTTTTTAGAGACCGCGTGGCCAAAGTGCGTGCATGTTAACCCAATTTCGAGTGCGTGTAAGTGTGGTGGTTTTGTGGGAGGGGGGTGGACGTACTCAGCGCAGGCTTACCTCGCATAGCACACCCACCGGGAGCCGGGCTGAGTCCACCAAACTCAATTCACATGCAGCCAAGACCGGGATCCGAACCCTTGGCTGCAGAGGTGAACGGCTTGTCAGCGCAGTGCCAATCGCGTTGAGCCACCGCAGCTCCTGCCATGAGTTTTTTCATAAGGAGCCAGACAACCAGGAAGTGTGGAGATCAGAGAAGTATTACAGCTACTTCAAAGCAAAAACAAACAATGAGAACATGAACACAGCAAAACAGCACTGCATTAAGTTAAAGGAAGCTATTTAGCTAAAAAAAAAAAAATCCTTTAGTGATCCTTTAAGCAATACCCTGAGATCACCTTTAGACGATCTCGATCTCTTAGGCACAACTTTGTACATAGCCACTATGCCCCCCAAACAGGAATCTCCAATAAACCCGAAAGGCACTATACCATGCCATAAATGTAAATTTTGCAGGTTTATTTATGCTGCACAATGTATCTCTCTTCCAAATGGGCGTCTCTATAAGCCTTGGTCTTCAAAAAAAAAAGAAAGTATGGAAACGCCCATAAGTCGACACATTGGCCTATGTCACAACTTTGATTGTTCCAAAATGTTACCGTGATCCTCTGCCAGAGGCTTTTCAAGAGAAGGAGGATAAACATCTCTACCATCCCTTGTTACTTTGATTGTCCTTCCAAATCCGGTAAGCCACTTCATGTGTCTCTGCTCTAATATAAGCAGGTGTACACTTATGATTGAATTTTAATTTAATGCATATTACTTTGTTATTTTCTTATATGTGCCTCTGTTGTTAAGCACATTCAAGCTTATGATAACTAACCTAGTGCAACTTTGATCTCTTGGTTGTGTGATGTTATCACATTCCAGTTGAACATTTTTCAAATGTGCAAACCTGCTCTGGATGCTTATTTTCAACTAGTGGGATACTAATTGATTCCACCTTGAGTAATTCCCTCTCTTCCAAAGATAATTTTAAAATTAAAAAAATGTGTACAGTGTCCGTTGGCTTTGGGTGTCATTTTTGATATTGGTTGACATTGGACTTTTTCATCACTTGTATTTTTCTCCCTCATTCAGGGACATGTACATTTGTCTCCTTCTGTGGCCATTGAAATGATGACTTTCAGTTGGGCTCCTCTTACATTATACGGCATTTTTTATAATATATTTTCAATCAAATTTATATACAATGCTTTTGGCAGCCTATGTCCTTCGTGTTATTCCTAGCATATTATGCAATTTACCAGAAAACGCCTGAAGAATCTCTAAGAGCGAAACATGTTGAGCTGTATTTTTTTGCACATGTGCTGTGTTGGAATATATAAAACTTGATGTGGATGTTTTTTACCTTTTTATTTTTTTTTTACTTTCAAATCTATTGATGCTATTACTGTGTCTATACCTATCCATATTAAAACACCTTTAAAGTCCCGGGGCTTGTTATCCCTTTCCCCCTTTTCTCTTCTTTATTTTATATTGGTTACATTTGCTTGCAATGTTTGGTGCCCAGTACAATAGCACACTCAATTTCAACATTTATTTATAAAAAAAATTATAGTAATTCCATAAAAGAGGAAAAGATGGAAAAACATTCTTATTCAATATGTGTGTTGCACATCTTTGGTTTCAGAAGTCTGAACTCAGTAGAGTGTGATAAAATACAATGGAGTGAAGAAAAAAATGGGAGATGAGCTTGGTAATATGATCTAGTCAGGGTTGACTATGGCATTCTCTCATTTTGTCTGAGTGTTTCTACTGTCCTGGTGCTCCAGTGTGTCCACAAAAGTGATAGGTAGTCAGGAAATTAGGTGTAATTTATGCCCTTTAACCACTTGATCTCCAGAAGATTTACTCCCTTCATGACCAGGCCATTTTTTACAATGCGGCACTGCATTACTTTAACTCACAATTGTGTGGTCATGCAACGTTGTAACCCAAATAAAATTTGCATAATTTTTTTTATTTTTTGCGCTGTAAACGAAAAAAAAATATCAAGAATTTTGAAAAAAAAGAAACAATATTTTTTAATTTCTGTAAAACATATCCAATAAATAAGAAATAAAAAAATAAAATGTCATCATATATTTAGACCAATATGTATTCTGCTTCATATTTTTGGTAAAAAAATGTCCCAAGCGTATATTGATTGGTTTGCACAAAGTTATAGCATCTACAAACTATGGGATCTATACTGGAATTTGTATTTATTTATTTATTTATATTTATTTTTCTACTAGTATACTAGTTTATACATGCAGGGAAAGAAAAATCCACCACATCCCCTCTGGCATGGCAGACTGGAGCTCTGCCTTGTTTGCATAGGCAGAGCTCCATCCTGTGTGTCTTCTCGATGATCCGGGGGGTGGGGGGGTCGGCAGACATCCATTGGCTGGAACCTGCTGGTCGGCTTCTAATCACTGCAGAAGTGGCCTGCCAGCAATGTGCACACACCCCCTAGGTATTCTGCTATAGGGTGGTTGTTAAGTGGTTTATATATTTAGCTACTCAGAATATCTAGGGAAGTGTGATGGTTGTCACCGGCGCAAAATAATTATTTATGTTGACCTGCTGCAGTACTGTGTAAGCCTTTAGGAAGGCCTAGATAGTAGAGCTGAAAAATATTGTTACTGCTACTCTCTCGAGTGTGTGATACTAAGTGCAGCTATTATACCAGCAACCAAATGTAAATAAATAAATATGCATATCAATGTCAAAAGATAAAATCAGACTACTCACAAGGGAGGTGCTTTGAACCAGCACCTAGTATCTTTGGCAGTATCGGGCATGAACAGCCGCTCACCAGCTTGTTTTGGGTCTACTAGTTTTCGCAAATATGCGTCATCAGGAAAGCTTTCCTGATGACGCATATTTGCGAAACTAGTAGAAGCCAGGTGGATAACGCATAGAGGGAGTGTTTTTGACCTGTGGAACCGATACTGCCAAAGATACTAGGTGCTGGTTCAAAGCACCTCCCTTGTGAGTAGTCTGATTTTAACTTTTTAAATAAACAAAACCTTTTAAACGTTCTACACCATGATTAGCCCCTTGTTTTTTGAGGCACTAAGGAACACTGTGTGAAAGGAGCAAGGAGCACATATCCACTGACAGGAACGGAATAAGTTTGGGGCCCATTACCAGCTGGAGTCTGGTGAGTGCGCATTTCAGCAGTTGGTGGTGGTAGCACTTATTTCTGTAGGGTGGAAGAGGTAGAAACACAACACCAGGATTAATTATCATATTTATTCCCTTATTGGACTCTAACTGTGAAGTTGTGACTTCCACGTCAATCGGGATGTGTTATGAACATTTATGAACTTTCATGCACATATATATTTTTTGCACATATGGTTTATGACATTGATATGCATATTTATTTATTTACATTTGGTTGCTTAGTATCACACACTCGAGAGAGTAGGACATTGGTATATAGATAAAAAAAAATTGTATATGCTCGAGAGAGCTGAACACTGTTACTCACACTGTTACGGCACCCCCGCGCTGAATGAACTGCGCATACGCCATCCGTGGACGTATTCCACTGCGCATGCTCCAAATTACGCCGCAAATACATTGGTTTTGACGTGAACGTAACTTACGCAAAGCCCTATTCGAGAATGAGTTACGCAAACGACGGAAACGACGGATAAAAAAAAACGCTGTCCCGACGTCAATACTTAACATGGCGTACGCCGAACCTATGCAAGGTTACCCCTCATATACCAGGGGTAACCTTACAATTTATGCAAACAACGTAAACTACGATGACGGGGCGCAAATACGTTTGAGAAAACGCGTATCTAGCTAATTTGCATATTCGACGCAGAAATCAACGTAAACGCCACCTAGCGGCCAGCGTAAAATTGAAACTTAGATACGATGGAGTAAGTGACTTACGTCAGTCAGATCTACGGCAAATCTATGCGTAACTGATTCTAAGAATCAGTCGCATAGATACACCGCCTCAGAAACACTGGAGAATCTGGAGATACGCCGTCGTATCTCTTCTGAGAATCTGGCCCTCTCTGTATACACACATGTATTTACATTTTCTAGATTCTCAGGCCGCGTACACACGATCAAACATGTCCACTGAAACTGGTCCACAGACCAGTTTCAGCGGACATGTTCGATCGTGTGTACGTTCTATTGGACCTTTTTCCAACGGACACAAATTTCCAAACATGCTTGAAAACTTGTCTGCTGGAAACCTGTCCATTGGACAGGTTCGATGGTTAGTACACAAACTATCGGACCAAAATCCCCCGCATGTGCAGAATCAAGGGGATATTGGTCCGATGGTGTGTACGCACATCAGACCAACAGACAATTCAGCCTTGTCCGATGAAAACGGTCTGTCGGACATGTTTCCTCAGACATGTCTGATCGTGTGTACAGGGCCTTAGATTTTGTAAAGCTCTAACAAGACAAACATTTCAAAGTGCATACTCTTCATGGCAAACATCTTAACACTTTGATTGTTTCTTTTCTAAAGACTGTTTTCTAATAGAAACATGATTTGTAGTTGAAATTCTGTTGTACGATTAACTGCTTTAATCTTTGATTAGGCATGCACACTTCTGCAATAACAGAACTGACATTTTTATTACACTTAGAAACTCCATACATCTGTCTCAAACACAGCTGAGAATTAATTTGTGAATTATTTAAAGCATTAGTATATATGTTCTTGTTTTAGGCCGCGTACACACGAACGAATCTATCTGATGGAAACGGTCTGACAGACCGTTTCAGCAGACAAATTCGATCATGTGTACGGGTGGACAGACAGATTTTAAAGCATGCTTTAAAATCTGTCTGCTGGGAATCCATCCGTCCGATATGTCTGCTGGTTAGTACGCTAACCAGCAGACATATCTGCCCGCACATGCGTCGAATGGATTCGACGCATGCGCTGAAGTGTTTTACTTCCTGGTGCGGTGACGTGGCGGCGTCAACGTCATCGCCACGTCACCGCACTGTCTGCTGGCAGGGATTTTGGTTTGATCGTGTGTACAGCGATCAAACCAAAATAGCCCAGCAGACAAATCTGATCAAATCGGTCTGTCAGACCGATTTGAACAGATTTATTTAATGGTGTGTACGGGGCCTTAGATTTTTTCATGTTTTTACTATTTAAATGGCAATTTAACCACCTCAATACCAGACACTTTCACACCCTTCCTGCCCAAGAAATTTTCATTTTCTTTTTGCAAAAAAAAAATACCAATACCTTTTCATAAAAACCCACAATTTTGTTAGGTTCTGCTATAAAATGTGTAAAAAATATTTGTTCTTCGTAAATATAGGCCAAATTTTTTTCTGCTACATTTCTTTGGTAACACCAACCTAAATCAGTATATATTTTTTAGTCTATGTGAAAGTTATAGGCCAGATTCAGCAAAGATACGCCGCCGTAATTTGAAATGTGCGCCGTCACATCTTTGCGCCGATTCACAAAGCAAGATACACCAAAAAGCATGGCTTTAGCCGTCCGACGTAACTTGCCTACGCCGGTGTATCATGGGCGCATAGTTACGCTGGACGCATTCGGCGTTCCCATTAGAAATATGCAAATGGGTAAGATACGGCGATATGCAATATGGATACACTTCATTGAAAAAAATAGCATGAGTTTCCCCACCATCACTCCCCCCAGGTCATTACAAGACCCAGTGCCAATCCTGTCCTCCCTGGGGTCCTGAGCAAAATGACATGGCACATTAAAAATGAGAAGTGGGGGGGGCGTGTCCGGAAGTTCACCGGGAAAGACGTGTTCTTGCTGAGCTCCATGAGACTCGGAGCAATCTGCTGCCATCCCCTGCAAAATTGACCCCAGTGACACACCAAGGCTGCGGTACCTGTCGCTGGATCCCTGCCGCTCCGATCCCTGCCGAAATTGCGGAGTTTGGCTGGCTCTCTTGCCTTCAGGCACAGCCAGCTCCATGCTGCCGAGGCCCGCCGCCATATTGAGGCCTACGGAACCTCCGGGATCCTCCGCGTTCGCCCACGGGGGTAGACGGCCTCCACATCTTCGTCCACCTCCAGCACCATCTCCAGCGTCCGTCCTAGGAAAGACCGCGGCTTCGGCCTAGTCCCGGACCGGATGACTGGCTCCCTCCTCACAAGCAACAGAGGGACCTTGGGACTCTAATTGCCACCTGCAACCCCCGCAGAAGCGCATCTTCATCCGGCCTGTGGAAGGCCCCTGCGCCCAACAAGTGAGTAGCCGCCATCTTGCTTCACCTAGCGGGTCCCACTCCTCTCCCTTCACTAATCCTACCCTTCTCAAGCCACCAGAATCCTCTAGTCTACCTGTACCTCTCCCCTACCTTCTGCCTAACAGCAGCTAGCGGGCCGTGGCTGGAAGTATGGAGCATTAGGATGTGCTTTACCCTGACCCCCCTCCTCCACGGACCACATAACTACTAGGAACCAGCTCAAGACTGACACATGGGGAAAGACAAACAAAGGGCGCAGAAGGGAACCAGCGGGGACCGACAGGGAGGGGATTTAGAGGAGTATTTCGCCCGATCCCGGGCAGCATCGCAGCGCCGCTCTGAAACCAAGATGGCGCTGGCTCCTCCGTCCCCGTCCCGTTCTGAGTCATCCCTCCATTCACAGGCCGACTTTGTGCTCACCAGGAGTCGCTCTAATGTCATCCTGGGTTCAGGTGATGGATGGGATTTGGAGGCACAGATTCGTTCCCTCCACAGCTACATTAGATCCCTGCCCACTAAGGCTGACTTTGAACAATGTGTCCACAGGATTGAAAAGGCCTATAAGAAAGAGATCTTTGAATTCAAGAAGGATGTGGGCTCTCGCTTTGAGGACCTGGATGCCACCACAGACAGTCTATTTACTTATTTCTGTAGGGTGGAAGAGGTAGAAACACAACACCAGGATTAATTATCATATTTATTCCCTTATTGGACTCTAACTGTGAAGTTGTGACTTCCACGTCAATCGGGATGTGTTATGAACATTTATGAACTTTCATGCACATATATATTTTTTGCACATATGGTTTATGACATTGATATGCATATTTATTTATTTACATTTGGTTGCTTAGTATCACACACTCGAGAGAGTAGGACATTAGGTATATAGATAAAAAAAAATTGTATATGCTCGAGAGAGCTGAACACTGTTACTCACACTGTTACGGCACCCCCGCGCTGAATGAACTGCGCATACGCCATCCGTGGACGTATTCCACTGCGCATGCTCCAAATTACGCCGCAAATACATTGGTTTTGACGTGAACGTAACTTACGCAAAGCCCTATTCGAGAATGAGTTACGCAAACGACGGAAACGACGGATAAAAAAAAACGCTGTCCCGACGTCAATACTTAACATGGCGTACGCCGAACCTATGCAAGGTTACCCCTCATATACCAGGGGTAACCTTACAATTTATGCAAACAACGTAAACTACGATGACGGGGCGCAAATACGTTTGAGAAAACGCGTATCTAGCTAATTTGCATATTCGACGCAGAAATCAACGTAAACGCCACCTAGCGGCCAGCGTAAAATTGAAACTTAGATACGATGGAGTAAGTGACTTACGTCAGTCAGATCTACGGCAAATCTATGCGTAACTGATTCTAAGAATCAGTCGCATAGATACACCGCCTCAGAAACACTGGAGAATCTGGAGATACGCCGTCGTATCTCTTCTGAGAATCTGGCCCTCTCTGTATACACACATGTATTTACATTTTCTAGATTCTCAGGCCGCGTACACACGATCAAACATGTCCACTGAAACTGGTCCACAGACCAGTTTCAGCGGACATGTTCGATCGTGTGTACGTTCTATTGGACCTTTTTCCAACGGACACAAATTTCCAAACATGCTTGAAAACTTGTCTGCTGGAAACCTGTCCATTGGACAGGTTCGATGGTTAGTACACAAACTATCGGACCAAAATCCCCCGCATGTGCAGAATCAAGGGGATATTGGTCCGATGGTGTGTACGCACATCAGACCAACAGACAATTCAGCCTTGTCCGATGAAAACGGTCTGTCGGACATGTTTCCTCAGACATGTCTGATCGTGTGTACAGGGCCTTAGATTTTGTAAAGCTCTAACAAGACAAACATTTCAAAGTGCATACTCTTCATGGCAAACATCTTAACACTTTGATTGTTTCTTTTCTAAAGACTGTTTTCTAATAGAAACATGATTTGTAGTTGAAATTCTGTTGTACGATTAACTGCTTTAATCTTTGATTAGGCATGCACACTTCTGCAATAACAGAACTGACATTTTTATTACACTTAGAAACTCCATACATCTGTCTCAAACACAGCTGAGAATTAATTTGTGAATTATTTAAAGCATTAGTATATATGTTCTTGTTTTAGGCCGCGTACACACGAACGAATCTATCTGATGGAAACGGTCTGACAGACCGTTTCAGCAGACAAATTCGATCATGTGTACGGGTGGACAGACAGATTTTAAAGCATGCTTTAAAATCTGTCTGCTGGGAATCCATCCGTCCGATATGTCTGCTGGTTAGTACGCTAACCAGCAGACATATCTGCCCGCACATGCGTCGAATGGATTCGACGCATGCGCTGAAGTGTTTTACTTCCTGGTGCGGTGACGTGGCGGCGTCAACGTCATCGCCACGTCACCGCACTGTCTGCTGGCAGGGATTTTGGTTTGATCGTGTGTACAGCGATCAAACCAAAATAGCCCAGCAGACAAATCTGATCAAATCGGTCTGTCAGACCGATTTGAACAGATTTATTTAATGGTGTGTACGGGGCCTTAGATTTTTTCATGTTTTTACTATTTAAATGGCAATTTAACCACCTCAATACCAGACACTTTCACACCCTTCCTGCCCAAGAAATTTTCATTTTCTTTTTGCAAAAAAAAAATACCAATACCTTTTCATAAAAACCCACAATTTTGTTAGGTTCTGCTATAAAATGTGTAAAAAATATTTGTTCTTCGTAAATATAGGCCAAATTTTTTTGTGAAAGTTATAGGCCAGATTCAGCAAAGATACGCCGCCGTAATTTGAAATGTGCGCCGTCACATCTTTGCGCCGATTCACAAAGCAAGATACACCAAAAAGCATGGCTTTAGCCGTCCGACGTAACTTGCCTACGCCGGTGTATCATGGGCGCATAGTTACGCTGGACGCATTCGGCGTTCCCATTAGAAATATGCAAATGGGTAAGATACGGCGATATGCAATATGGATACACTTCATTGAAAAAAATAGCATGAGTTTCCCCACCATCACTCCCCCCAGGTCATTACAAGACCCAGTGCCAATCCTGTCCTCCCTGGGGTCCTGAGCAAAATGACATGGCACATTAAAAATGAGAAGTGGGGGGCGTGTCCGGAAGTTCACCGGGAAAGACGTGTTCTTGCTGAGCTCCATGAGACTCGGAGCAATCTGCTGCCATCCCCTGCAAAATTGACCCCAGTGACACACCAAGGCTGCGGTACCTGTCGCTGGATCCCTGCCGCTCCGATCCCTGCCGAAATTGCGGAGTTTGGCTGGCTCTCTTGCCTTCAGGCACAGCCAGCTCCATGCTGCCGAGGCCCGCCGCCATATTGAGGCCTACGGAACCTCCGGGATCCTCCGCGTTCGCCCACGGGGGTAGACGGCCTCCACATCTTCGTCCACCTCCAGCACCATCTCCAGCGTCCGTCCTAGGAAAGACCGCGGCTTCGGCCTAGTCCCGGACCGGATGACTGGCTCCCTCCTCACAAGCAACAGAGGGACCTTGGGACTCTAATTGCAACCCCCGCAGAAGCGCATCTTCATCCGGCCTGTGGAAGGCCCCTGCGCCCAACAAGTGAGTAGCCGCCATCTTGCTTCACCTAGCGGGTCCCACTCCTCTCCCTTCACTAATCCTACCCTTCTCAAGCCACCAGAATCCTCTAGTCTACCTGTACCTCTCCCCTACCTTCTGCCTAACAGCAGCTAGCGGGCCGTGGCTGGAAGTATGGAGCATTAGGATGTGCTTTACCCTGACCCCCCTCCTCCACGGACCACATAACTACTAGGAACCAGCTCAAGACTGACACATGGGGAAAGACAAACAAAGGGCGCAGAAGGGAACCAGCGGGGACCGACAGGGAGGGGATTTAGAGGAGTATTTCGCCCGATCCCGGGCAGCATCGCAGCGCCGCTCTGAAACCAAGATGGCGCTGGCTCCTCCGTCCCCGTCCCGTTCTGAGTCATCCCTCCATTCACAGGCCGACTTTGTGCTCACCAGGAGTCGCTCTAATGTCATCCTGGGTTCAGGTGATGGATGGGATTTGGAGGCACAGATTCGTTCCCTCCACAGCTACATTAGATCCCTGCCCACTAAGGCTGACTTTGAACAATGTGTCCACAGGATTGAAAAGGCCTATAAGAAAGAGATCTTTGAATTCAAGAAGGATGTGGGCTCTCGCTTTGAGGACCTGGACCTGGATGCCACCACAGACAGTCTAAACAATACGGTGCAGTCTCATGACAAAATTCTGAACTCCCACACTGTCATGCTGCAGCAGTTGGCGTACCATCAGGACGATATCGAAAATCGTAACCGTCGCAACAATATCCGCATTCGCGGAATTCCTGAATCAGTGGACGGCAAAGCCCTACCTGGAGCTGTGACTGCCATTTTTAACCAACTGCTACAACGCCCCAAAGATGACCCGATCGAGCTAGACCGGGTCCACAGAACCTCCGGTCCGCGAAGCCAGGACCCCTCCTTCGTTCGCGATACCCTGTGTCGGGTCCATTTTTACAAGGTCAAGGAATCTATCATGAGAGCTGCTAGCTCGCAAGAGACTATACTACTCAATGATATGCCTGTGATGCTCCTCCCAGATCTTTCACACCAGACGCTGACGATGAGAAAAGCACTGAAGCCACTTACCCAACTTTTGCAGTCCAAGCAGATAAAATACCAATGGAGATTCCCGTTCCACCTGCGAGTGCACCATGAAGGCAAGACCGCCATTTTCCGCACGCTGGGAGACCTGCCGGCCTTCCTCAGCACACTAGGACTTCCACAGGTGGCTATCCCGGACTGGCCATTCACGCCTACTACCCTTGGCTTGCCCTTTGCCTCACCGTGGCAGACACAGGGTCGTAAGCGCCACTCCAAGTCCGTGCCTCGTCGTGACGCTGAGGACTGAACTTGCCCTGGATGGATCAGTCGCATTACTTGTTTTCCTTTTGTAGGGGTACTCCCCTGGAGCGTGTTGGGGTGGGAGCCTCCACACCTTATTTTTATTTAGCTTTATTTTTTACCTTGTTCCTTCATGGGCTCACCCCCCCCCATGTGCCTGGGTTACTTTCACAGCCATCACTCTCCATGGTTTCTCTTATGTTTTTGATTTTTAAAATTTTAATTTTTTGTATTTTGTATTTTTACCATGGGCTCGGCCTGAAGTTCGCCCCAGACATTGTATCTCTTGCAGGGTTTATCCCCCTTGAGCTCTAGACTGCTCTAATTACTGTTATTGTTGTTAATCCACTGGTTTTCCTCCTAGGTTACTTGGGCTCCAGGTCCCAGGCCGAGAATTATCCGCGGACTGTACACGAACACTTTCTCCCCTATAGCTTCAGACGGTTTGTCCATACCCTGTGGCTTAACCATTGCTGTGTTTTTCTCATTATATTTGCACTTCATTGTAGTATAGGTCTACTGGACTGTCTTTGTTCCCTGTCACATGTTTTTGACCAATCCCTTTTTCTCTGCACTAATGTTTTTTTTTTTTTGGTCATGTAGGTTGTGTGTTGGTTTTGTTCCATGATTGTTTTTCCGTGGAGCTGGGGTCAGGGGGTCTGCCTTACCCGGCAGGTTCCCACCGTACCCCCCCCCCCCCAGAGGGGTTTTTTCTTTTTTTTACAGCGTCACCATGGACGCTGTATGGTTTATGGCTGTATGCAATACTGTAAGTTTTTTTTTTCTTTTCTATTTGTAGTATTTGGGAGCCACCTAGTGGCCTTTTTTGTTATTGATACTTTTTTTTTGTCATTTACTGGGTTGTGCTGGGCTCCCTCCTCGCCATTCTGCCCTGATTGTTTCTTACCATCTCTGTTCTTCGACTGGGGTGGTGCGGACGGAGTCCACCATCAAACCATGCCTTTAGATGTTCTACGTGCTTTTTTGTTTTATGTCTCACCCCGTTGTCCTCCCACCTATCTACTTCTATTCTTCCTCTCCTATGCCCCCCTCCTTCCCTCTTCTTTTCCTCTTTTTCTGGACCCTACTTCGTGCTGTTTCCATCTCCGAGAGTTGCTGACTTATGACACTATTGCCACACAGGCTTCCCCCCCCCCCCTACCCTCTACTCCTACAGCTGTCATGGCTTCTGTTTGCCCGATAACCTTAGCTTCTTTTAACTGTAGGGGGTTTAACACTCCTGAGAAGCGGAGCCAGATCCTTTACCACTTTCATAAAAAACGTTCTGATATATTGTTACTTCAGGAAACGCATTTCCGTTCGGATTCCATACCGACTATGCGCAACAGGTATTATCCACAATGGTTTCATAGTACTAATCCTCAGGCCAAGTCTAAAGGTGTATCCATAGCTTTCCATATATCTTTTAAACCTGAGGTCCTAGACACCCTTGTTGATATTAATGGGCGCTTCATATTTCTTAAACTGAAACTTAACGACTTTCTCTTCACAGTGGCCAACATATACGTACCTAATGTGGGTCAGGCTCGGTTCCTCTCATCGGTTCTCACCAGACTGTCCTCCTTCGGGGGTCCCTGCTGCATCATTGGCGGAGACCTCAATGTCGTCTTGTCCCCACCCGCAGACACGTCCTCGGGTAAGTCCTCTGTTCCGCACTCTACATTGACACGCATCAAAGCTCTCCTACACTTCTCACACCTGGTGGATGTTTGGCGTGTCCAGCATCCTTAAGAAAGGGATTACAGCCATTATTCAGCAGCACACAATTCTTATAGCAGATTGGATTACTTCCTGATTTCCCAGTCACTATTAGATACTCCAGTTCAGGCTTCCTTGGGTCAACTACTCTGGTCTGACCACGCACCGGTTTACTTGACTCTTGCACGTCCCCCAACGTCACGTGGGGGCACACATTGGAGACTCAATGACAACTTACTGCGAGACCCCGTCTGTGTTGCTGAAGTTTCCGCCGCCATTCGACACTTTATTTCTGATCACTCCGCAGACACCACCTCCCCTCTCACACAATGGGAGGCCCTGAAGTGTGTGGTACGGGGCGTGTTTATTCAACATGGCTCGCGTCTCAAAAAAATGCGTTCGGGGGATATTCGCCGTCTTCTCTCCACCATAGCGGAGCTCGAAACTATACACAAGTGTAACCTAGACCCTGCCATTTTTGTTCGTTTGTCGAATGCCCGTAGAGATCTCCTCCAGCTTCTCGACTCGCACTCCTTAATAGCGCGGAATAGGGCTCGCAATTTCCACTACTCGCTCGCCAATAAATGCGGTAAACACCTTGCACAGGTTTTACATCCTAGACCGCCACGATGCTCTATTCCCTTTATCTCACATCCTGACCAATCTAGATCATACAACACGAGCGGTATATCCTCCGCCTTCCGGGAGTACTATTCCCGACTCTATAACTTACGCCCCAATGGTCCTACCACACGCACCACACCCTCGGTTGATGACATGCGAGATTATATTATCGAAACGGCGTTACCCCCCATTGACGTGTCGGCCGTGGTTGAATTAGATAGACCCTTGCACTCGTCTGAATTTCTAGGCGCTATTAAAGACCTGAAGGTGGGCTAATGCCCCGGCCCGGATGGGTACACCCCTCGTTTCTACAAAACCTTTGCCCCGCTTTTATCCCTCTTGATGGCTAAGGCATTTAATGCTGTGGAGGACTCCCTCGCTCCGCCCAAGGAACTGTTGTCCGCTAATATCTCCGTATTACCCAAACCAGGGAAGGATCCCTCCCAATGCAGCAGTTATCGGCCCATATCTCTGCTCAACATTGACTTAAAGTTGTTTGCTAAGGTTCTGGCCAGTCGTTTGTCCCCTCTACTCCCGGGTGTAATCCACAACGACCAGGTGGGATTTGTCCCGGGCCGTAAAGCTAGGGACAATACCACCAAGATGATTCATTTAATCTCCTTTATCCAACGTAAGGGGCTTAGGGCTTGTCTCCTCTCCTTTGACGCTGAAAAAGCGTTTGATCGAGTTAATTGGAGATTTCTTCGACTCTCGCTGGAACAGTTAGGTCTAGGATTGCCATTTATCTCTAAGGTGATGTCCCTTTATTCTCACCCTTCAGCTTCAGTCTTAGTTAATGGCTCTGCTTCTGCACCATTTGATATCTTTAATGGCACTCGGCAGGGCTGCCCCCTGTCCCCCCTCCTGTTCGTCATAGTGATCGAACATTTAGCCTGCGCCATTAGACAAAACGTCTCAATTCGCGGTATCCAAACTCCCTCCTCTCATTACAAACTATCTCTTTATGCCGACGACCTCCTGGTGTACATGCAAGATCCCCATATTTCTCTGCCATCCCTCTTTGCTGAATTCCGCTGCTTTAGCTCGTTTAGTAACTTTAAACTTAACATGTCCAAGACGGAGGCTCTCAATGTCTCCCTTCCTCCCACTACGATGTCCATGCTTAAAGCAAATTTCTCCTTTCAATGGCAGACAAAGGGAATTTCATACCTTGGGGTCGTTATTCCTTGTAATCTCTCCAATCTCTTTTCTTTAAATTATGTCCCCTTACTCTGCCGCCTACGGAAGGACTTGGAGGATTGGGGAGGGTCTTCTTTACCGTGGTTCGGACGAATCAACACCCTGAAGATGGACACTCTACCCAAACTTCTGTACCTCCTCCAAACGGTCCCCATTACAATCCCTAAACCCTTCTTTAACTCTCTACGCTCTCTCGCCATTAGATTCCTGTGGAATCGAGGGATGCCTAGGGTGCAATTCAATTTACTCACTCGCCCGAAGCTACAGGGCGGTGCTGACGTCCCTGACTTCGAGACATATTATAAGGCCTCTCATATAGCGCGTATCTTGGAATGGTTCCCGCGTCCCTTTTTAAAGGCCTCTGTCGCCATAGAGCAGGATCTGGCCCACGTGGACCTCCGTGCACTTCTATGGGGTTACAGGTCTGATTTAGCGCGTATGCCCCCTCCCTCCCCGCTTACACTGGCCTCTCTCAGACTTTGGTATAATAGGGGGTTATGTTCCCTCCTATCCTCTGATCCTTCCCCATTGTCCCCTCTATTTGACAACCCCGCCTTTCCTCAGGGTATCGGTATATCAACACTAGGCCCCTTTAAACAGCCTGATTGGCCGCAGGCACGCTCCTTCGTACATCCTACACAAGGGTCACCGGTGACTCCGACGGGAGCGCATGATTGGCTCACTAAGCTACATTTATTCACGTTCACAAAACACTTACATTCGTCCTCCCAAATAAATCGTCCCAATACGGAATTTGAACGGTTGTGCTCCCTGCCGGAGACCCCCAGACACGTTTTATCGGCCGTATATGGCCTCTTACAAGCACGCATGCACACCGAGCTACCCTCTTACACTAGGACGTGGTCTGCAGACTTGGGTGAGGACATCCTGCAACCGGAATGGCAGACATCTTTTTATTTTACTCACAAGTCCACGATCTCCTGCTACTCACAGGAGAAGAACTACAAGATTCTGTCGAGATGGTACAGGGACCCCTCTACGTTGCACAAAATATTTCCATCCACTCCGGATATATGCTGGAGATGCTCTACTACTCCTGGGACCTACCTTCATGTCTGGTGGGAATGTGAGAGGATCCGCCCCTTCTGGACACAGGTATTTGAGTGTTACAACAAAATGTACGATGAATCACTGGTTCCCTCTCCTAAGATTGCTCTTCTCTCTATACTACCGGGATCAGTTACGTCACAGAAGCGAAATCTCCTCCGATTCTTCATGTCCTCAGCGAGACAGCTCATACCTTCCTATTGGAAGTCGACCACAATTCCGCCCTTGTCACACTGGGTATCATTAATGAACGACACTATGAGAATGGAGGAGATGTTGGCTCTTGACAGCGACACTTTTGATACCTATAAACTGCTGTGGCTCATCTGGCTCCACTTTTCCTCCTCTGACACCCTGGCTAACATGTTGTCATCCCAGTCATGAGCGCTCCCTGATATTTCACTGCCCTAGGGCGAGGTGGGTCTCTCGTTCCCCGCACACCCTATATTGTCCCCCCTGACTGATCTTTCAGCTACTCAAACTCTTTGCTCTGATCTCTCTCTAGCCTTCTCCCTTTTTCCTTTCCTCTGCTCCCCTCTTTTTCCTTCTCCCCCCTCTTCTTTTCCTACCTTTTGACGCCCCAGTTTCTTGATCTCCCATTCTCATTTTGATTTTTGTCCTTTTTGTCCTTGTATTATTTTTTTTTAATTTATTATTATTTCTTATTTTCTTTTTGTTTTCCTTGTTGTCTTATTGTTCTCTTACTAGCAATCCTGGCTGTAATTCTGCCATTGACGATAGGACCTTTGTGGTTGCATTTAATTGGTGTTCCATGTTGAAGTCACTCCTGTTTTGATTGAATTATATGTCGGTGGGAGTCCTGTTGTGGGCGATAGCCGCTGGACTGACTCCTTACCCCACTGCACTTTTGACTGTTTTTGGATGGTATCTTCTCCTGTTGTTTGTTCCATTTGCTAAAATACCAATAAACATATTTTCAACTCTAAAAATGAGAAGTGGGGGGCGCTGACGACAGTGACATGTCACATTAAAGAATGTTGAGAAGCAGGGGGAAGGGGGTGTTCTGCTGTCGTAAATGACTCAGCCAGCGAGTTTAGAAGCAGGGTGAAGGAGCAAAAATGACTTCTCACCAGGTGGGGCCTCTAGTAATTTGAAGGGCCCTTTGCAGCTTTGCGGGGCATTAACCGGCTTGCATAGTAAGCCTATAGCGAGGATCGGCCCTAACAAGACCCTTTGGCCCTATATACTTTGAACAGCAGTATACAGGCGGTGCAAACAAGACAAGGACTGTAGGTTTGTTAAGTAGAATCTGAACCATGTCATACTGTAATTGGAGCGCAACAAAGAGCCACATGCAAAGTATTGCATCAAAAATTGTTATTAAACGTCCCTGTTAAACAAGGGCAGAAAAATTGTGTCTTTGGCACAAGACAACACTGCAACCCCCCACAGATACTGTAATTGGAGCACAACAAAGAGCCACATGCAAAGTTTTGCATAAAAAATTGTTATTAGACGCCCCTGTTGAACAGGGGCAGAACATTTTGGCCTTAGGCACTGGTGGCGGAGCCCAGAAACAAAAATGTTCTTACTAGCTATCAGCAAGATCAGTGAGGAGGAAAGGGATATTCCATCAGCAGCATAACAGGACAGTCAATCAGCATCAGCATAGGCAGTCTCAAACGGATCTGACATTTCAAAACAATTATTCAGTCACATCTGCATAGGGTGCTTGGTAGCTGGTGTTGATCCAAGCCTGATTCATTTTGATTAAGGTCAGTCGATTGATGGAGTCGGTGGAGAGGTGCACCCTGTGATCGGTCACAAAGCCTCCAGCAGCACTGAATGTGCGTTCTGAAAGGATGCTGGATGCAGGGCAAGCCAGTAGCTCAATTGCGTACTGTGCAAGCTCTGGCCAGTGATCCATCCTCAAGATCCAGTAAGCCAGAGGATTTTCAGTGGGGAAGGAGTCCAAGTTGGATCTTGCCCCTAGGTATTCCCGCACCATGTAAACCAGATGCTGGCGATGGTTGCTGGAACCGGTCAGACCTTGGGGCTGCGGACTAAAAAATTGTCTGAATGCATCAATCAGACGGCCACCTTCTCCACCGCTCCTTCTGTGACTCACCGAAGCCTCAGTAACACGTTCTCCAGGACCAGGATTTGGTAATCCCCCAGATTCTGGGAACACGTTGCACAGACCCTTCTGCAAGGCCTCCCACAGAAGTTTAATCTTCTGCTCCCTCTGCGATAGCAAGATAAGCTCCGCAACCTTACTCTTGTAACGTGGATGAAGGAGAGTTGCCAGCCAGTAATGATCCCTCTCCTCGATACCACGAACACGAGGATCCTTACGCAGGCTTTGCAGGATCAGGGAGGCCATGCAGCGTAGGTTTGCTGAGGCATTCAGGGCACAGTCCTCTGGGTCACTGAGGATGACAGGATCCTCAGCTACCTCATCCCAGCCACATAAAAGTCCATGGGTTCCTTGGGACTGTAAGTGATCCCTTGAAGACTGCTGATGCTGAGTTCTAGGCTCCACCTCCATGCTGCTGATACAATCATCCTCCTCCTCCTCCTCTTCCTGTGTGCTAGGTGGGCAAGCAGGACCACTGTCTGGATAAAGGGGGCCTTGAGAGGTAAGGAAGTCCTCCTTTTCCTCCCTCTCTTCTGCCTCAAGGCCTCTGTCCTTTATTCAAAGTAGCATGTGCTCCAACATGTGAATAAGAGGGACAGTCTCACTGATGCATGCACTGTCACTGCTCACCATCCTCGTTGCCTCCTCAAATGGTGACAGGACAGTGCATGCATCCCTGATCAAGGCCCACTGGCGTGGGGGAAAAAAAACAAGCTCCCCTGACCCAGTTCTGCTGCCATACTGGCACAGGTACTCATTGATGGCCCACTGCTGCATGTGCAGCCGCTGCAGCATGGCTAACGTAGAGTTCCATCTGGTGGGCATGTCACAGATTAGGCGGTTCTTGGGCAGGTTGTATTCCCTTTGGAGGTCTGTCAGCCGAGCAGTGGCATTATATGACCTCCGGAAATGCACACAGACTTTCCTGGCCTGCTTCAGGACATCCTGTAAGTCCGGGTACCTGCCCAAGAACCGCTGCACCACCAAATTCAGGACATGCGCAAAACAGGGCACATGGGTCAGTTTTCCCTGTCACAGGGCAGGGAGGAGGTTGGTGCCATTGTCGCTAACCACCATTCCAGGCTTAAGCTGGCATGGCGTCAACCACCTCTGAGCCTGCCCCTGCAGAGCTGACAGAACCTCGGCTCCAGTGTGGCTCCTGTCTCCCAAGCACACCAGCTCTAGCACTGCATGCCATCTCTTGGCCTGCATTCCTGCGTAGCCCCTCGTATGCCTACGGAGCACGGCTGGTTCCAAGGAGACATCAGCACAGGAAGAGGCCACAGAAGAAGAAGAAGAGGAGGGGGTGGAGGAGAGAGGTGTGTCACAACCAGTAGTAGTGTTTTGGAGGCGTGGTGGTTTTAAAGTGTAAACACCTTTTTAATACATTTTTTACACTATGAGGAGACGACCTCTCTTTTTTCTTATCTCCCATCTCCTCCCTGCTGCAATCCTGTGTGAGGATATAACAACATTGAAAATTCTGGCTGTCCCCTGGGAATACCTCTGGATCGTCCACACAAGAAGCTACACTGTGACAGGGATTGGGAAGGGCAAGTGGCCCATTTAAGCTCAAAGGACCCCCCACCGTAAGGTGAGCTGTGGGTCTACATCAGTGGGTAAGCGTATTGATTTCACCTTTACCTTACGTTAACTTCCAAGTAGTGTGGAGTATAGAAGAGATGTTTACTACCGATCAGAAATAAGGGTCTTCTCTGTTCTAATTGGAAAATGATACATGCAACCCCTATGTGTTTGAATGTTACTTGAAAGAGGACATTACAACAGTATAACTTACCATTGTGTATGGACTAGCTTGGACTGATTAGTCCCATTTTGTGTTTACATGTAAGGTTGTTGTTATATTTAAACCACTGGATTGATCTACATATATTATGTTTACACTGTTTATTATATATTAAGGGGTGCTACTGTTGTTACCTCGATACATATATATATTTTTTTCCTTTGCACTATTTAATTGCACTTTATTGTGGTGTGGATAGAGGAAGAGCACATAACCAAAGGGATCGTTCGCGTGATGGACATATCTATGACCAGTCCCCCTATAGAAGGGATGGATATAGTGATTATACATCTAGGTCATATGGCACACCAATAAGGGGGGGGGGATTTTATACACCAAGAAATGATTACCCTCCCAGATCACATGGACCCGACTATGGATACATGAAAAGGGATGATGACCATTTCGATAGACCCCCTTACACTTACAACCAAAGTCAACCTGGATCCACCCGTGGGGGGATTTTTACAAGGGACAGGGAAACTACCCCAGGGGGGGAACAAAACGGGGCTCGAGAGGGGGGATACGGGCCAGGAAGAAAAAGGAGAAGAGTATAAAGGCTGCGGGGATTTTCAACCTCAGCACTATTGAATTTTCTGAGGCAGAAAAAAACAGTTCTTGATAAAGGGTTAAAATATGTTCCGTCAAAAGGACTGAACAAGTTTAATACATTTGTGGATGTTCAGAAATTTGTGAGAAAAATGAACATCCAGAGATATTTTATCTCGAAACCTTGCAGACCCAATCTCCCTGAAGTAACTACCCAGGTGATACATACAGGCCTTTCAAATCCATCCCTCTTCAACCCTCCCTGCCCAATGGCATCCAATATTAAAGTTTTTAAGGATTTGGTCCTTAAGGACCTAGAAGAGCTTCCTTTGAAAAGGTCTTACGCAAATCCTAATATCCAGATTGGTTTGAAATCTTTATGTGAGAGGAAGGACCTTGTGATCCGCCCTGCGGACAAAGGGGGAGGAATTGTAGTCTTGGACAAGACAGCTTACAGTAAAGAAATGTCTAGAATTCTGGGAGACAGTGCCACATACGTCAAGTTACCTTCCAATCCGACTCTTACGTTTAAGGCCTCCCTCAAAAGGCTAGTTGAAACGGGAGTGAAAAGAGGAATACTTGACAAGAAGGAAAGAAGCTATTTGATTCCCACAGTGCCACGCATCCCTGTGATCTATTACCTGCCGAAAATACACAAGAATAGTACATGTCCCCCCGGACGCCCTATTATTAGTGTAATTAATTTGGTTACTTCAAGATTGGGGAAATATATCGATTTCCACCTTCAGCCAATAGTTAGAAGTATTCCTTCATATTTGAAGGACAAGAGACATACGATTGCCAGACTACAGGAAGTAGTTTATACTGAAGACATTTTACTGGTAACAGCGGACATGACATCCCTCTATACCAGTATAGCCCATCATCAGGCCGTAGAATGTTTTTTGGACAGATTTATCAAACTCCCCATGGTACAGAAAATGTTCATTATGGACCTATTGAGGTTTGCGACATCACATAACTACTTCTGGCATGAAGGTGAATTCTATCTTCAACAAAAGGGAGTGGCTATGGGGGCCAAGTTTGCCCCCAGTCTGGCCAATATATTCATGGCCAAATGGGAGGAGGATGTCGTCCGTGTTCCTGAGCGACCAGAGATAGCTCTCTGGGCTTGGTACATAGACGACATCCTCCTCCTATGGAAGGGAGATCGACAGTCACTGGATGCATTCATGGCTGACCTCAATCAGAATGAGGTGGGTATTGATCTCACATATGAAGCCAGCTTTTCTAACATCCACTTCCTAGATCTGGACATTTTTGTACATAAAAACCAATTGAAAACTAAAACCTTCTTCAAGAGAACCGATCGGAACGGTTTTATTCTGACCGATAGCTGCCACCATCCATCGTGGCTGGGCTCTGTACCTCGGAGTCAAATATTGAGGATCAGACGCAATTGCTCCAATTTGGAGGATTTTCAGATCCAGGCACAAACCCTTAAAACCCGATTTGTGGATAAGGATTACTGTAGTGAGACTATTGATGAGGAGATTAGGAAAATCTCAACTATAGATAGAACTACATTAACCCTAGAAAGACCTAAGACAGCCTAAGACTCTAAATTTAGAAATTCCTTCTTCACGACCTTCTCGACTCAGCATAAACAAATCAAAAATATTATCCGTAAACATTGGAAGATTCTGAAAAATTACCCTGTTCTGGGCCCACTTCTCCCCACAGATGCAGATGTGATTTATAGAGGAGCTATGTCTCTGAAGAATTAAATCGCACCAAATGTACCTGATCCCCCAGTTCAACCCTCTTTTTTTCCATTATCCAAAGGTTATTACCCTTGTAGAAGGTGCAAGGTATGCTTGCACAATATTAATCGAAAGAAAATTATCAATTTTCGATCCACCGTCACAGGTGTGGAATTTCCCATTAAGCAGTTTTCCACATGTGCAACTAAGTACATAGGGCCAGATTCAGGTAGATGAGAGTATCTTTCCTCTGGAGTAACGCTTCTCATTTACGTTACTCTGAAGACCCTTTCAGCGCAAGTCCTGTAATTCACATAGCAGTTGCGCGTAAACTTGCGCCAGAGTAACGATAATGCGCTGGCGTAACCCGACGCAAGTGGAAGTGGGTGTGATCATATGTAAATGATGGGCGGAGCCCAGCGCAGAGGCTTACGTTCAGCGCATCATCCACGGAGCATGCGCAGTGAGTGCGGCTCCACTCGCCCCCCTTGTGCGCATGCTCACAACTTCCGTCGGCACCACTTCCTGGGAAACGTCAGCGCAATGCGTTCCGCTGGGCGCTTAAAAGCGCTGGCGGAAACGCCATTCCGGCGCAAAAGTAGTTCCGCTTCCCCCCACCCCAGGGAAGATACTTTTGTGCTGTGATGGCTGCTCCCGCTACCCCCAGAGAGAGGAGGAACCTCAATTTTAATGCCCAGGAGGTCTCAGTGATCATTTCGGCAATGGAGAGGGATAATGAATTTCTCCATGGCAAAAAAAGCCGGAAGACCAGCCGGGAAAGGAAGCAGGGCATCCTGGAGTCGATTGCTGCCAGGGTCAATGTCCTGGGCTACTCCACCCGGACTGCTGGGGACATACAAAAAAAAAAAAATGACCTGCGGCGCAAGGTGAGGGACAAGGTGGCCTCCATCAGGAGGTATGAGAGGGGCACAGGTGGTGGTCCCCCATGTCCTGTCACCCTGACCGCAGAGGAGGAGGTGGTTGCTCGCTGCCTGGAGAGGGAGCAGGTGGAGGGGGTCGCAGGCTATGACTCCGTGGAGGAAGGCACAAGGACAGGTAAGTGTTTTATAATCCCCTATTTGTTGTTTTGCATTTGGGGGGGGGGGGTACATGTGCCAAGTGTGTGGGACCACCAACATGTGTCTGCTTTGTGTCATCCACAGATGACGGAGCTGGGCCATCATCTGTCAGCGTGCATTCCACCCCATCCCCCCCACGCCATCGTGTGCCCGAGCCACTGGGTGGTGAAGAGGTTGTGGAGGAGGAGAGTGGCCACACCACACCTGCCGAGGTGGTTGTGGAGGATCATGCTGTGGCAGAGCAGGACTTTTCATTAGTGTTGTCTGTCTCCTCCCCTTCTCCTGGGCCGTCTGTCGTCCCCTCCCCCATCCTTGGAAGCCCCTCAAGGGCGACTCCTTCCACCCGAGGACATCCATCTTCTGGCCCCAGGAAGGCGACCCAGAAGACCAGGGGGGTGTCTGATGGTATACAGGACCAGTTGGCGAGGGATCACGCCAGGCAGACGGAACAGATGGGGGCCATAGCGGTGCACTTGGAGAAAGTGTCTGACAGCCTGGGCTCCGTTGCCAACCTCAGCAACGCAGTGCAGGATGTCAGCTGTAATTGCGCTGCAGTGGTCACCACTTTGGGGGAGGTGCAGGGGGATATTCGGCACCTTACTGCAGCCGTCCAGGCCAACAGTGCTGCCATCCGGGACCAGGGGAGGCTGAGTCGGCGGGCCCAGCACTACCAGGTCACCCGTCAGCTCCGGATGCAGGCACAGACCAACTCCTACCTTGGACGGATAGCCAGGGCCTTGGAGGGCACGCAGGCCACACCTGCCAGGAGTGGCCCACCTGGGGATCAGCCACCTCCAGATGCCCCCCCACCCCCACCCACTCCATCCAGGCAGCTGCGGAGCCAGAGAGGGGCCCCCAGAAGAAGCCCCCGGCATCCCCGATGAGGCCTTTTTTTTTGGTTGTTTTATATTTTTGATTTGGACATACTCAGGTCATGAGTTTATTTTTTCTTTTTCTCAGGTTATGAGATTTTGTTTCTTTTCATTATCAGGATATGATATTATTAATTTATTTTTGTACTGCACACGGTCAGGAGTGCAGGGGACAGTGTGAATGGTGTGTGAATGTGAGAGGGTGGCACTCCTGACAGTAAGGGGTGTCACCCTCGGCCGTGGTGGTGAAGTTAACCCCACGGCTGAATGAATCACGTGTGAAAGGTGTGTGAATGGACAGTGACATCATTGGGGCCTTGACGCTGGCGTTACTGCTCCCAACTCCTACATGCTGGACTTGGGCTAATCCAATGCGATGTGCATGTGGTGTGTGTGATCCAGTGGTGTACACGCGTGCATTGTCTGTGTGATTAATGTTTTGGTTTAGTGTCCAAAGATGCCTACGGCGAGGACCCTCCTGACTGCTCTTCCATCAGCAGACTGGGTGTCCTCTGGCAGGGGGGGGCTGTGTGGGTCGGGGGTCAGGTCATCACGTATGTCAATATGCAGGCCTTTTTTAATAGCAAAGTTATGTAGTATGCAACATGCAGCGATGATCTGACACACAAAGGTAGGGGAATACAATAGGGTCCCCCCGGACTTATCCAGGCAGCGGAAACGGGACTTTAGGAGCCCAAATGTTTGCTTCACCACTGCACGGGTTTTGATGTGTGCTTCATTGTATTTTCTCTCTCCTCTGGTTTGGGGGTTCCGGAAAGGAGTCATTAGATGGGGTCCCAGTGCATATGCAGAGTCACCTGTAAGGTAAAAGACAGGAGAATGTTAGTCATGCATGTGCGATTTCTGTTGTGCATCACGGGAGGGGATAGTCATGCCTGCCACCCATGTCACTCACCAACCAGCCAGCTGTCCCCATACATGTTCTGGTTAAATTCTGCTGGGATGGGGCTCTGATTGTATATGTAGCTGTCATGGCTGGACCCGGGGTGTTTGGCACGGACGTGCCATATGAGGCGTTGGGCATCAGCTATCACCTGTACGTTGATGGAATGCCAATGCTTCCGATTGCGGTATATGTGCTCTGTGGCACTGGGGGGCTGTAGGGCCACATGTGTGCAATCAATGGCCCCCACAATGCGTGGGAATCTGGCAATGTTGTAGAAATCTGTCATTGCCTTCTGCCGCAGCTCCTCAGTGGTGGGTCTGATGAACTGGTTGGACATGCGTCTGAGGATTGCAGGGACAACCTGGTGCACACATCTGCTTATGGAGGATTGTGACATCCCAGCCACCACTCCACTTGTACGCTGGAATGATCCACTGGCAAGGAAATGGAGTGTTGCCAGTACCTTCACCAGTGGCTGCACTGCTTGTGAGCGGTATGTCTTGCTGGTGATGTCACCCTGCAGGGTTGTGGTTAGTTCAAGTATTGCATCAGGGCTGAATCCGAAGAGGCGATACACCTCCTCCTCCCCCATGCCAAAGAGGTTCATACGAGTGCGGTATATCCTCTCACGTGCCCGCCTTCTTGGTTCCGGGGGACCCATCAGTAGTTCTAGGACCACAATTGCCCCTGGCATGTTGGCACACAGAGGTGTTGTCCTTGCAAGTGGGGGTGCTCAGCAAGCTCCTATCGTCGGTAACGCTGCTGTAGCTGCTCTCCTGCTGACCTGTGACCGGCTGGAGTAAAGATAAAGCAGCCTTTTGTAGAAATAACTTTGCGCCGGACGGACCAGATACGCGCGGCGCATGTAGCCAGCGTATGGTGCTAATCCGTTCGTGAATTGGGAAAAATACCTCATTTGCATATTTGCAGGGGAAATCAATGGGCGCGACTGATGCGCCCAGCGAAAATAAGCGCTGACGATACTCTGGCGTCGGAACGTTCCGCCGGTCGCAAATGACCCGTTATTGGGCGCATCTAGTTTGCTGGGTACGGGCACATAGAAATGACGGCGCATCATCACAGTTACGCGGCGCATATCCAAATACTCCAGCGCAAGTGTTCGTGAATCTGGCCCATAGTCTACCTCATCACCTTCCCTTGTGGGAAACAATATGTAGGTCGCACCAAGCGTAGTTTTTCCACAAGAGTAGGGGAGCATATCGCTAAAATCAAGAAGGGCTGTACTAAACATACAGTAGCAAGACATTTTCTGGAACAACGTAATAAAAAGGTAGAAGGAACTGCTTTCCAGATTATTGACCATTTTGTCCCTCACTGGAGAGGGGAACCATGTATTAGAGGTGTCTCCAGATTAGAAGTTTTCTGGATCTATCAATTAAAGAGTTATGTGCCCTCGGGCCGGAATGTTGAATGGGATCTAAATGCCTTCATCAACCAATCTTGATTTATCTTGATTTATTTACTTACTTTAGAATATAGCATTTTTGTTTATTATTTTCTTCTCTGATGTTTAAATAAGTCATCATACATTCTTTCATCTACATCCCAATACCTCTATGAGACCATTTCCATTTAAATTGTAGTCTTTTTTATAGACAGCCTATGAGTGTTTATAGAGGGGTTGGCATTTTTGCTGATATACCTCTATTTTGCGAGGCTTTCCATTCAAAGGTGCATAATTGATTGACACTTAATATAATGCACCCCCTTTTATATTTATATTTATATACTTTTTAGATTTGTCTCCTGTATATATTTAGACCTATGATTCCAATGGAACGCACTGGTGGAGCGCAAATGCTATGAGATGCCCCATGTCGCACTGTGACACACAGAGAGATGAAGCTGCACGCTCTGAGCGCACGCTGATATCCGTCATGCTGCCGAGAAGGAGATGGGTGGAGTGTTTGATGGCGCACATCCCCATTCTCCGCTCTGTCAATGACGTGATTGGTTGAGCGCAGGACGGCGTCACGTCTCCTCCCCTTAGACACAAGGGGGAGTTTCGATTGGTGCAGTTCCTACATGTCTCTCCCCCCATAGTTGGCGGGGAAGGCTATTGGAGGAGGTCTGTTGAGTGGCAGCATCTAGCTCCATTCATCATGAAATGATGATAGGTCAATGAAGGCATTTGAAACGCACGCCATGATTCAATTAGACGGAAGGGATCAGGGTCTCATAGGACTAATTGGGATGGCTACTTATAGCGCAATATGATTCACAAGATCCAGTCCCACACCCCAGTTGAAGTCTTATGAGACGAAACCGGTCGGGTTTTACTGGAATATACTTGCTTTTCCATTGCGCTTTTGGACTCTCTCTTTTTTGCATATGTTTTTGTTCCTAGACGTGGAATAGTGCCGTGGTGTGATGAGACATTATAAGATTTTTTCAGTTACTTGGATTTACCTGTGTTTGATTTTTAACCTTCCCCTGCACAAGGGAGTGTTTGTTTTTAAAGTGTAAACACCTTTTTAATAATTTTTTTTACACTATGAGGAGACGACCCTCTCTTTTTTCTTATCTCCCATCTCCTCCCTGCTGCAATCCTGTGTGAGGATATAACAACATTGAAAATTCCGGCTGTCCCCTGGGAATACCTCTGGATCGTCTACACAAGAAGCTACACTGTGACAGGGATTGGGAAGGGCAAGTGGCCCATTTAAGCTCAAGGGACCCCCCACCGTAAGGTGAGCTGTGGGTCTACATCAGTCGGTAAGCGTATTGATTTCACCTTTACCTTACGTTAACTTCCTAGTAGTGTGGAGTATAGAAGAGATGTTTACTACCGATCAGAAATAAGGGTCTTCTCTGTTCTAATTGGAAAAGGATACATGCAACCCCTATGTGTTTGAATGTTACTTGAAAGAGGACATTACAACAGTATAACTTACCATTGTATATGGACTAGCTTGGACTGATTAGTCCCATTTTTTGTTTACATGTACATGGATTGATCTACATATATTATGTTTACACTGTTTATTATATATTAAGGGGTGCTACTGTTGTTACCTCGATACATATATATATATATTTTTCCTTTGCACTATTTAATTGCACTTTATTGTGGTGTGGATTGACACCTCATTGAAAACTGGACCTAAAGTCCAAGTTCTTTGTGGATTATAATCCTCTTACACGACTTGGGGTGCTCCCTCATTAGGGATACCTTGGTTTAATTGGCGCTCCACTTAGTTCTTTGGTGTGGGTCTTTCTGGTATGCTTGCCAATGAACTGCATGGCAGGTCGACATATGTCTGGTCAAGCATGTGGTGCACAAGCGGGTGATGTTTTGGCCACGCGAGATACGCTTGAGACATATGTTGCAAATAGCAACAGTGCGATCTAATGCACATGTCTCAAAAAAGGCCCACACCAAAGAACTTTTGCAGTAACGTTGAGACACAGCAGCGCCCCTGCATAGGCGTAGCTCTGCAATGTAATGCAGTTGGTGTGCTGCCCTTAAGCTGGCCCCTGGAGGGCATCCTGCCTCTTTGGAGATGTGTCTGTGCCTCGTCCTCCTCCTCCTCCTCCTCTTCCTCTCTCCTATCAGGCACCCATGTAGAGTCAGTGACCTCATCATCCCCTTCCTCCTCATCACTGTCGAAAACCTGGCAGTATGCTCCAGCTGGGGGAACATCACTGCCAGATTGCTGTCCCTCTCGGGCACCCCCTCTCTCTGGGCTCACATCAATGCCTTCCTCTATCTGTGTTCCATCATCAGAGCCTTCAAAACGCTGCGCATCTTCATGCAGCATGTACCCAACACTGTGTTGAAACAGTTCGGGGGACTCCTCAGGAGGACATGGTGGGACTAGGGAAGGATTGTGTGATGCCATTGTGAAGAGGGAAGAGGACGCCTTGGCTGCTGCTTTGCCAGACAAACTAAGTTCAGCCTGGGTGAGAGAGGATGAGGAGGATGAGGAAGGATTGGTCATCCACTCTACTAATTTCTCTGCATGTTGAGGCTCAACAGGGCCAGCTCCCGAAAAGAAGGACGAGCGGCAACGGCCAGGTGCTGAAGAGGATGCACCGTGTCCACCACCAGCGTTGCCTCTAGATGCAGAGCCTGCTTGCCCTTGTGACTCTCTGCCTCTCTTTGTTGTCCTTCCAGACATTTTATTGGCCTGCACAGGACAAAAACCAGTACACACACCTCGTACCTTTAGGTACAAACTGGAGAGGACTAGTGCAGTAAACTCCAAGTAGGTTTAGGTGCTATTAAACAGCAAACGTGCAGTTACAGCAACTGTGTTTAGGTGCTATTAAACAACACACGTGCAGTTACAGCAAATGTGTTTAGGTGCTATTAAACAGCAAATGTGCGGTACACAGATCCCTGGATTATCAGGAATATGTTTCTAAGGTTGATCCGGAGGGGAGGTTTGTGTTTTTGCATTGCCGTATCGGAATTCTGAAGTGTATTTTGGCCTGTGTTTACATTCCTCCCCCGTATGATGCTCGGGTGCTCCGGCTTCTCCTGGAATTCCTGGAGGGTGGACCGGATCTCCCGATGCTGCTTGTGGGGGACTTTAATTGTTGGTTGGATCCGGGACTGGACAAACATCCGGTACCCGGGGTGCATCCTCATAGGGCCACCCCCTTGCTAGACTGTTGCAGGAGGTGGGTTGGCTAGATATATGGAGGCACCGGAATCCCACAGTTAAACAATTCTCGTGTTTCTCAAAAGCCCATGGGCCACTATCAAGGATAGATCTGGCGGTGGGTAACTCTGCGATGCTCCACTCGGTTTCGGAAGTTGCATACAGACCTAGATGTATTTCTGATCACTCATACATGGTGATGACTCTTACCGTGTCCCCTGTATCTACTCTTTCCAAGGCCCCTTGGAAGTTTAATGCCTTTTGGCTTCAGCTATTCACTGCCCCGGAGGAACTAGAGGGGAGCATCCAGAGGTTCTTTTCGGACCAGCCTGACCCAGGATCTGTCCTTGCTGAATGGGAAGCTTTTAAAGTTTATCTTAGGCGCCTGCTTAGTGGGGAGGTTAATAAGGTTAAGAAGCGCTCGGAGGCACTCAGGGAGGCTCTGGAACTGGAGGTTCATACACTGGAAGCTAAGTATGTCCAGGACCCCACTGAGGAGGCTAAAGGGGCGTGGCAGTCGGCTCAATCTGCATATGAGCACCTGCTCACCTCTGCGGCAGAAAAAAAGGAGGTTCTTCACCAAAGCAGCTTTTTTTGAGGAAGGGGAGGTGACAGGCAGACTTCTGGCTAGGATAGCGAACTCGGAACAGAAGTCCCCGGTTATCGGGACATTGCAGACCACTGCTGGGCTGATAGTTCATTCCCCTGATCTCATAATACAGACACTAGCAGACTTTTATGAACGGTTGTATCACCCGGCCTCGGAGTATGGCGCTGAGGAGCTGTCCGCCTACCTGGACGGGATTACATTTCAACGTCTTTCCCCCTCTCAGAGCTTAGAGCTCGATTCCCCTCTGGCTCTGAAGGAACTACAGGAGGCGGTCGATGCCTTCCCCAACTGTAAAGCCCCAGGGGGTGACGGAATCCCCATGGAGATTTACAAACAATACTCAGAAACCTTAATGCCCAGGCTGCTGGGAGTTTTTAATGCTGCTAGGGTGTCCAATGCCCTCCCACCCTCAATGGCTAGGGCGCAAATTGTGTTAATTCTTAAACCGGATAAGGACCCAGCGGATCCGGCCTTGTACAGGCCGATTTCGCTGCTGCAATCTGATATCAAAATCCTGGCGAAAGTACTGGCCCTCAGGCTGAATAAGGTGATCACCTTGGCCATACACCCGGACCAGGCGGGATTTATGCCCAACAAATCCACAGCTATAAACCTCAGAAGACTATTTCTTAACATGCAGTCCCGGGCTGATAATGTGGGTAGGAGAGCTCTGCTGTCGCTCGACGCTATGAAGGCCTTCGATAGCGTGGAGTGGCCGTATCTCTGGGAGGTGCTGCGGCGATTCGGATTTGGGAGGTGTTTATCTCCTGGGTGCGGTTGCTGTATCATTGCCCCCAGGCGATCATCAGAGAGGCTGGCAGGGTGTCGCCGTCCTTTGCTCTGGGCCGGGGTATGCGGCAGGGGTGTCCACTGTCCCCCCTGCTGTTTGCCCTGGCAATAGAGCCACTGGCAATTCAGATTAGAGAACAGAGGGGTCTCACTGGCTTCTGCTATGGAGACAGGCAGGAAAAGGTGATGCTATATGCCGACGACACGATGATCCTGCTGGGGGATACAGAGCAATCCCTGAGCACGACAATGGAGACGGTTGTCAGATTTGGGGAGTTCTCGGGCCTCAAGGTAAACTGGTCTAAATCTGCTTTGATGCCCCTGGATGAGGACCAGCTGCAACACGGAGACCGGGTAGATGGTATCCCTGTGGCTACCTCCCTTAAATACCTAGGGATACAAGTGACGCCGCGTGTAGGGGATTATAGTTTACTGAACATATTCCCGCTGTTGGCTAGGTTTCGCTCCCGGGCCAAAACATGGAATGCTCTGTGTATGTCGGTTGCGGGCAAAGTGAATCTGATTAAGATGATTCTCATGCCCCAGCTGCTCTACATGTTGCACAATTCCCCATTGGTTATCCCCCTAAAGACCTTCAGGATCATTAATACCATTTTTCGAGAGCTGATCTGGAAGAATCGCCCACCCAGGATAAAATTAGAGCATTTGCAGCGCCCCAAGGACGAGGGGGGGCTTGCCCTACCGAATCCTTGGTTGTACTATCTGGCATCGCAATTGCAGCACTTGATAGGCACTATGGTCCCCGAGGGGGGGCAGGCGGACAGGGTACCCAGCGCCTCTGAGCACATTATGCTCCGGACGGTGGGGGGAGAATCGGTTCCGACTGCTCTTGAGTCCCTGGCTTTTGGTAGGTCCCATAAAAGTTTCCCTGCGTATAGCTTGATGCAAAAGGTGTGGAACAAGACCAAGTATTTGCAAGGGGCCTCGGGCATCACCGAGTTTAGCCCTATTTGGGCGAATGACTCCTATCCCGAACTAGCCAAATTACAGCAGGGGGAAAGATGGAAAAGGTATGGGATCCGCTACTTGACACAGGTTGTGGGGAATGGTGGTTTACTGCCCTTTGAGACACTGAGGGAGGCATACCAGCTACCGGCGAGCATACTATTCTACTATATGCAGCTTAGGCATGCATTTGCTGCCCAATCTAGGGCCTCGGAGTGGCATGTGGACTACCTCCCAATTCTCTTGCAGCTCAAGGGTGCAGAGACATCTAAAGGTTTTATTTCCCAGAGCTATAGTACACTGCTGTGTAAATATCTCCAGAAGCATCCCCTAACAGTTCGGAGGAAGTGGGAGGTGGATGTAGGTCCCTTGGATGAGGAGCAGTGGGGGGAGGCCCTGCAGTCGGTCACCATCTGTTCACTGAATGTGTCGCAACGCCTGACGCAGCTATATACACTTCTAAGGATTTACTATACGCCCCATAGATTACATACCATGGGATTGCGCCCTACGCCGACCTGTGCAAGATGTAAGAGGGACCATGGGGACCTGATACACATGCTCTGGTGCTGCCCTAAGCTGCACACATATTGGAAGGGGGTGACAGACACACTAAATGCAGTGTTCCAGGTATCGATCCCGTTGGATCCTAGGCAGTGTCTCCTGAACCTTTGGGATGAACTGGAATGGGAACCCCATATCAGGGAGGCTCTTACTAGGGCCCTCTTTATGGCCAGAAAACTAATTTTACAGCGTTGGAAATCTGAGGTGCCCCCCACAGTCAGGGAGTGGATTGCTGCACTTGGCAATGTGTTGAGGACGGAGAAGGTTGTATATCAACATAGGGGATGCTCTGGAAAATTTGAAAGGCTGTGGGACCTGTGGCTGGGAACGCCGGGGCTAGCCCTGATTGACCTAGTCATGGACAGACTCCTGGGCTAGAGGGACTGGGGGTGTTGTGGGGTCTGGATGCGGTATATATGACCTTTAAGTGTGTTGATTTTTGTTTACTCATGCTACTGTTTGCTGTATGGATCAGTATGTGTCTGTTTCATTGCATAAGAATGTGATACCTTGGACTGTATGTGTCAACTTTTTGAATAAATAAACTTGCTTTTCTTGGATATAAAAAAAAACAGCAAATGTGCAGTAACATAAAATGCGTTTAGGTGCTATTAAATAACACACGTGCAGTAACAGCTAATGCGTTTAGGTGCTATTAAACAGCACACATGCAATTACAGCAAATGCGTTTAGGTGCTATTAAACAGCACACATGCAGTAACAGCAAATGTGTTTAGGTGCTATTAAACAGCAAACGTGCAGTAAACACCGTAGAGTACGTTTAAGTGTAAACTAAACAGCACACAGGCAATATAACACGTTACAACACTGCAGCTAGCACAATCTCCTGCCTGACAAATAGGAATAGCTGATCTAGCTAAGCTATACAGTGTATAAATATATGTACAACTCCTAGGGATGTATATATATCCTTTACACACTGTAAATTAAGCTAAACTGACTAGCCTGCCTGCTCTATCTATCTATCTGGTATAGGACTTCTCTCATTAACAAGCCGCAACACACTACACGAGGCCGCCCAGTAGGCGGTCTTTTATAGTGTGGGGTGTGTGCTAAAGCCCTGAGCCATAATTGGCCAAAGCCACCCAGTAGACATGTGCATTTCGTTTCGTTACTAATTCAGACAAATTTTTCATTATTCGGAAATTCGGATGCATCCGAATCTCCGAATTACAAAATTAACAAATTTAAACAAATTAAAAAAAAAAGCGAACGAAATTCGAATTCGAAACGAATTCGAAAAAAAATCGAATTGAATTTGAAAAAAAATCGAATTGAATTCGAAAAGAATTTGAATTGAATTTGAAAAAAAATTCTATTCGAATCGAATTAGAAAAGAATTTGAATCGAAAACAAATTCGAATGAAAATTGAAAGCAAGTTTGAATCAAAATCTAAAAAATATAAATCGATTTCTAAAAAACAATACAATAAAATAGAATATAAAATAATAAAACAATAGAATGAAAATCAAAGAATAGTAAAGAACAGAATACAATTTAATAGAATGTAATCAAATACAATAATACAAATACATACAATCAAATCCGGTTGAAATAATTTCAAATTCGGTTGAAATAATTTCAAATTCGGTTGAAATAATTTCAAATTCGGTTGAAATCATTTCCAATCCGGTAGAAATGATTTCCAATCCAGTAGAAATAATTTCAAATTCAGTTGAAATAATTTCCAATCCGGTTGAAATAATTTCCAATCTGGTTTAAATAATTTCAAATCCGTTTGAAATAATTTCAAATCCGGTTGAAAAAATTTCCAATTTGGTTCAAATAATTTCCAATCCAGTAGAAATAATTTCAAATTCGGTTGAAATAATTTCCAATTCGGTTGAAATAATTTCCAATCCAGTTGAAATAATTTCCAATCCAGTTGAAATAATTTCAAATCCGGTTGAAATATCATCGAATTTGGTTGAAATATTAACAATGTTTGAGAAGAACAGGAAAAGTACCCCTTTGGGGCTTTGAGTTGCAGAGACAAAAATGAAGTAGTAATAAAAAGTAAAAATTAGATGAAATACAATTTATTTAGGAGGAAATGAGTTACAAGATAAAGGGTAAAAAAAGGTCCTCCCATGAGATCAAGACATAAACAAAGAAAACATTGATATATTGTCACATATTATAAATAAAATTCATGAATGACTTATGCGCAAAGACCCCGACGCGTTTCGACCCTTGAGTTGATGTGGGTCATCTTCAGGGGGAACTGAGTGAGCAGGCATAAGTTCAGGGTCCATGTCTTGCTCCAGAGGTGGCAGACAGCGAATGGGTCCCACCGCCGGGAGCCGGGAGATGTAGGGTACCACCCACAACTGGGGGAACGGCCTAGGTGGAGAAAGAGGCCGATGGAAGGGGGTGGATGAACCAAAACCAGGCCTACGGGAAATCGCAGAATGGGGGACCCACATCCAACCGAGAACAGGCGGGGGCGGGGACGGAGGGGACCAGAGAGGGGACGGTCAGAATCGAGACCAGGCAAGATAGTAGAACGTCGTCCAGTATTGGACGCACATCCCTGCAAAAGAGGGGAAGGAAGGAGGAATTTAAGTAGATAGGTGTGTCATAATACAGACTGGTCACAGTCCAAGGGGTTTGTATACAGACAGTCAACGAGTACCATTACAGAAGAACATAAACATAAACAAGAAACGGGAGAAGTGAACATGAAAAGTGTGAATGATTGAAGAGACCAAGGTCAGAAGAACACACGTGTGAGAATATACAAGAGGAGTGGGTGGATGTGGCATGTGAGATGTGCTGAGGTGAAATTGTAAAAAGAAAAGGATATGTCATTAACAAAAATATGCTGATGTATAATAAAAAATGTGACGTGAGAAAATGAAAACTATGAATGAAATGTGTGTATGTGTGTGTGTGCATGATGAGAAAATGCGAGAAAAAGGGAAGACAAAGGGCGAAGAAATGAAAAGAAAAGAAAAAGAAAGGATGGGAGAAAAGAAATGGTACACTGGACTGGCTGATAGTTGGAAATAAACCACTTGAGCACTGACCTGTAGGGTAGTATTAGGAGATCCCTCTGGATTCGTTTGGGGTAGACTAAGTATATGTCCTGGGGATCTACAAAGGGGTGAGAAGCAAAACAAATAAGTATTGCTAGCTGGAAGTGCAAGATTGGAGATGCTGTCAATTGTGAGTGGCCAATTCCGAAAACGAATTTAACAAATTTAACAAATTTAACTTAACAAAATTAATTAAACAACGAATTAAAACGAAACGAAACAAATTTTTTTCTTTTTCACATATCTACCACCCAGGCTTTGGCCAATTATGGCTCTTCGTTTTTTGTGCGCTGTGATTGGCCAAGCATGCGGGACATACAGCATGCTTGGCCAATCATCAGCGCGCAATGCCGCAGTGGATTATGGGGCGTGACGCGTCATTCAAATTTGTCGCGAACGACCCGTTTTGTTTTGACGAACGGTTGAACAGCCAATGTTCGATTCGAACATGGGTTCGAGACGAACGTGAAGCTCATCCCTAGTGTTGAGGCTGGCGGTGGTGGGGGAGCTTCAAAGCAAGGCTAGATATTTGACTTTTGCGGCAGACCAAGGGCAGTGACGTCACTGGTCGGCGACACGTTTCTGAGCGGGCGTACTGTAATTTGTCAAGCTGACTTGTATGTGGAATGGGACTGAGTTTTTATAGGAGGAAGGGGCGGTGGCGGTGGGTGTGTAAGGGCGTGAACCAAGGCAGAACAGGGGTGGGATTGGTGTGTGTATTAAAACAGAGAGGGAAGAGGTGAACGTGACGTGCGGAGGGAGGGAGGGGGGGAGAGGTTTGGGGGGGATTGACCAGGTTGGAATATGAACAGTGTTAAGTATGAGAGGGGCAGGGGAAAGGGGAGGAGGTGGGGGGAGGAGCAAAGTGTCAGCAAAGGACGGTGAGAGAGCCGCACTGTGCCAGGCTCAAGAGTGGATGTATGGCAGGGCAATTGGATGTTGGAGAATTAATAAGGGGTAAATAAAATGACAATGTAGGAAATAAAAGACCAACAATGAGAATAACGTTGGGGTATTAGGGTATTTATATATTAAAAAAAAATCGTTGAATGGATCCGTTTTTTTGTTATCAATATACCATGGCATATTTATATGGATGGAAATAGATTATTAGGAGAGGGGGGGGGTTCTTTTTAAGTACATGTACAGGACAGATTGTACTGACTGTACGCGTGTGTGTGTCGATATGTGCATGACTGCACATATCGACACACACGCGTACAGTCAGTACAATCTGTCCTGTACAAAAAAAAACTTTCCTTCCCCCTCTCCTAATAATCTATTTCCATCCATATAAATATGTCATGGTATATTTAATACACACACCAATCCCACCCCTGTTCCGCCTTGGTTCACATCCTTACACACCCACCGCCACCGCCCCTTCCTCCTATACAAACTCAGTTCCATTCCCCATACACGTCAGCTTGACAAAGGAGCGTGACTGCCGCGTCAGCGCAGTACGCCCGCTCGGAAACGCATCGCCCACCAGTGACGTCACTGCCCTCGGACTGCCGCAAAATTCAAACATCTAGCCTTGCTCTGAAGCTCCCCCACCGCCGCCGGCCTCAACACCTTACAGCGGTGAAAGATGACTTCATACAGCACAGCGTCCCAGCAGGAAAAAGGAGAAAAGTGACTGACCTGATGACTTCTTCTATGATGAATTTTTGTACAATGCCTGTTTGAACTCTACCAAATGTGAGTTGCCTGTACTTATCTATTCAATTGTTTTAAACATCTAAACTTAGAGGCGCCTCTTCCCTTGCTTTTTGTTCACAAAAGTTAACAATGCTATTATGAATGGAGGCAATTCATTACAGTTTCAGTGAACAACTTCACACACGTTTCAGTAATACCATACACTGGCAGCTTCACATATTTGGCTTTGGATATATTTTTTGCAATTATCTTAAAGTGGTTGTAAACCCCCAAAGTGGAAGTTGTACCTATAGGTAAGCCTATAATAAGGATTATCTATAGATACAGAAAATATCTCCAAAACATGCACCGTTTAGGAAATATTTACCTCTGTGCTGTCCTCACACCTTGACTGGTGGCTGCCGGGTGCATGCACATGTGATGTCACGTGACTTCAGCCAGTCGCAGAGCCAGAATCTGTGGCTTCGGAAGAAAGAGGGGTGAAGATGGATGCGGCCTCCAGCGGGGACATTCCAGGCTTTGTTTGCATGTAAGTGGCACAAAATGATACATACTAGCACATTATGCTTTTACTTTGCAGGGAACGATTTAATTTTAGTGAATGGGGGGCGTGGCTACCGTGCGGCTGGATGGACGCCTGAGATCGCGGCTCCTCCAGTGGATCGGGGTTCCTGACTATAACAGCGGCCATCGGGGGTAGAGAGGCTCGGCAAAAGGCTCCGCAGCTCGGGGAAGGAGGCACTGACACCCGGGATGGCTAGAAAGAAGAAGGACGCCGCGGGTGTCAAGAAGCTCCTGCACTTCTTCCTCCCTATGGAGCAGGCGCATGGCCAAGATGGCACCGGCGGCGGCTCGTCTGCATCCTCCAGCGACTCCTCTCACTCCCCACGGAGCCCTGCACTGATCAGAGCTCCCAAATCCTCCCAGCCTAGATTGCCAGCGGCCTCCACCCCATCAATGCAGAGCCCTGCAAAATCAAAACCCAGGCTGTCAGCTGGCTCTTCCCCTATAGAGGTAAGCCGCAACTGTGGTTCTGCTGACGCTACTAAAGAACTGTCTGAAACATTTGATTAGTCCCAGCCACTGCACAGACCGTTTCTGCATCTATACTAAAAGATATGCTGGGGTCTCTTAGGACATCATTGCAGACTGACATGCTGAACTGTGTAGCATCTTTTAAAGCTAAAGTACAGGAATTGGGGGGAAGAGTGGATAAAATAGAGCATAAAATGGGCGAATTTGCTGCCTCTCATAACACCTTGATAGATGCACATAATGAGCAAGATGACCAGCTAGAAGCCCTCAAAGCCAAAGTCGCAGACCTTGAGGACCGCTCAAGACGAAACAACTTGAAGATTTGGGGTGTCCCTGAAACTGTTCTGAATGCTCATCTAAATCAATATGTCTGTGATTTGATCCATGCGATCCTGCCATCTATCCCTGCCTCTGAAGTGGTGATTGACCGGATACATCGTTTGCCAAAGCCTTCCTACCTTTCATATGACATACCTAGAGACGTTATAAATGCGAGTGCATTTTTACCATGTCAAAGACCAGCTTATGGCCAGTTTCCGGAAAAGGTCCCAGATCAGATCCCTGAGCAGTTTGCACGTCTTCAGGTGTATGCGGATCTTTCGCAATATACGCTGCAAAAACGGAAGTCACTCCTGCCGATCACGAAGGCTATTAGAAATCATGAAATAATCTACCGTTGGGGTTTTCCTACGAAGCTCAGTGTTACGCACAACGGTGCCACCTCTGTCATCACCTCCTTAAATGAGGGCCTGGCCTTGCTTCGCTCTTGGGATATCCTGCCGGAGCAGGAACCTATGTCCCGCTCACCTCCGCTTAAACTCGACACCAAGGAGAAATGGCAGACCGTGTCCCACAAACGTAAGCAAAAGACTCGGGCTACTTAGCCGCCTCACCCTGATGTTTCCATTGATTACTGTTCATTTTCCCTGATCCACTGGGACGCTATGCTCACGATGTCCCCTCTACAACTGTTGTGCCTTACTTCTGCACTCAGATTCCTGTTGGAATCGCCATTGTTTTTATCTCTCCTTGGATGTTTTTTTCTTTATTTTTTCTCTTTTATGCTAGTTTTTGTCCTGAAATATTGGTCTGGCTACTACAACGAGCATCTGGTTGGTCGACAAGGCTCCGTGCTGATGGTTGGCTTTGCATCAGCCGCTGTGTGCTTGGGTGCGAACGATCTCTGATGACTAGAGGTAACGTAAGCATATTATCCTACTGTATCTATGGTACTTAAAGTGACTTTGTTTAATGTGAGAGGACTCAACCACCCTGCCAAGTGGGCATCCTTATGGAAAGAATCTCTCAAACTGGGCAGTGACTTATGTGTGCAAGAAACACATTTTCTAGACTCAGCCTTGCCAATTTTGACCCATAAGAAATTCCCTCACATTTTTTACCGCATCTGCACCACAAAAACGTAAGGGGGTCCTTATTGCTGTTAAAAACTCTGTGGCTTTCTCCTTACATGATTGCATCTGTGACCCTGCTGGCAGATTTTTGATACTTTTATGCGATATTAATAACAAGCCTTTCACAATAGTTAATGCTTACGCTCCCAACACTCATCAGATCCGCTTTGCCAACAAACTATTCCACAAAATTTCGAAAACTTAGGCGAGGCCAGCTGGTGATTTGCGGGGACTTCAACGTAGCTGCTGACCCACATCTGGACCTTTCCTCTAAGCCTAAGCATCTTCTTCCAGCGCTCCAACCGCTTCTTCACAAAGAAGATCTTTATGATGTTTGGAGATGTCAGCAGGCTGAGGAACGTGACTTCACCTTTCACTCTGCACGTCACAACTCGTATTCTCGGATCGACATGATCCTGGTGGACAAGATGTTATTGCAGGCTGTGTCATCCTCCAGTATTCACGACATTACGTGATCGGACCACGCTCCAATTTCTATATCAATACTGGAGGATCACACACCGAGCCCTGCGTTTGTTTGGAGGGTCAATTCACAACTCTTTAATTCTGCACAGAATGTATTAGAGGTTAATAAGCATCTTCAGGAATACTTTCAGTTAAATTCTCAGTCGGTTTCTAACCCTTTTGTTGTTTGGTGTGCTGACAAAGTTTTTATACAATGCATTCTCATTCAAATGTGTTCATGCCTGAAGAGGCAGAGGTCATTGCAGCTGGACAAACTTGTGAGGGAGATTCAAACCTTGGAATTTTCTAATAAATCTAAACCTACACATTCCTCGTGTGCAGCACTTTCCAAGTTACGTTCTGATTTACGCCTGCTCCTAATAGAGCGACATGACAAATATCTTAGAGCCCTCAAGCTTACACACTACTTCTCTGGCAATAAAGCAGGCAAATTTCTTGCTAATCGCTTTAAAGCGAGAAAGCTTCAAACTAAGATTGGACATTTGATAGACCCCTGCTCAAAACAAAAATTATCAATCCTAAGGCTATTGCTGACGCTTTTGCGTCCTATTATGGTTCCCTTTATAATTTGAAAGATGACTCTAGCACCCCACAGCCTAGCATCCCAGATATCCAATCCTTCTTGGCCTCTTTGCAACTCCCCACTCTCACGGCTGAGCAATTACAAACGCTCAGTGCACCCATAACTCCCCAGGAAATCAGTAAAGCTATTTCTTCGCTGCCACTAGGGAAATCCCCGGGTCCCGATGATTTGTCAAATGACTATTACAAGCAGTTCCCTGACATTATTGCCCCAAATCTTGCCTCGGTGTTCGCGGCTGCAATGTCCTCGGCCTCTTTCCCGGAGGAGATGTTACAGGCTTATATTGTGACCATCCCGAAACCAGGTAAGGGTCCTACTCAACCGGCCAACTATAGACCAATTTCGCTATTACATACGGATCTTAAAATATATGCGAAAATTATTGCACATAGACTTACTCCTATTCTCCCAATCCTTATCAAACCTGATCAGACAGGTTTTGTTGCCAGACGCCAGGCGTCTGATGCGACTAGGAGAGTGATGGGTATAATTCATCATGCCGGGGCGGGGCGGGTGCCTTCTCTGCTGCTGTCCTTGGACGCGGAGAAGGCATTCGACCGTATCCACTGGCAGTATATGACCCACACTCTTCAGAAATTCGGATTCACTGGGCCCATTTTATCAGCTATATTGGCATTGTATACTTCGCCCTCTGCAAAGGTGTACACCTCCAATACTCTGTCCCGCTCCGTTACAATCTCCAATGGGACCAGACAATCTATCCCCTTCCATTTTTAATTTATTAATTGAACCCCTGGCAGAAGCAATTAGGAGCTCTCCACAAATTACTGGTTTTAAATTTCAAAATAGTTCCCATGTTATCAATTTATTTGCAGATGACATAATTCTCTTTTTGACCAAACCTAGTACCTCTTTAGCAGCAGCGCATGATATTCTCATAACCTTCAGCACCCTGTCCTACTATAAAGTTAATTATACAAAATCCCTAGTGCTAGATTTAGGTGTGGACCCTGTTCTCCGAAAACGACTTCAGTCTTTATATTCATATACGTGGAGCACGGATGGGATTCCTTACCTAGGTATTCGATTAGTATCGGATGTTAATTGTATGGCAGATATTAACTACTCCTCTCTTATTGATAAGCTCACATCCGACGCAAAGAAAATGTCTAAATCTGAACTCTCCTGGACGGGACGTCTAGCCACCTTCAAAATGTTTATGCTACCTCAGATCTTATACATGTTTAGAACGCTCCCTTTGCCTCTAAAAAAAAAGCACATCTTTTAGCGCTTAACAGGATTTTGAAAAATTTTGTTTGGCAAAAAATGAAACCTAGATGCTCACATGCCCAGCTTATAAAACATAGGTATGCTGGAGGCATGGGATTGGTTGACCTACACGACTACTGGGTGGCCACTCATTTGGCCCAGCTTAGGAGTTGGTTCTCGACCACCCCAAATAAACTTTGGATAGATGTCGAACAACATTGTAGCTCTACCGCCTCACTTCGAAACTTACTATTGGTTGATGTTTAGGAGCCGAGGACGTTAAGGCACCTTCCTCCTTCCACTCAGGCCTCCTTGGTAGCATGGAGAGTATTCTGCTCCTTAGAACCCTCTCCAGAACAGGGGATTTCTGTGCCCATCCCGCTGAAAGTGTTAGAACCACTGGTTCCTGGTCTATCCTTGCAAAGATGGGAGGGGACTGGTGTTTTGACCCTTCAGCAGATAATAAAAGATGACAAGCTCAAGCCCTTCGCTCAGATTTAAGACAAATTTCATGTGCCTTCTTTTACAGAATCTCAGTGGCAGTCGGCCTTTAAATCTATTTACCAGGCCTCCAAATGAGCAAACCATTGGGAGCTAGCCCACAAAATTGCCCTGAGGTGGTACCTCACTCCATATAGACTCTCTAAATTTTTAAATTCATACTCCCGCTGTGTTGGAGAGGTTGTGGGGGGGGGGGGGGGGGGTTGTGACCAGATTATGCATGTTTTTTGGTCGTGTAGAAACCTTACCAGTTTCTGGAACAAGGTATTTTATATGATCTCTGAAATAACTGGGGTACTCACCCCACCCTCTCCGGCTCTGGCGATTCTCAATCTAGGTATAGATCTGTTTCCTCCGGACTGTCGAAAAATTGTTACCCACATCCTACTAACTGCTAGGCTTTTAATTGCTAGGAAATGGGAATCCGACTTGTCTCTCCTAATGCGTCGGAGTTAATTGACATGGTTAAACAAGAATTTTGCATTAAAAAATCTACTGGCGTACAAACATGGCTCTAAGCGTCTATTTGACCGCCACTGGCACTTGTGGGTTATATGGGCCAAGGATCGATAATTTTTCTAGGAGTGCCCTTTTTGTCTGACCACCCCTCTTATCTGTTGGTTTGCGGCCTACAGTTTATACCTTTAACGATTCTTCGAACCAGACCTAATGTTCGCTCTTTGTTTAACCGTTTTGTTTCTACTTTTTTGTTCTTCTTTTGTTCTGTATTTTTAAAATTTGAGTGTAATCTTGGTGTTAATTAGTGTTGCTCGCGAATATTCGAATCGCGAATATTCGCTGCGAATATTGCATATTCGAGTATTCGCGATATAACTCGAATATAGCGGCGAATATTCGCTATTTCGAATATTGTTATTTTTTTCAAATTTATTTTTAAAACAGATCACATCCTAGTGATCAATGATCGCCTTCAAGGTCTAAAAGCATGCTGGTATGATTACAGAGAGACCCTGGGCCGAGTAGCTGATGCAATTCTTTTATTTTCCGAAAAATCGCATTGCGTTTTTTCGGCCGAAAAAACGCATTGCGCTTTTTCGGAAAATAAAAGAATTGCATCAGCTACTCGGCCCTTCTTTTGCATCAGAGCCAATCAGAAATCTCGAATATCGCGCAATATTGCTATTGCCGAATATTCGAGATTTTCTGATTGGCTCTGATGCGCCAATCAGAAAATCTCGAATATTCGGCAATAGCAATATTGCGCGATATTCGAGATTTCTGATTGGCGCATCAGAGCCAATCAGAAATCTCGAATATCGCGCAATATTGCTATTGCCGAATATTCGAGATTTTCTGATTGGCTCTGATGCGCCAATCAGAATTCATGCAATATCGCGCAATATTGCTATTGCCGAATATTCGAGATTTTCTGATTGGCGCATCAGAGCCAATCAGAAAATCTCGAATATTCGGCAATAGCAATATTGCGCGATATTGCATGAATTCTGATTGGCGCATCAGAGCCAATCAGAAAATCTCGAATATTCGGCAATAGCAATATTGCGCGATATTCCTTTTGCCGAATATTCGAGATTTTCTGATTGGCTCTCATGCATAGTAGTAGAGTAAGTTAGCAGAATAAAATCGCGTTATATCTCTCCTTTGCCGATTAATCGCAGTGCGATTATTTGGCAACATAGGACGCGCATCAGTTAATAGCTTAGCTGATGCGCGTCGTATCTTGCCAAACAATCGCACTGCGATTAATCGGCAAAGGAGAGATATAACGCGATTTTTTCATTCTTTGTTATTTTGGCAACACAGTGCTCCTACCACATTTTGCAGAGGTTAGCAACCTCCATAGCAGCCAAGATGAACCTGCCTGCCTATGCCTACACTGGGCTGAGTAGCTGATGCGTGCTCTTTATTTTACAGAATAATCGCTATGCGATTATTCGGGAAAACTGCGATATCGCGCGATTACTTTCGCGCCCTTCTTTTTCAACACAGCCAATCACAGTTCTCTTCCCACAGTTGTCAGAGGTTAGCAACCTCCACAGCAGCCAATAGGAATCTGCCTTCTTGGGCATTATATAAGTAAGGTGCCAGCAGGATTTCATTGCAGATTCACCAGTTCTTTGAGGAGAGTGGAGTGTTTCTGTGTGCTCTGTGATAGTGCATCAACAGTATTGCCCTTGCTAATACTGCATTTATCTATCATTGCTCTTGTTCCTGGCAGCTTATAGCTGCAATTGTATGTTCTACAAACTGCTTTTTTTAAAAGCAACACACCAAATAGTTTTTTTAAAAGCTACCTGTTCCTGTGGTTTTCCAGTTGAGTTTAGCTCAGTCTTAGATAGTTTTCTGTGTGCTTGCTCACAGCTAGTGTTGTTTACAGCTAGTTTTTAGTGTAAGTGCAGAGTTTCTGTTAAGTACTGTAGCTTATATTTGCTTATAGTTGTAGCTTATAGTTGTACTGTGTTAGCACCAGTTTTGCCCTTGCTACTGCATACTTTCTATCAGCTTTTTCTTGTTCCTGACAGTTGTTTTCAAGTTCTTATTGCTGTGGTTTTCCAGTTTAGTTTAGCTTAGTGTTACATAGTTTTCTGTGTGTACTTCCAGCTAGTGTAAGTGCAAATTTCTGTAACTTAGCTTATTTCTTTAATTGTAGTGTTTTGCAGTCAGTACTGTGCTTGGTATACTGTCTGCATAGTTCTATAAGTTTCTGTGGTTAGTGTCATTTTATATTTGCACTTATATCTTCTATAAACTGTTTTTTCAAAGTGTTAGATAGATTTCTGTGTGCTTACAACTAGTGCTAAATTAGTGTAAGTGTACAGTTCTTTAAACTTGCTTAGTTTATTCTGTTTTTAGTTTCTCTTTTTAGTGTCCAAAAAAAAAAACCAAAAAAATTTTCCTTTAGTTTAGTATTCTATTTTTCTTTAAGCAGTTTTTTGCATAGATATTAGATTAGTCATCTACGTTTCTTTAATTAGATTTATTGTTTAGTGCATATTGTTGTAGTCCTTGTCTGAGTCCTTTAGTGACTTTAGTGTAAAAAAAATTGTAGTTTTATCCTAGATTGATAACTGTGTAGTTTATCTTTTTGTGCGCTCCTTATTATAAAAAAAAGATCATATACACCGTTGACACATTTCCCCCCCCCCCCCCCAATAAAGTTTAAACCCCCCCCCCCACACACACAAACACACATCAGCAAGTATGTCCAGCATGCGCGGCCGTGGCCGTGGCAGCAGGGGTAGGGAGTTACTCCCAGTGCTGGGTCGCTGCCAGCACGGGGTACCTCTCGCGCCCCTACTGTTGGTACTAGTGGAAGTGGAGTCCGCCTGATCCGTCATTATTTTCCCGCGGGCAGCCACCCTATATCGGATTCGCAGGCTCCACTTGTGGTGGAGTATATGGGGCACAGCAGTACCACTGAGTCATCATCAGTCCCGACTCAGGGTAGCACCACCATCACAACGGTGCCTTTAGTACCCACCCCCACCCCCCAAGATTCCAGCGTCTTAATGTTTGAGGACAGCGACATTGAGAGCGATATCTTGGGGGAGGCCCCCGCATCAGGCAGACATGCAGTTCTGTCCTGATGCTCAGGAACTTTTAGAAGGGTCGATGGAGGAGGATGAAGGGTTGATGGAGGAGAATGGGGTACCTGCTTGCATTAGCCCAGAGTCATCCCCTCAAAGTGATGCTGGTGTTCTTGTGCAGGAAACACCAGCACCTAGTCAGACCCAGGCGTCGGTGAGGGGACAGCGTAGCCATGCTGTAAGTGGTGCTGTTGTTGTGCAGGAAACACCAGCACCTAGTCAGACCCAGGCGTCGGTGAGGGGACAGCGTAGCCATGCTGTTACCTTCACAACACAGATCAGCCCTGAGTCTGATATATCTGGGGGTGAAGAGGAGGGTGACCCAACATGGGTGCCACCTACCGTGTCGATTGCAAGCAGCAGTGACGACGAGGAAGGTAGGCACCCTGGGGAAACGGTGCCCAGGTCAGCAGGGAGACCAGCGTCAGGGTCTCCACTGGTGATGGCAGCAGGAGGTCTCAGCAGCAGCAGCAGGCAGCTCCACCTGTGCGCACTGAGTCCCAGCAGGTGCAAGCCAGCGTCACCCCATCTGACAGGAGGGTGGTGTGTGAAGTCACCTGTCTGGACCTTCTTCACCCTGGTAGCAGATGACCACACCGTAGCCATCTGCAAGATCTGTCATGTCAGGGTGAAGAGAGGGAAGTGCTTGGCTCGGGTGGGTACCACAGCACTCAACCAGCACCTCCGAATCAATCATTGGCAGGTGCATGACCAGATGAGAAAGGGTGGTGGTGGTAGCAGCGCCACAACCACAAGTGTGCAGGGTAGAGCAGCCCCTGCCACAACTTCATCTGCCACCAGCAGGTCATGCCCCCCCGCTCCCTCTAGTAGAGTTACTGTTACTGGCAGCCAGATCTCTACATCAACAGCACCCTCATCTTCTCGTGTCCCGCATAACCGTCCCGCGCCAGGCGACGATTTCCGACGCCTTTGAACGCACCACTCCCTTCCCCCCCGGAGACCGACGTGTGCGTTCCCTCAATGGGCTCCTGGCAAGGGTTATTGCCCAACATCTGCTTCCCTTCAACATTGTTGATTCCAACCCCTTCAGGCAGATGTTGGAGCAGGCCCAACCCCAATGGCGTGTCCCCAGCCGCCATTTCTTTGCCAGGACTGGTGTCCCTGCTCTACACCAGCACATTGTGAAGAATGTAACCCTGTCGCTGGATCACGCTGTCAGCAACAGGGTGCATCTCACGATGGATGGGTGGACCAGCAGGCATGGGCAGGGACGCTACATTAGCTTCACGGCCCATTGGGTTTCCCTCCGAGGCGCCGGGGAGGGATTGGCGCCATCAGAGTTTGTGGTGCCGCCCCGGGGTGTCCAGGGGAGAACTGCTGGTCTCCCTCAAGACACTGTCTCCGCAGCTGCTGAGCCTCCCAGCAAGCGCCCCCGTAGCTACTCAGGTGTGGGGCACGTGCGTTGCCAGGCCGTGCTCCAGCTTGTTAGTTTAGGGGAACGGAGACAACACCGGCAAAGAAGTGCTGAACGCACTTCAGGCTCAGGTGCAGAAGTGGCTGACCCCCCGAAAGCTCCAGCCAGGTATGGTTGTCTGTGACAATGGCAGCAACCTCATCTCCGCCCTCCTGTCTGGCAGTCTTCCCCACGTGCCCTGTTGTGCACATGTCCTCAACCTTGTGGTGCAGAAGTTCCTGCGCACCTATCCCGGGTTGAGTGACATTGTGCTAAAGGTACGCAGGATTGCCAGCCACTTCAGGCGCTCCCCAACTGCTACCGCGTCCCTGTCCAAGTTGCAGCGGGACAAAAGCCTGCCCCCTCACAGGCTGATTGTGGACAGTGTGACGCGGTGGAACTCCACCCTCTACATGCTGGAGAGGTTGTGGGAGCAGCGAAGGGCGGTGATGGAGTACCTGCTGGAGCAAGGCACTGGCGGGCCATCACAATCCCTACCGTACATCACCAGTGCGGAGTGGGGGCAGATACAGCAGGTCTGCCATGTGTTGGTCCCTTTTGAGCAGGCGACCAAGATGGTGAGCAGGGAGCATGTCGGCCTCAACGACGTGCTCCCTATAGTGTTCCTGCTGGAAAGGGCACTAGATCGCCTGCTCGAAGATGGGGAGAGGGCCTTGGTGGAGCAGGAGGCAAGACTGCTCCACCAAGACCAGGACGAGGAGGAGGAGGATGATGAGGTTACTGGGGGTGACGTCCTGGAGTCAGGGCCTGGTCAGGAGGGAGAGCCGGTGTTGGGGGCACCGATAGTCCGGGGGTTGGGCATCTCTGCGCGTGAGCAGCAGCGCCTCGATGATGAGGAGTCGGACGTCCTGGACCCGGCCAGCCATGAGGAGTCACATCGGGCTGAGGCCTTCCCCATGGCTGCCCACATGCTGAGATGCCTCAGGAGGGACCCCCGGGTGAAGAGTATTAAGGAGAGGGATGATTTTTGGGTGGCCACCCTTTTAGATCCAAGGTGTAAGGGGAAAGTGGAGCAGTTCCTCCCAGCCAGTCAGAGGCAGCGCCGGATGGAGGAACTGCAGGCACACATAGTGAGCCAGTTGGAGCTGGCAACTCCCCGGCCTACAGTTGTCCCTCGTCATGTCACCCAGCAGGTGGCTGCACCCAGCAGCAGCAGTAGCACCCGAGCAGGGGACCTAATGGGTGAGATGAGGCTTTTCTTCCAAGCTGAGCGACCCAGTACCAGCAGCAGTAGCAGCAGTCACCACCAGCGGCTGGCCCACATGGTGGCAGACTACATGGGGTCCCTTGGTGCTTCTGACAGTATGAGCACAGACGACCCCATGGAGTACTGGGTAGCCAGATTGGACACCTGGCGCGAGAGCTCGCTCAGTATGCGCTGGAGTTACTGTCTTGCCCCCCCCTCCAGTGTACTATCTGAGCGGACATTCAGCGCGGCAGGTGGGGTGGTCACAGACAAGAGGACCCCGTCTGTCCACTGAGTCCGTGGACAGACTCACATTCATAAAGATGAATGAGTCCTGGATCGGCGGTGACTTTCTTGCACCCGCCGTCGGTTCAGGGCGCTGAATGTTCCTTCTTGCATTAATTTTTAACACCCTAGGCGAAACCTATTTTTTGCCACCCCATTGCCTCCTCCCCTGACCCCACCCCCTTTTCCCTGCCCATGTATACCCTACCTTTTAAATGAAGTGCCCATCAAAATGCACCCTCACCAGCACATATCAAATACAGTCTCATCTGTGCCAATCAAATACAGTCTCAACTGTGCCCATCAAATACAGTCTTGGCTGTACCTCTAGATTCCCCCTCACCTGTGCCCACCAAATACAGTCTCACCTGTGCCCCTCTATTCTGCCTCACACCTGTGCCCCTCTATTACGCCGCACCTGTGCCCATCAAATGCTGTCTCAGCTGTGCCTCTCCATTCTGTCTCACGTGGGCCCATCAAACCAGTCTCAGCTGTGCTCATCAAATACAGTCTCAGCTGTGCCTCTCCATTCAGTCTCACCTGTGCCCACCAAATACAGTCTCACCTGTGCCCCTCTATTCCGCCTCACCTGTGCCCCTCTATTCCGCCTCACCTGTGCCCATCAAATACAGTCTCAGCTGTGCCTCTCCATTCTGTCTCACCTGTGCCCATCAAAACCAGTCTCGGCTGTGCTCATCAAATACAGTCTCAGCTGTGCCTCTCCATTCTGTCTCACCTGTGCCCATCTAATACAGTCTCCGCTGTGCCCCTGTATTCCTTCTCACCTGTGCCCATCAAATACATTCTCACCACTGCCGGGTGTTGGGGGGGCCTCGGTACATACTAGTCATTTAGTAGTTAAGTGAATATACATATACACACACACATTTCAAAATTGCATGTCATTGTCAATATATTTAATACACAATCTCATTAATAAGACAGACAGCAACACTTTCTACTGGGCTCAGAAAACTTTTATCCACGTGACCGTGGTGCTGCTTGCTGTCTGTTCTCTTCCTATTAGTGAGCCGTTTGGAGCAGGCAACTCCCCGGCCTCCAGTTGTCCCCCGTCATCTCACACAGCAGATGGCTGAATCCACCAGCAGCAGCAGCAGCAACAGCCAGCAGGGGACCTAATGGGCTCAGGGCGCTGAATGG